>CM060940.1:247728899-248936399 GCA_030765085.1 Allium cepa | reverse complement strand
GGAGAGGTTCGATAGGCCTTTTAAAGAACTTTCTAAATGCAGTGAGGAAGCCTCTTTCTCCGTTGGAATAAGGGTAACTTTAGAAGTTCCGCCAACCTTTTCCTTCCTTATCTTGTACGTCAGTTTCTTTTTCCTCTTCGAAGGGGAAGATGAAGTTTCAATGTCGTAAACTTCGACTATCGGGTCCTGAGTGGGACCAACGTTCTCATCTTGTATTTCGGGTATTTCGATTTCCTTTATCTCCCCCTCTTCTAGTGTGTCAGGGGCGTTACGTGTCGAAGACTCGGCCTGCTTTTTCCCTTTGCCAGCGATAGGCCTAAGTATGTTAACACCCTGAGGGGGGCTTATCCGGCGACCTTCTGCCAACAGCCCGAACCTTGAAAGCGAATCGTAATGAGAGTCCTGATGTCCCATTCTTCGGCGGGAATAGCTCGAATAGCCTCGATGGATTCAGAGTATTCGGGTATCTCAGGACGTGGGTTAATGCCTGAAAAGATGGAAAAGAGTTAGAAAAGGTACAGTTTCGACCAAGCATAAGCATCGGTCCAGAGAGAAAACTTACTTCCTTCTACCCATCAACTCGCGAAACTAGGGAGGCAACGCACATAAAACCATTCTTGTTTATACAGGGCAATCTTGCTCATGCCCCAGTTAAGATTTGACATTTGTTATGCGACTCGAGAAACATGAAAGAGGGGCTATCCCTCCGTTTCTTGATGCAATATATATATATATATATGATATCGTCCGGGGTTGGAAGCCTGGAAAGGACACTCATAAAGAAGATAGAGGTGTCGTAGATGAATGCGTGGTTGTTCGGGTGCAGTTGCGTCGGGGCAATGTCGATATACTACAGCATGTCTCGAAGAAACGAGTTAAACAGTGGCACGCTACCAACCCAGCATATGAATTTATTGCAAGCTGTGTATCCAAATGGGGGCAAGTGCGGACGATCGTGCCCCGATGGAACTAGCACGTCGTCGTAGGGGAATCCATGGACAGAGCATATCCGACGGAGTGTGCTTTCATTAATTTTCGAAGCCTATGAATCGATTCGGTTGTCCAAGGGAATTGCTGCCTCCAAAGCGTCGGGAGCCAAGCCTTGAGCAGGGGAAGTTGACGGATTTGAAATGTCTATGACTTCTTGTCGAGTGGATGGCCCTGGTCTATCTGAGATCGTAGCAGAGCAAGATTTCCTAGACATCTCTAATAAGGATTGAATCTAGCAGAGCACCTGTTTGAACTGTACTTAAAAAAAATCGACGTTGGACTTAATAATACAAATGTTCCCCCCGTGTGGTGTGTGAACTAGTGCGATCATTCAAATATAAGAGCTGAGAAGTTAAAAGTCACAGAGTTGGTAATATGAAGTTGAACTTTGAACCGTCGCCTTTGAAAACCGTCATCGTTGACCATCTCTGAAAGCCTGCCCTATGATGCTCTCAATTTTGACTCAAACATTGAAACTATATGTTAAAGGCAATTAACTGTTTTTATCAATTTAAGTTTAGGCTTTTGATTATCAAAACTAGGGAGTTTTCAGTCCAGATTAGTACGATATGCTAGTTTGCGTCTTTGTCCTTGTTTTTGTCATATGATTAGGCAAGGAAATAAGTGAATTCGACGAAGTCAAGGCCGAGCGACACTTGTAACACATGGCCTAAATACCGTTCGGCCTAAATGTCGATCGGCCTTCGTTCTGTTCGGCCTTCATTTTGTTCCGCCTTCGTTCTGTTAGGCCTTCATTTTGTTCAGCCTTCGTTCTGTTCAGCCTTCGTTCTATTCGGCCTTCGTTCTGTTCGGCCTTTCTTCTGTTTGGCTTTCGTTCTATTGGCCTTCGTTCTGTTCGGCCTTCGTTCTGTTCGGCCTTCCTTCTGTTCGTTCTTCATACTGATCGGCCTTCGTTCTGTTTGGCCTAAATGCAAGTGTCATTCGGTATAAGTGTCACCCTTCCAACCCTTCCTATTTGCCGTTCCGCACGCGGCAAACCATGCCGAACCATGCTTGTGTCGAGCCGCTTCGCTCGGCATCCTGCCCTTAATATCACTTCTCTTCTTTTCCTCCATCTCTCTCGACCGGCATGGCCGAGTCCTTCGGCAAGTCATGCCGATCCGCACCATCAGGCCCTATCTCCATTTCCATTCCCATGCACCCTTTTAATCGCTCGGCATTAAAATCATGCCGAGCCACAACAATTCATCTTCCACTAACTTCCCACCTTCGAGCACCACTGCCATCCATTTTTCTCCTCTCCATTCCAACCACCTCGAAATCGCCTAAAATCATACTAAGTTCCAGCCCTAGGACGCGTCCGAACCTCAATTCATCTCCCTCATTCACACGCCTCCTACTTCCTATAATCTATAGAGGATTCAAAGGTTCAAGTTTTGTGTTATGCTTCCCAATTTGAGAAAACGATCGAAAGGTTCTTACCGGAGAGAACAGCGGGAGCTTGGGGGTCGTGAACATGAGATTGAAAGTCCTTCGAGCTTAATTTGGGAAGGTGCTGTAGGAAGGGCTTGTTGGATTCAAGGTAGGAAGGGGAGACCGGAGAGGTGAACGAGATTCAAGGGAGATAATTTACGTGTTCTTGTAAAATAACGGAGGTAAAAAGTAAAAGAGAAGAAGAAGGAAAACGTCGACCTTTATAGGGGAAGAGAGGAAGTCGAAGCGACTAAGACCGGTAGAACCGGTCAAGACGAAATCATTCGGCATCGGCTATGCCGTTCGGCATCCAGAGAGCTCGGTTTCGGCTATGCTGTTCAGCATTTGTATGTCTTTCGGCATGCATTGCCTCACCAGGTATTCACGAGAAAACACCATCGAGAAGAAGAAGCCAAGGCTCGAAGCGAAGCACGGAGGACTCGCGATTCAAAGCGCATCACGTTCGATCACGTGATGCACTTTGGGAGGCAAGTGTTACCTGGAGATTTGACCAGGCAACTAGGCACTCGGCATTTACATACCGTTCGGCATCCCGAGCGTTCGGCACAACATACTTGGTCGGCTTCCAGGTTTGTTCGGCACAAATGGTTCGTTCGGCATTCGAGATCGATCCGCTTCCAGGGACGTTCAGAATTCAAGAGTGTTTGGCATTAAGAGCCGTCCGGTATTGCATATCGTTCGGCATTAAGTGCCGTTCGGCATCTATGGACGTTAGGCATGGCAGAGTCCTTCGGCATTCCATACTGATCGACATCCAGATCTTGTTCGGCACTCAACCCCGTTCGGCATAAATTTCGATCGGCATTCGAGATCGGTCGGCATCCAGAGGTGTTCGGCATTCATGCCTTAATCGACATTCGAGATTGGTCGAAAACCAGAGGTGTTCGGTATTCATGCCTTGTTCAGCATTCGAGATCGGTCGGCATCCATAGGTGTTCGACATTCATCCAATCTCGACCGGCTTCGATTATTGCTCGTCCTGCACTCTCCACTCTGCACATCACTTCATTCGGCATGAAGATATTGTTCGGCATTTTTCCGTTCGACATCTATGGATCGGCACACTGAACTCACTCTTCTTGTGCCGAGATATTTAGCTAGCAGGCCCACCGGGGAAGTCCAACCATCTTCGTCTATAAATAGAGAGGCAGTGGCACACTCAAAGGGACCATTTTTCAAGAACACCAAGGAGACTCTGCTGCATTGAAGACTCATTCAAGACTTATCTTTTTGCTTAGAAATTGTATTTAAGTAATTAATATACGGATTGTATCTGTAATCGATTATCAAGAAAAGCAATAAAATCTACCTTAAAGTGGACGTAGGCAATTACGCCGAACCACTATAAATCTGGTGTTCATATTTTTTGTATTTAAATTTACGTACTATTTTTCTTCATTAATCTCTCTGCAACATCTCTCTTAAGGGTGTTAGTGACCAATTCTGGTGCTAACAATAGATTGCAAGTATATGTCCATATATACATGCTTACTAACTTTATAATACAACATCGATTTCCATAAACAAACAAACTAAAATCAACCATTCATATGATAATCAAACCACATGATTATCATTCAATTTCTACACTGTGTAGTCACCATATAGAGTGACATAAATAAAGTTACCATTATCATTAAAAAACGAGTTGTTTACTGACCAAACTTTGGCAAAAACTACCTAAACTTAAGCTAAACTTGCCAGTGACTACTTAGCTTTGAAGGATGAAAGCTTTAGGTGATAGCAACCCTCAAAATGGGCTTCACCCAGGTGTATGTTGTTAGAACTGGACTTGCGCGGAGTGGAAGTTACGAGTGAATTTCAAAAAATTTACCCTATAGGATCTTTTATTGGGCCTATGAAGTCTAACTAAATTAGAACATTTCTAAGTTTCATTTAAATAAAATCATTTATTTTATTTAAATTCAAATATATTAAGATATAAAATCAATTTTATTTCATTTAGTATATACATAAATGTATCATATACATATATGTGTGAGTGCATGTGTAACATAAGAATCCATCAAAGGTATAATATACCCATATGTTGATGTTGAGATTTACATCGCAACAAACATATTAGCTCATTTTGTATATCATGTATGTTGTCCAAATATGTGCCTATATATATATATATATATATATATATATATGGCAAGAGAGAGAACAATTATTTATAATTCAAAATTAACTTAGTTTTGCAAACATAATAATTTAGTATTTTAATTTGTATTTATTATGAATAAAATAATGTTTTCATCCATAAATAATTAAGATAATTAATCTATTGAAGAAAATTCAAATTTTACAATTTTTGAAAATCTAGCATCACAAAATAGAGCTTAGGAAAAATCTGAAGATTTTACAAAGTTGAAATATTTTATTTTATAACAAATACATTGATTTCGGCAATAATTATTTAGTATAAAATAATATATTATTAAAAATTCAAATTTTAAAATTTTGGAAAATCTAGGATCATGAATGGAAGTTTAAGAAAAATTTTGAAGAATTTTTCAGTTAAATTATTGTTTTTAATAAATTGTAAATAGTTTTTCCAGAATAATATTAATTATTAAGAATAATAAACTTTATTGATAAATTCCTAAATTTTTTCTATATATTTTTTACATGATGTACTATTTCAAAAAATATAAAATGAATTTTTGATGTAATTATTATTATGTATATAATAAAAAATTTAAAAATCAATAATATTAATTTAAAAATATGAATATATGTACGATAATTAATTTTTGAGATTTTAAATTCATATTATATATAAATAAGTATACTAAATTTTTTAAATCATATATTCATATCTTATATATGCATATATGCTATTATGATATATATATATATATGAATTTATTAATAAATAAATATAAAACAATTAATAATGACAAAAATTGATTTTGTACATTAAACAACATTTGTTTATACATGAATCAAATAGTATAATAAACAAATTATGCACATAACCAAATTGATTTGTGATAACCACATCTACATACAAAATCTCACCTATTTAAACATATAGTAGCAATATGTTTAAATAGATATGAAATTTCTCACTATAGGATCATAAAATATAATTTAATTACTGCAATATTAATTAAAATTATCATTTTGATGTTGCCTTTGAATCCAGTTTAAGCAACGACTTCCCTCTCTTTTACTATTCTCGATTCGTCAGATTGCAAGTCTAGAATTAGCGACCTTTAACTATCGAATAGTATTATTTTAATTTGAAATATATTTGAGAATTTGAAGTGGATTGAGAGATATGTTTTAATCAGCAATGTAGAAGATAATGGGGGCCAAAAAATGTTTTCCATTATATATATATATATATATATATATATATATATATATATATATATATATATATATATGGTTGTATTACAGAGAAACGAGGAAAACCTTTTTCCCCATTCTCGCTTGATCTCAACCTGTTATCTCCGAGCCAATTCCCTATGCTTTAGCCATCCCTATACCTTCCCAAAACCAAAGCCATAATGATGGGCCCCATCTAAGCCCAAGCCAAAATACTATGCAATTAAATCTAATTTAATCGCTTGTCGATATTGTATATCAATTGATATATTTGTCTTTTATAAGTATATATAACATTATTTTTTCTCAAATCATATTCAAAATTTATAATTAATATTTAATAAGTATTAACTAATATAGTTAATTTATAACAATTATAAACTAATTAAATCGTTCGGTCTTAAGGGAATTCATCATTTCGGTTGTGTAATTCTTGGGTGTAAATTTGGTTAGTGATTAACATCGAATTATTCTAACGTTAAAGTCTACACATCACTTAGCAGGTGGTGTGACATTATGGCCAAAATTATCGCTTACTCATTTTCAGTAAAAATCCAATTTTAGTTTAATAAATGTTACCCGGTTGTGAAACTTGTTTACACCAATTCTCTTCGTCAAAACTATATCATTTTGGACTTATAGAATTTGGTGCTGGTAAAAATTCCAACCTCATCCACATTCAACTTTATAGTCCAAATACAAAGTCGTTGGTTCAATAATAACAATTATACAATTATTATTAGCCAAAACGTTCTGGCCAGAGACTTTTGAGTTGACTTTAGTTGACTGTGATACTAACTACGTATAATGTGACGACCCAAAATTTTCAACATTTGAAATTAAAATATTTAATTGATTTTAGATATTAGAAGTTGTTTTTTAACTTGAATTTCAATTTTAACTATAAATTTGGCAATTTAACTGTTAAATTAAATTTATTGAGATTGGGTAAAAATTTGAATCTTCAGTTTTAAGCTGTTCAAAAATATTTTCAAGGGCTTCAGAAATTTATATTGATAATACTTGAGAGAGTAGAATTTTTCAAATTGAATTTGAAAGCGATTTGTTCGGTTTTGAAATTGTATTGTTTAAATCGATATTTAAAAAAATAGACTTCCAAGGCACAGTCTTGGAATTCGACGAAACCAGTTCCATTGGTCCGTAATATTGTATTATCATCGGATTTCAATTCTCGTAGTGTTTGGAGTGATCGTTTGGCCATAAAATAAGCAAATGCGCTGAAAATTAGATCGAAATTTAATTTAATATCTGGGTGCAAAAAGCTATCTTTTCTATACGATCAAATTAGGACTCGAAACCTCTTCCATTGCAGTTGAAATAGGGGTATAACATTATAAACACCTAGCGGCGCGTCTCGATACGATATCGAGATTTTAGGGTGCGAAATCAAGATGATTTAAATTTAAATATATATATATATATATATATATATATATATGATCAAAATCAAATCGCAGCCACCTTTTTGCAAAATGTAACGTACACGTTTCCATTGTCTTCTCCTACACGCCACCCTATCCTACCTTTTCGTTCAATCAATAATCAATGTCCCGTGTCCCTCCTTCTTTGCCAGAGAATAAAAACACATAACCGAAACAAAAAGAAAGAGAATCGAGTTCGAATCAAAATAAAAATCATGGCCGCCTCTTTCCAAATGAAATTAAGTAGTATAAATCCTTTTGAACAAAAATCATTCCCACTTAATTCAAAATCGCATACCCTCCCCATCTTTTTAATTCAAGAAATCGAACCCTAAGCGAAGTTCTGCCGCGTACGAATCTCGGAGTGCTCACGAAATACGGCAGTAAGCGGTGACCGTTGCAATGATGAACTGTACACGAAGGCGCGATAATGAGGGTCGCGGTTTCGCACGACGCATGCGGCGGCTGTTGAAGGGTGGGGCTCGACGTCGATAGATTGTGGTGTTTGTTCGTGATGTTGGTCGCAAGTTGGTCGAGCATTAGTGAATGGCGGCTGTTCAAATCTAAAGGGGGTTTTGAAGCTCGGGACAAGTGCATGACCACGGCAGATCGTTATTGGAGGCGATGTCAATGTTCAAAGCGGCAGTTTGATATCGCGTGATTGGGATAGGTCTAAAATCGAGAAACAAGTCAAATTGGAAATGGATTGCAAAATAAAGGAGCAAAGGTGAGATCTTCTCACTCACTCAAGTTTTTTACCCACTTCTACTAAGGCGGAGTTTAATGGACTTAATTTTAAATAGTTAAATTTAAATTTGATTGACTGTGTGCTTGGATGATTAATTTATTATTAGTTATACTAGTTTAGACTCTATGCACCGCATAATAGCGGATGATGTTATATAAATCCCATTTACCGTGGATATTCCACCTCGAAGTGGAATTGGTATTTAATTGTTGTGCTAACGTCTGTGGATGCAGGGAAACAGGTTGGAGGGATCCAACTGGATTCCTCAAAACATTTTGATTTGTTTCCAAAATTGTGTGTTGATTATCTATAATCTATGTGTGATTATTTGTGATCGAAACCCTTGAAGGCTAAAATTTAGCCGAATATATTTTTTGTATCATAGGATACTGGAAATAAATAAAAATTGGACCGTTACAGATTGGTATCAAAGCAATTGGTTAAGCGACAACCTTGGCTCTGGTGGGAATTACTCATTAGAAATAGAGTCCGTAGTACTCTAGAATGAGTTGAGTGCATTAATAGATATGAACGCGTATTTGTTAGTGAATATAAAAAATCATTTTATATTGTGATGATTGGTTTGTTGAGTGGTATATGGATTCTGGTCGATATAGACTGTATAACTCTATCGATAGGGATCTCTAGACACTCATACAGAATAATTCGACATGATATTGTTTTAAAATAGGGTGAATGAAATAATTTTATCCAAACTATTTTCGTAGATAAAGGAAATAATCTTTGTAAATTATTATAGTATATGGTTGCTTGATTGTTAGGAAGTGATAATATTATTATCATTTAAATAGGAAATTAGAATCGTAACTCCAAAATTAAGAAATAAATTAACATACAAGTGGAATTTGAGAATATAAATTATAAATATGAGTTGTAATTTGAAATGGAATTCCAGAGAAGTATTTGGAAATGTTTCGAAAAGAATTTGAAAATTTTGGAGATTTGGAAAGTTTAAATCCCTTTTGATTTTGAAGATGATTTTCAAAGGTTTTGGAAAAGTGTTTTGAAGGGATGAAAGCTCTAAACTCTTTTAGGTCGCTGGAAAATAACTTCGGTGATGACTGCAGCATCATCGATGTTCATTTTCGAGTTTTCAAGAGAGGAATTGCTGCCAAATTATTTAAAATTTGAGGTTGTTTGGAAAACTAGGGCTGCTTTTGGGAATTAAAAAGATAATTTGAATTGATTTCAAAAATGGTTTTGAAAAGTTGAAAAGACTCTGGAATTTTATTAAAAATAGTTATGGATTAGTAAATAACATTGAAAACTTAGAAAATTTAGATTTAAACTGAATTTAACTTGAGAAATTTGAATAAATGTGAATTTGAGAAATCTTGTAGATTAAATGTTTGGAATAAAATTTTATAAGGTGGAAAATAAAGTTGTGAATGAATAAATAAATTTACAATTGAAATTATATGAAAGTGAAATTGAATGTTTAAATTCATTTCGAATTTGCAAGTAAATAGAACTGGAATTGGAATTGAATTTGATTTGTGATAAACAAAGCGAAGTATTGAAATGAAATTAGTAAGTGAAATTAATTGAAGAAATGACAAATTAATATAGTTTGAAATGAATTGAATTCAATATTTATAGATGAAAGATAAATTAAATTCATATGGAATTTGAAATCTAGTTTAAATATAAGTGGTTGTAAACCAAATGGTGAATTGAAATTGAATTGTCTTTGGTGATGAACAAAAAAATAAAACTGGAATTGAAAACTGAATATCGAAAACCAATTTGAATTATGTGAAATTAAATGAAGTTGTAAAATTAGTTCGAAGTGAACTAAAGATAATAAAGGTGAAATAAAGAAATGGTTTGAGATAAAATGAATTGGAATTTGTAATGAATTAGTAAATAAAACTAATTTAAAATGGTGATATGAATAAGTTGTGAATGAAAGATAGTTGATAAAAATTTAATATTTAGAAGTTAAATTGAATCCAAACAGAATTGAAAGTGTAAATCTAATTCAAATGAAATTGAAAATGTAAAGTTGAATGAAAATGAATATATAACTTGAATAATGAAGTAAAGATGGTATAAGAAGTAAGTATTCAAACTTTTGTAATGAAATATATTATATGATATATGAATGTTGTAATTGAATATTATGGCTAGTAGAATATACAGGTATGTTACAGGAAAAAGAAAAATTGGAATTGGGATTTTGAAGATAAAATTGAATTGCTCGAAGGGTATGTATTTAAATTTCTATATGAAATTTGGTGATTTTCTTGTTTAGCCGCTTGGCTTTTCATTTTCTTTTTGAAATCTGGGGGCCGTGATGCCATTTTTGTAGTCGTACCGAGCTATTCGCGCAAAGGAGACGCCGGCGAAATTTTTTAGAAATTTAGGGAGTTAGAAAATTTTTGAGAAAATTTTGAAAATTTGAAATTTGAATTTAAATTTAAATTTGAATTGTTAAAGGAAACAATATTGTTTGGAATTTATGGAAGATCATGGAAAGTTAGTTGAAGAAATAATGGGTCTTTAATGAAAAGATTTATTGGTAAACTGATAAAACTATTTGGTTTTGGAAAGATAGCGAATGGTTTAAGGATCATTCTTCTTAACCAGTAATTTCAGGACGAAATTCTTTTAAGGGGGAAAGGATTTGACGACCCAAAATTTTCAATATTTGAAATTAAAATATTTAATTGATTTTAGATATTGGATGTTGTTTCTTTAACTTGAATTTCAATTTTAACTATAAGTTTTGCAATTTAATTGTTAAATTTAATTTACTGAGATTGGGTAAAAATTTGAATTTTTAGTTTTAAGCTGTTTAAAAATATTTTCAAGGCTTCGAAAATTTATATAGATAATACTGGAGATAGTAGAATTTTTAAAATTGAATTTGAAAGCGATTTGTTCGATTTTGAAATTATATTGTTTAAATCGATATTTAAAAAAAATAGCCTTCCAAGGCAAAGTCTCGGAATTCGACAAAACCAGTTCCATTGGATCCGTAATATTGTAATATTATCGGATTTCAAATTTCGTAGTGTTTGGAGTGATCGTTTGGCCATACGATAAGCAAACGCGCTGAAAATTAGATCAAAATTTAATTTAATATCTGGGTCCAAAAAGCTATCTTTTCCCATATGATCGAATTAGGAGTCGAAACCTTTTCCATTGCAGTTGAAATGGGGGTATAACATTATAAACGCCTAGCGGCATGTCTCGATACGTTATCGAGATTTTAGGGTGCGAAATCGAGACGATTTAAATTTAAATATATATCTGATCAAAATCAAATCGCAACTACCTTTTTGCAAAATGTAACGTACACGTTTCCATTGTCTTCTCCTACACGCCACCCTATCCTACCTTTTCGTTCAATCAATAATCAATGTTCCGTGTCCCTCCTTCTTTGCCAGAGAATAAAAACACAGAACCAAAACAAAAAGAAAAGAGAATCGAGTTCGAATCAAAATAAAAATCATGGCCGCCTCTTTTCAAATGAAATTAAGCAGTACAAATCCTTTCGAACGAAAATAATTCCCTCTTAATTCAAAATCGCATACCCTCCCCATATTTTTAATTCAAGAAATCGAACCCTAAGCGAAGTTCGCTGCTGCGTACGAATCTCGGAGTGCTCGCGAAATACGGCAGTAAGCGGTGATCGTTACAGCGATGAACTGTACACGAAGGCACGGCGACGAGGGTCGCGGTTTCACGCGGCGCATGCGACGGCTATTGAAAGGTGGAGCTCGGCGTCGATAGATTGTGGTGTTTGTTCGTGATGTTGGTCGCAAGTTGGTCGAGCATCAGTGAATGGCGGCGTTCAGATCTGAAGGGGGGTTTTGAAGCTCGCGGACAAGTGCGCGACAACGGCAGGCCTTTATTGGAGGCAATGTCGATGTTCGAAGCGGCAGTTTGATATCGCGTGATTGGGATAGGTCTAAAATCGAGAAACAAGTCAAATTGGAAATGGATTGCAAAATAAAGGAGCAAAGGTGAGATCTTCTCACTCACTCAAGTTTTTCTGACATAATTTTAAATAGTTAAATTTAAATTTGATTGACTGTGTGCTTCGATGATTAATTTATTATTAGTAATATTAGTTTAGACCCTATGCGCCGCATAATAGCGGATGATATTATATAAATCTCATATACCGCGATATTGCAGCTTGAAGTGGTATTGGTATTTAATTGTTGTGCTAACGTCTATGGATGCAGGGAAACAGGTTGGAGGGATCCAACTGGATTCCTCAAAACATTTTGATTTGTTTTCAAAATTGTTTGTTGATTATTTATAATCTGTGTCTGATTATTTGTGATTGAAACCCTTGAAGGCTAAAATTTAGCCGAATATATTTTTGGTAACGTAGGATACTAGAAATAAAAAAAAATTGGACCGTTACATATAACTGAGGAGACGAATCCTCTCTTGAATAGTGCTTCACTTCCAATGCTTCAGTCTCAACGAATACATCGATATCCTGACTCGATGCATCTTGACTGGAAACATTTAAAATGGTATAGTTGTTTCATTGCGATAAATTACTCATGATTACAACACTTTATAACTATTATTACAAAATATATGATTTCTAGATTTTCTGTTAAATATACTTTTAATTAAGTTAATTAATCTATATAATCACATTATATCAAGTATATAATAGGAAGAAAATATCTTTTATTTCGAACAAGGTTGGTCAACGAGTTAGATATATGTAACAAATTGCATAATTTCTCCCAAGGCATACCCATAACTCTATCATATGTAGGCTTGGCCAGAGGTGTGTGGGTGGATGTGGGGTAGTAGCTTGAAGGTAGAGGAGCTTCGAGTTATCAACGATTTGTCGAAAATGAACCCAAAACGAGGTCATTTTCCCATTGGTTTTTAGTCCAACAAACCATGGAATTTGGATAAGTAGTCAAAAGAAAAGTTGTGGGAATTTCTTTCCTTTTTCATTTCAAAAAAAGAATCACTCATTTTCAATTAGTTATGAAAAGGCTATGATCAAAAGAAAAGGGTAATTTTTTCAAATTCTGGATAAAAAATTTGCTTTTTAAAGAATTAGTGTTTTGACATAGATATGTTAGAAATTTGAAAAGGTGGTCAGCTAGAATATTGTAGCCATTAAAATTTCACACAGTTTCAAAAAAAAAAACTCCATTTGTGTTGAAATGAGGAAGAAAAGGTTGGTTGAAAGAGGAGAAAAATAGAGAAACATATGAGCTATTTATAAGCAAGATTCCACATCTCATCATTTTCTCAAGTCACATCATTTATATATATATATATATAATTATTATGTTTATTCACATCACTCTTATATATATATAATTATGTTTAGTTACATCACTTTCTTTTGTTTATATATAATTATTATGTTTAGTCATATCACTTTCTTTTATATATATATAATTATTATGTTTCGTCACACCACTTTCTTATATATATATATATTAATCAAAGCTAAGACGTGACAAAGGATAATGATGGTTAATGATTACAGTCCAAGATGTGACAAGATATATATATATATATATATTATTTTTAAATTTATGAATCGTCACATCACTTGCTAAACAAAATTAACATAAGATAATCTATCCTTAGGTATATTATTATTTAGCTAATTTACTCTTATTTATGTGTGTATATGGTGCACAAAGACGAACTACGTTCCCGACAACTTTCCGATGTCGGAAGGTCGAAATTTCGAAAAACGTTCTTCGCCCACATTTTCAGTTTTTCTACGAACTATTTTATTTGGTAAACAAATTTTAAAAACGATTTTATCATCATTATTAATTAATTAAAATGAGTTTATTTTCAAAAACTTACATATTGAATGTTTAAAATTAGATATATATTAACTAACTAAAGTAGTGAAATTACAGGTCGCGACGTTCTTTCCCTCTTAAAATAATTTCGTCCCTAAAATTACACTTTGACCTATCCTAGAAAACACTTAACACTATAAATCAACTTGTATGATGTACGTAGATCATTCTTATGCAAAATATAATTTGATCTCAACTTGAGTGCATAACTTTCCTTTCGAACTAGTATCGCTTACCCGTTTCTCTAGTGTGGACTCCTATCAGGCTCCTTAATTTGGGACCTCTCTTCTCCTGACATATTTGTAACTATGAGAGAAAACCTTGGTCCCACGCCAAGAACCCACATCAAGTGCTCGCCCTTAAAGGTTGGGTAATAGCTCCTTATTTTGAACGGTGTCATACCTCAAAGCCATGTACTTGAATCTTGGATCGCTCTATATGGAAAGAGAAATGGTCTACGTCCAATTTATGCACTTACTTGATTGGTTTTCCCTAATGCCAATTCTATTTCCACCAAATTATTTTTGAAAACATTTCATAAACTATTCTTAGGTTCAACTTGGATGCTACTCCACTACATCCTAAGATCATATATCCTATCTGATTCCATTATTCCATTTTTTTTATATTTTCCTAGGAAAATTTAAGATCCAAATACACGGTTTTTATTTTTAAATTTTTTTGAAATGGAATTCTATACTTTAAATCATACAAATATATAGACATAGCTCGAGTTGCTCCAAAATGATACTAAGGAACCGGGTATCACTCATGCATCCCCTTACTAAGAAGGGTAATACTCAAGAGAAGTGTTTACAATCTGAACATATCTCTTTCCCAATTTTAAATTTTTTTCGAGCCACTCGAACTAGTTAACTTAAAAATATTCCTTTTATTTCCACATTTTCATTTTTGGAATAGTACTTTACATTAACCAACAGCATATATCACCAACTCACTTTGGGTATGTTCGGGTTGAACTTATTTCGATCATATAATGATAAAGATAATAATTAACTAAGTACCTCACAACGTTCACCTAGGAAAACATCTGATCGTCACTTGGAATAATATTCTGATCGTCACAAAACAATCAAGACTTGTTCCTGTACCAATCCAAAGATAACACTACTTACTTACACTTTTATTCCCAAAAATTTATACATAAACCAAATTGGTTTCAAATATTATAATTATTTTCCCAAAACCTTAAAAATCATTTTTCAAAAGCACCAGGATTTTGGTTCTTAAGTTTCAACCTAAATTTCTTCCAACTTAAATGATACATTTTTATAAACCCATTTTATAAATCACTTCTATTAAACTAACTTTGAACATTTAACCCAAAATATTCTAACTTTGAAATCAAATTCTACCTCAATTTTGAACACCTTGTAACTTTGAAACTTAATTTACAAGGTGTTTGTTTCCATATTTTTCCCAATCCTTATCTACCCAAGCCGTATCTTAAAAGGGGAATATACTAACTATAGTCAATGCTTAACTAGAGAAGCATGACTAAATAACCCCTAAATGGCAATAATAATAATGTATTATTGTCTCCTAACACCTCAACCAACTATATTACAATATTTCTGAAAATCATTCTTTTATATATAAAACTTACCCTGGATAAAATTATTTCTCTGATCCAATTCCAAAACAATACAATGTCGATTTTCCTAGTTTAAGTGTTTAGAAACCTCTATCGGTACAGTTATACACCCTATATTGACTCGAGTTCATAAGCCACTAAACCGATAAATCAACACAATATAAAACATTTGATAATCACTAACAAATACGCGCTCATATATACTCTCAAAATCATTCCAGGATGTCACTTACCCTATGTCTAATGAATTAACTCCACTAAAGCCAAGGTTCTCGCTTAACCTTCAGCTTTGATACCAAATGTAATGAACCGGATTTTCGACCCCAAAAAATAGGCATTGATTCCACTGTATTATATGTCAAATATTCAAGTGCCAAAAATAATGATTTGTTAAGGTAAAAGAAGGTTGAAGATAGAAGAAAACTAAAGAACAAAGAATCTCACAATGCAGCGAATAGTATATAACACAATAATGATCTTTACAATAAGGAAACATCTTTATTAATATATACAACATCAAAGTACAACAGACTTATCCGAAATTTGGACAGTTATAGAAATCTATCATTACATTGACAATTATATGGCCTCTGTAATATAGTGGAAGAAAAATATACGCGAATACGTCTTGACCATCTAGCTCCTCTCCAACTCCAAATTATCCAGCTAACCTCGAAAAAACATGCTCGGTCTGACCCAAGCATTACATGGAATAATGCCTGGGTTAGTCTGGTAAACCAGCGTGAGTAAAACTCGGCAACAAGTAACAACCAAACTGATTTTTATGTTTGAAAACTTTTCACAGAGGGTAGTAAGACCACACTGCATATAAAAATGGATGGATTTTTACCTTACAATAACCAAAACATTTTATATCAAAGTGGAGTGATATTATCATGGTGCCTAGGATTGAAGTAACTAAATGAAATAATTGAAATGCTTGCACCTCACATTCTAACAAACTAGGCTCTATAATAAAAAATGTAAGGCATGTATTAGAGATTGGATTCCAACAATGGCAAGGAAAGGGACTATCTTTCGATGACACACCTCTAGAAATATGCACTAATGCTAACATAGAGCCAGCTGCCCCTTTAACATGGCAGACCTGATTACCACACACCCTTGAGACCGAGGCCATATAATACCACGTCGTTTGTGTGCAAACCAACTCTAAAATGGACATCTTGAATGGGGTGACTGCTCCTAATGGTAGCTAACCACATAGCTCTGCTGCATGACCTGTTTTTGCTATTCCTCCCAGTTGTAAGACTTAAGGCTACGCTTTTTGAATAGCAGTCCCTCTTAGAATGCTAACACTGCCCTCCCAACAGTAATGTATTGCCAACATTCATCCATTCAAGTTGTCCAGAATAAGGAAAAAATGAAGGCAGTACTTCTACTACATCCCTTTTGGGACCACCCTTAGGATTAGTAGCAAGCATCCCTTACACTTCAATGGCCCCATGTTCGATCCCATGCTTCAAGATGTCTTTATTTCAAAACGCTTGATTTGGATCGAAGTGGTTTTCATATAGCATATCCCACCCCGGTCTCTTCGAAACAACTTTCGATAGTTTCGGTAAAACCAACCCAGGTTCATTAGGAAATAAACAAATAAATGACAAGAGCGAAGTTCAGATCCTAACCGTTTATGGACGGATTTCCATATCATTTATCTTAATAGAATGAAATGGATTTATACGTACAGTATAACACCTTCGACGGTAACTGTACCATATAATTCTCGTGTTTCTCCTAGATATTTCCAAAGTTATGTTTTGTCCAGATTTGATAGTTGGTTAACAAACACGCAATCAAGGTTTAATTTATATATGGGATCCACTAAGCCTTTATTAATTCTCTTTAATTAATAAAACTACTTTATAAAACCTGATCACAAGATCTTTACAAAACACTATTCCCATACATATTACATTTTCTTTTATACTTGGAAATATTTATATACTTATCTCAATGGTACAAGTATATTACCAAAACATTTTACTTCTCATGACTTGAAACAAAATCATATACTTATCTTGTCAGTATAAGTATACTTATAAACTTTTCAAAATTTTCTTTGTTCCAAATCCCATATTAAATAACCAAACATTTCTTCCAAATAAAACATTCCGCTTAACCTTTATCAAAAATCTTTTTAAAAGCTCATCTCTTGTTTTAATTAACTTTCAAAATAAAATTATGACCCACTTTTATAAACCTTTAAGTTAATTTATAAACCTATTTCCAAATCTCTGAAATGAACTTTAAACATTTTTCCTATTTTTAAAACTCTTTATACAAACCTTTCTATACACCTTTATCATTTGCAAAACATCATTTGTAAAATACATATAGTAACTCTTCAATAAAAAACCCTTTTACAAACAGGTTATTACGTATAAGTAACTTTACAACATAATAGCATCACATGGAAACATTTATAAACTTTAAACTCTAAACTGATTAAAGAATTTAATTTATTTCAAAGCACACTTTAAAATTCAAAAGGAGGCTTAGCAATCCTATTGGTACTAGTTTAAGTTACCATTCAATTTCAATTCGATTCCCAAGTCACTTAACAATTATTTACATAAGCTACTATATATGTAAATACAATTCATATCTAATAAGGGAATAACATGTCAATATAACCAGTTGGCATATACAAGTCCAAATAACATAACAAAAGGATGATGATTGTGATAACCCGAATTTTTAGGCAACTGTTAATTGGAAATTAACAGATTAAATTTAAAAATATAATGAAGGTTGAACTATAAATATTTGTATATATATTTATATTAATATTCTCCTAACAAAATTATTAAAGTTTGACAATAGTAGTTTAATAGTCTTCTTTTACAATTATTTAGTTGGGCAAATTTATCTATCCAAAATTAATAAAAGTGATTTTATAATCATGATATATATTATATAGGTATATATACATTGAATTGGAGGTTGTGTTTTAATAATTTTAAGAATTTATTTAAAGTTGAGTTCTATATTTAACACTAAAATAGTATCAATAAGATATATATATATATATATATATATATATATTAATTTAAAGAGAGTTTTAGTTCAACGTAAGATTTGATAAAGGTATGTATATAGATTTCTTTAAAAGTTATACTTGAAATAAAGGTAGTTTGTAAATATATAAGGTTAAAAACATAGATTTATAAAGCTATTATATTGATTAAGAAATTAATAAATGCATAAGACTTGGATAAAATAAAATTTAATAAAGGATATTATATAAAAATACATAAAACATATTTGGTAGATTATAATTACAAATGTAAACAAATTCACTATGCATTTTAACAAATGCAAACAATTTATAAAATAATAATGAAAAGTTTAAGTTAATGTATACAAGTGTCTTAATTTTTATTTTCTTTTGCTATCTTCAAATTTCAAAACAAATAAAAAGAAAATCGAAAACCAAAAAAAAACAAGTAAACAAAATTAAAAAGGATTTTAACAGCAATCAATACTTTTAAATAATTTCAAACCTGAGACAAGCTAAGAAAGATTAGCCCAACAAATACAAGAAAAATTCAACTCAATTTCTAATCAAGATCAGAAAGCAGTTCAAACTTTAGGATTACAAAATTTTCCAGGTCTTCTCTGTTTTTTGAGTTGAACAGGTGAGTAACCTCTTGATTTGATCTATCAATTGGATGCAGTGATTAATGGGAAAAGTAAGTTGTGATGAATGTTGCTTGAATGAAATCATGATATGTGTGTGTGTGTGTGTGTGTGTATATATATATATGCTTGTGCATGTCTTGGAATTTATTTTGGGAAGTCTCTGTTCCTGATTACAGATACAATATTTATTAAAAAACCAAATGCTCTTTTTCTAATCTATTTTGGGTATGATCTTTGAATGAAAATGTTTATATATAGGTAAAATTATTTCTAAAAACAGTTTCTAGTTAAGATATTATGTAAATATTTTAGAATTTGAAATTTACAGTAAAGAAACAATTCAAGTCGGAAATCGAAGTGTTAGATTACCAGGATTGAATTATATAATCA
Source organism: Allium cepa (assembly GCA_030765085.1). Lineage (NCBI taxonomy): Eukaryota > Viridiplantae > Streptophyta > Magnoliopsida > Asparagales > Amaryllidaceae > Allium > Allium cepa. The sequence goes on along the minus strand of CM060940.1, from coordinate 248,916,917 downwards.
AGTTCATATTCAAAAATGAAGAATTTTAATGGTAATATTGGAATTTATTAATTGGTGGTTGCTGTGAATTTTGAGTTTGAACAGAATTTTGTTTACCGTCGATTCTCGACGATCAATGATAGGACGAGCATCGCGGTTGTTTTGGGTGGGAGCTTGGGTGATGGCGAGTAGCGTAAAAATGGCAGGAGTGTTCAGAGGTTACCGTTGCAACGGCAATGTGTCGATGAGGGTTTTGAAATCATTTTTTTGACAAAGTTTCAAGAGCACTGCCGACGTCGAGGTTAGATCGGGTTTGATTGCATAAGGGAAAGGATACTGATGTTTGAGAAGCGACCGTGGATGAAGTGGCAGATTTTCTGGTGGTCGATATAGTGGTCAGCGAAGGATTTTTCAATCAGGTCTGAGGTTCAGTTTGTGTCGAGGTTCCTCGATTTTGATTGGAGGGGATTTTCGTGAATCTAGGAGTCTAGGGTTGGTCAGCATGTCTCCAGCAACTGATCGAAGGTGATTTAGTTGATCGAAGGGGTTTCGATATGTTGTGCATGTGCACGAATTCCTGTTGTATCTGTAGCCATGGCTATGGCGTTGAGCTCATGAAGATGGGATGACTCGAGGCGTGCTCGAGAAAGTGTGAGGAGGTCTCAAGTGTATCTTCGGGTAAGATCGAATGAGTTGGGCATGTTATTTCAGTTGTAAAGAAGGAAATAATTATAAATAATGATCAGGTTTTGGAAGCAAGTTAAATAGGCTTGACCTATTTGGAAGCAAGTTTAACCAAGTTTTTTTTTAAAAAAAAAGCAAAGTTTTTTAAGTTTAAAATGAATTTAGTGTAAAAAATTTCTTGGAAAAAAAAATCTTTTATATATAATAAATGTTTTATTTAACATTTGATTTAAGAAGTGATATGATGTGTTTAACTTAAATTTGTATTATTTTAAACTTAATTTACAAATGGTGTCACGACCCGAACTCGATGTCCGACAAACAACATCAAATTCGTTTCGCGGGAGCTTGCAACACCATTAAATGATAAATAACACAGCGGAAATAAAAGATGATATCACTGATATAACATGAATACAATATCCGATACATCAATTTGATACAATGATAATCATCAACATCAGAGAATATACAACACAAAATACAGCGGAACACGATACAATATGAAATAAGTCTTCTCAAAATATAATACTGCAACTCTGATCCAAAAAGCTCCAAAGACAAAGCTCCAAAACTCCTAGCTCGATCCACCATCAAGATAGCACTAAGCAAGTAAGTCTCGTCCATATCCAAAGAAAACTGAACTAGCTCCAGATAATCCACTGAACCTAATTATCTGAAAAACCAAACTCTAGACTGCCCGTGTGGAAAAAATTTGAGCACCCAGAGTTTAGGAAAGAAACAATAAACTCTGGATCAGTCATGGGACTGGTGTGAGCAAACAAAAACAGTTTATCTTCAAAAACAAACAACGAAATATTTTAAAATAGATTCGCAATGCTTTTTAGAAATGAGACTACCATAAGGCCTTCCGCACACACACACACACACAATGCAAACGCAGAATCGGAGGAGATTTCTCCTTATGATAGTCAAAGATGCTTGATACGCATTAAAAAGAAACATTTGATATTATTACTAGTGCATAGTGTATGAAAAATCATTTCGAAAGTAAAGATATAAATCTTAGCCAACATAGACATTTCGAACTATGCGTACTATAGCTACCATCCAAACAGTGGGGCGCCACCATAAGTAGATGGCAGGTAATACAACTAATACCGTACAAGGTTCGTATTGGATGAATGGATTTTTCCAACAAATGGTCAGGCCAAGGAACTTCCCATCGCCACATGGAAACGCCTCTAGAAGGACGCCCCGAGAACCCAACTGGATCTCTGCCAAACAAGGCCGGCTACCCCCCTTCCCGGGGAATATACAAAACCTCAGATATGCCACTCCCGGTCCTTTGGGACCTTTAAACGAGAGCTCTCTAACCAACAACATAACACAGTAAACAATATAGTGTGTCCACATGAGTAAGTATCTGGGCTCCATTCCATGATACCACCCTTTTCCAGAAGGAATGGTCATACCCTAGGGAAGCTATCCCTGAAAACCTTGCCGCACAATTCCTGTTTCGACCATTACCGGTTTGTGAGGCTCGACGAAGTCTCGTCCACAAAGCCACGCTTTATACAAAAGCTGTGCTTTGGGTCAACAAATGATCATAGAAATGATCACAAAGATAAAAGATCAACAAATGATCATATCACAAATGATCAAACAATGATCATTTCACAGCAACACTCAGCATGCCACATTACCAAGATGAGAATATATCGCTGATAACCTTCAACTACATAACCTCTGAGCTCATACGTCTCAGAGAAGGGTGTTAAGCTAAGAGAATAAATTCTCCGCCACCAACAAAAACATATTTGAAAGAAATCTTCTTTATATCTCAAATTGTAATGTCAAACATAACAATCCATACAAGTCTGTTCTGGTTCGAATAGAACCGAAGGCACTTCCAAAGAAGCCCTTGCAATCCGGGTATTCACAATCCCGATTGGACTTCCCATCACTTAGGGAATCTCTATACCGGAGCAACTCGGTGCAGAGACAATCGATAGGTCATCCTATCGTTCTCGCAAATACCCGGTCTTCACCACCGGTCTTCAAATGCTATCCATAACGACGTATCACATATTCGGAATGGGTTATACGACCCAAAGATCCTTTCCCGGCTAACCCGAATAGTGAGCGCAACATCTAAAACATATGGATATGGGATTTCGATTAAGTCACAACTTAATAATTCCAAACTTTCTTTCAAATGGTTTAAACTAATTACCATTTCAAATCTTTTAAACAAAAAGATTTATTTCACAAAGTTCACTCAGTTTCACAAAGATTCATTTACGGATTTCAAAACAAATTTCCACTTCAATTGAATTAATTTATTTAAATCTTTAAATCAAAGATTTATCTCATAGCTTTCAAAACTGTTTCCAAAGATTCATTCATAACTTGAAAAATCATTTTCGATTCAAACTTGAAATCCCTTAAATACAATTTGAAATTCATTCCTCATATGAAAGCTTTTTATCATTTAGAAACAATAGTTTTATTTTGGAAAAACCTCGATTCCATGTATACAAGTTAAAAACTTTGAGTTAATTCAAATTCCCAAAATAACGCTTTAAAAACGGTTCAAACCCGTATAACTTGTAAAGTCCTTTTTAAATCATAAATACTGAATATAGAATTCAATTTCAGATTTTTTTTGAATTTCAATCTAAATCCGATTATTCAAATTCCAAATCTTTATTAGTTATTCAAAAATAACTTTTATTCTTAAAACAGCTTTTCAAAAGTTTTCCACATTAAAACTTAATTTATTTCCAAAGCTATTTGAATTTAAAAATTCAAATTCAAACTTATTTAAAAATCTGTGACTTAACCGATTTCCACGTGAAATCCATATTTGTGTGTGTATAAGTGTGGTCCAAGGGTTTAACACAATAGTGCAACATCATTCAATCATCACAGATCAAATACGACAATATATCCGATAAGCGATATAAACTATAACGCTTGTCTTCATTCACAGATCACAGATATACATATCACAGGTAATGAATTACATCACAAATAATTAATTACATTACAAATCACAATACGAATCAGGATATAACACAAAGCATCACATGTCAGGGATATCAAACAATTCATCATCCAATATAATCCAAACATCCATAAATAGGGTCAGTTTAATTATCTGATTAATTTAAATTAGATTTATTTCTATGAATAAATTTACTAGGCATGGTAAATTAAAAATTAATTAATTACAAAACATTTAATAAATTATCCTTTAATTAGTCATTAATTAACTCTTAATTAATAATTAATCCTTAACTAATTATTTACGATAACTAATTAATTTCTTAATTACTTCCATAAGGTAATTACACTTAACTATTTCCCAAATGATTATTATTAAATTAATTTATCTAAATTAATTATTAAAAATTTATTAATTATTAAATAATCTTTGTTAATGATCTTCATTAACAATTTATTAATTACCTCTCTTATGTAATTAACTCAAGTTAACTATTATTAATTTCCAATTCAATTACCTTAACCTTAATTAAAACCCTTAATTTCTTAATTCAATAAATTAATTAATGATCCATTTAATCACCTTACTCCATAACTAATTAACCTTTAATTAGGTAGTTCTTAAATTAATTACCTAATCATGTTCTTTAAATTTTTCCTAAATTTAAAATAGATTTTGTACAAAATCACTTAAGAACTTTTATTCATTCAAAGTTCCAAAACAACACTTTTAAAATGATTTAAAACTCATATAAACTTGTATTGTTTTTACTTTAAAACCTGTTTACCTTTGGCTTTTGAAAAGCTTATCAGCTTACACAGAAAAACCCGAGCCCATCAACTAAATTCTCGATCTCAACTCCGAGGAACACCCGAGCCCCCCCTTTCATTCTTTTATTTTTCTCAAACTTGTCTTGACTTCTAATTTTTTTTTTTTATAAATCCTGAACCATCGAATTTTTACGCACCCACGATAACGCACTCGAGCAAGTCCTGGAACCACCTTGAGCTATCCCCCGAGATTGCTTCGTCTTCCCAAGCCTGAAACCCACAGAAAATCCCCAGGCACGGCGTCGCCGTGCACGTGCACGAGACCCTCCGCCACCTCCGGTCGAGTCGCCACCTACCACCAAGTCGCCGTTGGCCTACTCGATCGCTTCCACTCTCTAGAAACCCATTATCACATAAAAATCAAAATCGAACCTTTCTGTTCAACCCTGAACCCAACCCACCTCGACAAATGGCGTTTGCCACGGCGCTCACGGCGATTAGAGACCGCGCCCCTCTGACCACCGCACCTCCTTCCATCCACGCAGCGTTCACTCTAGTCGCGATGGCCTTCGATTCCCCTAAAATTTCTCAATCGCCTCGCGAAGATGGTCGACCAATTCGAACACTTAAACCCTAAAGTGCTCTCACCCCATTGATTCTTACAATAGAAAATTCTTTTTTCATTTTTCCTGTGTTTGACGTATATCAAGCAAGCTCCAAAACAGATTACAACATCTAAGATTTGTTAAAACTATAGAAATTGATGAAAATGCATTTTTAGTTCATATAGGAACCGCACCTTGTACACTGATCTAAAAATCATTATTTATATCTTAAAAATCCTATCTTCGAATAAAAATTCAAGTTATATAATCGAAGTAGCAATTTAAAACATTCGAAAATATTCATATGATTCTTCTTACTGTAAATTTTAGTTTATAGGTTCTAGTCTTTCCATTTGCAAGCTAAAAAAAATTCTGAACAATGGTTTAAGCTTAAACAAATTTGTTTTGTATAAAATCCTAACTAAAGATGTTTGTTTAAAGATTTATAAATTTTTTTCCCTAATTTATGTTTACTCTGTAACCAAAAATAAACATATAGTTCAGCACCATCACAGTACACAGGGGAACACATATGTATACATTCAAAACAAGTTACCTCATTTATTCATACCATTCATCATCACTGAACAAATCAAAATAGAAGATTATAGACAGTTTGCTCACCTTGAAAGGTTTTGAAACAGAGAATAATTCTGTTTCTTTTAAGGCCTGCAGTTTTGATTTTTTTTTCTCTTTCTTTTCCTGGATCTTCTTTCCTTGAGTTGAATGATATTTGGAGTTTAGGTGATGACGTTTATATTTTTTTCTTCTTTCTTCAGTAAAAGGTTTTGAACAAATTGGAGGCAACTCATATATATAAAGAGATGTGCAGTTTTTTTTTAGACAGCACTGAGCATCTTTCTTTTGTATAATTATTTTATACTAGCTTTGTACTTTGTGTATAGGCATGTTTGAAATCATTTAATGAAAGTATGTAAGTAACACTTTCATTTATTTGCAGCATGCCGTGCTCTTGCTTTGATTACGGCTAGTAGGATCTTTATCCATTCTAGACAGCATATGCATTTAATGATCATCCATACTTGTTTGATACTTACTGCATATTTAGATTGGATTTTATATATATATATATATATATATATATATATATATATATATATATATATAAGTGCTGTTTTGATTCATTTAAATACTCACTTTCTTGTTTTACTTTGGTTACTTTGTTTCCTAGTTTACATTTTATATGTGTTTCATTTGTTATCTTTTATATTTTGATTATTTCTTGTATTTACTGTTTTTTTTTGTTTTGTTATTTGCTTTGTAGATATTATTTCTTCTTTGTCTCACTTACTTTGTAATATAACGACATTCTATATTAATATGTTGTTATAGTTTTACTTTGTAATATACTTTTTTTTTATTTTGTAATTTATCTTATAATTATATTTCTAACTTAAGTATTAAATTTATAACGTATATTTTTATTTTATATTTTACACTTATCACTTATTTTCAATATTGATACGTAGTTATATTTTATTTTATACTTTAAACATTTCATTTATAATTCAATTCAACTGAAAAACATTTAACTTTGAGTTTCAAATCAAATCCAAAAACAAATAAGTATAAATTTCTTATTAAATTTGAAAAATTCAAACAAATCCATAATTTAATCCAAAAATTCAATTAAATTATAAATTTAAATTCGTCTTTAAAACTGGGATCGTTACAGACTTCCCCCCTTAAAAGGAATTTCGTCCTCGAAATTCACCAGAGAGAGATAACAAAGATAGATAAAAGATAGAGGAATATCCTTCCAGATCAAAATGGATATCAATTCTACATTTGGCTCACCAAATCAGAATATCAACAATAGATATGAGAACAAACTCAATCAATTACGAACAATTGGGTTATCTGATCTACGAAGTATACATGGGTATTGGTTAGTTCGAATGGATAACTAGCCATTCATAAAATATACCGAAACCCAATGAAATAGAAAGAAATAGATTCGATTACGATTTCAGATTCAAGATTTAATTCATTTACGATTTACTGAAAAATAAAACTAAGGATAGTTCTAGTGTCGAACAAAATTCGAACAATTTAATCGTAAACGTGAAGTTTACCTTATAAAATTTCTTTTCCTAAATCAGCTTGTTGAGGTTGAAGAATCATCTCTAATTGCATACACTTTCTTTACTAAAGTTTGCTTCTTTTCTGGACAATTGTTAATCCTATGTCCCGGCTTGTGGCATTTATAACATCTCGTAGATTCCTGATCTGGCCTCATAAATGGCTCTCTCATTCCTGCCTTCCAAGAATTCTTACATTTATCCGAGTAGTGACCTTTCTCCAAGCAATTGAGACAAGTAACATCCTTCCTTTTCTTCTGTATACTCTTCTTTCCTTTAGTTTTCCTCGATTTCTTTCCGCCAAACTTCCTTTTTCTCCAATTCAGATTACTTGCATTTCCATTCTCCTCCGGATCTTTTTGCTTTTCCAGAATATCGTATCTATAGCCCATATCAATTAATTCAGAAAAAGATTCCTTTACGTGAGTAGTCATCCGTTCCTGAAACTCCTTGTTCATTCCCCGAATAAACTTTTCATTCTTCTTTAACGGTGTATTCACCAATTCTGGACCAAATCGAGATAATTCAATAAATTTGTTCAAGTACTCCTCGAACGGTAAACTCCCTTGCTATAAATCCATAAACTCCTGATACACTTTAGAGATATCAGCAGACGACATATATCGCTGCTCAAACACTTCCTTGAAACGACTCCAAGTAAATTCATCTGCCGATTCATCTACGGGAACAGTTTCCCACCAAACTAAAGCCTCTTCCTGGAGTTGCCAAGAAGCTATCAATTGCATCTGATCATCTTCTAATTTTAATCCTTTGAAAATCTTTTCACACGATCGAATCCATGCTTGTGCTTCGATAACGGTTTCTTTGCCAGTGAATTGCTTTCCACACAGTCTAGAAAACTTTTGATATAAATCAGGCAAATTCAATTGAGATTGAATAGGAATATCTGTCGTTTCAGGGTTTTGACCAGCTAAAGTAGTACTTTCCTGTCTCCTATTTCGTCCTCTTCTTCCACTCATTCTTACTATCTGTAAATAGTAAGAAATCTGATTTAGGCATTCGAACGAAATATCTTAGATAATAACAACAGATAAAAAGAATAGATTAAGAATTTTGGGTTTTTAATTCCACTGGTTGTACTCATTCTAGGGTATACTTCATCCTATCTCTAATGAGCCATCTAATGTGTTACACTCCGTAGCTAAAGTTCTTACTCAACCTTCAGCTCTGATACCAACCTGTCACGACCCAAACTCGATGTCCAACAAACAACATCAAATTCGTTTCGCGGGAGCTTGCAACACCATTAAATGATAAATAACAGAGCGGAAATAAAAGATGATATCACTGATATAACATAAATACAATATCCGATACATCAATTTGATACAATGATAATCATCAACATCAGAGAATATACAACACAAAATACAGCGGAACACGATACAATATGAAATAAGTCTTCTCAGAATATAATACTGCAACTCTGATCCAAAAAGCTCCAAAGACAAAGCTCCAAAACTCCTAGCTCGATCCACCATCAAGATAGCACTAAGCAAGTAAGTCTCGTCCATATCCAAATAAAACTGAACTAGCTCCAGATAATCCACTGAACCTAATTATCTGAAAAACCAAACTCTAGACTGCCCGTGTGGAAAAAATTTGAGCACCCAGAGTTTAGGAAAGAAACAATAAACTCTGGATCAGTCATGGGACTGGTGTGAGCAAACAAAAACAGTTTATCTTCAAAAACAAACAACGAAATATTTTAAAATAGATTCGCAATGCTTTTTAGAAATGAGACTACCATAAGGCCTTCCGCACACACACACACACAATGCAAACGCAGAATCGGAGGAGATTTCTCCTTATGATAGTCAAAGATGCTTGATACGCATTAAAAAGAAACATTTGATATTATTACTAGTGCATAGTGTATGAAAAATCATTTCGAAAGTAAAGATATAAATCTTAGCCAACATAGACATTTCGAACTATGCGTACTATAGCTACCATCCAAACAGTGGGGCGCCACCATAAGTAGATGGCAGGTAATACAACTAATACCGTACAAGGTTCGTATTGGACGAATGGATTTTTCCAACAAATGGTCAGGCCAAGGAACTTCCCATCGCCACATGGAAACGCCTCTGGAAGGACGCCCCGAGAACCCAACTGGATCTCTTCCAAACAAGGCCGACTACCCCCCTTCCCGGGGAATATACAAAACCTCAAATATGCCACTCCCGGTCCTTTGGGACCTTTAAACGAGAGCTCTCTAACCAACAACATCACACAGTAAATAATATAATGTGTCCACATGAGTAAGTATCTGGGCTCCATTCCATGATACTACCCTTTTCCAGAAGGAATGGTCATACCCTAGGGAAGCTATCCCTGAAAACCTTGCCGCACAATTCTTGTTTCGACCATTACCGGTTTGTGAGGCTCGACGAAGTCTCGTCCACAAAGCCACGCTTTATACAAAAGCTGTGCTTTGGGTCAACAAATGATCATAGAAATGATCATAAAGATAAAAGATCAAACAAATGATCATATCACATATGATCAAACAATGATCATTTCACAGCAACACTCAGCATGCCACATTACATTACCAAGATGAGAATATATCGCTGATAACCTTCAACTACATAACCTCTGAGCTCATACGTCTCAGAGAAGGGTGTTAAGCTAAGAGAATAAATTCTCCGCCACCAACAAAAATATATTTGAAAGAAATCTGCTTTATATCTCAAATTGTAATGTCAGACATAACAATCCATACAAGTCTGTTCTGGGTTCGAACAGAACCGAAGGCACTTCCAAAGAAGCCCTTGCAATCCGGGTATTCACTGTAACAACCCGCATATTTATCGATTTTATATTTAAATATTTTATTTAAATATTTTATCTTTAGTCGGATTTTAGTCCGAAAAGCTACTTTTTGCATACGGTCGAATTAGGACTCGGGACCACTCCCATTGAGTTCAAAATGCCGTTTGCGACCTTTTTGAGTATAAGCTTCGATATGTTTGGAGAAAGTTGATTTTTGCTACTTTTCACTTTGGGTTTGGTTTTGGGCTCAGCCCTATGTTTAACTTATACTCAAATCTGAGCCACTCTTCCCCATTCACCCTCATTCTCTTCTCTTTTCAGTTCTAAGGCATTAATGGTGGGAGAGATTGGAAATTAAAACTCCAAAACCCTAGTTTCTTTTGCAACTTCAAATTCCTAGCTCCAAACTCAAGAAGAACCCATTGGTAAGCTGCTCTCCTTCTTCTCCAACTTATTCTCTTACCAATTTCAGAAATTCCTAAACCTAATTTTGGGAATGATCTTGTTTTGAGCATAGATTCAAGCTCATTTGGGTTGTGTTGAAGAGAGGTTGATTCTCCATTTGCTTTCAAGCTTCTTCTTGTTTGATTTGGTGAAAAGGTGAGATTTTTATCTCACATCTATGCTTATATTTATCTTCGAATGTTAGGTATGAATTCCTAACACTTATTCGTGTGCATTTGCTTTTGGTTTGGATTAATTTGGTGAATATTCCAATTTTTTGGTGTTTTGGGATCAATCCTTTAAAAATCATAGCTTTGAGGTTCAAATGTGTTTTTTGTGATGCATCGAGGAGCCAATAGGGCCGGGTAGCCGTTAGGCATAATTCCCTAGGGTCCGTGCTCGTTCGGTTGCGAATTGGTGGAGGTTGCATATCAATTTATGGGCATCAAATTGCAGAGCATCAGGTTCGGCCGACCGACCCCCCTGGTCCGGTCGACCGACCCCCCTGGTCCGGTCGACCGACCTGCTGGTAAGAGTGCAGTTGCACTCTCTGTTTCTGGTTCGGCCGACCGACCCCTGGTTCGATCGACCGACCTGATGCCCGAGAAGTTTCCAACCTCTGGTTCGGTCGACCGACTCTGGGAGTCCGGTCGACCGGCCTGCTGCTATTTACCAGATTAGCCTATAGCTGCTATCTGTTTGAATATCCAACTTTAATCGATTCGTGTTGTCTCCCTTTTGTTGTTGTCATTTATTATCGACTTTGATGACCTTTTCTTTGGGAATTTTAGATATATCCACTTTGATGGATTCTTTATCGATTTCTTTGGATTTTATTCACGTCTTCGTATGTGAATTTTAGTGATTGATTGTTCTTACAATCTTCTTCGTGATTTGTCACTTTAAAAATATAAAGGTTTTCTATACTAGTAGTAAATATCAAAACTCTTTCCTCAAACGATTTCAATACTATTTTAATACCAAATTTGTTTATAAAACCGTTTTCCAATCTATTAGTATATACAAACCTTTACCACACTCGTATGAGAAATCTAATTAAACGACTTACTAAAACAAGTGGTACGAAACGCTTGCGTTCACTTTGTTGGTTAATTCTTGGAATTGTTCAATTGAAACTCTTGTGACAATTTTCTAGTGGAGATCTACAATTTGTTCGTAAATATTTAAGTTAAGCTAGTGGTTATGGGACATGATGCTAAGCTCATATATTTACTAGCTTACTGTAATCGACACTTCTCGTTGATCATGACGATCATCTTTGTGATTTAGACTAGCAATGTGCGATGTCTCTTTGTCTGTGAGGGAGACTGAACCCCGTTTTGTGGAGTTTCGACTCAATTTGGTGGGGTAGCAACCCATGGTCTTCGGGCCGTTTGTGGAGCTTCGGCTCAATTTGTGATGGTTAGAAACCATGGAATTAGCGTTCCGTTTGTGATACACGTGTTGGTGGGCTTTATGCTCCCGTTTGTGATAGGCCTCCCCCCTTTGTGATTTCTGGATTTCTTGAGATGATTTCTAGAATTTGTGTTTCACCAATTTTCGTGATTTCCATTGATAAGTTTTATCAATATTTGTGCAATTGTGAATTTGTGCGTCATTGACTTTTGTGATTTCTGGATTTCGCGTATTGAATTCTGGAATTTGTGTGTCATTGACTTTTGTGATTGACATTGATATTATTGTCAATATTTGTGCATTGGTGAATTTGTGTGTCATTGACTTTTGTGATTGACATTGATATAATCGTCAATATTTGAGGTTTGATGAACGAAATAAGGAGTATGGCATTTCTTTGATTCTTGTGTAGATTTGGTGATATTGATTAATCTCTCGTTGATTTTCAATTACTTATATATATCATAGCTTGGAATTGTGATTATTATGTATTTAGTCATATCTCTTACTCTATATCGTTTCATCTGATATCTATAGTTAGACTGATCCGTTTATTATTTTCTTATTAAATAATACTCGGGTCAGACCGAGATGTTACAGGTGCTTCTGCTTGACTTCTCTCTTGGGATTGATTTCTCTGACTTTTGGCTTACTACTAAGATTAGTAGTTTATTTTGGTGTATACATTCGAGATATAGACTCCATAATGTATACTTATTCTTTTGTGTAGTTCATGAAACTATTCTTTTGTGATATTGTGGATCTTTTTAGACCACTACTCTGATGTACACTTCCTAGTGTAATATTCATATCTATTTCCGCCTTTGTGATATGAATTGTCTGTGACTGATTTATGTTATGTTTATTTCTATATTTTTTTCCGAAGATATTATAGCCACCATGTGATATCTTTAAGTTTGTGTCGGCATGTCGGATTTCCACTAAAAAAGAATTGCATGTTATACTATCTGACATATCGATGCTCGCGCAAAGAAATTACACGGATGGTCGCTCCTCAACAGCCTTATTCTCCGTGCTAGTTGACAGCATTACTTCGTAATGTTTTTGTCTAGCGTGGGTATAGTGGTGGGGCGTCACAGCTTGGTATCAGAGCCAAACTTCGGAACAATATGGAATATTATAACAAGGATCATCGTCCTAAGTCTATCTTAGGAGTCATGCTTTAGGATTTTATTCGGGTCTACGTACCGTCCTATCCTATTTTCTTTTATGATTCCTTGTTTATCTATCAAGATTGCTTGATATTCAATTTGGTGAATAACCTTTTTCTTCTTCTTCTTTCTTTCTGAGGAAGAGAAATGTCTAGACCAGGCCGCCCCAGAGCCGTGCCATCTAGCAGCCTACCCCGGGATGGAGTTTTTATGACTACTCAACAGCTTCTTGATTTAGTGACGAATGCTCAAGCAGCTGGAGCTAACCCGGAACCTACTCACCCAAAGTCGAGATTTGTACGCTTGTGCAGCGATTACACCAATTTGGGTGGGGAGCCATTCAAAGGTTCCGAAACTATTATTGAATTACAGGCTTGGCTAAGGTCATGCGATCGAATCTTTTCTCGCATGAATCTTATTGACCTTCACCGAGTTCAGGTGGCCTCTAGTATGCTCCGAGAAAGACCATTGGACTGGTACGAGCTTCTTATTTCTGAGATTAATGAAGCGGATCTTACCTGGGAGCAATTCCGAGAACGCTTCGAATTAAAATTCATGCCAGAAGCTGAGAAAGTGACGATGGCTCGTCGTTTCATTGACCTTGTTCAAGGCGATTCTTCCGTGACGGACTACGTTGCTTCTTTTGAATCACTATCCAAATATGGGGTTGAATACATCAACATCCCTCTGAAGAAGAACTAGAGGTTCGTCTATGGCTTAAACAAAAATCTCAAGAAGCTATTACTTCTAAAATTAGAAGTTTCTTTCGACCAACTCGTTGATATCGCTCTTCGTCTTGAAGAGGCGGATAGGGAGGGTGATGTTGAAGTGGTGGGAGCTAAACCAAACTTCAACAACAAAAAGAGGCCAAACAAATTTAAAGGTCCTTATCCCAATAAGAAAGGGAAGCAAGCAACCTCCGTGGCAAAGGCTTCTTCCTTTGGCCGTGGGGAATGCTATAATTGTGGTTCGAAGGACCATTATGCGAACAAGTGCCCAAAGTTTCTCTCCTGTCGCTACTGCAAAATTCCCGGTCATGTTATATCTTCATGCCCCAAGCTTCAAGGCAAGAAGGAGGGAAAGCTTAATGTTGCTCAAGCCCCTGGAAACACATCTCGTGGCCGAGGTATTTCTCATTCTATTCTGGATGGAATTATTTTATTTCGTGATCATCCTATTCGAGTTCTTTTTGATACAGGTGCGTCCTATTCTTTTATATCAAAAGAACTTGTTGATACTTTTTCTTTGGATGTTTTGTGTTTAATGACTTCTTTGAGAATTGCGAATCCGGTTGGTGGATCCGCAACAATCAGTTTATTGTGTAAAGATGTCGAGATTATTTTGTGTGATTTTCCTTTCCTAGCCGATTTGCATGTTATGCGTTATTTAGGCTTTGGAATGATTTTGGGAATGGATTGGCTTAACCGTTATGAAGCACATATCCTATGTCCTGAGCGGACTATTCATCTACGACATCCTCAATCTGATAATCAGGTTTCTGTTATTCTTAAAGTTTCGGATTCTGCTTTGGTTGCATCTTTATATTCTTTAAACCCTCGTGATGACGATGATGATGATGAGGGTGATATTATTTCTCTTATTCACGTCGTTCGTGAAATTTCCGACATATTCGAACCCGTTTTAGGATTACCACCTAAGCGAGCAATTGAGTTCAGAATTAATCTTATTCCTGGAGCTCAACCTATCACTCATCCTCCTTATCGTATGTCCAATAAAGAAAACGAGGAGATGCGTAAACAATTATCCAAATTGGAGACGAAGCAATTTATTCGCTCTAGTTCCTCGCCTTGGGGAGCTTCGGCTATTTTTGTGAAGAAATCCGATGCTACACTTAGGCTTTGCGTTGACTACCGCAAGCTTAATGATCTTACCATCAACAATAAATATCCTTTACCTCGGATTGATGATCTATTCGATCAGCTTAGTGGTGCTAAGGTCTTTTCACAATTAGACTTAGCTACTGGATTTCATCAGCTTCGTATTGCAGAGGATAGTATTCCATTGACCTCGTTCCGTACTCGGTATGGATCTTATGAATGGCTTGTTATGCCATTTGGTTTGACGAATGCTCCGGCGTATTTCGTTGACCTTATGAATCGGGTTTTCAAAGATTTCCTCGATCGGTTTGTTCTTATCTTTATCGATGATATTCTTGTGTATTCTAAATCCGAGGAGGAGCATGAAAAACATCTTCGGATTGTGTTGGAAACTCCTAGGAGTAATCAATTAAAGGCGAAATTTTCTAAATGCCATTTTCGGCAATCTCGTGTGAAGTTTCTCGGTCATTTATTTTCGAATCCGGAATTTCCGTGGATCCTTCAAAGATTGAAGCGATTCAAGATTGGAAGAGCCCGGAGAGTGTGACAGAGATTCATAGTTTTCTGGGATTGGCAGGTTATTAACGCCGATTTATCAAAGACTTTTCTAAGATTGCTGTGCCTCTCACTAGCTTAACAAAGAAAGGTGTTAAATACATTTGGTCGGACAAATGTGAAACTTCTTTTCAGAAACTGAAGGAACTTCTTTCTAATGCTCCTATTCTTGTTATTCCCGAGGGGAATCAAGATTTCGTTGTTTATACCGATGCTAGTCGCGTTGGTTTGGGTGTCGTTCTTATGCAAAAAGAACGTGTTATTTCTTATGCTTCTAGGCAATTGAAGCCTGCTGAGACTAGATATGCCACTCATGATTTAGAGCTCGCGGCTATTGTTTTCGCCCTTCGTATTTGGCGTCATTATCTTTTAGGAGAGAAATTTGTTCTTTATACTGATCATTAGTCCTTGAAGTATTTATTCTCTCAAAAGGAACTTAATTTGCGTCAACAGCGTTGGCTCGAATTTCTTTCACCATATGATCTTGATATTCTTTATACTCCCGGTAAGGGTAATCGTGTCGCCGATGCTCTTAGCCGAAAACAACAAGCTGTTGTTTCTATGATGATATCCGAATGGAACGATCTCGAGATCTTATCCACTTGTGAGATTCGAGAGCGCATATCCGATTTATGCTCATCATTTGTTTTATGTAGCCTTGTGGCTCATCCATCTCTTTTAGACCGCATTCTTGAAGCTCAAAGGCTAGATCCTGAATTGGCTCTTCTTGGCCAAAATATTAAGGATAAAATTGATACTGAAGGTTTGAAAGACTTTGATATCGATTCTCGTGGCGGCATTCGGAGATTTGGTAGACTTATCGTACCAAATATTAGTGATCTTCGTAAAGATATTTTAGAAGATTCTCATCGTTCTAAATTTACCATTCATCCCGGAAGTAGTAAAATGTACGCAGATATGAAGCGACTTTATTATTGGGAGGGAATGAAACTTGACATCGCTAACTTCGTTAAGCGTTGCATGACTTGCCAACTCGTCAAGGCCGAGCATCAAAGGCCCGGTGGGTTATTGCAACCTTTAGAAATTCCAATTTGGAAGTGGGACCAAATTTCCATGGATTTTATAGATGGCCTTCCCCGTTCTCGTTCGGGTAATGATAGCTTATGGGTGATTGTTGATAGAGTTACTAAATCCGCCCATTTTATTCCCGTTCGGTCTAACCGAACCGTTCCTCTTTTGGCCAAACTCTTTATCAAAGAAATTGTTAAATTTCATGGAGTTCCTATATCTACTATTAGTGATCGTTATCCATTGTTTACTAGTGGATTTTGGAAGAGTCTTCAAAAAGCTTTGGGAACGAAGCTTAATTTTAGCACCGCTTATCATCCTCAGTCTGATGGACAAACCGAGCGTGTGAATCAAACTCTTGAAGATCTTCTTCGTGCTTGTGTTCTTGATTTTGGTGGAAGTTGGGAAGATCATATTTCACTTGTTGAATTTTCCTATAATAATAGCTTCCAATCTAGTATTGGTATGACACCTTTCGAGGCACTCTACGGAAGGCCATGCCGATCTCCTTCTTGTTGGCTTGAGACCGGTGAGAAGCTGGTTTTAGGTCCAGATTTTATTCATGATTCCATAGAAAAGATTGACCTTATTCGTCATAGGATGAAAGAAGCCCAGAGTAGACAAAAATCCTATGCCGATAACCGGAGAAGGAAATTCGAATTTTCTGAGGGAGTTCTCGTGTTTGTTCGTGTTTCGCCTATGATGGGTGTTGTGCGATTCAGTCGATCGGGAAAACTAGCGCCTCGATATATTGGGCCATTTCCTATCACCGAACGTATTGGTTCCATGGCTTATCGCCTTTTATTACCGGCTCAATTTTCTGCTATCCATGACGTGTTTCACGTTTCTCAACTTCGAAAATGTCTTCGAGATTCCGATTCTATTCTTGAGCCCGGTGTTGTGGAAGAGATTGAAGTTTCGCCTAATTTAACTTATGAGCAACATCCTATTCGTATCATTGCTTCGGAAGTCAAACGACTTCGAAATAAAGATGTTCCGCTTGTTAAAGTTCAATGGTCTTCAAATCCTAAGGATTGTTCTTGGGAGTCTAGGGAATTCATCGAGCGATCACATCCGGACTTGCTTTCTCGTGCTCTTTAAGGTGAACTTCTTATTTCAAATTTCTTTTGTGTTGAATATGCTTTTATGGTTGTTACTACATATCATCTTCTTAAATATTGCGAGGACGCAATTTATTTAAGGAGGGGAGTCTGTAACAACCCGCATATTTATCGATTTTATATTTAAATATTTTATTTAAATATTTTATCGTTAGTCGGATTTTAGTCCGAAAAGCTACTTTTTGCATACGGTCGAATTAGGACTCGGGACCACTCCCATTGAGTTTAAAATGCCGTTTGCGACCTTTTTGAGTATAAGCTTCGATATGTTTGGAGAAAGTTGATTTTTGCTACTTTTCACTTTGGGTTTGGTTTTGGGCTCAGCCCTATGTTTAACTTATACTCAAATCTGAGCCACTCTTCCCCATTCACCCTCATTCTCTTCTCTTTTCAGTTCTAAGGCATTAATGGTGGGAGAGATTGGAAATTAAAACTCCAAAACCCTAGTTCCTTTTGCAACTTCAAATTCCTAGCTCCAAACTCAAGAAGAACCCATTGGTAAGCCTCTCTCCTTCTTCTCCAACTTATTCTCTTACCAATTTCAGAAATTCCTAAACCTAATTTTGGGAATGATCTTGTTTTGAGCATAGATTCAAGCTCTTTTGGGTTGTGTTGAAGAGAGGTTGATTCTCCATTTTCTTTCAAGCTTCTTCTTGTTTGATTTTGTGAAAAGGTGAGATTTTTATCTCACATCTATGCTTATATTTATCTTCGAATGTTAGGTATGAATTCCTAACACTTATTCGTGTGCATTTGCCTTTGGTTTGGATTGATTTGGTGAATATTCCAATTTTTGGTGTTTTGGGATCAATCCTTTAAAAATCATAGCTTTGAGGTTCAAATGTGTTTTTGGTGACGCATCGAGGAGCCAATAGGGCCGGGTAGCCTTTAGGCATAATTCCCTAGCGTCCTTGCTCGTTCGGTTGCGAATTGGTGGAGGTTGCATATCAATTTATGGGCATCAAATTGCAGAGCATCAGGTTCGACCGACCGACCCCCCTGGTCCGGTCGACCGACCTGCTGGTAAGAGTGCAGTTGCACTCTCTGTTTCTGGTTCGGCCGACCGACCCCTGGTTCGGTCGACCGACCTGATGCCCGAGAAGTTTCCAACCTCTGGTTCGGTCGACCGACTCTGGGAGTCCGGTCGACCGGCCTGCTGCTATTTACCAGATTAGCCTATATTGATAATCTGTTTGAATATCCAACTTTAATCGATTCGTGTTGTCTCCCTTTTGTTGTTGTCATTTATTATCGACTTTGATGACCTTTTCTTTGGGAATTTTAGATATATCCACTTTGATGGATTCTTTATCGATTTCTTTGGATTTTATTCACGTCTTCGTATGTGAATTTTAGTGATTGATTGTTCTTACAATCTTCTTCGTGATTTGTCACTTTAAAAATATAAAGGTTTTCTATACTAGTAGTAAATATCAAAACTCTTTCCTCAAACGATTTCAATACTATTTTAATACCAAATTTGTTTATAAAACCGTTTTCCAATCTATTAGTATATACAAACCTTTACCACACTCGTATGAGAAATCTAATTAAACGACTTACTAAAACAAGTGGTACGAAACGCTTGCGTTCACTTTGTTGGTTAATTCTTGGAATTGTTCAATTGAAACTCTTGTGACAATTTTCTAGTGGAGATCTACAATTTGTTCGTAAATATTTAAGTTAAGCTAGTGGTTATGGGACATGATGCTAAGCTCATATATTTACTAGCTTACTGTAATCGACACTTCTCGTTGATCATGACGATCATCTTTGTGATTTAGACTAGCAATGTGCGATGTCTCTTTGTCTGTGAGGGAGACTGAACCCCGTTTTGTGGAGTTTCGACTCAATTTGGTGGGGTAGCAACCCATGGTCTTCGGGCCGTTTGTGGAGCTTCGGCTCAATTTGTGATGGTTAGAAACCATGGAATTAGCGTTCCGTTTGTGATACACGTGTTGGTGGGCTTTATGCTCCCGTTTGTGATAGGCCTCCCCCCTTTGTGATTTCTGGATTTCTTGAGATGATTTCTAGAATTTGTGTTTCACCAATTTTCGTGATTTCCAACCCCTGGTTCGGTCGACCGACCTGATGCCCGAGAAGTTTCCAACCTCTGGTTCGGTCGACCGACTCAGGGAGTCCGGTCGACCGACCTGCTGCTATTTGCCAGATTAGCCTATATTGCTAATCCGTTTGAATATCCAACTTTAATCGATTCGTGTTGTCTCCCTTTTGTTGTTGTCATTTATTATCGACTTTGATGACCTTTTCTTTGGGAATTTTAGATATATCCACTTTGATGGATTCTTTATCGATTTCTTTAGATTTTATTCACGTCTTCGTATGTGAATTTTAGTGATTGATTGTTCTTACAATCTTCTTCGTGATTTGTCACTTTAAAAATATAAAGGTTTTCTATACTAGTAGTAAATATCAAAACTCTTTCCTCAATTTCAATACTATTTTAATACCAAATTCGTTTATAAAACCGTTTTCCAATCTATTAGTATATACAAACCTTTACCTCACTCGTATGAGAAATCTAATTAAACGACTTAGTAAAACAAGTGGTATGAAACGCTTGCGTTCACTTTATTGGTTAATTCTTGGACTTGTTCGATTGAAACTCTTGTGACAATTTTCTAGTGGAGATCTACAATTTGTTCGTAAATATTTAAGTTAAGCTAGTGGTTATGGGACATGATGCTAAGCTCATATATTTACTAGCTTACTGTAATCGACACTTCTCGTTGATCATGACGATCATCTTTGTGATTTAGACTAGCAATGTGCGATGTCTCTTTGTCTGCGAGGGAGACTAAACCCCGTATTGTGGAGTTTCGACTCAATTTGGTGGGGTGGAAACCCATGGTCTTCGGGCCGTTTGTGGAGCTTCGGCTCAATTTGTGATGGTTAGCAACCATGAAATTAGCGTTCCGTTTGTGATACACGTGTTGGTGGGCTTTATGCTCCCGTTTGTGATAGGCCTCCCCCCCTTTGTGATTTCTGGATTTCTTGAGATGATTTCTAGAATTTGTGTTTCACCAATTTTTGTGATTTCCATTGATAAGTTTTATCAATATTTGTGCATTGGTGAATTTGTGCGTCATTGACTTTTGTGATTTCTGGATTTCGCGTATTGAATTCTGGAATTTGTGTGTCATTGACTTTTGTGATTGACATTGATATTATTGTCAATATTTGTGCATTGGTGAATTTGTGTGTCATTGACTTTTGTGATTGACATTGATATAATCGTCAATATTTGAGGTTTGATGAACGAAATAAGGAGTATGGCATTTCTTTGATTCTTGTGTAGATTTGGTGATATTGATTAATCTCTCGTTGATTTTCAATTACTTATATATATCACAGCTAGGAATTGTGATTATTATGTGTTTAGTCATATCTCTTACTCTATATCGTTTCATCTGATATCTATAGTTAGACTGATCCGTTTATTATTTTCTTATTAAATAATACTCGGGTCAGACCGAGATGTTACAGGTGCTTCTGCTTGACTTCTCTCTTGGGATTGATTTCTCTGACTTTTGGCTTACTACTTAGATTAGTAGTTTATTTTGGTGTATACATTCGAGATATAGACTCCATAATGTATACTTATTCTTTTGTGTAGTTCATGTAACTATTCTTTTGTGATATTGTGGATCTTTTTAGACCGCTACTCTGATGTACACTTCCTAGTGTAATATTCATATCTATTTCCGCCTTTGTGATATGAATTGTCTGTGACTGATTTATGTTATGTTTATTTCTACATTTGTTTCCGAAGATATTATAGCCACCGTGTGATATCTTTGAGTTTGTGTCGGCATGTCGGATTTCCACTTAAAAAGAATTGCATGTTATACTATCTGACATATCGATGCTCGCGCAAAGAAATTACACGGATGGTCGCTCCTCAACAGCCTTATTCTCCGTGCTAGTTGACAGCATTACTTCGTAGTGTTCTTGTCTAGCGTGGGTATAGAGGTGGGGAATCACAGCTTGGTACCAGAGCCAAACTTCGGAACAATATGGAATATTATAACAAGGATCATCGTCCTAAGTCTATCTTAGGAGTCGTGCTTTAGGATTTTATTCGGGTCTACGTACCGTCCTATCCTATTTTCTTTTATGATTCCTTGTTTATCTATCAAGATTGCTTGATATTCAATTTGGTGAATAACCTTTTTCTTCTTCTTCTTTCTTTCTAAGGAAGAGAAATGTCTAGACCAGGCCGCCCCAGAGCCGTGCCATCTAGCAGCCTACCCTAGGATGGAGTTTTTATGACTACTCAACAGCTTCTTGATTTAGTGACGAATGCTCAAGAAGCTGGAGCTAACCCGGAACCTGCTCACCCAAAGTCAGGATTTGCACGCCTGTGCAGGGATTACACCAATTTGGGTGGGGAGCCATTCAAAGGTTCCGAAACTATTATTGAATTACAGGCTTGGCTAAGGTCATGCGATCGAATCTTTTCTCGCATGAATCTTATTGACCTTCACCGAGTTCAGGTGGCCTCTAGTATGCTCCGAGAAAGACCATTGGACTGGTACGAGCTTCTTATTTCTGAGATTAATGTAGCGGATCTTACCTGGGAGCAATTCCGAGAACGCTTCGAATTAAAATTCATGCCAGAAGCTGAGAAAGTGACGATGGCTCGTCGTTTCATTGACCTTGTTCAAGGCGATTCTTCCGTGACGGACTACGTTGCTTCTTTTGAATCACTATCCAAATATGGGGTTGAATACATCAACACCCCTCTGAAGAAGAACTAGAGGTTCGTCTATGGCTTAAACAAAAATCTCAAGAAGCCATTACTTCTAAAATTAGAAGTATCTTTCGACCAACTCGTTGATATCGCTCTTCGTCTTGAAGAGGCGGATAGGGAGGGTGATGTTGAAGTGGTGGGAGCTAAACCAAACTTCAACAACAAAAAGAGGCCAAACAAATTTAAAGGTCCTTATCCCAATAAGAAAGGGAAGCAAGCAACCTCCGTGGCAAAGGCTTCTTCCTTTGGCCATGGGGAATGCTATAATTGTGGTTCGAAGGACCATTATGCGAACAAGTGCCCAAAGTTTCTCTCCTGTCGCTACTGCAAAGTTCCCGGTCATGTTATATCTTCATGCCCCAAGCTTCAGGGCAATAAGGAGGGAAAGCTTAATGTTGCTCAAGCCCCTGGCAACACATCTCGTGGCCAAGGTATTTCTCATTCTATTCTGGATGGAATTATTTATTTCGTGATCATCCTATTCGAGTTCTTTTTGATACAGGTGCTTCCCATTCTTTTATATCAAAAGAACTTGTTGATACTTTTTCTTTGGATGTTTTTTGTTTAATGACTTCTTTGAAAACTGCGAATCCGGTTGGTGGATCCGCAACAATCAGTTTATTGTGTAAAGATGTCGAGATTATTTTGTGTGATTTTCCTTTCCTAGCCGATTTGCATGTTATGCGTTATTTAGGCTTTGAAATGATTTTGGGAATGGATTGGCTTAACCGTTATGAAGCACATATCCTATGTCCTGAGCGGACTATTCATCTTCAACATCCTCAATCTGATAATCAGGTTTCTATTATTCTTAAAGTTTCGGATTCTGCTTTGGTTGCATCTTTATATTCTTTAAACCCTCGTGATGACGATGATGATGATGAGGGTGACATTATTTCTCTTATTCACGTCGTTCGTGAAATTTCCGACATATTCGAACCCGTTTTAGGATTACCACCTAAGCGAGCAATTGAGTTCAGAATTAATCTTATTCCTGGAGCTCAACCTATCACTCGTCCTCCTTATCGTATGTCCAATAAAGAAAACGAGGAGATGCGTAAACAATTATCCGAATTGGAGACGAAGCAATTTATTCGCTCTAGTTCCTCGCCTTGGGGAGCTTCGGCTATTTTTGTGAAGAAATCCGATGGTACACTTAGGCTTTGCGTTGACTACCGCAAGCTTAATGATCTTACCATCAAAAATAAATATCCTTTACCTCGGATTGATGATCTATTCGATCGGCTTAGTGGTGCTAAGGTCTTTTCACAATTAGACTTAGCTACTGGATTTCATCAGCTTCGTATTGCAGAGGATAGTATTCCATTGACCTCGTTCCGTACTCGGTATGGATCTTATGAATGGCTTGTTATGCCATTTGGTTTGACGAATGCTCCGGCGCATTTCATTGACCTTATGAATCGGGTTTTCAAAGATTTCCTCGATCGGTTTGTTCTTATCTTTATCGATGATATTCTTGTGTATTCTAAATCCGAGGAGGAGCATGAAAAACATCTTCGGATTGTGTTGGAAACTCTTAGGAGTAATCAATTAAAGGCGAAATTTTCTAAATGCCATTTTTGGCAATCTCGTGTGAAGTTTCTTGGTCATTTATTTTCGAATCCGGAATTTCCGTGGATCCTTCAAAGATTGAAGCGATTCAAGATTGGAAGAGACCGGAGAGTGTGACAGAGATTCGTAGTTTTCTGGGATTGGCAGGTTATTACCGCCGATTTATCAAAGACTTTTCTAAGATTGTTGTGCCTCTCACTAGCTTAACAAAGAAAGGTGTTAAATACATTTGGTCGGACAAATGTGAAACTTCTTTTCAGAAACTGAAGGAACTTCTTTCTAATGCTCCTATTCTTGTTATTCCCGAGGGGAATCAAGATTTCGTTGTTTATACCGATGCTAGTCGCGTTGGTTTGGGTGTCGTTCTTATGCAAAAAGAACGTGTTATTGCTTATGCTTCTAGGCAATTGAAGCCTGCTAAGACTAGATATGCCACTCATGATTTAGAGCTCGCGGCTATTGTTTTCGCCCTTCGTATTTGGCGTCATTATCTTTTAGGAGAGAAATTTGTTCTTTATACTGATCATTAGTCCTTGAAGTATTTATTCTCTCAAAAGGAACTTAATTTGCGTCAACAGCGTTGGCTCGAATTTCTTGCACCATATGATCTTGATACTCTTTATACTCCCGGTAAGGGTAATCGTGTCGCCGATGCTCTTAGCCGAAAACAACAAGCTGTTGTTTCTATGATGATATCCGAATGGAACGATCTCGAGATCTTATCCACTTGTGAGATTCGAGAGCGCATATCCGATTTATGCTCATCATTTGTTTTATGTAGCCTTGTGGCTCATCCATCTCTTTTAGACCGCATTCTTGAAGTTCAAAGGCTAGATCCTGAATTGGCTCTTCTTGGCCAAAATATTAAGGATAAAATTGATATTGAAGGTTTGAAAGACTTTGATATCGATTCTCGTGGCGGCATTCGGAGATTTGGTAGACTTATCGTACCAAATATTAGTGATCTTCGTAAAGATATTTTAGAAGATTCTCATCGTTCTAAATTTACCATTCATCCCGGAAGTAGTAAAATGTACGCAGATATGAAGCGACTTTATTATTGGGAGGGAATGAAACTTGACATCGCTAACTTCGTTAAGCGTTGCATGACTTGCCAACTCGTGAAGGCCGAGCATCAAAGGCCCGGTGGGTTATTGCAACCTTTAGAAATTCCAATTTGGAAGTGGGACCAAATTTCCATGGATTTTATAGATGGCCTTCCCCATTCTCGTTCGGGTCATGATAGCTTATGGGTGATTGTTGATAGAGTTACTAAATCCGCCCATTTTATTCCCGTTCGGTCTAACCGAACCGTTCCTCTTTTGGCCAAACTCTTTATCAAAGAAATTGTTAAATTTCATGGAGTTCCTATATCTATTGTTAGTGATCGTTATCCATTGTTTACTAGTGGATTTTGGAAGAGTCTTCAAAAAGCTTTGGGAACGAAGCTTAATTTTAGCACCGCTTATCATCCTCAGTCCGATGGACAAACCGAGCGTGTGAATCAAACTCTTGAAGATCTTCTTCGTGCTTGTGTTCTTGATTTTGGTGGAAGTTGGGAAGATCATATTTCACTTGTTGAATTTTCCTATAATAATAGCTTCCAATCTAGTATTGGTATGGCACCTTTCGAGGCACTCTACGGAAGGCCATGCCGATCTCCTTCTTGTTGGCTTGAGACCGGCGAGAAGCTGGTTTTATGTCCAGATTTTATTCGTGACTCCACAGAAAAGATTGACCTTATTCGTCATAGGATGAAAGAAGCCCAGAGTAGACAAAAATCCTATGCCGATAACCGGAGAAGGAAATTCGAATTTTCTAAGGGAGATCTCGTGTTTGTTCGTGTTTCGCCTATGAAGGGTGTTGTGCGATTCAGTCGATCGGGAAAACTAGCGCCTCGATATATTGGGCCATTTCCTATCACCGAACGTATTGGTTCCATGGCTTATCGCCTTTTATTACCGGCTCAATTTACTGCTATCCATGACGTTTTTCACGTTTCTCAACTTCGGAAATGTCTTCGAGATTCCGATTCTATTCTTGAGCCCGGTGTTGTGGAAGAGATTAAAGTTTCGCCTAATTTAACTTATGTGCAACATCTTATTCGTATCATTGCTTCGGAAGTCAAACGACTTCGAAATAAAGATGTTCCGCTTGTTAAAGTTCAATGGTCTTCAAATCCTAAGGATTGTTCTTGGGAGTCTAGGGAATTCATCGAGCGATCACATCCGGACTTGCTTTCTCGTGCTCTTTAAGGTGAACTTCTTATTTCAAATTTCTTTTGTGTTGAATATGCTTTTATGGTTGTTACTACATATCTTATTCTTAAATATTGCGAGGACACAATTTCTTTAAGGAGGGGAGTCTGTAACAACCTGCATATTTATCGATTTTATATTTAAATATTTTATCGTTAGTCGGATTTTAGTCCGCAAAGCTACTTTTTGCATACGGTCGAATTAGGACTCGGGACCCCTCCCATTGAGTTTAAAATGCCGTTTGCGACCTTTTTGAGTATAAGCTTCGATATGTTTGGAGAAAGTTGATTTTTGCTACTTTTCACTTTGGGTTTGGTTTTGGGCTCAGCCCTATGTTTAACTTATACTCAAATCTAAGCCACTCTTCCCAATTCACCCTCATTCTCTTCTCTTTTCAGTTCTAAGGCATTAATGGTGGGAGAGATTGGAAATTAAAACTCCAAAACCCTAGTTCCTTTTGCAACTTCAAATTCCTAGCTCCAAACTCAAGAAGAACCCATTGGTAAGCTTCTCTCCTTCTTCTCCAACTTATTCTCTTACCAATTTCAGAAATTCCTAAACCTTATTTTGGGAATGATCTTGTTTTGAGCATAGATTCAAGCTCATTTAGGTTGTGTTGAAGAGAGGTTGATTCTCCATTTGCTTTCAAGCTTCTTCTTGTTTGATTTTGTGAAAAGGTGATATTTTTATCTCACATCTATGCTTATATTTATCTTCGAATGTTAGGTATGAATTCCTAACACTTATTCGTGTGCATTTGCTTTTGGTTTGGATTGATTTGGTGAATATTCCAATTTTTGGTGTTTTGGGATCAATCCTTTAAAAATCATAGCTTTGAGGTTCAAATGTGTTTTTGGTGATGCATCGAGGAGCCAATAGGGCCGGGTAGCCGTTAGGCATAATTCCCTAGCGTCCGTGCTTGTTCGGTTGCGAATTGGTGGAGGTTGCATATCAATTTATGGGCATCAAATTGCAGAGCATCGGGTTCGGCCGACCGACCCCCCTGGTCCGGTCGACCGACCTGCTGGTAAGAGTGCAGTTGCACTCTCTGTTTCTGGTTCGGCCGACCGACCCCTGGTTCGGTCGACCGACCTGATGCCCGAGAAGTTTCCAACCTCTGGTTCGGTCGACCGACTCTGGGAGTCCGGTCGACCGGCCTGCTGCTATTTACCAGATTAGCCTATAGCTGCTATCTGTTTGAATATCCAACTTTAATCGATTCGTGTTGTCTCCCTTTTGTTGTTGTCATTTATTATCGACTTTGATGACCTTTTCTTTGGGAATTTTAGATATATCCACTTTGATGGATTCTTTATCGATTTCTTTGGATTTTATTCACGTCTTCGTATGTGAAGTTTAGTGATTGATTGTTCTTACAATCTTCTTCGTGATTTGTCACTTTAAAAATATAAAGGTTTTCTATACTAGTAGTAAATATCAAAACTCTTTCCTCAAACGATTTCAATACTATTTTAATACCAAATTCGTTTATAAAACCGTTTTCCAATCTATTAGTATATACAAACCTTTACCTCACTCGTATGAGAAATCTAATTAAACGACTTAGTAAAACAAGTGGTATGAAACGCTTGCATTCACTTTATTGGTTAATTCTTGGACTTGTTCGATTGAAACTCTTGTGACAATTTTCTAGTGGAGATCTACAATTTGTTCGTAAATATTTAAGTTAAGCTAGTGGTTATGGGACATGATGCTAAGCTCATATATTTACTAGCTTACTGTAATCGACACTTCTCGTTGATCATGACGATCATCTTTGTGATTTAGACTAGCAATGTGCGATGTCTCTTTGTCTGTGAGGGAGACTGAACCCCGTTTTGTGGAGTTTCGACTCAATTTGGTGGGGTAGCAACCCATGGTCTTCGGGCCGTTTGTGGAGCTTCGACTCAATTTGTGATGGTTAGCAACCATGAAATTAGCGTTCTGTTTGTGATACACGTGTTGGTGGGCTTTATGCTCCCGTTTGTGATAGGCCTCCCCCCCTTTGTGATTTCTGGATTTCTTGAGATGATTTCTAGAATTTGTGTTCACCAATTTTTGTGATTTCCATTGATAACTTTTATCAATATTTGTGCATTGGTGAATTTGTGCGTCATTGACTTTTGTGATTTCTGGATTTCGCGTATTGAATTCTGGAATTTGTGTGTCATTGACTTTTGTGATTGACATTGATATTATTGTCAATATTTGTGCATTGGTGAATTTGTGTGTCATTGACTTTTGTGATTGACATTGATATAATCGTCAATATTTGAGGTTTGATGAACGAAATAAGGAGTATGACATTTCTTTGATTCTTGTGTAGATTTGGTGATATTGATTAATCTCTCGTTGATTTTCAATTACTTATATATATATCACAGCTTGGAATTGTGATTATTATGTGTTTAGTCATATCTCTTACTCTATATCGTTTCATCTAATATCTATAGTTAGACTGATCCGTTGTTTTATTTTCTTATTAAATAATACTCGGGTCAGACCGAGATGTTACAGGTGCTTCTGCTTGACTTCTCTCTTGGGATTGATTTCTCTGACTTTTGGCTTACTACTTAGATTAGTAGTTTATTTTGGTGTATACATTCGAGATATAGACTCCATAATGTATACTTATTCTTTTGTGTAGTTCATGTAACTATTCTTTTGTGATATTGTGGATCTTTTTAGACCACTACTCTGATGTACACTTCCTAGTGTAATATTCATATCTATTTCCGCCTTTGTGATATGAATTGTCTGTGACTGATTTATGTTATGTTTA
The DNA here is from genome assembly GCA_030765085.1 of Allium cepa. Taxonomy (NCBI): domain Eukaryota; kingdom Viridiplantae; phylum Streptophyta; class Magnoliopsida; order Asparagales; family Amaryllidaceae; genus Allium; species Allium cepa. The sequence goes on along the minus strand of CM060940.1, from coordinate 248,888,046 downwards.
TTTCTATATTTGTTTCCGAAGATACTATAGCCACCGTGTGATATCTTTGAGTTTGTGTCGGCATGTCGGATTTCCACTTAAAAAGAATTGCATGTTATACTATCTGACATATCGATGCTCGCGCAAAGAAATTACACGGATGGTCGCTCCTCAACAGCCTTATTCTCCGTGCTAGTTGACAGCATTACTTCGTAGTGTTCTTGTCTAGCGTGGGTATAGAGGTGGGGCGTCACATTCACAATCCCGATTGGACTTCCCATCACTTAGGGAATCTCTATACCGGAGCAACTCAGTGCAGAGACAATCGATAGGTCATCCTATCGTTCTCGCAAATACCCGGTCTTCACCACCGGTCTTCAAGTGCTATCCATAACGACGTATCACATATTCGGAATGGGTTATACGACCCAAAGGTCCTTTCCCGGCTAACTCGAATAGTGAGCGCAACATCTAAAACATATGGATATGGGATTTCGATTAAGTCACAACTTAATAATTCCAAACTTTCTTTCAAATGGTTTAAACCAATTACCATTTCAAATCTTTTAAACAAAAAGATTTATTTCACAAAGTTCACTCAGTTTCACAAAGATTCATTTACGGATTTCAAAACAAATTTCCATTTCAATTGAATTAATTTATTTAAATCTTTAAATCAAAGATTTATCTCATAGCTTTCAAAACTGTTTCCAAAGATTCATTCATAACTTGAAAAATCATTTTCGATTCAAACTTGAAATCCCTTAAAACAATTTGAAATTCATTCCTCATATGAAAGCTTTTTATTATTTAGAAACAATAGTTTTATTTTGGAAAAACCCCGATTCCATTTATACAAGTTAAAAACTTTGAGTTAATTCAAATTCCCAAAATAACGCTTTAAAAACGGTTCAAACCCGTATAACTTGTAAAGTCCTTTTTAAATCATAAATACTGAATATAGAATTCAATTTCAGATTTTTTTTTTGAATTTCAATCTAAATCTGATTATTCAAATTCCAAATCTTTATTAGTTATTCAAAAATAACTTTTATTCTTAAAACAGCTTTTCAAAAGTTTTCCACATTAAAACTTAATTTATTTCCAAAGCTATTTGAATTTAAAATTTCAAATTCAAACTTATTTAAAAATCTGTGACTTAACCGATTTCCACGTGAAATCCATATTTGTGTGTGTATAAGTGTGGTCCAAGGGTTTAACACAATAGTGCAACATCATTCAATCATCACAGATCAAATACGACAATATATCCGATAAGCGATACAAACTATAACGCTTGTCTTCATTCACAGATCACAGATATACATATCACAGGTAATGAATTACATCACAGATAATTAATTACATTACGGATCACAATACGAATCAAGATATAACACAAAGCATCACATGTCAGGGATATCAAACAATTCATCATCCAATATAATCCAAACATCCATAAATAGGGTCAATTTAATTATCTGATTAATTTAAATTAGATTAATTTAAATTAGATTTATTTCTATGAATAAATTTACTAGGCATGGTAAATTAAAAATTACTTAATCACAAAACATTTAATAAATTATCCTTTAATTAGTCATTAATTAACTCTTAATTAATAATTGATCCTTAACTAATTATTTACGATAACTAATTAATTTCTTAATTACTTCCATAAGGTAATTACACTTAACTATTTCCCAAATGATTATTATTAAATTAATTTATCTAAATTAATTATTAAAAATTTATTCATTATTAAATAATCTTTGTTAATGATCTTCATTAACAATTTATTAATTACTTCTCTTATGTAATGAACTCAAGTTGATTATTATTAATTTCCAATTCAATTACCTTAACCTTAATTAAAACCCTTATTTCTTAATTCAATAAATTAATTAATGATCCATTTAATCACCTTACTCCATAACTAATTAACCTTTAATTAGGTAGTTCTTAAATTAATTACCAAATCATGTTCTTTACATTTTTCCTAAATTTAAAATAGATTTTGTACAAAATCACTAAAGAACTTTTATTCATTCAAAGTTCCAAAACAACACTTTAAAATGATTTAAAACTCATATAAACTTGTATTGTTTTTACTTTAAAACCTGGTTTCCTTTGGCTTTTGAAAAGCTTATCAGCTTACACAGGAAAACCCGAGCCCATCAACTAAATTCTCGATCTCAACTCCGAGAAACACCCGAGCTCCCCCCTTCATTCTTTTATTTTTCTCAAACTTGTCTTGACTTCTAAATTTTTTTTTTATAAATCCTGAACCATCGAATTTTTGCACGCCCACGATAACGCACTCGAGCAAGTCCTGGAACCACCTCGAGCTATCCCCCGAGATTGCTTCGTCTTCCCAAGCCTGAAACCCACAGAAAATCCCCAGGCACGACGTTAACGCCGTGCACGTGCACGAGACCCTCCGCCACCTCCGGTCGAGTCGCCACCTACCACCAAGTCGTCGTTGGCCTACTTGATCACTTCCACTCTCTAGAAACCCATTATCACATAAAAACCAAAATCGAACCTTTCTGTTCAACCCTGAACCCAACCCACCTCGACAAATGGCATTTGCCACGGCGGTCACGGCGATTAGAGACCGCGCCCCTCTGACCACCGCACCTCCTTCCATCCACGCAGCGTTCACTCTAGTTGCGATGGCCTCCGATTCCCACCAAATTTCTCAATCGCCTCGCGAAGATGGTCGACCAATTTGAACACTTAAATCCTAAAGTGCTCTCACCCCATTGATTCTTACAATAGAAAATTCTTGTTTCATTTTTCCTGTGTTTGACGTATATCAAGCAAGCTCCAAAATAGATTACAACATCTAAGATTTGTTAAAATTATAGAAATTGATGAAAATGCATTTTTAGTTCATATAGGAACCGCACCCTGTACACTGATCTAAAAATCATTATTTATATCTTTAAAATCCTATCTTCGAATAAAAATTCAAGTTATATAATCGAAGTAGCAATTTAAAACATTCGAAAATATTCATATGATTCTTCTTACTGTAAATTTTAGTTTATAGGTTCTAGTCTTTCCATTTGCAAGCTAAAAAAATATTCTGAACAATGGTTTAAGCTTAAACAAATTTGTTTTGTATAAAATCCTAACTAAAGATGTTTGTTTAAAGATTTATAAATTTTTTTCCCTAATTTATGTTTACTCTGTAACCAAAAATAAACATATAGTTCAGCACCATCACAGTACACAGGGGAACACATATGTATACATTCAAAACAAGTTACCTCATTTATTCATTCCATTCATCATCACCAAACAAATCAAAATAGAAGATTATAGACAGTTTGCTCACCTTGAAAGGTTTTGAAACAGAGAATAATTCTGTTTCTTTTAAGGCCTGCAGTTTTGATTTATTTTTTCTCTTTCTTTTCCTGGATCTTCTTTCCTTGAGTTGAATGATATTTGGAGTTTAGGTGATGATGTTTATATTTTTTTCTTTTTTCTTCAGTAAAAGGTTTTGAACAAATTGGAGGCAACTCATATATATAAAGAGATGTGCAGTTTTTTTTAGGCAGCACTGAGCATCTTTCTTTTGTATAATTATTTTATACTAGCTTTGTACTTTGTGTATAGGCATGTTTGAAATCATTTAATGAAAGTATGTAAGTAACACTTTCATTTTTTTGCAGCATGCCATGCTCATGCTTTGATTACGGCTAGTAGGATCTTTATCCATGCTAGACAGTATATGCATTTAATGATCATCCATACTTGTTTGATACTTACTGCATATTTAGATTGGATTATATATATATATATGTATGTATGTATGTATGTATGTATGTATGTATGTATGTATGTATGTATGTATGTATGTATGTATGTATGTATGTATAAGTGCTGTTTTGATTCATTTAAATACTTACTTTCTTGTTTTACTTTGGTTACTTTGTTTCCTAGTTTACATTTTATATGTGTTTCATCTGTTATCTTTTATAGTTTGATTATTTCTTGTATTTGCTGTTTTTTTTTGTTTTTTTTGTTTTTTTATTTGCTTTGTAGATATTATTTCTTCTTTGTCTCACTTACTTTGTAATATAATGACATTCTATATTAATATGTTGTTATAGTTTTACTTTGTAATATACTTTTTTTTATTTTGTAATTTATCTTATAATTATATTTCTAACTTATGTATTAAATTTATAACATATATTTTTATTTTATATTTTACACTTATCACTTATTTTCAATATTGATACGTAGTTATATTTTATTTTATACTTTAAACATTTTATTTATAATTCAATTCAACTGAAAAACATTTAACTTTGAGTTTCAAATCAAATCCAAAAACAAATAAGTATAAATTTCTTATTAAATTTGAAAAATTCAAACAAATCCATAATTTAATCCAAAAATTCAATTAAATTATAAATTTAAATTCGTCTTTAAAACTGGGATCGTTACAAATGGAGTCCAGTGTAATTAAAAAGTTCAAATGTCTAAATTTATATGTGATTGATAATTAAGTAATTAATATGATAAATGGTTTATCTTAAAGATAATTAAGATTTTGACGATTTAAGATTTATTAAGTTAATTAATTAGAGATTAATTAATTGGTAATTAATAAATTGGTGATTAGAGATTATTAATGTAAGTAGTTGGAGATTAATTAATTAAATGATAATTACTTATTGTAAGTAATTAAAGGGAATTACTTAATGGAAGTAATTACTTAGTGTTATTAGTTATATTGTGGATTAATTAAGGAAACTAATTAGAGGGTTAGTTAATTTATGAAGGTGATTAATTAAAGGATAATTAATAAATGGAAGTGATTACAGAATAATTAATTAGAGTAATTAATTAAGGATCAACGTAATAAATTATTGTCAATGAGAGTAATTAAAGGTTAATTAATGAGACTGGTTAAAGGATAATTAATTTGTGTAATTAATTAAAGGCTAATTACTTAATGCAATTAAAGATAATAATTAAAGGATGATTAATTAATTTAATTATTGTTAAGTAAGCAAGATTAAAAATGATTGTAGTAATTAATTTAATTTAATTAAATTAATTAGGAATGTGTGACCCATTTAATCTTGCTTATGAAAAAGTGAATGATATTGAATGCCTTGAATTGGTTGATATCTCTGATATGAAATATGCTGTGACATGAATGGGTTGAACAATAATAATGTGAGTCATTTATCTGAGATGAATTGTTATGTAGTATGATATCATGAGTATAGATTGTATTATTTAAACTCAAAGAACAACATTGAATTCGTAGAGACCAGGATCGGGTATCAGTAATACCCGAAACCACTTCGATTAGTAAACTAAATTCTCTTTAATTTGGATATGTGGTATCAAACATGCTGGAATGGAATGAGATAAGTATCATGGACATTTTAACTGAGTAACGATTCTTATATATTGTTTGAAATAAGTGTTTGACTTAAACAAGATTAGAATTCGTAGAAAAGTACGAGTTATTCTAGTAATTCACATAAGTTGTATAGCTTAGTATTTCATATTATATGGGTTTACTCACGCTTGTTTCTAGCCTGACCCGGGTATTACTTTGATGTAATGCTTGGGTCAGACCGAGTATTACATATTTTCAGGTAAAGACGTGATGGAGCTGAGGAGGCGAGATGGATGGCAGGACGTTACAATGTGTCGATTTAAAGCGTGCAAAAAGGCGGGACGTTACAATGTGGTATCAGAGCTTTGGTTTAGCGATAAACCTTAGCTTTGTGGGGTTTGACTCTTTATTAATAGGGTAGAAATACCCTATGTGAGTCGTTAAGTGTATATATGAGAGAGCGTACTTGTTAGTGTTATAAAAAGGTTTTATTATTGTGTTAATTTGTTCCGTTTTGTATTTATAAAATCCGATAGGTGCATTGGACGCTATGACATCAATAGGGATTTCTAAACACTTAATAGGACAGACCGACACAATATTTGTTTTGAATATAGGTGAATGAAATAATTTTGCCTATTATATTTTCTATATATAAAATAAATTTTATAAAGATTATATTTGTTTGTAATATATTGGTTGTTAGGTTATGAAATTTTTAAATAATAGTTGAAATAAAATTGAAAATAAAATAAATAGGAAATTGGGAATATAGAACGTAAATTCTGGGGTTTTAAATATTTCTTTTGAGTGATTTTGAAAATATAATAATAATATTGTTAGAAGTATTTTCTAATATAAATATTTCAATATAATTTGGAAGAATTATTTTAAAGAAGATTTTGGAAAAGGAATAAGTTGTACTCCCCTCTCTGTCACTGGGAAATAATTTCGGTGATGAGTGCACGCATCATCGATATTCATTTTCGAGTTTCGAAGTGGGAAAGCCACTGTAGTAGTTTACTGCAGATAAACCAAATATAAATTTTTAAATTGTTTTAAATATAATTGGATATATAAAGTGTAAGTATATAAATTTATCTATTATTTTAAAATGATTTGAAATTAACCCGGTATTTAAATTCTTAAGTTTCCATTAATTAATAGTTTCAGTTATTGTAGTGAATTTGAATGTAAGTAATTAATAATTGAAACCTCTAAAGAAAATAAGAGATTTAATGCTAAGTTATAAATAAAAAGAAATTAAAGGATAGGTTATAAATGAAATAACAAGAAAGTTGAAATTGTAACTTATAAAACAAAAGATGTAATTATTGAACATTAGATTAAATTAAAAGAAATGAGGTAAAACTTGTATAAGTTTCAGTTACATTCTTAAAAAGCATATATAACTTGCCAAATATTAAAAGTTGAAGTGTTTAATAAGAAAATGTAATGGGAAATTATACCAGAAAATTTATATAATGGAAGGGTTCAATGAATCACCTTAATAGATAAGAATTTGGTATGTAGTGTTATAAACTTGAGTGTAATTGAAAAGACTACTGATTGAAATAGAAAGGTAAGTATTATAAATGGAATTTAGCAATAAATGAAAGTAAATAAACAAAATGAAGTAGTATAAATGAATGATAATGAACTTAAGTAAAAAGTTGAAGCTATTTATAAATAAAATAAGTAGGAAAATGAATACTGTAATAAGTGAAATTAGGTAATAAATAAATGAATGTAATGAAAATAAAAGAAATTTGCATTATATATGGATAAATGAAAACTGTAAGAAACAACATGTAAAATAAAAAGATAAACCATTATATGAATGAAAAAAATCAAACAACAAAAGTATGAATGGAATTAATAAGAATAACTTAATCTATTGCTTGAGATTGTTGTTTGTTTGGTTTACGGCGGTTTGGGTAAGGATACTTTAAATCTGTTTGGATGGTATGAATAATCTATTTAGTGTCACCTGAGACTGTTGAGTGAAGGGTATGCTTAGTAGTTTATTTTTCTTTCCGTACAATTTAAAGTTTTGAGCCCGAACAACTATTTGTTTTGTTTGATATGAATGAATGATTGATTTGTGTTGGTTTTTATGTGATGGTTGTATGACTTGTTGCAAGTGGTTGTTAGTTGTATTGATTTGTTTGTTTAGGGTTGAAACAACCTTAAATATTTCATTTTATATAATTGTTAACCTTTTTGGATTATATAAGTGAAATACAGGTTATGGAAGCAATTGCTATTGTTTTTGGTTTCATAATTAAGCATTAATTGCCCGACAAATAGGTACGTTTCTCGGATTACGGTTTATAGCGTTATTATATTATTTTTTATGGGTTGGGATATATATTATTTTGGAAAGTATTTGTTGTATATTGTTATGCTGATATTATATTTTCTCCCAAGCCTCTCCGTACAAAGGAGACTCTGCCAAAATTTTCCGTAAATTTTGGACTTAGAAATATTTTGAAAATGTTTTCCAAACTTTATTAAATTGAGTATAAAAGGATTTAATGGTTATAAATTGGTATATTTTATTTAAACTAATTAATTTTGTAAATTTATTTGTTTATAAATTTAATATTTTAAATAAAATATATTGATTTCTTAATTCTTCTTTTCCATTCTTTTTCCTTTTCGGGGACGAAAAGTTTTGAGTGGGGGAGAGTGTAACGACCCGTGAATTTCGTAATTAAATTTTGTCATATTAATAAGATTTTGGAATTAAATTTATAAAGAAATATAATTGTTATAATTTGTAATGAAGTAAATGTTAATAATTAACCTATGAAATATTATATTGATTAAAATAGACTTAATTAAAAAAGTTGAATTGAATAAATCCTATTTATTGGAACCTAATTTATTGGTATGAAACTTTATAATAAATGAGTTATTGCAAGGAATTGAAATTTGAATAGAGTTCTAATGAATGAAATTAGTGAAAAGATTATACCCGGATATAATTGTATATGAGAAATAAGGGAAAGTATTAAATTGATTAATGTATATATTAGGCAATTGACAATTTATGGATTTGTTAAGATTGCAAAGTTATAATTGAGTGTAAATAGGAAGATTTGGTAGTAAATTAAAATAAGAAAAATGTAAATGTTATAACTTAGTTACAAAAATTTTATATACGCAAGTGGATGTAAATATGAATTAATTAAAGTGCGCATTTGTTTATAATGGGATAAAACGTAAATTTATGTAATAGGGATGATGCAGGTTGATAAGTATTCAAAATATTTGTGTGGTTGATAAACGTTACTTTAATGATTTTAATATAAAATAATGGAGGTGTGAATGGAAATTTATAGAAACGTAAACTTTTTTAAAGGTAGTAATTGGATGTAGATTTTTGGAATGGAGTCAATGCAAATCAATGGAATTAATGAAGACGTTTACGTAGCTACACATTGAAAATATGAAAAATGTGAGCATTGGATTAAATTAAGGAAATTAAATATTAATAAATGGTCATTTAATAAAACCAATGTTCTGAGAGTAATTATAATAATAAGTTGTTTGAAATACGTATAAACTTTGATTTGGAAATCAATTGGATTTAAAATGAATTTTGATATTACATTGATGAGTTTAAATGTTATTTTATTATGTAAAGTAATAAATAGTGTAATAAAAGAATGAAATCAAGATAAATAAATTTAATTGAGACTTTAATTTTAAATAATAGGTTGGATGGTAATTGTTGTGGAGAATAACCATACAAGTAGTATAAAGTGTATATTGGTAACAAACGGTTATTTCAAACAAAGGTAATTAAATATTACTTTAATGGATATAAATGTAGTAACGGATAGAGTAAATGAAATTAGCATTGTGAAAATAAATGTAAAATTGTTTTGTAAGCAATAAAAGCCTATTAATGCGACTGAAGGTTAACGGTAACGATTTTTGTATGTTACCTATGTAGGTTGCTTGTAAATTTAAACTTGGAAATTTGTTACAACGATTCTAATTTAATATTACGTTGATGTTAATTAAGGTAATATTTGTAAGTAGTGTTAAGGTTATTCATATTGGACAAATTGTTGAGTTATAAGGATCGGGAATAAAGCTTTATTAATTTTATTGGAATTTAAAATTTAATAAAAGGATTAATTGCAATTAAATGAATTCAATCTTTTAAAATGGAATTTAGATGAAATACGAGGAAATTTATGTAATAGTTTTGCATCCAATGTTTAATCCATCCATAATATGACTATTGGTTGATTTAAGTATAGGAAGCGAGATTTATTAATTTAATTTAAGTATAGAATCCAATAATGTTATTTATTGCAAAATAAAATGGAATTAAAATGTTTAAATACTACGTTATTGAAATTAAAATGGAATTTGAGGATAATAATGTAATAAATCATGGACCAATGTAGTGGCAATCTTATTTTGGTAAAAGATGTGAATAAGAAGGCTTAAAAATTTAATAAATGGGTTTTTGAGAATTAAATTTATAAATTCTAAATATAATGGAGCGGAGAAATTACACTGCAATTGATAGATTTATTAACTTTTAATTTACATATAAACTTGTTTAAATTTTTGTAAATGCTTAAGAAATATAATGGTGATAAAATTGTCAATTATAAAATTGTAATTTAAAAATTAGATTTAATTAATTAATTATTAATTTATTTAATTAATGGAAAATTAGCCATTTTGGCCATTGACTCGGATTTCGACGAAACCAGTTACTTTGGATCCATATCGGTGAATTATTGTAGGATTTCAAGTTTCATAACAATCGGCTTGTCGTTTGATCGTACGGGCTTGAAACGCCTAGAAATAAATGAAACTAAAATTAAGTGAAATCAATTTGAAATAAACTGAATTTTGCATAACTTCTTTATACGATGGAATTTGGACTTGAAACCTGTTCCATCGATTTTGAAATCATTTAAAACATATATTTTGATATACGGGTTGACCCTTTTTCATTCCGGAATCGAAATGGGCTTTTCGGGTCAATTATCGTTCGAAACCCAAATCCAACCTAGCACATTCTTTCTATTCTGTTTTGCCTATATATATGTTGTTATAAACCCTAGGTCATTTCTTATTTCTTATTTTGTATGTATGCTCTTCCTCATTCCAATTGCTGCAAACCCTAATCTTCCCAATCCAATTTCAATTTCAAAAAAAAAATTGCGGATCTGCAGCAACTTCTGGTCGCGCTTCGAGTTTCAGAGGCAAAAACGCTGCATCTACTTCAGGTTAGGAAGAAAATTACTCGGGTCTCTCCTGGTCGTTTTGGAAAAAACTCCAAACAAGCACCGGGGAATTGAGGCGGTGGACCGAAGTTGAACCCGAAGTCGACTCAGGACCAAAATTTTCCAATCTTCTAATTTTCCTAACTTTTTCGTACGAGCTCAGATTCATGCATGGTTTGTTTTGCTGGGATCATATTAGAATTACGGAAGTTTTGGCACTAGTTTGGATGGATTCTGAGACTGGTCAAATTTTAGGTTTAAATTGGATTTAAATTCAATTTAAATTCAAAAGGTGAGTGTTTTACCGCACTCACAACTTCTAAAAAAATTTATGTTCGTTGAATTGATATATGATGTGATTTAAAATTTATATGTGGTTGTTTGGCATATTTTTAATCATCATCTCAGTTAATTTCATTTATTTAAATTAAATTGCTATTTAATTTATTCATTGCATTTAAACTGCCAGTTAAATTATTAATTAATTATCCATTGCATATAAACTTCCAGTTAAACATTTTATTAATTTATTATTGAATATAAACTGCTATTTAATACCTGTTGTTTATTTTCCGTTCTATATTGATGCTATTGTTCGAATTTGATGATGATTGCGATAAATGGTTGATGGTTGATATTAGATGGATGGATGTTCTATTTTATATTGTTATAAACTGCAAGTTATTATGCATTTTCATTTCATTTGGGATTGCGGTTTGAAATGATATACAACCGCATTTTATTTTTAAATTACGGATTGAAATGATAAATATTTGTATCACTTGACCATAGGATAGAAAATTATATACAGACATCGCGGTATGTATATATAATAATATTTTGAAATGATATCTATGGTTTGTAAAGAATATATATGATTTTTGATATATTAATTTGGATATTTGATAAAGGTTATTTTATATATAGTTAAATTTTTTGGTTTTAAGCTATGTATAAAATTAGTTTAAAGTAGAAAATAAAGTTTGATTTTATTGAATATAATATGGATAAGTATTTACTTAAATTATATTTAATATAGAGTTTATATTGATTTTATAAATCAAGGTTGAGTAGATAGTTGAAATTGACTGAGATTTTATTTAATTAAGAATTATATTTAATAAGAGTCCATGTGGAACTTATTGAAATTTACATTTTAAAAGATTGTTTTAAAACTAAATTCGGGGTTAAGGTGATTTAAGTGAATATATCAAGTATAAATAAATTAAGGAATATTAAATTGTTGAAATTTGAAGTTTTATTTAAAGGATACTGGATTTACTAAGTAAGTATTTCAAACTAAACAATAGTAAAGTGAATTTGGCATATATATATGAATTAATAATTTAGTTTTGAAATTATGGTATATTTAAAACTTTGAAATATATGGAAATTTAAATGGTTTATTTGGGAATTCAAAGCTGTATTTGGAATTGATTTGAGGAATTAAAAAGCTAATTTACTTTATAAAGTAACGCATTATTAAACCATTTAAGTATTGAAAATTATGTTTCGAAGCTATGGGTTTAAGGTAATATATTTGGAAGTACTATGATTTTTGAAAAAGATATATTTCAAATAAAAATGATATCATATTGATTTGGGTTTTAAAATAGAAATGATATCCTATTTATTGGTTTGAAATGGATATCTTATTCTGGTTTTAAAGTATAAACTATTTTAAAAAGACCGCGGTGTTATAATAACGTTTGGTTGTTGATGAGACCGGGATCGGAAGTTGTCATACTCTCTGCCAACTCCAAAAACCACTTTAACAACCGTGTACGCGGTGGAGATTCCAGAATGAAGTAGGATGGTGGCGGCGCTTCCTTTGAGGTAAATACATGGACCCAATTCCCGTGAGTTGGCATAAGGTGGCTAAAACAGGAGCGATCTCGGGCCAATGAGGTCATTCCTCTGATCGGACACATCCCTTCGATATTATACTATGACTTTTGGATTGATTCGGTGGCCACTTTTGATTTTTGATTTGGGGGTGTGGCTCAAGGTAGGCAGTAGCTGCGCGCTACGCGTTACCACCAGCCCATGTGCGTAATTGGTATATCTATCCTGGCATTGCCTGGTTGTGCCGTGTCACCAACCATACCGAGCCTTACTACGAGTTTCTATTTGTGTCGTACCTATGGAGTGTCTTCTCGTAGTCTCCCGATCAGGAGATATGCAGGCACTGTATAGACTATTGGCATTATTTGTGTTAAGGGCTATATGGGTAACCCCTTAACGCTATTTAAAAGTAAGTTTATTTTACTAATAGACACTATTATAATAGAAAAATATACTACATAGTAAATGGTTTAACGGATCCTTAAGTGATGTAAATCCGGAGCATCTGTTGAGTTACTGCACTCATATTTATATCTGTTGATTTAACTTACATAAGATCTTTTAGTTCTAACTCGAGTGTTTTGTATTTCAATTCGCTCGGGGCAGTCCGAGCATTTCAGGATCGAAGACTTTATTTCTGGAGGTCGAAGACGAAGAATTCATTATTATTATTATATTATATTCCACTACACTGTATTCCGCTGCATCGATTTTTTTCGTTGGTATGTGCAAATCTGATATGTATTGTATGAGAAAAATTAAATGTTTTGTAAACAGCTTCATGAACTGTATATTTGATTATTATATTTTATCCTTCTGCTGTGAGATTCTGTTTTGTTTTATTTCTTTCTCATTTTTCTCATTTACCCCATAACAATCCACCCTTCCGTATGGTTTGAATTGGCACGTGTGTCGATTTAAAGCGTGCGAAAAGGCGGGACCTTACAATAAGTTAGGAAGTTCCTCTAAAAATCCAGAATTAGAGAAAGATGGCTAAGAGTGAAGAATGGAAGGCCGGACGCAGGGAGCAGAGACCAGCTGCACGTAAGAAGCGAGAAGTAGCGATAAAGGAGTAAGAGAATTGGATTAAGGAAAGGAATGGACCAGGACCTTGTGATAAAGTCACCTATTACAGATGCTTCAATATGGGTAATTACACGGCAAAATGTGGTAAAACAAGGAAGGAATTGAAGGGTACATTTCAATGATTTCGCTCTAAGATATTATGCTTAAAGTGCCATAAGAAAGGACATTTCCTTAAACATTGTCCTAAAGTGAGGAAGGTGAAGCGTAAACCCGTAGAACCAATCAACGAATCAACCATTTGCTATCATTGTAAAGGATTGGGACATATCACGAGGAATTGTCCCAAGAGACAGAAGAAGAAGAAGAAGAAGAAGAAGAAGATTAAGGTTGCGGAACGTCCTGTAGGAAGCGTGGAGGTTATCCAAATTGATGAGAGGGTAGAAACCTATTGTGAAAAATGCTACAAGTGGGGATATCCAGTGGAAAAGTGCATGTTTGGGCTTTGCCCATTGAAAGGAAGTCCATAGGGAGAATTCTGGTAGAAATGCTAGGACTCTTAAACCTAGGTGATGGTGTAGACATCTAAAGTTATGACTTTGTAAGGCTTTTATTGTGATAAATGGATGTAATGTTGAACTACTAGTGTGCATTCTATTAATGTATGAAATATTTTGTGGCAGTACGGTCTAATAAAACCACCTTCTTTTATTTGAAACGAAATTTGAAATTAGTTCAAACTAGAAATCGTTTAAGAACTGGTTTCAAGGTTGAAGTGGGTAATAAATTGGATTTCAAAGATTAGTTTGATCTAAAAAAAATTAATCAACATTTGGAAATTTAACTCGGATTTATATAATTCGAGATGGTTTAAAGTGAGACTGAATTTGAAATTAGTTCAAATTAAAAATCTGATTTGTGAATAAATTTGAATAAATTTAAATTCAAATGGAATTTGATTTAAATTTGAAAAGAAATCAAGGTTAATTCAAGTTGAATTGGGATTGAATCAATTTAATGGGTTGGGAAATTGATTGGAAATGGAAATTGGAAAATGAAATAAATTCATTTTGAATAAAAATTAAATCAAGACTGGGAAATTGAACAGTTTGGCTATGGACTATTTTCAAAATAAATTATTCAATACAAACTTTCTTAAATCTTCTTTTCCTAGCTATTTACTATACAATCCTTTCTTTTAAAAGCCCAAACTATCGTATACTTATTTTATAACCACTTTTGGAACTATTTAATTGTTTTACAACTGTTTTATAAACTGATTACTATTTTTCAACAATTTTATGAATAGTTACTACTTTAAACTATTTTACAATTATCTAACTATTTTATAACCATTTGAATATTTTATAACTATTTTACAATTGCTTAACTATTTTATATCTATTTTACAAATTAATAATTATTTTTCAACTACTTATCTATTTTTAACTTTCCAAGCTATTTTCTAAATTTAAGCTGGACAGAGTTCAAACTGTTTATGATTAAATGTCAATTTGAGATAAGAATTGAGGTGATAATCCAAATGGGGGTTGAGGCAATTGTGAATGAATAAATAAGAATCTAAGGGAGTGTGAATAGAAGGGAGAAATTGAATTAGCTAATAATCAGTTAAGATAAATACGCAGGATGTATGTTTATTATTCTATCCGCATAACGATTTGATCCAGATTCGAGCACAGAATTTCTAGATAGTATATCGATCTGAGTTGGTATTTTTCACCTGATTTTCGACGGAGAACCTGGATATGGATTTTGATTCATTGTGGAAATTCTTTATCATAGTTATGATTATGCAAGGAGAATGACGATTTCTGATCAAGAAACCAGATCTGAGTCCGCACTAGGAAGTTGGTTGGACGATACTTGTTCAAAAGTGAAATTGTGTGATCGAGTGAGCGATCAGATTGATGTAGCATACAGATGATATGTGTACAACATACGAGTTTGAATGAGATTGGTATTGAAATTTGGGGATAAGAACTGCAAAAAAAAATTGAAATGAAAAGTATATTTTGTGAAATATATGCGGATGTAAAGTGGAAATTGGATATTTCTGTGGTAGAAATTTACTTTATGGAAGTAAGTACTATGGTAAGTGACTTTATAGAGTAATCAAGTTTGAATATTAATTTGGAATAAACAAAGTTATGTATCTTTGTTATATATATGATAAAACTTACCTTGTTGAATCTATAGCCAGAAGAAAAAGTTTTTGAAAGTATTTATAGTATAAAAAGGGATTTTATACAAGTATAAAGTGATCCAAACATTTTTAAAGTTATATATATATATATATATATATATATATAAAGGATCTTATGAGAATGATTTTGGGAAAAATGTTTTTGGAACCTTTGAATTTGGAAAGGCTTTTGATTTGGGAAAAATCAATTTTGGAAATTTGAAAAGCCCAGTTTGAGAATTATCGATTTTGGGATAATCGATTTTGAGAAAGGAGCTTTATATGTGATTCATACTAGGTGTATAATTTGGAAAAACTATATGTGTATAGTATAAAGTGTTTTGAAAATGGCTATGAGCAAAAAGGCACTCCCTTGGAATGAACTACTCAGGAGTACCATAGGTTGGTACTGCTTTAAGCCTCAAAGGGGGGAGGCTCTATAGTGGATCCTGTGAGGAAGTCCGGACAAACTGAAGTTCCTGAGCATTATTGGGTAGCGAAAGTCGAGGGTGCTGATACCTATAGGGGCATTTGGGTTATGCTGTGACGACAGTGTAACTCGATGTCGCTACGATACATTGTGGACCATAGCGGAAATCGTGTGGCAGTGAGTGTCAACGGTCTACACTTGATTTTGCCGGAAAGGCAACGTAACATCGGTAGACTAGGATCTATATGCAGTGGAGTGGAGAAGTTTTATGTTTTTGGCAGCGTAATTCGAGGGCGCTGATGCCTACAGTTACATGGGTTTTTGCTGTGATAGCAACTTAATCCTGGGTGTAGATGTGATCTGTAACGGGTTTAATCATGGGGACGGAGGCCTACAGTTATCTATGGATTTTGCCGGGATGGCAACGTAACTATCGGGTTAACTGCGACCATGGATGGGGGTAATGATTTCCAAAGCGTTCTCACCAAAGATGTTTCCTCTATTTCAATAATGATTTTTATATTTTTAGTAAGTTATTTTCCATGTATTTTCATTGGGTGTTGAAAATGGGTTTACCAAGTACTTATAGATTTTCAGTCCTACGCCTGATCAACGTATGACCGAATTTCTATGAGAATAAGGATGGACTTGTTGAAACACCGAGTTATAAAAGGTATTTTTGTAAAAACTAATTTAGTAAGATTATATAGATTTTTAAAAGTGTTTTAAAGATTTCTAAGTAAAAAGAGATTTTAGTAAAAATGTCCAAAGAGTAATTTATCTGATTTTAAGTATTCTAGCTTTGTTCCTTTTCGAGGATGAAAAGATTCAAAGGGGGAAGGAATGTGATAACCCGAATTTTTGGGCATCCGTTAATTGGAAATTAACAGGATTAAATTTAAAAATATAATAGACGTTGAACGATAAATATTTGGATAAATATTTATATTAATAATCTCCTAACAAAATTATTAAAGTTTGACAATATTAGTTTAATAATCTTCTTTTATAATTATTTAGTTGGGCAAATTTATCTTTCCAGAATTAATAAAAGTGATTTTCTAATCGTAATATATAATATATAGGTATATATATACAATGATTTGGAAGTTATGTTTTAATGATTTTCAAGATTTATATAAAGTTGAGTTCAATATTTTACACTAAAATAGTATCTATAAGATATATATATATATATATATATATATTAATTTAGAAATGGTTTTAGCTTAAAGTAAGATTTGATAAAGGTATATATATTTCTTTAAAGGTTATACTTAAAATAAAGTTAGTTTGTAAATATATAAGGTTAAAAACATACATTTATAAAGATATTATTGATTTAAGAAATTAATAAATTGTAACGACCCACATTTTTGAATGGTTCAAAACGACAACAAACTACACATGTCTAATTCAAACCATTCAAAAGGGAGGATTGTTAATGGGGTAAATAAGAGAATAAAAGAAAAGGAGGAAAAAATAAAACACAGAATCTCATAGCGGAAGGATGAAATATAATACAAAAGAAAATATACATAAATAGTTCATGAAACTATTTTCAAAAAAATCAGAATTTACACTTTTTTTCAGGCAGAATAAACAATTGCTATAATAATAGTAGATACGGTCCTCGACTCCATCTTCGTCTTTAGAAATAAGTGTCTTCACTAAACTGAAATACTTGGTCTGACCCAAGCTAAAGTAAAACAAAAACACTCGAGTCAGGACTAACATTCTTATGTAAGTAGGTAAACTTAAGTAAAATGTATAGCTAACTCATTAAGTGAAGTACTTAGGTTTAAATAAACATCATCTTTCACACTATAAATCGGTTCAGTTCATATATCGACTTTATGTTCATTTCCAATCGATTTATTACTAAATCTAACTTCATATTTCAATTCTTCTCTTAAAGCTATTAAGTTATAAATCAAACAAGTTTAAATCCAATAAAAAAAAATTGATTAAATTTCAATTTCATAATTTTAAGTTCAAACATAAACTCGAACTTACAATATTTCAAATTTATTTCTAAATCAATCTATTTAAACTCAAAGTTGTTTTATATCAGGTATACATCATTTCAATCCAAAGTGATTTTGTTAAAGAGAACTTGAAGTGTGAGAACAATAATAGCATACATAACATAACATGTCACTGATCACCATGCGTGCATAATTAACAACTTAATATATACACATGCATAACTAACATATCACATGTGTCACATATCGTAAACAACATAAGTGAATATTTCAAAATCCTGACATGTCATACACTAACATAACAGATAAACATATAACATGACATATATACAAGGAACTTGCAAGGTTAAATAACATGGCATCTCATTTTTTCCAAACATAACACATTATTTACACATAGCATAGGTGACATATTATTAACATGGTATGTATAACATATGATTTTATTAACAACTCATTTTTTTTAACAAAGCATATGTGAGTATATCAATACAAGGCATAAAAAAATTTCTAACATAACACAGATTTTTTTTGCATCTCATATGTGACATATTTAACATACATATGTGGAAATCAATCTAATCAACAATATACTATTTGTGACATATAAAACAACATGTGCATGTGAATGTTATAACACAAGTTCAATGGAACATAACAACATGTATCACATATTCATATCTAAAGTAAACATTTCAATCAATGTTATTTACCTAACAATAAAAATGTTAATCGTGAGTGATTGCTCACCTTTTGAGGTTAGAGAGTTTTTGACAACACAAATTGATAGATTCTAGATGAAATCCAAACACGACAAGCTAACCAATCCTATCCATAGCGACAATCCAATAGCAAAGCAAATCACGACAACGCAAGTCGAACAATATGAGTTTTCTTCTTCTTTTTTTAGAGAGATGAAGCAAGAGAGGAGTGATGTAGTTTGGCGTTTGAAGAGAGAAGGGATGGAGTTTGAAGTTTGGGAATTTTTGGATTTGTGGATTTAGGAATTTTGAAGTTTCTGTATTTATGAGGAAGAAGGAGAAAGTGTGAGCAGAAAGCTTCAGATAGAGTAATGAGAAACAATCTGTACGTACTTTGGTTTTGTTCTCTAGTGGAAAACCAAAAGAGGCATGTATTTAATAAAAGAAAGCAATAAAACCAAAATGTGGAAATAGTGGCAGGTATATTGAATAATAAGGAAATGAAGGGACCACTTAGGATTTAGTTAATTGCGTGTTAATCTATGCATTTAAATTTCGAGTATCTCACGCTAGTTTATCAAGCCTGATTCGGGTATTTTTTCAATACTCAGGTCAGATCCGAGTAGTTTTAGGTTGAGTTGAAGACGGTTGGAGTTTCCAGAGGAGAGTTGGAGATCTTCATCATCGTATGGATGTATTCTATTATCCACTGTGGTTTGTTAGTTTTAGTTTGATGTTTGTCAGCAATTGTAAGGACAGGTCTTAATAACTGTCCAAGCTGAATTTAGGTTCGACTCTGATATTGTATTTAAAATTTTCTTCTGTTATCGAAATAATATATGTTATTCCATTCATGTGTGATTCTGTTCTGTCTTTATTTTCTTTCTACCCTAAATGATCCACTTATTCATACAATTTGAGTTGGATATGTGCGGTTTATTGTCGATTCAAACGGTAAGAAAAAATAGGCCATTACAGATTAAAGTTTAGAAATTTAATATTTGATTATTAAATATAATAAATTCATATTTAAATGGTATAAATGGAGTATTTTGATTTGGAAATGTAAACTATTTTGAAATGTGGTTTGGAATGGTATTTAAATTAAATAAAAATGAACGGGGTTTTTGTAAAGATAAGATATTTTGATAATTTGAATTAGATCTGAAATGATATTGAATTTTTAAATGATAGTTGATTTCGAAGTATAAAATACCATTTTGAAATTTATAACCACGGGTTATAATAACGATTGGTTGTTGAAAAGACCGGTATCAGATATGGACATACTCTCTGTCGATACCAAAAACCACTTTAACAACTGTGTATGCGGTGGAGATTCTAGAATGAAGTAGGATGGTGGCAACGTTCTTGAGGTATATAACGTGGACCCGAATCCCGTGAGTTGGTTAAGGTGGCTAAAACATGAGCGATCTCGGGCCAAAAGGGGTAGCATTTCTGGTCGGACGCACTTCTTCGATACCATTCTATTACTCTGTGATTGTTTGGTGGCCACCCATGATTTGGGAGTGTGT
This sequence comes from Allium cepa, assembly GCA_030765085.1. Lineage (NCBI taxonomy): Eukaryota > Viridiplantae > Streptophyta > Magnoliopsida > Asparagales > Amaryllidaceae > Allium > Allium cepa. Next base: position 248,867,710 of record CM060940.1, on the reverse strand, counting down.
TCCTAGGTGGGCGTATGTGGCTGCTGCGTTACCACCAACCCATGTGCGTAATTGGTATATCTACCCTAGCATTGCCTCGTGTGCCGTGTCACTTACCATATCGAGCCTTACTACGTGTTTCTATTTGTGTTGTACCTATGGAGTATCTTCTCATAGTCTCCCGATCAGGAGATATGTAGGTACTGTATGGACTACTGGCATTATTTGTATTAAGGGCTATATGGGTAACCCCTTAATGCTATTTTAAAGTATGTTTATTTTACTATAGACATTATTATAATAGCGCAATATTACTACATAGTAAATAGTTTAACGGATCCTTAGAGGATAGGTAGTCCCACGCATCCTTTAAGTTACTTGTTGATTTACTGCAGCTCACTTGAGTTGGTTTACATTAAATAAGTATGTATGTCCTGACTCGAGTATTTTGTGTTTTGGTTTATGCTCGGGTCAGCCTGAGTATTCATAGCTTTGGATTTCTCCATTTGGAGCTAGTCTTTGCTGGAGATTCTGCCTATCTATTTATCTACCTATTTCAGTTTCAATTCTTCTAGTTTATCTCATGTATTAGTGAACTTCTATATATTTGGGATTTCTATTATATTGTTTTCATACTGATATTATGAATTTGTTTTGAGACTTTGTAATAGTAGCTACATAAACTACTACGGTATTTTTAATTTCCGCTACGAGTTATTATAATATTTCTATGTTTGTGATTCTGTGTGATTGATTTTATTTGCTCCAAATTATAATAAAATCTGTTATTTTACATCATTCAAGTCTGACATGTGTGGATTATTGTCGATTTTAATGGTACAAAATAGTGGGTCGTTACATAAATATTTTAGAATTTGAAATTTACAATAAAGAAACAATTCAAGTCGAGGTAGATCGGGTTTGACCGCATAAGGGGGAAACGATACTGGAGTTTGAGAAGCGGCCGTCGATGAAGTGGTAGATTTTCTGGTGGTCGATATAGTCATCGGCGAAGAATTTTTCAATTGGGTCTGAGTTTCAGTTATTGTCGAGGTTCCTCGATTTTGATTGGAGAGGACTATCGTGAATCTGGGAGGCTAGGGTTGGTCAGCATGTCTCCAGCAACAGATCGGAGGTGTTGTAGTTATCGAAGGTGTTCCGATGTGTTGTGCACGTGCATGAATTCCTGTTTTATCTATAGCCAAGGCTGTGGTGTTGAGCTCGTGAAGAAGGGATGACTCGAGGCGTGCTCGAGAAAGTGTAAGGAGGTCTCGAGTATATCTTCGGGTAAGATCGAAAGAGTTGGGCATGTTATTTCAGTTGTAAAGAAGGAAATAATTATAAATGATGATCAGGTTTTGGAAGCAAGCTTAACCAAGTTTTTTTTAAAAAAAAAGCGAAGTTTTTGAAGTTTAAAATGAATTTAGGTTAAAAATTTCTTAGAAAAAATTCTTTTATATATAATAAATGTTTTATTTAACATTTGATTTAAGAAGTGATATGATGTGTTTAATTTAAATTTGTAAGTTATTTTAAACTTAATTTAGAAATGGAATCAAATGTTAATTAAAAAGTTAAAATGTTTAAATTTATATGTGATTGATAATTAAGTAATTAATAAGATAAATGTTTATCAAGGTTTTGATGATTTAAGATTTATTAAGTTAATTAATTCTAGATTAATTAATTGGTGTTTAGAGAATATTAATGTAAGTAATTGGAGATTAATTAATTAAACGATAATTACTTAATGCAAGTAATTAAAGGGAATTACTTAATGGAAGTAATTAAGGACAAATTACTTAGTGTAATTAGTTATAGTGTTAATTAATTAAGGTAATTAATTAGAGGGTTAGTTAATTAATGAAGGTGATTAATTAAAGGATAATTAATAAATGGAAGTGATTATAGAATAATTAATTAAGGTCAATGTAATAAATTATTGTTAATGAGAGTCATTAAAGGTTAATTAATGAGAATGGTTAAAGGACAATTAATTTGTGTAATTAATTAAAGGCTAATTACTTAATGTAATTAAAGATAATAATTAAAGGAAGATTAATTAATTTAATTATTGTTAAGTAAGAAAGATTAAAAATGATTGAAGTAATTAATTTAATTTACTTAAATTAATTAGGAATAGTGTGACCCATTTAATCTTGCTTACGAAAATGTGAATGATATTGAATGCCTTGAATTGGTTGATATCTCTGATATGAAATGTGTTGTGACATGAATGGGTTGAACTATGATAATGTGAGTCACTAATCTGAGATGAATTTTTGTGTAGTATGATATCATGAGTATAGATTGTATTGTTTAAACTTAAAGAACAACATTGAATTCGAAGAGACCAGGGTCAGGTATCAGTAATACCCAAAACCACTTCGATTAGTAAATTAAATTCTCTATAATTTGGATATGTGGTATCAAACAGGCTGGAATGGTATGAGATAAGTATCACGAACATTTTAACTGAGTAACGATTTTTATATATTGTTTGAAATAAGTGTTTGACTTAAACAAGATTAGAATTCGTAGAAAAGTACGAGTTATCCTAGTAATTCACATAAGTTGTATAGCTCAGTACTTAATGTTATATGGGTTTACTCACACTGGCTTCCATCCTGACCTAGGTATTACTTTGATGTAATAGTCGGGTCGGACAGAGTATTATAGATTTTCAGGTAAGGTTGTTCTGGAGCTTAGGAGGCGAGCTGGATGGCAGGAACGTATGGAGTGTATTCCGCTATGACATATTATTATTCACCTGGCACAAGTTATTTTAACTATCCAGTGGTTGTGAAATGTTGTAACTTTGATGTATTAAAATGTAATCGACTAATACCGTTTTCTTTGTGTAAAGAATATTATTTGATATTATATTTTATCCGCTACGCATGTGAGAATCTGTGATTTATTTCTGTTGCTTCTTCTACCTCTTTTCTTCTTTACCGTAACTATCTAGAATTTTTGGGGTCGAAAATTTTAGGTTGTTACAGTGATTTATCCTGTTAAATAGATGTCAAAAAAATTCAATCAATTTATAGCAAAATAGATATTTATTCTGTTAACACATGTCCACACAATCAAATCACTTACATTATAGCAGAATGGTGTTTTGTTTTGCTAACAGATATCTTTTAACTCACCTAATCATATAGGTTACTTAAGGGTTTGGACAAGAGATCATTTAATATGGAATAAAGTTACTTTGAAACAAAATTGATTAAAACACATTTTTTAGTTTAAAATCACTTTGAAAAGTCAAAAGTATATTAAATTAGCTTAAACCCTAGCTAAATCTTAATTAATCCAATTTAAATCAAGATTAAATCATAATTAATCTCTAATTAGGCTTAATGAACTTGATTAAGTACTAATCAACTTCCTATTGCAATTTGGTTAAGGTTAAACCAAATCATTTAAGACTTAAACCCTAATTGATTAAATATTGATAAAATAACACATTAATTAAATAAATAAATAATTAACCATTAGTCTTAATTAAATAATTATAAATCACTTAATTACTTCTTAACCCTATCAATCACTAATTAAAACTTTATAAATTAATTAATAGTTGCTAATTTAACTTAAGTGATGATTAACCTCTAGTCACCTTCTTAATTACCAATTAGGTGCAAATTACATTTTAATGAACAAATTAATTAATTACTTAATTAATTATATTACAACTTAATTAATTTTTTAATATTACTGATTAATTTTAGAAAACTTAGTAAACTTATTTTAAAATAAAACAAATTTGAAATAGAAATTCATACATTTGTCGAACTGCATCAATAGCGGCTAGCTAAGGGCGCGGTTCGCTCTAACGTATTCTTAGCGAACAACTTCACAAACCCTTACTTTTTCATGATTTTAAACATACTTTAGAATGCTTTTTGAAAAATAACTTTAAAACTGAAGTTACAAAATTTAATACATTTAAAACTTTAAACTTTGAAAACAAACTTCGATGACAACAGGATCTCATAACCATCGCAATTACACAAAGTAGTTAATTTTGTTTACCAACCTCATGCCATAGCTCATGTTTTACCATCAACGTATTACTAATATCAACCATCTTCGTCATAGATTGCAAGTATACATCCATCTATACATACTTACTAACTTTATAATATAGCATCGATTTTCATAACCAAATCAAACTAAAATCAACCATCCAAATCATAATCAAACCTGTAACATTCCCGTTTTTAAGCCAAATTTAAATTGGTAATTTAAATATTTATTTTTGGATTAAATTGTGAATTCATTTAATTTTTTTTCAAATTAGATAAATATGTGTCAGTTTATTTATATAAATAAATTGTAATTTGAAATTTGAATTTGAAAACTTCCAAAATAAATAAATATATATCGTTTATTTATATATATGTATATTAAATTGATTTTTAATTGAATGTTAGGTTTGAAATTCAAAAATAAATATATTGAAAAATAAATGAATTTGGAAACATTGTATTTTCAATTTATAAAATTTGTTTTCTGATTTCATTAAATGGGGATTTTTACTTGGAAATTCAAATATTTTATAAATACATTGGATTTATTAACTTTGTATTTCCAAGGAACTAATGTATATGAAAATTTATTAATGTATAATTTGGATTTCAAATCATTATCTTATAAAGTTGTATAAATATAAATAATTGAAAATGTATGATTTCAGATATAATATATTGGAAATAAAGTTGGATTTCAAAACTATATAAAAATAAAAAATAAAAATTCTAACTATAATATATATATATATATATGCAATATATATCGAATGTTTTTCAAAAGTTGTTTAAAGCTAAATTATTATCTAACATACATATGTGTGTTTATTTAAGTATAATTAGTTTTAAAACCATTTTTCTTTGAATTGATATAAGTATAAATATATAGATAAGAGAAAATATATACAAATAAAAGGAAATTGGTTTGTTTAAATTGAAAATATAAATATAAATCATATTTAAACATTTAATATATAATTTACAAGTGTAAAAGTTTTATCATACAAATTAACATTTGTAAGCAATTTAAGCAAAAAGACAAACAAGTGTAAAACATGTAGGAGGAAATATAAGAAGTGTCATTTGTCTTTTATTTTCAAATTAATAAATAAAAATGTAAAACAAACATATATACATTTATACTTCCCTTCTTATTTTCTTTTCTTTAAAATTATTTCAAAAGCCAAAACCAGAAATTAAAAATAAAAGTAAAAAAATCCTCATAGATTTTCAAATTCTAGAAACAAAACTCAAAAGCATACAAAAAATCCAGATCAAAACAAAAGATAGAAAATCAAAGCCTGAAACAAATCTTCAACCTGAGAAGATAAAGCATTCCAGGTTTCAGATTTGAAAATGAATTGCTGTTTGAGATTCAAATACAACTCAACACAATCAAGATCAATTCAACATCAAAAAACAAGTGTCAGATTCAAAATGCAAACAAAGTTTCAGACCAGAGCAACTAGGATTCAAAATCAAGACCTAGAAAAGAGAATCAAAGGAAAATTAAATCAAAAACAAAAGCATCTTCAACTTGATTCAAAACAATGGATTATTTCAGAATCAAATTCAAAGATCATGATCAGAGTTTCTAATATCATTCCAGACTTCTTTCTAGGTTTTCAAGCTTCTCTGTCTTTCATTTCCAGGTGAGCAAATTGACCCATTTGAAATATTGAATATATGATAAATCTTGATGCTTTGTAGTTGTTGTGAAAAATGATAAATATATCTTCCTGTATATATATATATATATATATATATGTATGTATGTATGTATGTATATGCGTGTGGATTGAGATATGCATATCTGTATATACTCTGTTGTATTTCCAGACCCAAGAACAACTTATAAAAAATCCATATCTCAAAATCCAAAAGGATTTAGGTAATGATCTTTAAAAGAAAAGTATTTTTATTTACCTAATTTGAATTTTAAAAATGGTTTCAAGTGTTTATGTTAAGTATTTATTTCCAAAATAATAAATGACAGTATAAAATCAAAAATGAGTCAGAATTCAACGTTCATAGTTGTGTGTTTGGATTATACGATCTGACTCGTGTTGTAAAATATGAATTTAGATGTGGAAATCATGATTTTTAAGGATAGGATTGTCGAGATACTTTGGGTTGAACTAGAAATGCATTTTTATCGAATTTCGATAGTCGGCGAGGTTCGGTGGATCATGCTATAGGCTGAAGGTACCTTGGAGGTTGCCGAGGTCGAGAAAAATGATCGGAGTGTTTTTCGATCATCAAGGTAGTGGTGCGACATAGATTTAGGGCTTTAGCCCAGTTTTGGTCATGGTCGGAATTTGAAATTGCTAAATCGTCATGGGCTAGCTTGACGCGATCGCATATGGGGGATCGAAGCGTGGAGACGTAAGGCAGCTGTGGGTTGGTCAACAAGTGTTCCAGTGGTCGGAGGTGGTGGCTGGTGGCGATTTCTCGATCGGGTCTGTTTTGGTTTTTGGATCGAATATCTCGATTTCGATTGGTGGTCAATTTCGTTAATCTGGGTGGATGTAAGGGTCAGCGAGGATGTCGACGATGTGTCGAGGGCCGGGGAGATGGTCGAAGGTGTGTCATTCGATTGTGCACGTACGCAGGTGCACTTTGAAATATGGTTCGTGGTGATGGTTTGGGAAGAAGATGAGTTTCTCGGATCACAGCTCGAAGTTGATCACGTTTTGGCTCGAAGACGAGAGAGGTGAGGGGAAACTCGACGTAAGGCTCGGGTAAAACAAGAGTTTGGCTCGGGTTTGCTTTAACCAGGTTTTAAATTTTAAAATTTTAAAACAAATCAGTTTTTAGAAATTAAATAAATCAAGTTTTAAGAATGTTTCCTAAATCAAATTCTTTTATATATAATCTATGTTTCATTTAACATTTGATTTAAGAAGTTATATGATTGTTTAATTTAAACTTGTAAGTTATTTTAAATTTAATTTAAAAACGTAATCAAGTGTTAATCAAAGGACAAAATGTTTAAAATTTACATGTAAATGATAATTAAGTAATTAATAAGATAAATGAATTATCTTAAAGTTAATTAAGGTTTTTGATGATTAATGATCAACTAAATTAATAAAGTAATTAAAGAGTGATTCTTTAATTTAATTAATTAATGATTAACTAAGTAAGATTAGGGAATTAATTCTTAAGTAATTAATTTAATTTGAATTAATTAAATTAATTATAGTATGGATTAATAAGTCTTGTTTATGGATTAATATTAATTTTGTTTCAAAGATTAAAGGTTTAAAAGTTAAATGTTTTAAAAGTTAATTGATGGATAATTACTTCGTGTAGTTAAATTAAAGCTAGTTACTTTGTGTAATTGATTTAAAAGCTAATTACCCTGTGTAATTAAATTAAAGCTAATTAATTTGAGTAATTAAATTAAGGATAATTAATTATCATGATTAAATTAAATAATAATTAATGCAATTAATTAAAGGATTTATTAATCAAGGGTATTAATTATTTAAAGATGATTACTTAATGAAAGTAATTAAAAGCACTTAATTAATGATTAAAGGTTGATAAATCTAGTGATTAAACAATAATTAATAAAAGGATAATTAATTAATGTGATTAATTAATTAAGGTTATTAATTTGAGGACAATTAATTAAAGGGCAATTAATTAATGAAATTGATTAGGGATAATCACTTATTGTAATTAACTAAGGATAGTTAATTAAATAGTAATTAATTAAGGATTCTTAATTAACTAAGGAAAAATAATTAAAAGGCAATTAAATAATTAAAGGTTAATTATTTAATGATTAAAGGTTGATTAATTAATAATTAAATTTTAATTAATTTATTATTAAAGGTTAATTAATAAATGATTAAAGGTTAATTAATGATTAAGGATTGTAATTAACTAATTTTAATTAACCGGGATTAGTAATTTATTCGTAAGTAATTAATCTGATTTAAATTAATCAGATGATTAATTGATTTTACTCATGGATGTTCGGATTGTATTAAATGCTTTGAACTATTTGATATCCTTGATGTGTGATGTGCTGTGATATGATTGAGCTGTGAATTGTGATTTATTTATCTGTAATTAATTTACATATTTATCTGTGAATCTGTGAATGAAAGATAAGCGTTATAGGATTATACCACTTATCAATATTGTTGTGTTTGGATTGTGATGATTGATGATATTGTACTGTTGTGTGCAAAACCCCTGGACTACACCACACACGCACAAATATGGGTTGCATGAGGAAACTGGTGAAGTCATAGATGTTCGAATTTAAATATTATTTTATTTAAAAGTTGAATTTTGAATCAAATTGGTTTGGAAATGAAATTGAGTTGAATACGTAAAGCTTTTGGAACGGAAGTTTGAAATGGTAATTTAGTTTAAATAAAATATAATTAGTTTAAGTTTTGAAATTATTTTGGGAATTATGGTTTGAAAGGGCGAAACAAGTTATAAAATATATTTATGTGGATTTTAAACTATTTGAAGTATATTGAATAAATTATTTTGGGGTATTTGAATTTAATTCAAATAGAACTTGCCAATAATATGGCAATTCACTGATTTTTTGGTCTATAATTATAAAGGCTATAACTTGTGTATATTTGATCGAATTTTTTCGAAACAAGAGGCATTTTTTTAAATGATAATAGCTTTCACATAAAGAAGGAACTTCTAGTTTTTGTCGAAAAGATTTCAAGTTGTGAATTGAAATTATTTTGAAAGCTATGAATGAAACTTTGTGAAAGATTGGTGAAACTTTGTTTTCAAATTTAAGAGGATCTTAAAGGTGTATCTTTTGTATAAAAGATTTGAAATGCAAATAGTTTTGCAAGCTATGAATTAATCTTGTGAAAGATTGGTGAACCTTGTTTTGAAGTGGATCTTAAAGGTGAATCTTTTATTTAAAAGATTAAAAGTGGAAAATTGTTAAAACCATTCAAAAGAAAGGTTTTGGGCTTTAAGTTATGACTTAACTAAGATCCTACTATATCCATATGATTTTTAAAATAAGCGCTCGTTATTCGGTTTAGACGGGAGAGGACTTTATGTCATAAAACCATTCCGAATAATGATATGATGATATGGATAGCATTTGAAGGCCGATGGTGAAGACTGGGCATTTCGAGAACGAAAGGATTACCTGTCGAATAACTCTACACTAAATAGCTATGGTATAGAGATCTTCATATGTGGTGGGGAGTCCGATTGGGATTGTGAATACCCGGATTGCAAAGGCTTCTTTTGAAGTTCCCTCGGTTCCGTTCGAACCAGGAACGAACTTGTATGGATGTATGTCTGAAATTACACTTTGAGATGTGAAGCTGGTTTCTGTCAAATACATATCTATTTGGTAGCAGAGAATTTATTCTCTTAGCTTAACACCCTTCTTTGAGATGTACGAGCTCAGAGGTTATGTAGTTGATGGTTACTAGTGAAACATTCTCAATTTGGTAATGTGGCATACTAAGTGTTGTTGATCATTTGTTTATCAAAGCATGCTTTTGTGAAAAGCATAGCTTTATGGACGAGACCTCATCAGGACCTTACAACCCAGAAATGGTCGAAACATGAAGAATGCAGCAGGTCATAAGGGTCGTGCCCTTTAGGGTATGTCCATTTCCTTCTAGAAAAAGGTGGTATCATGGTATGGAGCCCAGATACTTAACTTATGTGGTTACTGCAAATTTGTGCTTTGTGGTTGTTGGTGTTGAGGATCCTCAGATAAAGGTCGATAATGACCGGGGGATGGCCCTCCTCGTGTTAGTAGTTACCTAGTTACAGAGGTAAGCCGGCCTTGTGTTGGCAGAGACCCGGTTATGTTCTCGGGATGTCCCTCCAGAGGCGTACCCATGTGGCATAGGAAGTTCCTTAGCCTGACCATTTGTTGGAAATCCAAAGAAACAATATGCCTCTTGTACGGTTTTAGTTGTATAACCAGCCTTTTACTTAAGGTGGTGACATGTCGTTTAACTGGTAGCTATAGTAGGTATACCATAATGGTGGTATGCTAGCTAAGATTAATATTATACTCTCGAAATGTTTTCTGCACTATGAACTAATAATAATATTAAAAGGATTTTAGCGTATTAAGCATGTTTGACTATCATAAGGAGAAATCTCCTCCAATTGTGCGCTTGCATTGTGTGTGTGGGGGGAGGCCTTATGGTAATTTCATTTTCTTCCAAAAAGCATTGCGGATTTCAATTTTTATTTCTTTTGTTTGTTTTGTTCAAAATAAAACTGTTTTGTTTGCTCACACCAGTCCCATGACTAACCAGGAGTTTATTGTTCCCCTTTTAACTCTGGGTGCCCACAATTTTCCACATGGGCAGCCTAGAGTCAGATTTTCAGATAGTCGGATAGTAGATGTAGATTCGATAGCATTCAACCTTTGGATTTGGTGATCGCATTTGTTTTCACATGACTGACCTTGCTCAATACAACGTAACGGTGGTTCGAGCTTGTGGTTTGGAACTTTGACTATGGAGTTGCAGTACTATCGGATTTTCTTTCTCTCTTGCTTAGCATTGAAGATATTTTCCGCTGCTGTATTTTCCGCTATCGTGTATCTCTGATGGTGTTGGGTATCTGTTGTATCATATTGTATCAGATATTGCATCCATTGTTTTATCAAAGATATTCATTTCTTTTTCAGCTGTGTTATTGTACTTAATGTGTTATAAGCTCCGGCGAACTAGATTCGACGTTGAATCTGTGGTATTCGAATATAAGTGATGTATTTGAATGTCGATTTTTGAAGGTCGAGTCAGGGTCATCACATTTGGTATCAGAGCTGAAGGTTGAGTAAGAACTTTAGCTCAAAAGTATAATACATTAGGTAGCTCATTAGAGATAGGGATACAAATACCCTAGAATGAGTATACACTAAGATATCCATCTGTGTGCCTCAGTAAATTCTCTTACTATTCACTAATAGTGAGTATGAGTGCAAGAAGAGGACGAATAGGGAAAAAGGGAGTACCACTACAAATTGTCAATACCCTGTAACAATAACATAAACAACTTTTTCTATCAACCTTTTTTGATCATCCTTCAATTTTGATTCTTTGATGATTTCCTGGCAGCTACAAGAAGAAGCTTCGTGTGGTGATGGCCTTACGAATCTTCAATTTCTCATCAATCTTTTCGTTTTTAACTTTAATAAATTTGAAATTTTATTAGAGATAATTGGTTAACGATATATGAAACTGAATTAAATTGTATACGCTTATCTACTCTTTGGGGTCCAGATATATTCTATGAATGGTTAGTTATCTCCTCGGACTAACCAGTGCCCCTGCAATTTCGTAGACTAGATGACCTGAGTATTTCGTAAAGTATTGAATGAGTTCGTTCTTATAAAAATACTCGGGTCATCTGGTCTACGAAATTTAGATGAGGAAATTTAAATTTGGAAACATTATATTTTCAATTTATAAAAATTTGTTTTCTGATTTTATCAAATAGGAATTTTCACTTGGAAATTTAAATATTTTATAACTACATTGGATTTATTTACTTTATATTTCCAAGGAACTAATGTACATGAATATTTATTAATGTATAATTTGGATTTCAAATCATTTTCTTATTAAGTTATATAAATATAAATAATTGAAAATGTATGAATTCAAATATAAATATACTGGAAATATTGTTGGATTTAAAAACTTTATAAAATTAATAAAATTTGTTTTCTAACTATAATGTATATATGTAATATATATTTTGAAAGTTATATTTTGAATGTTTTTCAAAAGTTGTTTAAAGCTAAATTTTGTATTATCTAATATACATATGTGTGTTTATTAAAGTATAATTAGTTTTAAAATCATTTTTCTTTGAAGAAATATAAGTATAATATATAGAATATATACAAATAAAAGAAAATGGGTTTTTTTAAATTGAAAATATAAATATATATCATATTTAAACTTTTAATATATAATTTACAAGTTAAAAAGTTTTATCATACAAATTAACATTTGTAAGCAATTTAAACAAAGAGATAAACAAGTGTAAAACATGTAGGAGGAAATGTAACTAGTGTCATTTGTCTTTTATTTTCAAATTAATAAATAAAAATGTAAAACAAGCATATATATATCTATACTTCCTTCTCATTTTCTTTTCTTCAAACTTATTTCAAAATCCAAAACCAAAAATTAAAAATAAAAGTAAACAAATCCTCATAAATTTTCAAATTTTGGAAACAAAACTCAAAAGCATACAAGAAATCCAGATCAAAACAAAAGATAAAAATAAAAGCCTGAAACAAATCTTTAACTTGAGAAGATAACCATTCCTGATTTCAGATTTGGAAGTGAATTGCAGTTTCAGATTCATATACAACTCAACACAATCAAGATCATTTCAACGTCAACAAACAAGTGTTAGATTCAAAATGCAAACAAAGTTTTAGATCAGAGCAACTAGGATTCAAAATCAAGACCTGGAAAGAGAATCAAAGGAAAATTAAATCAAAAACAAAAGCATCTTCAACCTGATTCGAAATAACAGATTATTTCAAAATCAAATTCAAAGTTCCAATCAAACAGGCAAGATCGGATCAATATTTCAAATATCATTCCAGACTTCATTCCAGGTTTTCAAGCATCTCTGTCTTTCATTTCCAGGTAAGCAAACTGACCCATTTGAAATGTTGAATCTATGATAGATCTTGATGCTTCGTAGTTGTTGTGAAAAATGATAAATATATCTGCTTGTGTGTGTGTGTGTGTGTGTGTGTGTGTGTGTGTGTGTATTTGTGTGGATTGAGATATGCATGTTTGTATATACTCTGTTGTATTTCCAGACCCAAGAACAACTTATAAAAATACTCATATCTCAAAATGCAAAAGGATTTAGGTAATGATCTTTGAAAGAAAAGTATTTGTATTTACCTGATTTAAATTTTAAAAATGGTTTCAACTGTTTATGTTAAGTATTTATTTCTAAAATAATAAATGACTGTATAAAATCAAAAAGGAGTCAGAATTCGATGTTCATAGTTGTGTCTTTGGAATATATGATCTGATTTGTGTTGTAAAAATATGAATTTAGATGAGGAAATCATGATTTTTAAGGATGAGATTGTCGAGATATTTCGGGTTGAACGGGAAATGTATTTTTATCGAATTCCGATAGTCTGCGAGGTTCGGTGGCTCATGCTTTGGGCTAAAGGTACCTTGGAGGTTGCCGAGGTCGAGAAAAATGATCAGAGTGTTCTCCGATCATCAAGGCGGCGGTGCGACATAGATTTAGGGCTTTAGCCTAGTTTTGGTCATGGTCAAAATTTTAAATTTGCAGCATCGTCGTGGGTAAGCTTAAGGCGATCGCATATGGGGGGATCGGAGCGTGGAGACATGAGGCGGCTGTGGGTTGGTCGGCGTGTGATCCGGCGATTGGAGGTGATGGCTGGTGGTGATTTTTCAATCGGGTCTGTTCTAGTTTTTGGGTCGAATATCTCAATTTCGATTGGTGGTCGATTTCGTCAATCTAGGTGGATGTAAGGGTCAACGAGGATGTCGACGATGTGACAAGGGCCGGAGAGATGGTCGGAGGTGTGTCGTTCGACTGTGCACGTACACAGGTGCACTTTGAAATCTAGTTCGTGGTGATGGTTTGGGAAGAAGATGAGTTGCTCGGGTCACAGCTCGAAGTCAATCACGTTTTGGCTCGAAGACGAGAGAGGTGCGGGTAAACTCGGAGTAAGGCTTGTGTAAAACAAGAGTTTGTCTTGGGTTTGCTTTAACTAGGTTTTAAATTTTAAAATAAATCAATTTTGAGAAATTAAATAAATCAATTTTAAGACTGTTTCTTAAATCAAATTCTTTTATATACAGTCTATGTTTTATTTAACATTTAATTTAAGAAGTTATATGATTGCTTAACTTAAGTTTATAAGTTATTTTAAATTTAATTTAGAAATGTAATCAAGTGTTAATCAAAGGATAAAGTGTTTAAAATTTATATGTAAATGATAATTAAGTAATTAATAAGATAAATGAATTATCTTAAAGTTAATTAAGGTTTTTCATGATTACTGATTAATTAAATTAATAAAGTAATTAAAGAGTAATTCATTAATTTCATTAATTAATGATTAATTAAGTAAGATTAGGGAATTAGTTCTTAAGTAATTAATTTAATTTGAGTTAATTAAATTAATTATAGTATGGATTAATAAGTCTTGCTTACGGATTAATAATAATTTTGTTTCAAAGATTAAAGGTTTAAAAGTTAAATGCCACTACGCCATAGATTGCATACTGCAACACCAAGAAGTGATGTAGGAAGTGCCAAAAAATGTTGTTGTAGGCTAAAAAAGGGCAAAGGCAACACTTTCTCGGTGATGCATTTTGTCGCGTTGCTCTAGAGTCAAAGGCAACATCTTTGCGGCCCTAGGGCAACATCAGTTCTGTTGTTGCCACATGTACCAAATTTACTAAAAAGTGGACCCCACATGTGGGCCTACATTACATGGCCCACTAATTCTGTGGTCCACCTTTAAGGAACCCTATTGTGGGCCCCATATTCATTAATCCATGGTAACACTTTTACCATCCAATGGCAACACTTTGCCAGTTTATTACCACATTTAACATCACATACGACAACATTATATCATATCTATGGCAACATTATATCATATCTAATGGCAACATTACACTGCAACAAAGAACTTTTCATTTCAGAATAACCAGCAACATAAGTTTTACTTAGTCAAGTACAAAATAACAAACATACTTAAAAACATAGCCAGTGTATTCATAGTTATAGCCAGTACATACTAAATTCTACTTATTAACAGTACATTCATATTTGTGAGCCTGCAGTGCCATCAATGCCATCAGTGCCTCTAGTGCCTCCAGTGCCTTCTAAGAGGAACTGATAGTTCCTTAAATGGCGCCTCTCTCTTCAACATCTCTTTATTTCTCAGAAGCCGCAACCGTAAAAAAGTAGTTAATTACTTGAGATAACAACTCAGTTAACCAAATTCTTCACGGTTGTCACGTATCTCAGAAGCATTTGGCAGACATCATCTGTTATATCCAAGTTCCAAACCCCATATGAAATCCCATTGCGTAGACTTGCACCCAATAAGATCTCTTAAAGGATCACAATATTAACTCATCCAGTCAGATCCCATAAGGATTACCTAATAGGACCTTGCTTCTCCAGTGTTACCAAAGTTGCCACTGCTGTAAAAAAAAGTGAACTGTAGTGCTCCACAACTACAATAAAATAAAGCCAGACTTGTATTATTATATAACTTGCATGGCAAAAAAATCTAATACTAAAAAATGAATATAAATCAGACTGCAAAAGCAGTGAGTGGAAAGATTGCTCGAGCCTACAATAGATGTTTGAGAATACGTTAGAAGAGATCCTAAGTCCCAATTCCATGTCAATAGCAAGCATAAGCTATAAAAATATGAGTACATCTTTTTTCACAAATTAGTACTGATTTGTAGAATTTAAAACAAAAGCAATCTTATATATGAACTACCTACAAACATTTAACCACTTTTTGTATAAGGTCAAAGGTGGCCAAAAGATAAAATTTTGGCGTAAAATCAGCGTAAATGTTGACCAAATAAAAATAACAGTATAATACAATGGGTAAAATTGGTTTCTTTCAGCTATAATAGTTTCCAAATAACTCTGTTTTTATAATCGATTATTCAGCTCCACAAACTAGTCCAAATGGTTAAATAACCTTTTAATCTATACCGGTAGTATTAGCACACAATTAGCCAGCTCCTAAATAAGTGTATTTCTCAAATTTCTCGATGCAGCATATGATCTTAACACTGACATAGTTTGGAGATATCTGCATATCTTTGAAATTTCATTTCTTTATAAAATGAGATGCTCAAAAATAAATTACCTTGACTTCTAAAAGCACCCACATTGCTATCAAGTAATGTTATCTACCAAATGATGGCACCTTCCTACAAATTAAATAATAACAAGTAGCAAATGTATGTGAATGTTCACAATTAGCTTTTCTTATTTATTAGGGAATGCACTGGAATTCGAAAATGACTCTAATCCCGAAATAAAAAAGAATGAACCATTTTAAAAAAGGTAGAAAAGCAACTCGATAAAAATACCCATTTAACGAAATCAAGCAAGAAGAACTAAGAGGAAAAAAGAAGTAAACATAGAAAGAACTTGAAGAGGCTGATCGATTTGGGAGAGGAGATCAGAAGAGTGATGAGGAAGAAGAGTGAGAAGAGTAGTGAGAGCTGTTTCGCTTTGATTTGGAGATATTCTTCGAATAAGATCCATTGCAGCTACAGAATATATGAAACCAGTGAATTAACCTAAATATCAGTAAATGGTAATGTTTGTTAACCAGTGAATTATATGAAACCTACAGAATAACAATAGTGCCTCGATATATGCCAGTGTCGCCATCTCCCCTCATACATCAATATCACTGCCCTTGCTTCAAACACCAGCATTGACAAAGTCATCATCCCCTTAAACAAGTCACTATCCCCTCTTACTACCATCCCCTTAAACTGCCACTACCATAGACTTAAACCACAGCTTACAGCCCTCACAACCCGCCATCCACTACAAAGAACAAATCACATGACATATGCTGGTGAACCTATAACTATGAAACCCAAAGAAATAGGAATATAGAAGTAAGTAGGGATGCACATGACATATGCTGGTGAACCTATAACTATGAGCATCAGGCTAAATCAACGGCAGAAAAAGAAACTCACTTTTACTTCAGCCTTCTTTAATGTTTTGATCATGTACTTATCATCATTTGTCAAGTAAAAAAAGCTTCCACTCTTTCCACGTGATGTGAGCTTGATAAACAGAATTCGGTGTTAACCTATGATAAGATTCACAGATGTATGAAAACTCAACAAAACAAGTACCACGAGGTACAATATTTAACGAAATACCTGAATACTATGGGACAGTAATCTTTCCATCTAAATTCACATGATTGATGTGGAGGTGTACATTAGATCCTTCAAGAGGAAATCTTGTCCAAACCTTTTCTTTTGGATCAAATGCGGATGATTTCAGATCAAGGGTTGCAGCTTGTGCAGCTTGTCTACCTACAACATGCCTATCTACGTATGGTGAGAATAAATAAATCATAGATTAAAAGAAAATATTAAAATTTACTGAATGTGTATGGTTCAGCTCATGTGGTTCTTAGTTTGATTTCAGGACTAGAAAATATATATAGACAAAACTGAAAGATTGCGAACCCAAAGTACAAATTGATAGCCTAGGGGACAAAATTAATGACATCCTAATCCTTTGGCACACATGATAATCAATAAATTACATACAGATGAGCAAATTTGGTGTACCATATGTTCCAAATTACCGTTAATTTTGCAAATATCAGATACTTCGGCCTAATGTGACCAATCTTGTTTATAGATATACAATCATTGCTCATCAAACCAAAATATGAACTCACTACTGAAACTAATCATTCACTTTTCAAGTACAGCAAGATTTCCAACACTTACATCAACTAAAAAAGCAAAACAAAGTCATACCTAATCCCAAGTTAAAGATTGAGCATGAGTTCGTAATCTCACTGAGTTTAACAACACCTCTCTGACCAAAACAATGTCTTCCATCGACAACAGCAGTGCACACACATCTCACCAAACTCCACTTTCAATGTCCACAACCTCCCTCTGTTACCGTTTACATCCTCTATTTCAAGCAACTCTATTACACATAGAAACTCTACTGCTCTGTCCACCATATAAACCATCAACATTGCAACTTGCAGCAACAACTCACGCACACCACGCCATACAACCATCTCAACCCCTTCCCTATACCTTGCATAGCACCTCTACTACAAACCGCATCACCAATACTTCACTACCCCACACCATTACATTCATTCACTTCTATCAAACATACAACTGCCCGCCTCCATTTTCAGCCATATCACTATCTATTTTCAAACATACAACTGTTGTCAAACTTCTGTGCTACATGTTTTTGCAAGTCTGACCAAAGCTGCTCACATCAATATCAATTGGCACTGCTCCCCTCAACAAACTTTTCTTCCAAAAAAAAAATCACTCCGGTTACATAATTCCAGTTCCAACCACTAGCTCCTCACTGCTATGCACATCAATAAAAACAGTGTACAAAACATACTTAACCATCATCAACTTCATATCCTCTCTTTGCCTCTCTTCACCCTGCCATTACTCCTCATCACAGCAGCCATCCATCAACTGTCTCTGCCTGAAACCATCTACAACACAACAGTAAACCATTTCAAAGTCCTCCGCCACTTTACCCACCTTCTGCAGTTACTAGATCATCACCGATCGCTTGTTACAACCATCTGTTCAATTCCTTCTCCGATTCGAGCATTGCCCCTTCCCCACTTCAATATCATCAACCTCATAAACTCGCCAACCTGAAAGCAATACAAACTTCTTTAAGCATCAAACCAAAATCCCAAACCCCTTACTGACCTACACTTCTGTCACAACACCACCGACAACAACCACTAACCCTTACACGAACCACGACCACCTCCAGTAACCACCTACTGCCTAGAATCGCCAAGGTCGCGAGCACCGCAATCACGAAATCACCACGACTGCATCCTACCACCAAGTCGACTTCCATCCCTACCGAAACCCAACCTCCACTTCATCCCACGCCTCATCCAATCTAACAACTTCAATCGAAACTCGACCGCCCTCATCAATGAGAACTGCTACTCAATCGCCGCACTTCAAAGCAAACCACTAGGTCTTCAACTTGAAACACATCGAACACGAGCAATAATCGGCGTTTTGGAGCTTGCGAACTTGGAAATTGAATTCGAACTCAAAAAATTGATTTGGGAATTGGTTTTTACAGATTTTGGTTTTGGCGAGATAAAATTGGTTTTTATAGATTTTTGAGTGAAACCCTTGATACTTTGTTAACTTTTGCCGCTTTGTTTTTGCTTCACGCTTTAAAAATTATTTCAGCCCGTTTTTTTCAGCCCACACTCATTTTTTATAATACTTTTATAAGTCCATAGCTACTGCAACATAGTGTTGATATCTATGCTAACATCTTGAAGCTAATGTTGTAATAGACAAAAATCAGCATAGCTATCGTTACATTGTAGCTAGCAACATCTTGTATTTCGTTGCAATAGGCCATCTATGGCGTAGTGTGTTTTTAAAGTTAATTGATGGATAATTACTTTGTGTAATTAAATTAAAGCTAATTACTTTATGTAATTGATTTAAAATCTAATTACCTTGTGTAATCAAATTAAAGCTAGTTACTTTGTGTAATTAAATTAAGGCTAATTAATTATTGTGATAAAATTAAAGAATAATTAATTAATGTAATTAATTAAGGGATTTATTAATTAAGGGTAATTAATTGCTTAAAGATGATTACTTAATGAAAGTGAATAAAATAATTAATTAATGATTAAAGGTTGGTAAATCAAGTGATTAAACAATAATTAGTTAAAGGATAATTAATGTGATTAATTAATTAAGGTAGTTAATTTAAGGATAATTAATTAAAGGTTAATTAATTATTAAAAATGATTAGGAATAATCACTTATTGTAATTAATTGAGGATAATTAATTAAATGGTAATTAATTAAGGATTAATTAATTAAGGAAAAATAATTAAAAGATAATTAAATAATTAAAGGTTAATTATTTAATGATTAAAGGTTGATTAATTAATAATTAAAGGTTAATTAATTTACCATTAAAGGTTAATTAATAAATGATTAAAGGTTAATTAATGATTAAGGATTGTAATTAATTAATGTTAATTAACCAGGATTAGTAATTTATTCATAAGTAATTAATCTAATTTAAATTAATCAGATGATTAATTGATTATACTCATGGATGTTTGGATTGTATTAAATGCTTTGAATTGTTTGATATCCTTGATGTGTGATGTGCTGTGATATGACTGAGCTGTGAATTGTGATTAATTTATCTGTAATTAAGTTACATATTTACCTGTGAATCTGTGAATGAAAGATAAACGTTATAAGATTATACCGCTTATCTATATTGTTGTGTTTGGATTGTGATGATTGATGATATTGTACTGTTGTGTGTAAAACCCCTAGACTACACCACACACACAAATATGGGTTGCATGAGGAAATTGGTTAAGTCACAGATATTCGAATTTAGATATTGTTTTATTTAAAAGTTAATTTCTGAATCCAATTGGTTTGGAAAAGAAATTGAGTTGAATATGTAAAGCTTTTGGAAAGGAAGTTTGAAATGGAAATTTAGTTTGAATAAAATATAATTCGTTTAAGTTTTGAAATTATTTTGGGAATTATGGTTTGAAATGGCGATACAAGTTATACAATATATTTATGTGGATTTTATACTATTTGAAGTATATTGAATAAATTATTTTGGGGAATTTGAATTTAATTCAAATAGAACTTGCCAATAATACGGCAGTTCGCTAATTTTCTGGTCTATACTTTTAAAGGCTATAACTTGTGTATATTTGATCGGATTTTTTTTGAAACGATAACCATTTGTTTTCAAAAGATAATAGATTTCATATAAAGAAGGAACTTTCAGTTTTTGTTGAAAAGATTTCAAGTTGTGAATTGAAATTATTTTGAAAGCTATGAATGAATCTTTGTGAAAAATTGGTGAAACTTTGTTTTCAAATTTAAGAGGATCTTAAAGTTGTACCTTTTGTATGAAAGAATTGAAATGGAAATAGTTTTGAAAGCTATGAATTAATCTTGTGAAAGATTAGTGAACATTATTTTAAAGTGGATCCTAAAGGTGAATCTTTTATTTAAAAGATTAAAAGTGGAAATTTGTTTAAATCATTCAAAAGAAAGGTTTTGGGCTTTAAGTTATGACTTAACTAAGATCCTACTATATCCATATGCTTTTTAAAATAAGCGCTCATTATTCGGTTTAGCCGGAAGAGGACTTTGTGTCATAAAATCAATTTTGAATAATGATACGACGAAATGGATAGCTTTTGAAGACCGGTGGTGAAGACAGGATATTTTCGAGAACGAAAGGATTACCTGTTCAATGACTCTGCACTGAATAGCTATGGTATAGAGATCTCCATATGTGACGGGGAGTTCGATCGGGGTTGTGAATACCCGAATTGCAAGGGTTTCTTGTGAAGTGCCTTCGGTTCTGTTTGAACCTAGAACAGACTTGTATGGATGTATGTCTGACATTACACTTTGTGTGTAAAGCTGGTTTCTACCAAATACATTTCCGTTTGGTAGCGTAGAATTTATCCTCTTAGCTTAACACCCTTCTCTAAGATGTACGAGCTCAGAGGTTATGTGGTTGATGGTAACTAGTGATACATTCCCAATTTGGTAATATGGCATACCAAGTGCTGCTGATCATTTATTGATCAAAACATCTCTTGTGAAAAGCATAGCTTTGTGGACGAGACCTCATCAAGACCTCACAACCCGAAAATGGTCGAAACAGGAAGAATGCAGCAAGGTTATGAGGGTCGCGCTCTTTAGGGTATGTCCATTTCCTTCGGGAAAAAGGTGGTATCATGGTATGGAGCCTACTTAACTTATGTGGTTACTGCAAATTTATGCTTTGTGGTTATCGGTGTTGAGGATCCACGGATAAAGGTCGGTAACGACCGAGGGATGGCATACTCGTGTCAGTAGTTATCTAATTACAGAAGTAACCCAGTCTTATGTTGACAGAGATCCGGTTAGGTTCTCGAGGCGTCCCTCCAGAGGCGTACCTATGTGGCATAGGAAGTTCCTTAGCCTGACCATTTGTTGGAAATCCAAAGAAACAATGCGCGCCATGTACGGTTTTAGTTGTATAACCTTCCTTTTACTTACGGTGGTGACCTGCCGTTTAATTGGCAGCTATAGTAGGTATACCACAATTTTCCTTATGGGCATCTAAGAGTCAGATTTTCAAATAGTCGGATAGTAGATGTAGAATCGATAGCATTCAGCCTTTAGATTTGGTGATCGCATTTGTTTTCACATGACCGACCTTTCTTAATACAACGTAATGGTGGTTCGAGCTTGTGGTTTGGAACTTTGACTATGGAGTAGTATTATTGTCAGATTTTCTTTCTCTCTTGTTTGGCATTGAAGATATCTTTCCACTGCTGTGTTTTCCGCTATTCTGTATCTCTGATGGTGTTGTGTATCTGTTGTATCATATTGTATAAGATGTTTTATCCATTGTTGTATCAATGATATTAATTTCCACTATGTTGTTTTACTTCATGTGTTATAAGTTCCGTCGAACCAGATTCGACGTTGAATCTGCGGCATTCGAATACGAGTGATGTATTTGAGTGTCGATTTTCGAAGGTCGAGTCAGGGTCGTCACAAAACCACATGATTATCATTCAACTACAACACTATATAATAATCATATATAGTGACATAAATATAGTTACCATTTCCATTAAAAAGCGAGTAGTTTACTCACCAAACTTCCTTAAAAGCTACTCGAACTTAAGCTAAGCTTGCCGACGACTCCCTAGTTTTGAAGGATGAAATCTCTAGGTACTAGAAACCCTCAAAATGGGGTTGGTCCAGGTATATGTAGGCTCTGCTAGAGGTTTGGGGGTTGATGTGGGGTAGTAGCTTGAAGGTAAAGGAATTTCGGGTTATCATTGATTTGTCGAAAATGAACCCAAAATTAGGTCATTTTCCCACTGGTTTTCGGAATACCAACTCATGGAATTTGGGATAGAAGTCAAAAGGAAAGTTGTAGTAATTTCTTTCCTTTATCATTTCATAAAAGGAGCCACTCATTTTCGATTTGGCTTGAAGAAGTTATAACCAAAAGAAGAAGGTTAATTTTCGGACCTAAAATTCTGGATAAAAAAATTACATTGTAAAGAATTGATATTTTGACATAGCTATGATAGAAATTTGAAACAGGGGTCAACTAGAATGTTGTAGCCATTAAAATTTCACACAGTTTCTAAAAAATGAAAAACTCCATTTGAGATTGAAATGAGGATGAAAATGTTGGTGGAAAGAGGAGGAAAAATGGAGAAACATATGGGCTATTTATAAGCAAGATTCCACATCTCATCATTTTGTTAAGTCGCATCACTCTCTTATATATATGTTTATTATGTTTTATCACATCACTCTTTTATTTATGTAACTATGTTTAGTCACAACGCTTTCTTTTATATATATATTTATTATGTAGATCACTTTCTTTTATAATATTTAATTATTATGTTTAGTCAGATCACTTTCTTATATGTATAATTGTTAATTATATCTAAGACATGATAAGAGACAATGAATGATGGTTAATGATTACAATCTAAGATGTGATAACAGAGGAATATATATATATATATATATATATATATATATATAAGATTATTAGTTTTAAATTTATGAATCGTCGCATCACTTGGTAACCAAAATTAACATAAGATAATCTATCCTTAAGTATATTACTGTTTATCTAATATACTCTTATATATGTGTATATATGGTGCAGAAAGACGAACAACGTTCCCAAAAACATTCCGGTGTCGAAAGGTCGAAATTTCGGAAAATGTTCTTCAGTCACATTTTCTATTTTTCCGCGAACTATTTAATTTGGTAAACAAGTTTTGAAAACAATTTTACCAACATTATTTACTAATTAAAATGAGTTTATTTTCATTACAATATTCACTAATCAAAGCAGTGAAATACGAGGTTGTTACGGTAATTCCGAACCCCGCAAAGTTCAGAACAAAGCAATCACAACCAAACGAGCAATCATGACTCGACACAACTAGACCACGGCATATCATACACAAGCATGACGAACCCCCAACTGGATTAGTCACAACCAATGGCCTATCAACAATATCCGGTTCCAAACCTAACCGGCCCACCAAATCATTACAAACAAAAGAATGCGACGCCCCAGTATCAAATAACACTCTAACTGGAACACCACAAATAGAAAGAGTACCTTGAACCACCACACTCTTCCCCTTCTCTTCAGCAGTAGGAGCTTTTGAAGATGACGGCACAGCTCCCAAAGCATAAACTTGCACAACCTGCCTGTCCTTCCTCGGTTCTGGACAGTCCTTCCTGAAATGCCCTGGTTTATCACAGTTGTGGCATTTCGTCGGTGCCTTTGGATTCCTACAATCCTTGGAGAGATGGCCCTTCTGCTGGCAATTATAGCAAATCACCTCGCCCTTCGGCTTCTTCTGGCCATCCCTACCCTTCTGTTGCTGCTGCTTCCTCTTCCTATTTTCACTCCGCTGTGGTTTAGATCCTTCCCTGGTTACAGCAACAACAGAACTTTCCTTAGGAAACAAACTCTCATGCCTGAGAGCTTTCTCCACAAGCTTCTCAAACGGATCATCCAAGTGATCCACCAACTGCCTCCCAAGATAAGCATCCAAACCGGTCACAAACTTCTCGTTCTTCTGGTAGGGAGAATCAATATATGATCTGGCATACTTGGACAAGGCTTCGAACTCGGAAATATACTCAAGAACAGGTCTCCCACCTTGCTTGAGCTCCACAAACCTCTTGAACAAAACAGACTTCTGAGCCGTAGAGATGAACTTAGCTTCAAATCTACCTTGGAATTGCTCCCAAGTAATCTCTTCTTCTGGTGTATCGATGGTGATAGAATTCCACCAATACGCAGCTCTCCCTTGAAGCTGTCTCGATGCAAGCTTCCTCTTAGTTGCATCCTCAATCCCTAAATCACCAAAGATCCTTCGACATGCATCAATCCATCTCTGCACCTCAATGGTCGACTCTGTCCCCAAGAAAGCTTTTCCTCCAAGAGAAGTATAATCCTTGCAAAGCTTAGCAAAATCCACCGGTCTTGGAGCTTGGACTTGAACTCCCACATCCACTGATGATCCTGAAGCTGGTATCCTTCTCATGATCGAAGTCATCATCGCTTCGAACATAGTTCCATAATCAACAGCTCCTTCAGTAGCACGGCTTTCCCTTGCAGCTGGTCTCCCTCTTCGACTCATCCTTAATATCTGTAATAAGAATGATTAGAACACCTTAAGTAACAACTACATAAGGAGTTCAAATCCTTCTAAGTTACTATATTACAAATAGTAATCATCCATCAAAATACAATTACGTCTCTCATACGTAGTTACGTCAGCGAGCGTTGGCTAAAATCGATTAACCAAGGCTCTGATACCAAATGTGACGGCCGCCCATGACTCCCGCACCAAAACAAGAGAAAAGAGCGCTGAAGGGCGTGCCAGGTAGCCATGGACAGTAGTCAGGGTAAAATAAGCATCGCAGAGTCTCTAGCGTACATCTCACAGCGCATGGATAAAATACAATAGAGGAATATATAGTGAAGCTCCACAACAGAAAATCATCATATAAGCATCATAGCAGTTTTATACAAACGTATGAATCATCCATACATCAAAGCCTCACTACATAACACTCAATCAGATACAACAGCGGAACACCCAGTACATATAGTAAGAAAACTAATATGCAAAGCCTCCTGCTCGTCTTCGTCATCACTAGCGTAGATCTCTAAGAACAGCACCTGTCACCTGCTACCTAGTCTGCCCATCCCAACATGGATGAACAGCCCAAGGTAATAAGAGGAGACATCAAACCTTGAGTCAGACAAAGTCTTAGTGAGCAGTAAATTAACTATCAAACATACCAAAAGAGCATAAGGGATAAAAGGAATAGGAACCAAACCATCCCACTCCACCTCTTTCTACAGCGATAGCCCCCAGACACACCAAGGAGAAGTAAGCATAACATAGCAGATAATTAAAGTAAAGCAATAATCACTCGAGTCAAGGGCGATGTTTTCCAAATACAAACCCCCAAGGCCTAAACCAAGATCAGATAAGCACCTAGAAAATACCGCTCTTGAGACCGAATGATGATACAACCAAACGTCCAAACATCCATGACTCTGGCTATCACTGTAATCCTTGCTTTGATATCACCGTTAGTTGAATGACCATCCGTCAAGGGCTAATGGTAACCCCGGTTCTAGACATAACTCCGCACGTCGTCGCAGCCCGTGCCTAGGAATTTTCGCAACTACCCAGAGTACTAGCACGTCGTCGCAGCCCGTGCTTGGAACGTCGTCGCAGCCCGTCCCAACGTACTCTTGCTTTGAGCATGCTAGAACCTTCAACAACGATAAGATCTTAGCCTCCTAGTCATCCTCCTCGACGACTATTTCCATACTAGCTCAAGCGCCTCTCAAGCTAACCATTATCACCAACCTGGATCGCATCACCGAGTTATCAACATAACTTTGCACGTCGTCATAGCCCGTGCTTGGAACGTCATCATGACCCGTCCCATCTCAACATCACACTTTGCCTCATCGCATCATAGCAAAGTCCCATATCGATCTCATGCTTTGCCTCCTTGCATCATGGCAAAGTCCATCGTCATCGAATCCATCCATATAAGCTTCCACATCCGCTTCATATGCCATAGGCAGCTTTCAACATTCAAGAGCCTTTCCACTTAGCTTTTGAATCATCTTCAACCATCTAGTTCCAAACCAACTACAAGCTAACTTGAAACCATCAAATCAATTCATACATCCAAACATACAAGCATTCAAACAAGATCTAATAAGCAATATCAACTATAATGGCAATTTCGTAAATAAATGAACATAAGTCCAACATGCATGATCCATAGGTTTTTAGCATAGATCTATCAAATATAAAACATGGGTTTTGTTTCTATAACTTAATAAATAAACTTGCATAGGTAAACATCTTCACAAACAATGGATCTATACTTGGATCTAAGGAAAAATGCGCAAAATCACTATCTACAACACTCCAACAAACCACCAATCCAATATACTCCTTTGGGTCCGCGTGAGAGATAACTACCACTCACCAAATCACCTAAACACCTCAAAAACTAAACACTTCAGATCTG
Organism: Allium cepa; assembly: GCA_030765085.1. Classification (NCBI taxonomy): domain Eukaryota; kingdom Viridiplantae; phylum Streptophyta; class Magnoliopsida; order Asparagales; family Amaryllidaceae; genus Allium; species Allium cepa. The sequence continues at coordinate 248,840,736 of CM060940.1, read as the reverse complement.
GACAGCGAAGATCAAGGCTTGATCCGGCGAAATCTCGCTTAAAACGATGAAATCTAGCTTCGTTGGATGACGATCTTCAACTTTAGCCCTTGAATCTTTGATCTCGATCTTCGACCTTGGATGGATGTTAGAACTAGATTGAAATAGAGAAAAGAAAATGAAGAAATGTTGTAGTCGAGTCTTCAAAATGGCAGCACTTCGTTGCTTCAAAAACCGGTGCCAAAAAGTGAGCCGAACCCCTCTATTTATAGGCTGGAAAAACCCTTATCTCGGCCGTCCCTAAGTCGCCGCCGACCTAACCTCGCCGACCTAACCTTGCCGACCCAACACATAAACCACTCCAAGACTCAACAGGTACACGACCTAACGACCTAACAGAGATACCATATGGCCGACCTAACACTAAGTCGTTCTGCGACTTAACAAAAGATACGAGGCCACACGACCTAGTTATAACACGGCCTAACCGACCCAACGCCTCAACATACACTGCCGACCCAACCCAAAGCCACATTGCCGACCTAGCAATATACCCGACCTACCGACCTAACCACATACAGGGGTGACCACTAGATCGCTATATGTTAGACCAGTAACTCCCTTAGGTCGGTCAGTTCTTAACTCGGCCAAACTTTAACTCGCTCGCTTCTTAAGGTTGCCCGAACCCCTAAACCACTAACCTCCTTAAGTCGGTCAAGCACTATAGGTCGGTCACTACCTTATCTCGGTGACCCTTTAACTCGGTAATACGTTAGCCTTACTAACCCGGCCATCACGACCCAAGCTTTAGGTCGTCTACCCCTTAACTCGGCTAAGCCTATAAGTCGGTCACGACTCAACACTACACATGAGTTAACTCCCCATTCGACTCATGCTAGAGACAACATAAACAATACTAACGACCTGTAAATTCTACGATTTATCGACACGTAAAATACGGGTCGTTACATTCATCTTCTTGCTTGCTCATTACTTCATGTCCGAACGCTATCTCATCTTCTCTCCACAATCGCTCGTTCCTTCCACTTGCGCTCCCTGCCCTTCAATTTTCATTTTCGTTCTTCATCCCACCAGTTCTTTCTTTCGACCATATTAAAAAAAATATAAGTGAATATATATGTTGCTTAAATTGCTCGTCCATTATCTCACCCTCCGCTTTGCCTTACGCCACCGGCCTTCACCAGTCCCTCCACCGTGTGCCGCCTCATCGCTGTCCTCTGGCCACAACCTAAAACCCTCCAACCTCCACCAATAATCCTTCAACAACCGAACCAAGTGTTCCAACCTACACATATTTTCTTGAGAAGACCTGCTCATCCCCTTGCTAGCACTTCGCGACCATCACCTCCTCCTCCATCTTCCTGCCACTGCCACAACTGACCTGCCCACAGCTGCAACTTTGTCCAGTGAGCTCCACCCAGGTCTTCTGCCCCAGACTATGACAACACCTGTCTCCTACTTGTTGTGCACCGAACCCCACCTTCCATGGCCCCTGACCTCTTTCTCACCTGCTTCCTATCTGAGCAGCCATCTCCTTACTCCCTAATAGCGCCTCGCTCCTCAGCAGACCAAAACACGAAGCCACACTCTACGCGACAACTCTCAGCCAAGCACCCTGACTGACCTTTCCATCACCTCCCTCCGACCTGTGCAGCCGAGCAACACGCGACAACCTCTACTCCTCCATAGCCCACTGACAACAGCCACCTTTACTTTATCTTGGATGAAATTCTTCTTAGCCTTATCTTCTACAATCTAGGTAGTTCTCCTTTTGGGTTTTTCTAGAAGCTAGGAGGTAAAAGTTTGATCATTATTTTAAATCTTATCTTTCTAGTCAATAATAATGAAATATTGCTTTGATATCTAGTCATTGGGACTATCAATTCCCATTAAACGCATTCCCTTGAGTTATCATCTTTTAGTATTTTTAATTTGAATTACATACGAAATACAACTGTCCAATTGTCGTTTGGATTGGTCAATTGTCGAGTTCGTGATTCAAAATCGTAGCTTGTTGGGTTGTTTATTCTCTCTAGCATCGAAAGGTGAGTGATCACTCACGATTAACATCCTTGCAGTTAGTTAATTTAATTTACATGAATTGACAATTAAAATATTTTGTTAAATTTGAACTGATTAGTGATTAAATTGTTAAATATGATACGCTATTATTTGCATTTGTTTACATATATTAATTGACATATGACACCATAACCTGTTGAACGCATTATATTTAATTATTTAATTATGATATACGCTCGTAATTGATATGTTGGGTTATTTTACATATTGTTCTCACACAGCAAGTTCGCTGTTAGTTTAGGAACTCCATATGTGTTGAAATGATGCATAACCGAGCAATCTTATAAATCAGGAAAAATCGTTATGGTTTGAAATTATAATCCCAAGTGATTTTATTGATTTGAAATGATATAAACCCATAAATTTAAATTATTTGAAATAATAAATATCCATATCACTTGACTATAGGATAGAAAACTATATACGGATGCCGTTCGTCTATTTTTGAAACGTGATTTCCAAAATTTTGAAAGGAAATATATGGATCTTGAAAATATGTGTTTTGATAAATATTGATTTTTTTGAAATATAACATAAACTTTTTATTTAATATATGTGAAAATTTTAGATTTTCAAATTATATTTTTTGGAAATTTTAAAATTATAAGTCAAGTTTTAAAAATGTAAATAATAAAATTTTACTTATAAGTTTATCTTTTTTTAAATATATATAATAAGACTTAAAATGAATTTAATAATAACAAGATTTAATTTAATATTAATTAACACAATAAAATTTAATTTAACTAATATATATAATATATTTTAATTAATATATTAAAACAAATTGTTGTAATAATTTATATATGTATAATTTGTTTATAATAACTTTAATAAAATTAAGGTTAGAAAGTTAAATAAGTTTACTCTAATTTAATTGGTATAAGAATTGAATTCAAATAAGTATTGATTGGAAACCAATTGATTTTGAGATTTTAAAGATATGATTTTATAACTTGATAACTTGATTTCGATAAGGGTGATTTAATTAATATTTCAAATTTAAATAAAGTTGTAATTGAATATCAAATTGTGATTTAAATTTGTAATTTGAGATTTTAATTAATTATTTATAAAAAGTGATTAAGTAAATAATTTCAAATTAAGTATAATTGAAGTTAGATATTTGATTTTGATTTAAATTTGTAATTTGAGATTTTATTAAATTTTATTAAAAATGATTAAGTGAATATTTTCAAATTTTAAAAAAATATTATAGTTGAAATTTGAAATATAAATGAAATTTATCAAATTGAGTTATTGTAAATATTTGAATATTTAAACTTTGAAACCTATTGAATTAGAGATGTTTTAAATTTGTAGTTCAAACTTAGATTTGAAATCGATATAAATTAAAAATGATTTTAATGAGAATTTAGATTGAACCTCTAACTTTTTAAATGAAATTGTTGAACTGAAATTAATTTAAATAGAGTTATGGAACTAAATTGGATTTGAATTGATTTGTGGAATTGGAAGAAACAATTCTAATTTGAATTTTTTTTTATATAAACCCTTTTAAATCTATAAATTATTTTAATATTATTTGAAATCTATAAACAATTTTAAATATATACATTTTAATATACAAACTATTTTTAATATATAAACTATTTTAGTCTATAACCTATTTTTAAATATAAAATAATTTTAATGTATAACTATTCTAATATATAAGCTACTTTCAATATTCAAAATGCTTAAGTTGGAACTGTTATAATTTAGATTTAATGGATTTAAATACAAATACTTGATATGATGGTTCGACCTACTTTCTGTGGTTATAATTTTGAAAATGAATTTGATTTCAAATGAATAATGATTTCGAAAGTTAATAAGATTTCGAAAGTGATATGATTTTTGTCATGAATATGATATTTGGATATGATGTATAAATTGTTTGAAATGAAATGACCACGGTATGAAATAAGCGTTTGGTCGTTAAAGAGACCGGGATCGTATTGTCATACTTTCTTCCAATACCGAACACCACCTTAACAACTGTGCACATGGTGGAGATTCCAAAACAAAGTAGGATGGTTGGCGATGATTCTGTATGAGGTATTAACGTGCCCTGACTCCCACGAGTCAACTTAATGTAACTAAAACATGAGCTATAACTAGGCCAAGTGAGGTCGCACCTCCAATCGAGCATGCTTCTTCGATACCATTTTATTACTTTGTTATTTGATTGGGTGCACTTTTAATTTTAGGAGTGTGTCTCGAGGTGTGCGGTAGTAGCTCCTATGCGTTACCACCAGCCCGGTTTTGCAAAATGGTAGAATCTTACCCTAGGCATTGCCTTGCATGCCTTGTCACATGCCTTGTCGCGCCTTCTACGAGTTTGTTTTGTACTTTACCTATGGAGTGCTCCATAACTAAACCACCAATTTGGTTGAGCTTACAGTTTCTTTATAGACCACGGAAGTATATAAAATGTGTTAAGGGAATATGGGTAACTCCTTAACGCTATTTTAATAGTTTAATTTACTATAGACATTATCTATGTAGCATATTGTACTTTGTATGTAGATTAATTAACGGGTCCTTAAAGGATGGGAATCTCAAACATCCTTTAAGTTATATTGCATTTCACTTAGACATTTCACTTGACTTGATTTACTTGTATAAGAATATTAATCTCGACTCGAGTTTTTTGTGTTTTGCTTTATGCTCGGGTTAGACTGAGTATCACAACATTTGAGACTCACTTTTAAAGCTTAGAGCTTTGCTTGAAGATCCGTCCCTCTCTCTCTATTTAACTTTCATTTATTTTCAGTTGTTTATATTCAGACTTGTCATCTGCTTATATATCCGAGACTACTTTGTATTTGATATTTCTATTGCATCTTGTTTTAAACTCTGATGTTGTAATAGCTTCATGAACTACTATTTATCTATTCTGCTACATATTGTTATATTACTCTGTGTCTGTGATTGTATGATTGATTTATTTACTATACATGCTAAGTTTTGCTAAATATAGATTAAGAAACTATTGTTTTGAGCATTTAAAGTCTAACAAGTGTGGATCATTGTCAATTTGAATGGTTCGAAATAGTAGGTCGTTACATTCGGCATAATTAATATGCTATATATTAATTAATTAATCAAGTCATATGTTTAATTAAATTAATATATACCAATTATATATATTATTTTGATTCATTTTAGAGACCTAAATAAATAATTAAGTGCCTGAATATTTAACACGACATTTTTATCAATTTTTGTTGAGACTTGGTTTTGATTCATGACACGAAGCTATCACTACAACATACAGATTTGACGACTGCTACGACAAAAAGAGAAAAGGAGATGAGACTCTAAAAGCCGATGCATCAACTATGGTATTTTATTTTAAGTCTTAGATCAATATTTGTTAAAATCTCTCCTCGATTATGTCTACACTGGCTTATATATTTATCATTATATTTAGTAAATATTTTATACATATATAAGCACACATTTAAATTATAAAAGTGTTTTAAAAGTTATGGTAATTAATATTGTTAACCCGCCTTTTTACCAGGCCATGGACATGCGGGTTTAACTTAATCTGTTGTACGTTCGTCAAGACTGGTGTACGATGGATTCAGTCGACTGGATGGATGGATGATGCAACGTGCTTAAGAGATGGAAATATGACTGGATAAAGATTGATCAACTATAGTTTGGGTCTAGGAAATATGGTTCGGCATTGGCAATCATTCGGCATGGTAGGACGACCGGCACGATGGATCGTTCGGCATACGAGGTCGCTCGGCACGTTGGATCATTCGGCATTGGTAGGTCGCTCGGCATCAGGGATCGTTCGGCATGGTAGGTCGTTCGGCAGGATGGATCGTTCGACATCAGGGATCGATCAGCATTAGATGTATCACTCGGCATCCTCCACTCGGCATCTGTACTCGGCATTGAAGTACGTCCGGCATTCCTTCACTCGGCATCTTCAACTCGGCATTTGAACACAGCATTAAAGCGCGCTCGGCACACCTCACCCCAGCATTGATCGGCATGCATCACTCAAATGCCTCGACCGGCATTATTCTATCAGGCTTTGTTCGGCATTCTTCCTCCAGACGCTTCGTTTGGCATGGAACGGATCGGCATTACATGGCTCGGCATATGTGGACCGTCCATAAACTCGGTGGGCCTGAATCACGCAAAGGCCCAACAACTCAGGATTTGCCTACAAATACAGCATGTGGGGGTTCAGAAAAGGGATCCTGATTCTCTCTCCTGCTCTCTAACTTTCTATTTTCTAAGGCTAAGGCTAGCCTATCACTTTGTAACTGTAATCGATTGTTACAACAATAAAAAAGAAAACTTCTGGAGTGGACGTAGGCCAGAGTTAGCCGAACCACTATAAAATCTATTGTTCTTTACTGCTTTCGTTTTAATTTTAACTGTTCTTCATACTATTACTCTCTACACACACTCTGTCTGTTATCAGTAACTGTTAATTGGTGCTTTCAATTACATTTGGGTGTTAGTGACCAATTTTGGCGCTAACATTTTGGTGCTTTCACTGAGAATTGAACTCAGGAATTTTGGAGTTAGAAACTTGGATTTAAAAGAGCAATGGCTAGACCATCAGCAAGGAAACAAGTAATGGAAAGGAGCAATCAGGAGGGAAGTCAAGAGGCTTCCTCTGGAGATGGAGCAGGTGGAGCATCCATTTACATCACTAAAGAGGAAATGGAGGCGATGATGAAAAGACAAGAGGAGATGATGCAGACTCTTCTCAGACAATTTGCACAAACAGAAAATGCAGAAGCTCAGATCCGTGGAGCTGGATCAGAATCGCTCAACTAGCAAGCAGAGGGAATTGCTCGGCAGGGGGCAACCCCCAATCAGCAAACAGCTATCAATCCAGATGGATCTAGACTTGGGGGCATACCACCAGGAAATGTTGGACCAACCTATGGAGGGATACCAGACGATGTTGTGCAACCCGACACCAACAGGAGTGCAGGAGTGCGTGATGAGGAGTATGTGCCAGAATTCCCTCATAAACTCGGGGGGAAGACCAGAGGCGATGGACAAGGATTACATCTTGGGGGCAACGACAGACTAGCGGAGATGGTTAGATGGGCTATGAGAGGTGGATTGGTAAATAGAGACTTGGAGGATGTAAATAGGAGTCCCTTTACTCCTACTATTAGGCAAGCCAAGAACCCGCCCGAATTTAAGCTACCAAATTTGGAAATGTATAATGGGAAGGCGGATCCAACGGTTCATCTGACGAAATACATAAGGCATATGGAGGTACTGGGGGAATCGGATGAGGTCATGGCTCGATGCTTCCCATTGTATTTGACAGATATCGCAGCTATGTGGTTTAGACAGCTGGAGAATGGTTCTATCGGCACATAGACGGAGCTAATTGAAAGGTTTATGAGACAGTTTCGGGTCCACATAGTTAGACCCAAGAACGTGATGACTCTGACATCTATGAAACAATGGAAAGGGGAATCGCTCAAGGACTTCTTAACTAGATTCGACGTAGCGGTAGCCTCAGTGGATCGACCCGATCCGTCAATGGTTTTGATGGCAGCCGTCTCGGGAATCGCGGATAACTCGGATTTCAAAATATCATTAGAACGGGACCCACCGAGGGATCTCGGCGAGTTCTATCATGAGGCGGAAAGGTTCTTGAGACAGGAGGATGCGCAGGCTGAGAGAGCAGGGAGAGAGGCTGAAGCTTATGCAGTGACGGGTGGAGGTCCATCCAGGGAGGATCTAAGTAAAGATGATAAAGGAAAAAGGAAAACGAATGGAAATGGTGGCACTTTGAAGAAACCTTGGAGGGAGTCAAAGTTTTCTTCTTACACAGGTTTAACTGAGATCTAGAAAGGATTTACTTGGACACTCGAGGGCGGCTCCAATACCGAAGGCCAGCAAAGAGAGCCTTCAGAATACAAACGGACATCGGGAAAGCATTGCCTATTCCATGAGCTGGATGGGCACAACACAAACGACTGTAGGCATTTGAGGGATATCATTGAGGAGCATGTAAGGAATGGTCACCTACAGCAATATGTCAGGAATCGAACTACGGCAGGGGAGCAAGAGCAGCCACCACCTACCTCTAGCAATGGTGGCATTGGGTCTGGTCAAAGCCGGTTTACTATCAACTAAACAGGTTCATGGTTTTAAATAAGTAATAGAACTCAAAGTAATACGGCTAGGTCACTTACACACGTACGGGATTGAGGACGGTCCCTAGGCGTGCTCTGAGATAACTGAAAACCGTACTACTTGAGTTTATGAAATTCTGCTTTCTTTCTAGTTTTCTGCAAACTTTGGTTCTCTCTTTCGTATTTCGGACATTTACTTTTCTTTGGTATGGTTTTGGAGTTTGGATTGAACTCCCGATTTGGTTGGTTTTCTTGGTTTCCCATTTTGGTTTGGATGTTTGATTTTTTGATACGGATTTCTGGTTTTATATTTGGTTTTGGATTAATGAAATAAACAGTTCAGGTTTTATAATTACTGCTTCGACCGGAGAGACGGGGCAATGGTCACAAGTTAGGAGTCCCTTCGCCGGAGAGCGAAGAAATGGACTCGGGCAGAATATAAAAAGTCCTTGACCGGAGAGTCGAGGCCGGAGGATATAAAAAGTCCTTGACCGGAGAGTCGAGGCCGAAGAATATAAAAAGTCCTTGACCGGAGAGTCGAGGCCGGAGAATATAAAAAGTCCTTGACCGGAGAGTCGAGGCCGGAGAATATCAAAATCCTTAGCCGGTTTGCTGAGGCCGGTGAATATCAAAGTCTTTGACCGGAGAGTCGAGGCCGGAGAACATACAAGCCCGTGATGGAAAAGTCAAGGATGGAACAGGATAACACAACCCGGCGAGCTCTACAAAATCAAGATTAAGCCCGGAGAGGTCGTGGATTTGATGATATGGTTACAAAAAGGATGTGGACTTTGGATATCAGATTTGAGGCTATTCAAAACACACCTTCCAATAGCAAGGCATGTTTTGGGGGGCAAGTGTTAACCCGCCTTTTTACCAGGCCATGGACATGCGGGTTTAACTTAATCGGTTGTACGTTCGTCAAGGCTGGTGTACGATGGATTCAGTCGACTGGATGGATGGATGACGCAACGTGCATAGGAGATGGAAATATGACTGGATAAAGATGGATCAACTATAGTTTGGGTCTAGGAAATATGGTTCGGCATTGGCAATCATTCGGCATGGTAGGACGACCGGCACGATGGATCGTTCGGCATACGAGGTCGCTCGGCACGTTGGATCGTTCGGCATTGGTAGGTCGCTCGGCATCAGGGATCGTTCGGCATGGTAGGTCGTTCGGTAGGATGGATCATTCGGCATCAGGGATCGATCGACATTAGATGTATCACTCGGCATCCTCCACTCGGCATCTGTACTCGGCATTGAAGTACGTTCGGCATTCCTTCACTCGGCATCTTCAACTCGGCATTTGAACACGGCATTAAAGCGTGCTCGGCACACCTCACCCTAGCATCGATCGGCATGCATCACTCAAATGCCTCGACCGGCATTATTCTATCAGGCTTTGTTTGGCATTCTTCCTCCAGACGCTTCGTTCGGCATGGAACGGATCGGCATTACATGGCTCGGCATATGTGGACCGGCCATAAACTCGGTGGGCCTGAATCACGCAAAGGCCCAACAACTCGGGATTTGCCTATAAATACAGCATGTGGGGGTTCAGAAAAGGGATCCTGATTCTCTCTCCTGCTCTCTAACTTTCTATTTTCTAAGGCTAAGCCTAGCCTATCACTTTGTAACTGTAATCGATTGTTACAGCAATAAAAAAGAAAACTTCTGGAGTGGACGTAGGCCAGAGTTAGCCGAACCACTATAAAATCTATTGTTCTTTACTGCTTTCGTTTTAATTTTAACTGTTCTTCATATTATTACTCTCTACACACACTCTGTCTGTTATCAGTAACTGTTAATTGGTGCTTTCAATTACATTTGGGTGTTAGTGACCAATTTTGGCGCTAACATTTTGGTGCTTTCACTGAGAATTGAACTCAGGAATTTTGGAGTTAGAAACTTGGATTTAAAAGAGCAATGGCTAGACCATCAGCAAGGAAACAAGTAATGGAAAGGAGCAATCAGGAGGGAAGTCAAGAGGCTTCCTCTGGAGATGGAGCAGGTGGAGCATCCATTTACATCACTAAAGAGGAAATGGAGGCGATGATGAAAAGACAAGAGGAGATGATGCAGACTCTTCTCAGACAATTTGCACAAACAGGAAATGCAGGAGCTCAGATCCGTGGAGCTGGATCAGAAGCACTCAACTAGCAAGCAGAAGGAATAGCTCGGCAGGGGGCAACCCCCAATCAGCAAACAGCTATCAATCTAGATGGATCTAGACTTGGGGGCATACCACCAGGAAATGTTGGACCAACCTATGGAGGGATACCAGACGATGTTGTGCAACCCGACACCAACAGGAGTGCAGGAGTGCGAGATGAGAAGTATGTGCCAGAATTCCCTCATAAGCTCGGGGGGCAGACCAGAGGCGATGGACAAGGATTAAATCTTGGGGGCAACGACAGACTAGCGGAGATGGTTAGATGGGCTATGAGAGGTGGATTGGTAAATAGAGACTTGGAGGATGTAAATAGGAGTCCCTTTACTCCTACTATTAGGCAAGCTAGGAACCCACCCGAATTTAAGCTACCAAATTTGGAAATGTATAATGGGAAGGCGGATCCAACGGTTCATCTGACGAAATACATAAGGCATATGGAGGTACTAGGGGCATCGGATGAGGTCATGGCTCGATGCTTCCCATTGTATTTGACAGATATCGCAGCTATGTGGTTTAGACAGCTGGAGAATGGTTCTATCGGCACATGGAAGGAGCTAATTGAGAGGTTTATGAGACAGTTTCGGGTCCACATAGTTAGACCCAAGAACGTGATGACTCTGACATCTATTAAACAATGGAAAGGGGAATCTCTCAAGGACTTCTTAACTAGATTCAACGTAGCGGTAGCCTCAGTGGATCGACCCGATCCGTCAATGGTTTTGATGGCAGCCGTCTCGGGAATCGTGGATAACTCGGATTTCAAAATATCATTGGAACGGTACCCACCGAGGGATCTCGGGGAGTTCTATCATGAGGCGGAAAGGTTCTTGAGACAGGAGGATGTGCAGGCTGAGAGAGCATGGAGAGAGGCTGAAGCTTATGCAGTGAGGGGTGGAGGTCCATCCAGGGAGGATCTAAGTAAAGATGATAAAGGAAAAAGGAAAACGAATGGAAATGGTGGCACTTCGAAGAAACCTCGGAGGGAGTCAAAGTTTTCTTCTTACACAGGTTTAACTGAGACTCTAGAAAGGATTTACTTGGACACTCGAGGGCGGCTCCAATACCGAAGGCCAGCAAAGAGAGCCTTCAGAATACGAACGGACATCGGGAAAGCATTGCATATTCCATGAGCTGGATGGGCACAACACAAACGACTATAGGCATTTGAGGGATATCATTGAGGAGCATGTAAGGAATGGTCACCTACAGCAATATGTCAGGAATCGAACTACGGCAGGGGAGCAAGAGCAACCACCACCTACCTCTAGCAATGGTGGCATTGGGTCTGGTCAACGCCGGTTTACTATCAACTAAACAGGTTCATGGTTTTAAATAAGTAATAGAACTCAAAGTAATACGGCTAGGTCACTTACACACGTACGGGATTGAGGACGGTCCCTAGGCGTGCTCTGAGATAACTGAAAACCGTACTACTTGAGTCTATGAAATTCTGCTTTCTTTCTAGTTTTCTGCAAACTTTGGTTCTCTCTTTCGTATTTCGGACATTTACTTTTCTTTGGTATGGTTTTGGAGTTTGGATTGAACTCCCGATTTGGTTGGTTTTTTCTTGGTTTCCCATTCTGGTTTGGATGTTTGATTTTTTGATACGGATTTCTGGTTTTATATTTGGTTTTGGATCAATGTAATAAACAGTTCAGGTTTTATAATTACTGCCCCGACCGGAGAGACGGGGCAATGGTCACAAGTTACGAGTCCCTTCGCCGGAGAGCGAAGAAATGGACTCGGGCAGAATATAAAAAGTCCTTGACCGGAGAGTCGAGGCCGGAGGATATAAAAAGTCCTTGACCGGAGAGTCGAGGCCGGAGAATATAAAAAATCCTTGACCGGTGAGTCGAGGCCGGAGGATATAAAAAGTCCTTGACCGGAGAGTCGAGGCCGAGAATATAAAAAGCCCTTGGCCGGAGAGTCGAGGCCGGAGAATATAAAAAGTCCTTGACCGGAGAGTCGAGGCCGGAGAATATAAAAAGTCCTTCCCCGAAGAGTCGAGGCCGGAGAATATAAAAAGTCCTTGACCGGAGAGTCGAGGCCGGAGAATATCAAAATCCTTAGCCGGTTTGCTGAGGCCGGTGAATATCAAAGTCTTTGACCGGAGAGTCGAGGCCGGAGAACATACAAGCCCGTGATGGAAAAGTCAAGGATGGAACAGGATAACACAACCCGACGAGGTCTACAAAATCAAGATTAAGCCTGGAGAGGTCGTGGATTTGATGATATGGTTACAAAAAGGATGTGGACTTTGGATATCAGATTTGAGGCTATTCAAAACACACCTTCCAATAGCAAGGCATGTTTTGGGGGGCAAGTGTTAACCCGCCTTTTTACCAGGCCATGGACATGCGGGTTTAACTTAATCGGTTGTACGTTCGTCAAGGCTGGTGTACGATGGATCCAGTCGACTGGATGGATGGATGACGCAACGTGCATAGGAGATGGAAATATGACTGGATAAAGATGGATCAACTATAGTTTGGGTCTAGGAAATATGGTTCGGCATTGGCAATCATTCGACATGGTAGGACGACCGGCACGATGGATCGTTAGGCATACGAGGTCGCTCGGCACGTTGGATCGTTCGGCATTGGTAGATCGCTCGGCATCAGGGATCGTTCGGCATGGTAGGTCGTTCGGCAGGATGGATCGTACGGCATCAGGGATCGATCGGCATTTGATGTATCACTCGGCATCCTCCACTCGGCATCTGTACTCGGCATTGAAGTACGTCCGGCATTCCTTCACTCGGCATCTTCAACTCGGCATTTGAACACGGCATTAAAGCGCGCTCGGCACACCTCACCCCAGCATCGATCGGCATGCATCACTCAAATGCCTCGACCGGCATTATTCTATCAGGCTTTGTTCGGCATTCTTCCTCCAGACGCTTCGCTCGGCATGGAACGGATCGGCATTACATGGCTCGGCATATGTGGACCGGCCATAAACTCGGTGGGCCTGAATCACGCAAAGGCCCAACAACTCGGGATTTGCCTATAAATACAGCATGTGGGGGTTCAGAAAAGGGATCCTGATTCTCTCTCCTGCTCTCTAACTTTCTATTTTCTAAGGCTAAGGCTAGCCTATCACTTTGTAACTGTAATCGATTGTTACAGCAATAAAAAAGAAAACTTCTAGAGTGGACGTAGGCCAGAGTTAGCCGAACCACTATAAAATCTATTGTTCTTTACTGCTTTCGTTTTAATTTTAACTGTTCTTCATATTATTACTCTCTACACACACTCTATCTGTTATCACTAACTGTTAATTGGTGCTTTCAATTACATTTGGGTGTTAGTGACCAATTTTGGCGCTAACAAATATATATATGTTAATTATGCAAGCTGCTCAAAAATAACCAGGTCAGTCGACTGACCACCTGGGACAATCGACTGACACTGGGATTTTTGAGCAACATGCAAAGTTACATGAATATATGAATTTAAAATTTAAAATTATTTTAAATACTCAGTCAACTTTCCCAGAGGTTCGGTCGACTGAATTTCTATAACAGCCACTTTTCGAAAAGACACGCTTTTTGTGAAGAGATACAAACCTTTAACAAAAATATTCGGACACAACACTTCGATCAAAACTCTTCACCAACAGTCGCTGCTTTCTAACCTTTATAAATACAAATTCAGACTTCATTTCAAATCACTTAATCACAATCGAATTCTCGTATTCTCTGATCTAACTTTTTGAATTCTATTTGCTATCATACTTTCAATTATTCTGCTTCAAAGCAATACTATACGTTTTTATTTTTCATATACTTCAAATATATATATTTATACTCAAGGAGAAGACTATAGGAAGGGTGTATTCCAAGTGACAAATCCATGTTTTCAGAACACACAAAAGTCAAAACTATTTTCTGTATTTGTTGAAGTTCTGTTCTGCTGCTCAGGCGAGTGAAGTCCTCTTCGGTTGTTGAGGTGAAATCCTATTCTGCTGCTCAGCTCTCTATTCGACTCCTCAAGGATGTATAAACCTGTTCCTCCAGGTTAAGTGAGGGTTGTTATTTTAGTGAAATTCTAGAAGGAGTCTGGGACTGGACGTTTGACGATGCTCCGAACCAGTATAAAAATCTCCGTTGTCATTTTAATATACTGCTTTTTATTCCGCACTATTCATAGTATTATCATCATCATTATACTCTGTGTTATCATATATCCATATTACACAATCCATAACACACTTTCATTTGGTATCAGAGCAAGGTCGTCATATAACCGTAACATAGTTATCTGATAATCTACAAATATGGACACTAACACCAACACTAGCATTATCAATAACACTTGCTTTGTTGGAGGATAATCCACTACACGTCCACCACTATTTAATGGCATGAATTATAATTATTGGGCCACACGAATGAGAATATATATGCAAGCAAATAGTTTTGAGTCATGGAATATAACTCAGACATAATATACTATTCCTACTGAAGAATATTCCACTTGGTCAAATACACGGAAATTATATGCCACAGCTAATGCCAAAGCCATGAATATGTTGTTTTGTGCCTTAGATAAAATTGAGTTTAACCGTGTTAGCATGTGCAATACTGCATACGAAATATGGCGAACACTCAAAGTTACACACGAAGGAACCAACAAGGTTAAACAAGGTAAAATATCCATGCTTAAGAGTCAGTTTCAAAACTTTAGATTGAAAGAAAATGAATCTATAAATGACATGTACTCAAGATTTCAGGATATATATCATTCGTTAGTAGGATTAGGAGAAAAATATTCTAATTTTGATATTATATCAATAATCCTTAACTCTTTAACAGAAGAATGGGAAAGAAAAGTTCTCGCTATTGAAGAAGCGAATGATATTTCCAAAATAATTCCAGAAGAGTTAATCGGAAATCTAATGTCCTATGAAGTGACATTGTAGGCTAAAAGAGTTCAAGCTCAAGATAAAAAGAATATAGCATTCCATGCAGAACAAGAAGAATCAGATTCAGACAAAGGCGACCTAGCCTTTATTGCCAAGAGCTTCAAGAAATTTTTGAAATATAGAAAATGAAACAGAAATAATGGCAAAATAAGCTCAAACACCAATAAACCACTGTCTTTATCAGTTATGGAATGTTTTAACTGTCACAAAAAGGGGCAATGCAGAAGGACTGTCCAGATCAAAAGAAAGAATATCGAAATAAAAGGAAGGACATGTTCAAAAGAAAAGCATTTTCAGTCACATGGGATGATTCAGATTCCTCATCTTCTTCGGAAAGTGAAAGTGACAGCGATAATGAACAAGCTAACGTACGTTTTATGGCTAAAGCTAATGAGGTTAGTGATTTTACCTTTTATGATATGATAGAAATAAATTCTGAATTATTAGATGCTTTAAAAAGTCTCAAAAGAAAATATAAAGAAGCTGTAGAAAATCACAACAAGGTAGATTCGAAAGAGATATGCTTAAAGACGAGAAGAAAATATTGGAAGAAGAACTTGAGAAAACTCAAGAATCTCTCTCTTATGTTAATTCTCAACTTATATTATTGAGTCAAGAAATTGAAACTCAAAAAGAAAAGAATGATAGTCTTATTTTTGAGAATCATGTTTTAAAACTTATATTAAAATGGTAGAACAAGAAAATTCAAGTCTAAAAACCAAACTAGATGGAATCACTAAAAATGTTTCAAATTTTAATAAAGGAAAAGAAAATTTATCTAGAATTATTGAGAATTCACAATCTGTTAGTAATAAACATGGTTTAGGATATAAGAAGAAAGTTAAAGAGTTACAATCTATTAATTTAAACAAAGTTAAAAATGATAAAACACCCACGTCTTCAAACGGACTAGTTTCTAATACTATAAATATATGGCTACCTAAAACTAATAACAAGTAGGTAAGGAAAAAGTATATTAATTCATTCATAGAAGATGTTCTTAATAATAAAACTTATATTTATAAAAGGGATACTAAACCCTCTTGGGTTTGGTTTCCTAAGATCAAACTCTTAGGACCCTATTAAAAGGAAGTACCAACGTTATCTCATATTTTTTGCAGGTCCCACTCAAGAAAAGAGGAAAATGGATACTTAACAGTGATTGCTCAAAACACATGACAGGAGACAAGGATATGCTGATAATTATTACATAGTCAGATGGAGGTTCTGTCACTTTTGGAGATAATTCCAAGGGATATATCATCGGCAAAGGCGATGCGAGCAATCACGGTACATCTAATTTACCTCTTATTCAAATGTTTTGTTAGTTAAGAATTTAAAACATAATCTATTAAGTATAAGTCAATTATGCGACAAAGGCTTTAAAATATCATTTTCTGAAAATAAATGTAGTATTCTTGATCAAAATCAAAATCTTATTTTCGAATGAAATAGAGATAAAACATTTACGTTTTAAATATGAAAGTTAATCATAACTCATATATGTTTAATGGCTAAAGAAAATGATCCCTGGATATGGCACAAACGATTTTGTTATATCAATTTTAAAAATATAGATAAAATTTCTAAAAATAATGTTGTAAAAGGATTACCAAATATGAATTTTTAAAGTTAATAATATATGTGACACATGTCAATTAGGTAAATTAGCTAAGTCTTCGTTTAAATCTAAGAAGGTTATTTCGACTTTACAACCGCTCGAATTACTTCACATAGATTTATTTTGGCCTGTCTAAATTCAATCCATAAATCATAATAAGTACGTATTTGTAATATTTGATGATTTCTCTAAATATACATGGACTATCTTTATGAAAAATAAAAGTGATACCTTTGAATTTCAAAACATTTGTTAAACAAATTCAAAATTTTAAAAGGTATTAAAAATAAAAATATTAGAAGTGATCATGGAGGAGAATTTGAAAATATACAATTTGATAACTACTGTAAAAGGAAAGGAATATTTCATAACTTTTCATTTCCTAGAACTCCACAACAAAATCTCACCAAAAATACTCCTTACGAACTTTTTAATGGTAGAAAACCAAGTATATCCTATTTTAAAATATTTGAATTAAAATGTTTTATATTGAATACCAAAGATAAGCTTGGAAAATATTATTCAAAATGTGATGAAGGAATATTTACAACTCTAGCGAAAATGAAAATAATAATAACAATTTAGAAAACAAAAATAATACTAACATAATAAGATCTCCTCGAAGAGTTTTACGAAATCATCCTACAGAAAATATAATTGGAGAAATAAATTCAAATGTTCGAACTAGAAATCAACTAAATTTAATGTGTAATGTTGCTTTTCTTTCTACTATAGAACCTAAAGTACTAAGGAAGCATCATCCGATGAAAATTGGATTATTGCTATGCAAGAAGAATTAAATCGGTTTGAACGAAATAAAGTTTGGGAACTATTACCCAGACCGACCGATCAGACTGTTATAAGAATTAAATGGGCTTACAAAAATAAAGGAAACGAATTAGGAAATATAACTAGACATAAAGCAAGACTAGTAGCACAAGGATATAACCAGAAGAAGGAGTAGACTACAAAGAAACGTTTGCTCCAGTTGCTAGACTAGAAGCAATACGAATCTTATTGGCATACGCATGTTTTAATAACTTTAAACTTTATCAAATGGATGTTAAAAGTGCTTTTTTAAATGGCTATATTAAAGAAAATGTTTATGTTGAACAACCGCCTTTATTTATTCATGAAAAATATCCAGATCATGTATATAAGTTCAAGAAAGCTTTATATGGTTTAAAACAAGCACCACGTGCTTAGTATGAACGACTAAAAAGTTGTCTAATCAATTCTGGTTCGGAAATTGGAAAAGTTGGTCAACCTTTATTTATAAAACATTCGAAAAATGATATATTTATAATTCAAATATATGTCGATGGCATTATATTTGGCTTAACTAATAATGAATTATGCAAAGAATTTTCTAAAATAATGACTAGAGAATTTGAAATGTCCCATATGGGAGAAATATCATATTTTCTAGGACTTCAAATTAAACAAGTTTGAAATGGAATTTTTATTAGCCAAGAAAAATATTGTAATAATCTTATCAAACGTTTTGGAATGGAAAACACTTCTGCCAAACCAACACGTATGAACACAACAACACATCTTGATAAAGATGAAAACTGCAAAAGTGTGGACCAAAAGCTATATCGTAGTATGATAGGATCACTACTTTATTTAACAGCAAGTAGACCAGATATTATGATGAGTGTATGCTTATGTGCACGATTTCTATCTGACCCAAAAGAATGATATTTACGTGCTGTAAAACGTATACTATGTTATCTTAGTAAAACTACAAATTTCGAACTTTTCTATCCGAAAGATTGTTCGTTCGAATTAGTATCATATAGCGATGCTGATTTCAGAGGATCACAAACAGATCGAAAACGTACAAGCGGTACATGTCACTTCATTGATAAATATTTAATATCATGGTTTAGTAAGAAACAAAACTGTGTCTCTCTTTCAACTTGTGAGGTAGAATAAATTTATGCTACACTAGCTCGCACATAAGTAATTTATATGCAACAGACACTTAAAGATTTTGGAATCGATCTATCAAAATCAATAATTTACTGCGATAATTCTATTGCAATAAATCGATCTAAAAAACCAGTAAACCACTCAAGAACTAAACATACAGATATTAGACATCATTTTTTACGTGATAATATAGAAAAAGAAGTGATAAATCTAGACTACGTATCATCAGAAAATCAATTTGCAGATATTTTTACTAAACCACTGTTGGAAAATACGTTTATAAAATTGCGACATGAGCTTAGTACAATTTCAAGTAAGGGTATATAAATAAAAATATAAAAAAATTTAAACTAAAATGTCAAAAATAAAATTTTACGAAAAATTTGAAATTTTGACCATGCTGAGCCTCAAACTCGTGACCTACTATGAATAACCCAAGTGTCCTAACCACCTAAGCTATTAATGTTTTCTGTTCTAGTCTAGTATGATCATTTTATTATATATTAATAGTATTTTATATTACATTATATGTCACACATAACTTTATAATCTACATTACTAATTTTATAAATATTAAAATTGTACAAAATAGCTCAACCAACAGAAAACCAATGTTTCACTATACTTCTTGGCTAGAATTAACATAATCCACCAATTAGTATCCTATTTTTCCTAAACTAAATCTATAAATAGGTGCATATTCCTTTTTCTATGCACTCAAAATAAAAGTGAAGCCATCATTCGATTCTCTCTCTGATGTAAAGCATTATTAAACAACAGTTTTTAAACAATGTCAACTTCCTCTATAACAGACACTATCGAAATCATTGCCTCGACCAACTCTCCAAAAATTCAGGACCATAATGGTTCACCATCATCGGTCAACCACACCGGATATACTCCAGACAAGAAAAGGGGAAAGAAGACCATTGATATTTCCCCAAACACAAACAAAAGATCGACGATCTCCATCATTATCAACAGGAATCTCTAATGCTACAACGGGAGATGCATTACGAACAAAAAATAAACTCTAGACGAATAGGAATAATTGAGCTCGTCGCTATGAAATTCTATGGGGGCATCGTCACATCCGATAGGCGAACATGCTGTTTCACCTATCCGACGACCATCGACTTCGTCTCCACCGCGACCACCATACTCACCAAATACGTGGTATCGCAAAGAAGCATCGAATGTTCGTCGTAAGCAACTGAAAGAATTCAAGACGCCTAGTCCCTCGAAACAATCATATTTTTTAATTATCTTTCGTTGTATTTCCAAATAAATTCTCTATATATGTACACTTATGTTTGAAATAAATTTATTTCCGATGCGTTAATCGACATCTCACATATAAAAAATATTAACATTTAATAGAAAAATAAAGTTAGTTCTATATCATTCATTAAAATAGAAATTATTTATATTAATAGAATTAACAAACATAAATCAAATATATGCAATTCATATCATAAGAAATTTATTGTAGAAAATACTACAGGTCAGTTAACTGATGCAACAAACAATTTTTAATATATATATGGCCAGTCGACTGTCCCAGAGCCTCAGTCCAGAAGGTCGAATATTTTCAACCTTTGGCATCAGTCGACTGAAACCATGAGCCAGTCAACTGACGCCGCAATATAAAGTTTTGTATAACATGGTCAGTCGACTGTCTCAGAGCCTCAGTCGACTGGACCAGAAGATCAAAAAATTCAATCTTCAGCTTCAGTCGACTGATGCCCTGAGCCAGTCGACTAAGCCATAGATCCGAGTTACTTTTTATTTTTAACCCACCCCTTCACTCCTTTAACCTTTCACTTTACCTTCTCTCCTATTTCCCACTTCAGATTCTCAAAGTTTTCAAAACCCTAAGCTCTCCAAAACTCCAATTTTTTTTCTTCAAAATCAAAATTAGATGGCTCTAAAATGTAAAGGACAAGCTTCCTCCTCCTCTCAACCTTCGTCGAATGAAAAAATTCAAAGGTGGCTATTTGATGACACCGCGATGAAGGGGAGACAAATGCAAGACTCAAGGATCTTCGAAGGTTCATTCATCAAATTCCCTAATTTTTCCTCGTACCACATCCAAGAATTAGCTCGACGGAGCAATTTAGAGTCATTAATCAACATCGACGACAACATACACA
This sequence comes from Allium cepa, assembly GCA_030765085.1. NCBI lineage: Eukaryota > Viridiplantae > Streptophyta > Magnoliopsida > Asparagales > Amaryllidaceae > Allium > Allium cepa. The sequence continues at coordinate 248,819,694 of CM060940.1, read as the reverse complement.
AAATCAACCAAATTATGTTGCAACTGTTCCACGCTAACCTAAATATGGGTCACCAAGATGTTCCAAATCAACAAGACTGCGTATAGATTCTCGTATGTGGTAAACCCGTCTTTTTCACCCTAGATCGCATGGCTCATATTCTACAAACAGAAAATGATGGTGTAGAATTAGCTACTGGTGATGTTAATTTGGTCGTTCGAGACCATGTAAGCCATTTGTTTCTAGAAGATGACACTCGTGAACTAAAATCGATGTCTTTACAACCAAAGGTATGAAAAATTCATCGTGCTCTAATGAAAACCGTAACTCCTAGAACTGGGAGTTATGAACTTGTCTACGAAAATAATTTTCAAGATTTGCATGCTATCTTTGGGAACATCAAATTAAACTGGCTCCGTTTAATTCTAGATGAATTTTTAAGTTTCAACAGTGGCAGGATGAATATAAATTTACTACGGTGAATATATTATGCGTCTTATCAAAGCTTGTGAAGTTCTGGAACCGGATTCACCAGTTTCTACCATTGGATGTTTGAACGCTCGGACTTTAGCTTTGATGAAATTACCGGTTGCCGGACCCCCTCATATAATATCTTTCGAAGAATGGACCCAAAGGAAAACAGTTCAAGTCCAACCACAACAACATGGTGAGCCATCTCAACGACCATCTTGTCAAAGATCGACTCGTTACCAACAAGAAGAAATTATGATTCTTCAACCACGTGAATCCATCAATATAATTTGTCAGAATCAAAAAATTTTACAATCAAACATTATCAAAGTTGATAAGAAGCTCGATAAGGTCAAAGGATTTTTCACCAAATTATGGCAAGCTATATCATGCTCTTTCGGTACATCTACTGCTACTATAGGCGATGCGGGTAATCAACCCATCTTTACATGGTCTTCTTCTTCTGACGACGATCAAGCTAGTAGTAGTGATGATGATGGTGATGAAGGTTACAGTGGTAGGGGTAAACAACCAATGGCGTATAATGTTCATTTCTTTTTATTCCAGATGTTTATTTTTCAATTCATATGGCTTGTACTAAGTGGCCATTCTACTTTATTTATTTTGAACACTCTTGACTATGGATGTTAAATGTATGGATGATTGCTCTTGGTTTTACTTCATATTATCTTTCACATTATCATACCATATTACTTATTCCTTTTTTTTTATGTTAAAAGGGGAGAAACATTATTGCTACTAATAAAAATGCAGGATATAGAGTGTCAAAGATTCAGGGGGAGTAAGAATTTATGTTATATATATGCATAGTCGAAATCTATATCTATTTATAGGTTGTCATCAATCAAAAAGGGGGAGAATGTTGAGACTTGGTTTTGATTCATGACGCGAAGCTATCACTACAACATACAGATTTGATGATTGCTACGACAAAAAGAGAAAATGAGACGAGTCTTTAAAAACCGGTGCATCAACTATGGTATTTTGTTTTTAAGTCTTATGTCAATATTTGTTAAAAGCTCTCCTCGATTATGTCTACACTGGCTTATATGTTTAATCATTATATTTACTAAATATTTTATACATATATAAGCACACATTTAAATTATAAAAGTGTTTTAAAAGTTATGGAAATTAATATATATATACATACATACATATACATATATATATTAATTGTGCAAACTGCTCAAAAATAACTAGGTCAGTCGACTGACCACCTGGGACAGTCGACTGACACTGGAATTTTTTAGCAGCATGCAAAGTTACATAAATATAGGAATTTAGAATCTAAAATTATTTTGAATACTCAGTCGACTGTCCCAGAGGCTCAATAGACTAAATTTCTATAACAGCCACTTTGCGAAAAAGGCACGACTTTTTGTGAAGAGATACAAACCTTTAACGAAAAGATTCGGATGCAACACTTCGATCGAAACTCTTCACCAACAGTCGTTGCTTTCTAACCTTTATAAATACAAACTCCAACTTCATTTCAAATCACTTAATCACAATTGAATTCTCTTATTCTATGATCTAACTTTCGTAATTCTATTTCTATCATACTTTCAATTATTCTGCATTAAAGCAATACTATACCTTTCTATTTTTCATATGCTTCAAATATATGTATTTATACTCGAGGAGAAGATTATAGGAATGGTGTACTACAAGTGACAAATCCGTATTTTTAGAACACAAAGAAGTCAAAACTATTTTCTATATTTGTTGAAGTCCTGTTCTGCTGCTCAGGCGAGTGAAGTCCTCTTCGGCTGTTGAGGCGAAATCCTGTTCTGCTGCTTAGGTCCCCGTTCGACTGCTCAGGGGTGTATAAACATGTTCCTCCGGGTTAAGTGAGGTTTATTGTTTTAGTGAAATTCCATAACAAGTCTAGGACTGGACGTAGGGCGGTGCTCCGAACCAGTAAAAAAACCTCTGGTGCCATTTTACTATACTGCCTTTTGTTCCGCACTATTTATAGTATTATTATCATCAGTATACTCTGTATTATCATATATCCATATTACACGATCCATAGCACACTTTAAATTTTTACTATTAATTATAATGTTTATAAATTAATCAAAACTAGTTCATCTCAAAAAATAGCTAAGAACATTGTTATGTTGACTTCCTGGTATGAAACAACCCTCAGTTAATATTTAAGCAATTCAAAAACTAAATTATGTAGGGGCTAGTTTGAAGTATGGTATCGAGCGCGAGATTAGTTTCTTTTAGACTGTTTATAAGAAATATAATTTCTAATCTTTATTAAGCTGCATCTTTGTAACGATATTTTCTACACATTTTCATTCCATCATCATTATATCACTAAGATATCCGGAGTTTAATCAATGGTCAAAACTCTAATAATATCCATACTTAATTGTGTATTTCCACTTTAAAACTCTTAGTTCAGTCCGATAACATTTATCATTTAACTAAGTAACCGTGGTTGGAGATTTTGACTTTAAATGGACTGCCAGTTACCATGATACTTACCTTCTATGACGAAGGAGACGGAACTTCTCTTGAGTAGTGTTTCACTTCAATTAATTCAACGTGTACCTACTATGGTTGTAATATGATCATGATGTCATGTGAATTACCATAATCAAAGTATAATTCAGATATTTTAGATCGACGATACTATCAATTACGAAAGCTACTACGCACCATTACATGAGACCTATTTTGACTTAGGTGTACTAATCTATAAAAGGCTCCCATTGGGTCGTTCAATGATTGTTCTAAATAACCACAAATACATAAACATTTGGTGTCCCCAATGGTCATGAGTGATTGATCATCCATCAAATAGAGAGCATTACATATAAAACTCTTAACGAATGTATCGATTTCCTTTCTCGATATATCTTGACTAGGAATAATTTAAGAATAAGCATTTAAAATAGTCAATTCAAAGCTTATGATTACGAACACATACACAATTGCAATTAAAATAAATACTTCTTCCAAGGATTTTTTTTATTTTTATATGTTTAATATATTCAGATCATTACTTATAACATAATTTAACATGTATAATATTAAACAAAGCCAAAACATCCTTTATTTTGGAAAAGGCTCTAAAACAAGTATCAATTTATATAATGAATTATGTAATTGCTCCTAGTGAACACACTTAACTCTATCAATCTACTACTTGCAGTTGTGGGCAAATATAGAGCCTCATGCCTATTCCTTTGATAAGTTTACCTAAATCAGATTAGGAAAGGTCCTTTGTGAATGGATTTTCAATGTTATATTTAATATTTTCTCTTTCTATTACTATCTCTTCATTACCTACAAGCTATCTTGTCATATGGAACTTGCGGAGAATGTGTATCGACATCTTGTGAGATAATGTTTCCTTTGCAGTTTGTATTTTCACGCTACGTCACATAATTCTACCTCGGACCTTAAATACTTAGGAGCCCTCACATCCACACTCTTTATTGACATTATTTAAGGCAACATACTCGACCTCCATGGTCGGATCCACCATAATTTCTAGTTTGAAACTTTCCAAACTTATGCACCTTCCCTTACCCCTATTGAGGGTAATATGAATCCCAAGACCAATTTTTTATCGTTGACCTCGATTTGAAAAGTTAATGTAACGTCCCGCCTTTTCGCACGATTTAAACAGACACACATGTCGATTAAATGCATATGGAAGGGCGGGTTGTTATGGGGTAAATAAGAAAAACAAGAAAGAAATAAAAGAAAACAGAATCTCGCAGCGGAAGGATAAAATATAATAATAAAATATACAGTTTATAAATCTATTTACAAAACATTCATATAATACATATCAGAGTTACATATACCAACAACAATGCAGCGGAACAGTGTGTAGTGCACTAGTATAAATAATAATAATAATAATATACATCTTCGTCTTCGTCCTCCAGAGCTAAATCTTCAAATCCTGAAACGCTCGGACTGACCCGAGCGAATTGAAAAGACAAAACACTCGAGTCAGAACTAAAAGATCTTATGTAAGTTAAATTAACAGAAATAAATATGAGTGCAGTAACTCAAGAGATGTTCGGGATTTACATCTCCTAAGGATCCGTTAAACTATTTACTATATAGTATATTGCGCTATTATAATAGTGTCTATTTGTAAAATAAACTTACTTTTTAATAGCGTTAAGGGGTTACCCATATAGCCCTTAACACAAATAATGTCAATAGTCTATACAGTACCGTAATACCTCCTGATCGGGAGGCTACTAGAGGATACTCCATAGGTACGACACAAATAGAAACTCGTAGTAAAGGCGCGGTAGGGTAGGTGACACGGCACAGCTAGGCAATGCCAGGGTAGATATACCAATTACGCTTCCGGGCCGATGGAAACGCACAGCGCGCAGCTGCCGCCCACCTTGAACAAACTCCCCACATCAAAGAAATCAAAAATGAAGGTGGCCACCAAATCAATTCAAAATCAGAGCATAGTATCGAAGGGAAGTGTCCGATCAGAGATGCTACCTCATTAACCCCTCAATCGCTCCTGTTTTAGCCACCTTATGCCAACTCATGGGAGTTGGGTCTACGTATTTACCTTACAGGAAACGTCCCCACCAACCAACTTCATTCTGGAATCTCCACCGCGTACATGGTTAGTCAAAGTGGTTTTCGGTATCGACAGAGAGTATGTCCATATCCGATCCCGGTCTCTTTGCCAACCAATCGTTATTATAACACCGCGGTTATTTTAAAAAAATTATACTTTTAAAACCATAATAAAATATCCATTTAAAACCCATATAAACCCGATATCATTTATTCGTAAAACCCCAAATCAATACGATATCATTTATTTTCCAATATATATTCTTTCCAAAATCATAGGGTTTCCAAAGTAAAATATTTAGAAATCAAAACTCTTGAATATAATATTTCCAAATTATACTACCTTGAAAACATAGCTTTGAAACAAAATTTCCATCTCTTAAATGGTTAAATATTAAATTACTTTTATAAACAAAATAGCTTCTTTAGATTTCACAAATCAATTTCAAATATCGATTTAAACTTCCAAATACCATTTCAATTCTTATGTTTCAAGGCTTTAAATATTTCACCATTTCAAACAGACTCATTTGACAATTCCATATATATGTCAAATTCAGTTACTTATTATTTAGACTTGAAATGTTTGCTTAATGAATTCAATATAATTTAAGAAAACCTTTAACTTCATATAACTGGATCATCTTTCAATTTATTATATATTCATTTAATCAACCTGATATTCATTAAAATCACTTTACACAAAAATCAAGTTATAAAAATCATATCCTTTAAAAATTATAATTTTTATTAAAATTCAATTTAACTTAATATTCATCTTCCAAATCTATTCTCATTTAAGTCATAAAACTCCAGAAATTAAATTTTAAATAAATGTTTAATCTTATTTGATCTTAAAATCAAACTTTATTTAAACTTCAAATCAAATTTATACAAAGCTTAAAAACCGGAAATTACTATATATATATAATAGCCTTTATCAATAACCAAATCAATATCTCATAAACCATATATATAACTTTACAAAACCATAGAAAAACATTTCAAATTATTTTTTTATATTTACCGCGGTGCCTGTATATAATTTTCTATCCTATGGTCAAGTGATACGGATGTTTATCATTTCAATCCGCAATTTAAAATGGAAAAAAGATGCGGTTATATATCATTTCAAACCGCAATCCCGAATGAATGAAATGCATAGCAAATTGCAATTTAATAAAATTAATCATCCATTCATCCATCAAATCATACATCCATTTATCACAGTCATCATCCAATTTCAAACAATCATCAATACATAACAGGTGATAAATAATGGTATCAATTATCAGTTTATACTCAAAATAAATTTAATAAATGTTAATTGGCAATTTATATGCAAAAATAAACGTAAATTTAACTGGCAGTTAATATGAAATAAAAGTTTAACATAACTATGACCGGCAGTTAATATGCAATTTAATCGGATTTAACATAACGTAAATTTAACATAACATAAATAATTAAACCGGTAGTTAACTGCCGGTCATAGTTAATCAACCTTTATGTTAAACTTTTATTAACTGCCGGTCACAGTTAATCCGATTTAATTGCATATTAACTGCCGGTCATAGTTATGTTAAACTTTTATTTCATATTAACTGCCAGTTAAATTTACGTTTATTTTTGCATATAAATTGCCAATTAACAGTTATTAAATTTATTTTGAGTATAAACTGATAATCGATACCATTATTTATCACCTGTTATGTATTGATGATTGTTTGAAATTGGATGATGACTGTGATAAATGGATATATGATTTGATGGATGAATGGATGATTAATTTTATTAAATTGCAAGTTGCTATGCATTTCATTCATTCGGGATTGCGGTTTGAAATGATATATAACCGCATTTTTTTTCATTTTAAATTGCGGATTGAAATGATAAACATCCGTATCACTTGACCATAGGATAGAAAATTATATACAGGCACCGCGGTAAATATAAAAAAAAATTTGAAATGTTTTTCTATGGTTTTGTAAAGTTATATATATGGTTTATGAGATATTGATTTGGTTATTGATAAAGGCTATTATATATATATAGTAATTTCTGGTTTTTAAGCTTTGTATAAATTTGATTTGAAGTTTAAATAAAGTTTGATTTTAAGATCAAATAAGATTAAACATTTATTTAAAATTTAATTTCTGGAGTTTTATGACTTAAATGAGAATAGATTTGGAAGATGAATATTAAGTTAAATTGAATTTTAATAAAAATTAGAATTTTTAAAGGATATGATTTTTATAACTTGATTTTTGTGTAAAGTGATTTTAATGAATATCAGGTTGATTAAATGAATATATAATAAATTGAAAGATGATCCAGTTATATGAAGTTTAAGGTTTTCTTAAATTATATTGAATTCATTAGGCAAACATTTCAAGTCTAAATAATAAGTAACTGAATTTGACATATATATGGAATTGTCAAATGAGTCTGTTTGAAATGGTGAAATATTTAAAGCCTTGAAACATAAGAATTGAAATGGTATTTGGAAGTTTAAATCGATATTTGAAATTGATTTGTGAAATCTAAAGAAGCTATTTTGTTTATAAAAGTAATTTAATATTTAACCATTTAAGAGATGGAAATTTTGTTTCAAAGATATGTTTTCAAGGTAGTATAATTTGGAAATATTATATTCAAGAGTTTTGATTTCTAAATATTTTACTTTGGAAACCCTATGATTTTGGACAGAATATATATTGGAAAATAAATGATATCGTATTGATTTGGGGTTTTACGAATAAATGATATCGGGTTTATATGGGTTTTAAATGGATATTTTATTATGGTTTTAAAAGTATAATTTTTTTTAAAATAACCGCGGTGTTATAATAACGATTGGTTAGCAAAGAGACCGGGATCGGATATGGACATACTCTCTGTCGATACCGAAAACCACTTTGACTAACCGTGTACGCGGTGGAGATTCCAGAATGAAGTAGGTTGGTGGGGACGTTTCCTGTAAGGTAAATACGTGGACCCAACTCCCGTGAGTTGGCATAAGGTGGCTAAAACAGGAGCGATTGATGGGTTAATGTGGTAGCACCTCTGATCGGACACTTCCCTTCGATACTATACTCTGATTTTGGATTGATTCGGTGGCCACCTTCATTTTTGATATCTTTGATGTGGGGAGTTTGTTCGAGGTGGGCGGCAGCTGCGCGCTGCGCGTTTCCATCGGCCCGGAAGCGTAATTGGTATATCTACCCTGGCATTGCCTAGTTGTGCCGTGTCACCTACCCTACCGCGCCTTTACTACGAGTTTCTATTTGTGTCGTACCTATGGAGTATCCTCTGGTAGCCTCCCGATCAGGAGGTATTACGGTACTGTATAGACTATTGGCATTATTTGTGTTAAGGGCTATATTGGTAACCCCTTAACGCTATTAAAAAGTAAGTTTATTTTACAAATAGACACTATTATAATAGCGCAATATACTATATAGTAAATAGTTTAATGGATCCTTAGGAGATGTAAATCCCGAACATCTCTTGAGTTACTGCACTCATATTTATTTCTATTAATTTAACTTACATAAGATCTTTTAGTTCTGGCTCGAGTGTTTTGTCTTTTCAATTTGCTCGGGTCAGTCCGAGCGTTTCAGGATTTGAAGATTTAGCTCTGGAGGACGAAGACGAAGATGTATATTATTATTATTATTTATACTAGTGCACTACACACTGTTCCGCTGCATTGTTGTTGGTATGTGTAACTCTGATATGTATTATATGAATGTTTTGTAAACAGATTTATAAACTGTATATTTTATTATTATATTTTATCCTTCCGCTGCGAGATTCTGTTTTCTTTTATTTCTTTTTTATTTTTCTTATTTACCCCATAACAATCCGCCCTTCCATATGGATTTAATCGACATGTGTGTCTGTTTAAATCGTGCGAAAAGGCGGGACGTTACAGTTGGTATCAGAGCCAGGTTTCGATCTTGGGACTTGTGGGTTATGGGCCCACCACGCTTCCGCTGCGCCACTCTGATGTATAGTGTAATGACCCGTGTAAATTCGATGCTTAAAATGAATTATATTAATAGGATTTTTAATTTTTTTTTGGAAGAAACGGAAATCTTATTTATTTATATGAAAGAGAATGTTGAAATTAGATGTATCTAGGTTAATTGAAATTTACAAATTGAATGTTTATTGCAATTAAGTGTAATAGTGGAAATTGTTGCAATTGGATATAAGGTTAGAAATAAGTAAATAAAGGCAAGGATTGAATTCATTAATGAAAATAAAATTTTATTTAGTACAATCCTTTTTATTTATTATTGGAAGGTGTTAATTATTAAAAAGGTGAAAATTTGAAAATAGATTCAAATTGTATGTAGATAATAAATTGGAATAATTAAAGTTAGTAATAAATGGAATATCAAAACTATTCATAAAGTGAATATAAGTAGATGTAACATATGAATAGGAAATGCTAGTTATTCATAAAGTGAAGAAATGGAACCTAGATGGAATAAGAAATTGGATTTAGTAGATGTGCATATATTTATAAAGGGATTATAAAAGGGTAAAATAACCATATACAAGTATATTAAAGGTTGTAATAGTAGGATACTAGTAAATTCACTCATTTACCTATAAAGATAATTAAGCGTGCCTTAATTGTAACTAATAAAATAACGAAAGAAGTAAATGTATTTATTTAGAGTATTAATTTCAATTGGATAAGGATTTTAAGTAATAAGGTTAATGCGAGGTAAAAAATGCTGAATTTAGGTTAATAATAATGAATAGTAATAAATTGAAAATTTGTAGCATATATCATAATTTACCTGCTTCCTTGTTAATGGAATTAGAATGTGTAATAAGTAATAATCAGATAAAGGAATGTTACCCTAATGGAAAAGGAAATAATTAAGTGTTGAGTAAATTATAGGATTGTATTTATTATAAACGTTATTCTAATAATAATGGTTAATTGTGGAATTAATATGGGGAGTATATAAAGAAATAACTAGGGAAGTATACGTTATAAGTTAATTATAACCTAAACTTATGTGCAAGGTTGAAATTGGATCTAATTGGAAACTTATTTAATAAATTGGATTATAGAAAGATTATTTTAAGAAAATATTAAGTACTATAATTAGTAGAATGACTTACATTTAAGATTTGAGATAGAGATTTGTCTTAGGAATTATAAAGTTAAGTAAATCAAGGTGATAGAAAAATTTTGAATTATAGAAGGTGAATTTGAATAGTGAGTCAATTGGTTAATTTATAATAGTAGGACTTATTGAGATAAATGAAATCAAATTTTATTTATTATGTTAAATTAAGAATTACGTTGAAATAGGATATTTTATGTGATAATTTTTAATCCAAAGGGTAAACCCTTATATTTGAGATTAATGAAAGGAATAAATATAGGTTGATTCAATAAAAAAGGAAGTTTTGGAAATTTATCAACAGTTTTGGATTTTATGGAATTGAATATTTATATTGATTTAATCTTGAATAAATTGACATTTAAAATTTGTTAAATCATTTTAAATATTGAGAAAATAGTACTAAATCAATTGCAATAGATATAAATAAATTTTTACGTTAATGTTAATATAAAGTACCTTTTGAAGATAACGTCAAATTCATTTATGGAGATTTAGTTAAATGGGAACTTTGATTTTGAGAAATAAAAGCGTATTAATGTGACTAAAGGTTAGAGTACGATTATTGTATGTTGCCTATTTTGGTAGCTTGTTAATTTACAATTTTGAAATCAGTTACAATAATTTTTAATTGAGTATTGCGTTAATGTTAATTAAAGTAGTATTTGTAACAATGTTAAGACTTTCGTATTGGATAGTTTGTTGTAATATAAGACTTGGAAATAAAGTTATTAACGTATTCGAAAACAATTACATTTGATGAAATTAAATGTTGAAATATTACATAGATAAGAATTTAGATGAAATGGATTAATTTATGAAATAAAATGGTAAGTAATTATAATATTGTTATTAATAATAGACGTTACTTTAAGGATAATTAATGTAGTAACGTAAGGTGAAAATGTAAATTAAAAGGGAAACGTAAAATTTAGTTAAGGTATTGATGATTGTTTTGTATGGATTAATTTAGTTAATATTATTTATCACCTGTTATGTATTGATGATTGTTTGAAATTGGATGATGACTGTGATAAATGGATGTATGATTTGATGGATGAATGGATGATTAATTTTATTAAATTGCAAGTTGCTATGCATTTCATTCATTCGGGATTGCGGTTTGAAATGATATATAACCGCATTTTTTTTCATTTTAAATTGCGGATTGAAATGATAAACATCCGTATCACTTGACCATAGGACAGAAAATTATATACAGGCACCGCGGTAAATAAATAAAAAAAAATTTGAAATGTTTTTCTGTGGTTTTGTAAAGTTATATATATATGGTTTATGAGATATTGATTTGGTTATTGATAAAGGCTATTATATATATAGTAATTTCCGGTCTCTAAGCTTTGTATAAATTTGATTAAAAGTTTAAATTAAGTTTGATTTTAAGATCAAATAAGATTAAACATTTATTTAAAATTTAATTTCTGGAGTTTTATGACTTAAATGAGAATAGATTTGGAAGATGAATATTAAGTTAAATTGAATTTTAATAAAAATTATAATTTTTAAAGGATATGATTTTTATAACTTGATTTTTGTGTAAAGTGATTTTAATGAATATCAGGTTGATTAAATGAATATATAATAAATTGAAAGATGATCCAGTTATATAAAGTTAAAGGTTTTCTTAAATTATATTGAATTCATTAAGCAAACATTTCAAGTCTAAATAATAAGTAACTGAATTTGATATATATATGAAATTGTCAAATGAGTCTGTTTGAAATGGTGAAATATTTAAAGCCTTGAAACATAAGAATTGAAATGGTATTTGGAAGTTTAAATCGATTTTTGAAATTGATTTGTGAAATCTAAAGAAGCTATTTTGTTTATAAAAGTAATTTAATATTTAACCATTTAAGAGATGGAAATTTTGTTTCAAAGCTATGTTTTCAAGGTAGTATAATTTGGAAATATTATATTCAAGAGTTTTGATTTCTAAATATTTTACTTTGGAAACCCTATGATTTTGGAAAGAATATATATTGGAAAATAAATGATATCGTATTGATTTGGGGTTTTAAGAATAAATGATATCGGGTTGATATGGGTTTTAAATGGATATTTTATTATGGTTTTAAAAGTATAATTTTTTTTTAAAATAACCGCGGTGTTATAGTAACGATTGGTTGGCCAAGAGATCGGGATCGGATATGGACATACTCTCTGTCGATACCGAAAACCACTTTGACTAACCGTGTACGCGGTGGAGATTCCAGAATGAAGTAGGTTGGTGGGGACGTTTCCTGTAAGGTAAATATGTGGACCCAACTCCCGTGAGTTGGCATAAGGTGGCTAAAACAGGAGCGATTGACGGGTTAATGAGGTAGCACCTCTGATCGGACACTTCCCTTCGATACTATACTCTGATTTTGGATTGATTCGGTGGCCACCTTCATTTTTTATATCTTTGATGTGGGGAGTTTGTTCGAGGTGGGCAGCAGCTACGCGCTGCGCGTTTCCATCGGCCCTGGAAGCGTAATTGGTATATCTACCCTGGCATTGCCTAGTTGTGCCGTGTCACCTACCCTACCGCGCCTTTACTACGAGTTTCTATTTGTGTCGTCCCTATGGAGTATCCTCTGGTAGCCTCCCGATTAGGAGGTATTACGGTACTGTATAGACTATTGGCATTATTTGTGTTAAGGGCTATATGGGTAACCCCTTAACACTATTAAAAAGTAAGTTTATTTTACAAATAGACACTATTATAATAGCGCAATATAATATATAGTAAATAGTTTAACGGATCCTTAGGAGATGTAAATCCCGAACATCTCTTGAGTTACTGCGCTCATATTTATTTCTGTTAATTTAACTTACATAAGGTCTTTTAGTTCTGGCTCGAGTGTTTTGTCTTTTCAATTCGCTCGGGTCAGTCCGAGCATTTCAGGATTTGAAGATTTAGCTCTGGAGGACGAAGACGAAGATGTATATTATTATTATTATTTATACTAGTGCACTACACACTATTCCGCTGCATTGTTGTTGGTATGTGTAACTCTGATATGTATTATATGAATGTTTTGTAAGCAGATTTATAAACTGTATATTTTATTATTATATTTTATCCTTCCACTGCGAGATTCTGTTTTCTTTTATTTCTTTCTTGTTTTTCTTATTTACCCCATAACAATCCGCCCTTCCATATGGATTTAATCGACAAGTGTGTCTGTTTAAATCGTGCGAAAAGGCGGGACGTTACAGTTAAGTTCGAGTAATCCTATTGGATCTAGGCCAGCACATATCGAATTAAGTGTGTGAATTTCAAAAATAATTTTACATGGCCGAAATCATTATATATCTATACATAATGTTACATCAGATATGTAAGTTGTCAACATGTTATGATGTTAACTATTTCTTCTCAGGTTGGAATTCCATCATCCTTCAAGTGTGGTGTACAAATCTCAACTTCAACGAGTTTTTAATGGAGGCTAGTTTTGTTGTTTTTTATGTATCTTGAGTGAGAGAAGGTGAGACTATTTATAGCCACTAGAAATATAAAATATCTTCACATTTTCCTCACTTTTGAATATAGATCTGGTCCAAGTCAAATGACTCATTCAAACATTTCCCTTATTCATGGTTTGGCTGCCCCGCCCCCTTTCATGGACATTTCATGACGTTCGGCTTAATTAATATACTGTATATTAATTAATTAATTAATATACTGTATATTAATTAATTAATTAATTAAGCTATATATTTAATTAAATTAAATAATTATGAATATTATTTTAATTTATTTTAGATGCATAAATAAATAATTAAGTGCCATAATATTCAACATGACATTTATATTAATTTTTACTATTTATAAGTGAATTAAAACTAGTTGATTTCGAAAAATAGTTAACAACACTGTTGCGTTGACTTCTTGGTATAAACAGCCCTCGGTTAATATTTAAACAATTCAAAAACTAAAGAATGTACGGACTATGTCGAAGTACTGTATCGGGCACGGGATTAGTTTCTCATAAACTGTTTAAGAGAAATATGATTTCTGATCTTTTTTAAGCTACACCTTTGTAATGATATTTTCTGAACATTATCATTCTGTCATCATTATATCACTTAGATATCTGGATTTTAATCGATGGTCAAAACTCTAATAATATTCTTAGTTAATTGTGTATTGTCTCTTCAAATCCTATTGTTTAGTCTGATAACATTTATTATTTAAATGATTTACCGTGCTTAGAGATTGTTACTCTAAATGGACTGCCGGCTACCATGATACTAACCTTCTACCATAAAGGAGACAAAACCTCTTTGAATAGTGTTTCATTTTACGTAGTTCAAGGTGTACCCAACTATAGTCGTAATATGATCGTGATGTCATATGAATTACCATAATCAAAGTAAAATTTAGATATGTAAGATCGACGGTACTGTCAATTACGAAAGCTACTACACACCATTACATGAGATCTTCTATTTTGACTTAGATGTTCTAATCTATAAAAGTTCATGGGTTCCTTCAGCGATTGTTCCAAATAATCAAAAATACGTAATCACTTTGGGTCCCCAGTGGTCATGAGTGATTCATCATCCATCAAACGGAGAGCATTACATATATATAACTCTTAATGGATGTATCGATATCCTTTCTCGATACATCATGACTAAGAATAACTTAACGATAAATGTTTCGAATATTCAATTCAAAATTTATGATTATGAATACATTCACAACTTCAATTAAATTAAATACTTTTCCTAAGGATTTTTTATCTATACGTGTTTAATTTATTCGTATCTTTACTTATGTCATAATTTAACAACATATATAATGTTAAACAAAGCCTAAACATCCTATATTTTCGAAAAAGGCTCTTAAACAAGAATTAAGTCATATAATAAATTATATAATTTCCCCTGGTGAACTCCGTTAACTCTATCAATCAACCACTTTCACTTGTATGCAATTATGAAGCCTCATGCCTATTCCTTCAATAAGTATTCATAAATTAGATTGGGAATGTTCTTTAGTCAATGGATTTGCAATGCCATCTTTAATATCAGCTCTTTTTATTACTATCTCTCTATCACTTATAAGCTATCTCATCATATGGAACTTGTAGAGGATGTGTATCGACTTCTTATGAGATAATGTTCACTTTGAAATTTGTATTATCATGCTATGTCACATACATCTGCATCAGCCCTTCAATATCTGGGAGCACTCTAAGCATTTTAATGAATCTGCACATCCATACTCTTTTGTGACATTGTTTAAGGCAACATACTCAGCCTCCATGGTCGGATCCGCCATAATAATCTTGTTTGGAACTTTTCGACCTATGCACCTCGCCTCACCTCTTGTTGAGGGTAAATACGAATCCCATGACTGATTTGCTATCGTTGAAATCGATTTGAAAAATTAAGCCCGCTTAACCCTATTGGATCTGGGCCATCATGCAGTAGGTTAAATGAATGAATTTTAATTTTCTTACCATTTTGTATCTTTTTAGGCCAATGAAGTCTGAATTAATTTAGATCAAATCTAAATGAATTTGAAATAAGATCATTATTTTATTTAATTAACTAATAAAGGATTTTATTTGATTACATAAACGGTGTATGATATGTACGCATGTGTCAAATACACATGTACGTGTACGTGCATATGTAACATATAAAGTGTGCATGGTTTAACATGTCTGTATCTGAGTGTTGGGATTTACAACTGAACAAACACATTAGTCCCGTCATATACGTATTTGTTGTCTACTTTTATATAATATTATTATAATATATTATATAGTAATATAAGTATATATGTTCATAAGACAATAAACCAACATACATACAACGATACAAGCTTATTTATACATATAAAAGGAAACATAAACATAAATTTAAAAAAATTTAAAATTCAAATTTAAATCTTCAAAGAATCAAATTTGAAATTAGACTTAGATTTAAAATACGTTTAAAATTCAAATTCAAAGTTTAAACATCTTGCTTTTATTTTAAGTTATATGTATATAGAAACATATATATACACACACGAAAAATCGATTATATATTTTCGAAATGCATATAATAATATATAAAAAAATTATAAATTATCTTAATTGATATGTAAATGCAAATAATATTAATTAATTTGTACAAAAAAACATGCGTGTGTTCATTTTTGACCATAAAAAATTTCTGACTAAATCATATTTTTATATTATATGCGTCTGTGTGTATTCTCTTTTTATGCATGCGAAAATAACAAGTAAGAAGATTTATTAAAATAGGTTATATATATGTACATGTTTCTACTAAAATTCCTTTCGACCTAGTCGAAACCAGATTGAGCAAAAGACGAAGAAGAAGAAGAGGAAAAAGCTCTAGCTAGACCTTTTGAAGGAGTTGAAGGGATGCCATAGTCAAAGTTCAGAAGGATCTCAACCTTTCGAAGAGGTTGAAAGGGTCAAAGCACCCTTCTTCTTCAATGTCCACCTTTCGAAGCATATGATTCTACATGCTTGAAGACATTTTGAATGAGTCAAAACACCACGCGAAGACAAGGAACGACAATCCTTCACATACGCGCCAAACCTTTCAAAAACAAAGGTTTCTCCTTCACCCAAACCACTCAAAAGCATTTATTGGCTTGAATAACCTTTTCGAAAGTCAAACCAAGCCTTTCAAACTGGTCGAAGCCATTATTATTCAGGGAGGTTCCGCATTAAGTCATAGGAAAAAGTTTAGAAGCAACGAACAATGTTGAAACTATCTGTGTTACAACACTTTTGAAACCATTGGATAAAAACTATGGATAAAGTCAAAAGCTCCTACGAATAAACACAGGGAAGAAAGGCGCAACAATCCCTTTCGATGAAGGTGGAAGCGTTCTAAAGATAATAAGGTAGCCACCTTTCGACCAGGTCAAAAGTATTGGGGTCGAAAGGTGCTGACCCGCATCTATAAATAAGACCCAAGTGGTCTGGTTTTAGGGCTCCGAACTCATTTATTCAATACTTGTATCTTCTTAATTCTAAAAGCTATAAACCCTATTTTGTAAATTGAATTGGGGAAATTGATAAATAAAATCTTCTTTGAGCTAAGAAAGGAAAGTTTTCAATATTATTAATTATTTAATTGATTCATAAGATTTTATTAAGTCTAATCTTGTATTACAGGTGTCGACCATATCGAAAGGTCTCTTCCGACAAAGTCGAAGCCCTTATATTTTCAAGTAATACTAGAGATAGACTCCAGGTCACCTGTTATAAGATTTCTACTTTCGACAAGGTCGAAACCTTATACCAATCCACTTTAACCATAGATTCCCATTCAAACCCAAGAAATTTAAGACTACAGCCTTCGACAAGGTCGAAACCTCAGTTATAGATTCCTGACCCAAGCATTAACCCTTGAACAACTTAAGCCTTCGACAGGGTTGAAACCCACCAAATTAATTTTTAACCTTAGATTCTTAGCGATATCCTTCTGTATTCTATAACCACTTTAAAAGAAAGGCTTTCAAAGGGATAATCATGCCATCTTAGCAAGCTCGAAAGGTTGATAAGAATAGGAATTAATCATTTCACCCAGGTCGAAAGGTTGATCTGAACAAGTTTTAACTACAACAACCTATTCGAAAGGCTATCCAAAGAGAACGTATACATTCTATTCTCCTCAACTTATTTAAAGGAAACCAAAAGGGATTAACCTTGCCCTTTGACTCTACTTCAGGGTGTTGACAAGGTTTCTTGTTACATTTTGGTGCTAGAAAGAAGGCTCAAACCTCCAACTTGGTTGAAAAACCAACAACACTTGTCTCTAACCCAAGTCAACTCAATTTCAAGCTTATCTACTTTTGTCTAACACCATCATGGCTAGAAGAATCAAAAGATCTAAAAGAGAATCTTTCGCACCATATTTGATAGGATTCTCCCCAAGAACCATCAAGGATTCTAACCAATATAAAGAGCAAAGGCTAAGGTTAGAGGCTCTAAGAATTATGAAAAAGAAAAAAGCAAAATCATATGATCTAGAAAAATGGAGCTTTAACACTTTCATATTGGCACCTCCCCTATTTTTTCCTTAGGAAAAAGGAAAAGTGGAAGTGACAATTTATTCAGTCAAATGAGGAGAACTATTCAACATTATTCCAAAGGCACAACCTTTGAAAAAGAGATAATGGCTGACAACAATGCTTTGCACATAAATGGCAAAAAACAACAACAACAACACTTCTAACACAAGAACACCAAAGGGTGCAGAAAGGAAAAGCAATCGAAGAATGTGAAATTACAAGGCCAAGAAACATAAATCAAAAAGCCATCCTCAAGAAACAAGTTTCAAGTCTAGACTTCCTAAAGAATGCAACTTAACAATATCAATAGAGAATGTCTATTTGTTAACCAAGGATGAGCGTAATTATTGGCCATCACAGAAAAAGAAGCCAAAAAATAAAGGGAACCTAAGGGGATCCTACTGCCATTATCTCATAATGAACGGACATGAAACTAACCATTGTAGAGCCCTAGAAGTGATGATAATCAAAATCTTCCGTTAAGGAAAGATTAAGGAATTTGTAAAGAGAACATGAGTAAAGTAAATAAAGAATTACTTTTCTAAGAAAGATTTACATGGTTGGGAGTGAAATACTCCTTGCATTTGGACACTAACTTAAATAGTTAAAAGCCTCTGTCCGTGTCGAGTTGGCGAGGGGAGAGTGCCTCCTGGATGGAGATCGGAGTAAGCCTTTAACCATGCCACGCTATGGCCGGATTAAAGCACCGGACAAGCCCTTGGCCACGCCTCTGGTCAGGTCAAGGCACCTCCTAGAGGTGGAAGGAGTAGCCTTTATCTGCACCACGCCATGGCCAAGATAAAGCACCGAACAAGCCCTTGTCCACGCCACGCTATGGCCAGGGCAAGGGTGCCTCCTGGAGGAAGGTTGGAGTGAGCCTATATCCGCGCCGCGCTACGGCCATGGTAAAGTACCGGACAATCTCATCATGCCTCTGGTCAGGTCAAGGCGCCTCCTGGAAGGAGGTTGGGTAAGTCCTTGGTTCCAGCCTCTAAGAATGAGCTAACTAAGAGCACCAGAAAACAAAGGACTATGATGTCCAAGCCTAAGAAGAGGCTCATCAAACAATGGACTAAAATGTCCAAGCGTAAGAAGAGGCTCATTAAACAATAGACTAAGATGTCCAAGCCTGAGAAACAGCACATCTTTAAAATACTAATATGTTTAAGCCTAAGAAATGGCATATCTCCAATGGACTAAGATGTCCAAGCCTGAGAAGTGGCATATCAGATATGGGCTAAGATATCTAAGCTCAAGAGGCAACCGATCAAATCACAACTACATACAAGACCTAAAAAGGTTCATACTTATTGAAGAAGATAGATTCTAAGGACTAGAACATAACTCCACCTATTAGTACCCGAATCTGGGTTTCGTGAATTCCATTTCTGAACTTCATTTACAAATACCCGAATCTGGGTTTTCGGATCTTTATCAATCACTTACTGCCTTTATTATACCCAAATCTGGGTTTCAAGTCTATTACTTATTAATGCCCTAATATGGAATTGGGAGTTCTATTATGGATTTCTGATTGTCCTCTACTAATGCCCGAATCTGGGTCAAAAACTTTTTCTCAAGGGAATCAATATTATGAGTTTCCATTAATACATGAATCTGGGTTTTGGACTTCTAAGCTTTCAATATCAACCAAGTATGGGTCATTGGATTTCTACTACAAATTTCCATATAATGATTTTTGCACTTTTCCGTATTCAGCTCTTTATTAGCTAACTCTTGGGATGATTCTCTAATAATTACACCCTTGCTTCGAGACAGGATTTTCCACCAACAAAATTTGTATATTCAAACAATATGGTTACATTTTCTCATCACAACCAAAGATGGGTTTCAGACATTTGACCAAATATAACTACTTTTCACTTATTACCATATAATTAACATGATGATTTGTTAAATCTTCACAAATGATATGCATAGACTTATACATAATTTCAAGCTAACAATAAGAGATATTATCTGCTTCATACTTTTCAGAAAATCAAAAAATAAAGAAGAATGGAAGATGCAGCAAACACATAAGTTGTGGTATAACCTATCAAACAAATGTTTTAGAAATAAAACTACAGGAAAGGATCAAAAATTAGGTGATATTTAAATTTTTTTACATGATTTATATAACTTATGAAATTATTTACAAGTCACAAAACAAGTATATACATTTCATGATATGAATCAATCATAAATCTTGAGTAGCATTATTTAGATTTTCAAGAATTAAAGGATCTACAATGTGATGGATTACGATGCAGAGGACCTCTTTAAGTTTTTCTCATTCTTTCTTATCCTATCTACATCATTAGTTACATCGATATTAGTCTTCAAAGCGTAATTAAAATCCCTATTTGCGCCTCAAAGGGTCTTGTTTTCCCTTTCTAATTCAGCAACGCGCTTCAAAAGGAGATAATTCTCGTGTTTGAGCTTCTGAATTTTAGCAGCATTTTCGTTTAAGCACTTTGAATATTTAACTTTCTAGTATTCATCAAAATATTTCATCATTTGAACTTAACTTTCGTACAGCACTCGCCCACTACCTTCTCATCTAAGCCTAGAGGAGGATTTGTTGTACGGGAAATTTCTGAGCTGCAAGGGAAGTAGATTTAGTAGCTTTAACAATAGATGAAGTAGCAGGGGGACTGGTAAATCAATACTCAAGATATTGTCTCCCATAATAAATTCCAACGACTCACATTGAGCTTGGCTATCCTGTAATTTTGTCTCCAAATCACTTATCCATTGAAGAAGTTCTGTCATTTTATGGTCAAAGTCAATTGAAGGATTTGAGTTAACTTGACGCTTCAAAGCAGTAGTAATTTCATTTATATTATTAACATCAGCCTCTAAACTGGAAATTTGATCCTCAAGATTTCTGACAATCATTTTCTAATATGCCATTTTAAAGCTTTTATATTGCCATGAAAGCGAGCAAGTAAGGTATCTTCAAGGAGTTTATTCTTTTCAAATTCTGTTAACAGCTTATCTCTAAGATTAATAAAGTGTGACACTAAATCTAGTGAGAGAGGAGATGTCGATAACTGTAACTCCTGTTTAAATAAAAAGAAATAAAATGAAGTCAAAACCATAACGAACACTTTCTTCATTATTGCAATGGAAAATTACAACTTAAATGACAACGAAACTAAAAGATCACAATTGAATATTTACTTTACATATAAAGTTGAGAAACTTCATTTCTAGCTTTATTTAATGAATTAGAAGAAAGGGTAACTGTCGATCCAAAAGGAAGATTGACTCTCTCTGGAGTAATAACTGGTGGATATTTACTGTAATCCCACTCCCGGTAGGAGGACTATCGCATCCACATATTAGTTTGGTGTGGAATGTCCAAATCTCTTTGACTATTTTATCAATTTCTTTACCAAGAAATTCAAAACAAAGATGAGGGTGTTCCATGAAAAGTTTCTGTAAATCTCTAAGAAAACAATATCTCACTAACTTTGAAGATTTTAAAATCGGTGCCTTCTTGGTATAATCTCTTCTTAATCTAACATATCGACTTGGGTAAACTCTAGAGACAAGATTGCCTAAGGGACGTTCTCTTTATAATAACATAATAGAATGCAACTAAGCATAAAAGCAAAGACTAAAACAAATATTTACGAATCAATATATTATTACATGTTTGCAATCAATCTTTTAGTTCATACAAAATTGACTCGGTAAGCAAATTTGAAACAAATTTTTCCTTATAATACTTGAGTTTATTAGGAGGTAGATCTTAGGGAATGGATCTGACTCGTCGTAAGTTCCAATAAGCTCCAGGGTGCGGGTCAGATCCGAATTCGTCCAAGTATCTGTGTAAGTGCCTAAGTAGACCTCCACTAAATTCACCTAAATATGAAAATTCAATGATGGGGTGTCTATAATAGGCGTTATATAATAAGTTAACTAAAATGTCCCTTTCCCGATCAATATCCAGAATATAAGTAATGTAACTCCTGGTTCTCTTTCAAGAAAGCATCATAGCGAAGGCGCGCTCTCCTTGGTCGTGTGGCAGCTTCTTGATGCTTGAAAGATGCCTACACCGCTGCACTTCTATTAAGTTTATGACATTTATCAAAAAGTATATTATGCTCCTCAATTGGTTGTCTAACTTATTTATCTCAGCATGTTCCCTTTCGGGCTTGGTTTTATAGGAGTGGACAGTTTTCTTCCTTGTCCAAAATAGATGATATACACTATTATTATCTTCGAAGTAAAAGATGTTTAAATAGAGAATCTTATACCAGAGATACCAAGATCGGTGCTTGAGAAGCCTGCTCCTTTTCTTTTAGCGCTTTATTATTAATAGGAGAAGACTCTTCTTGTGTGCCGGAAGGCACGTGAGACTTTGGCCGAATTGCTTCGTAAGGAGATGAATCTTTTTCAGTAAACTTTTTATCATCATCCCCATCTTTGTCAGATGCGTCAATGTGGCCCCCTCTGTCGCCACTTGAACCTCGACTGTTGTTGATGTTATCATCATTGCCATCATCGTCATCGTCGTCATTATCATTGTCACCCTCTTCTGCGGCGACATCATCTTTGTCGCCTTCATCTTCGAAGTCAGATTTGACTTCGAAGGAAGAGACTTCAAACTGAAGAATCCAGGAGATGTAAATATCCTCCGTTTCAGCAGCCTCAAATCCCTTCTTTATTTGATTAATCTTGCTCATGACTCTATCAATAAGGGAAGAGTCGAGTGAAGGAAAGCTTAGCTCTGGGCATTTTTCGATGTTGTCAACATAAATGAGCACTAGAGTTCTTCGAAAGAATTCATTATTATTTCATCAAGTGTAGCATCGAGAAACTGTAGCACTCGTCATTTTGCATCAGAGATAGTATCGACGGCCATTTTCACAGAAGCCTTGTTCTTCTCCAACTTCTCCTTCAAAGAGGCATTCTTTACCACTATTCGGACCTTTTCTCATCGGATTCTTTTATGGTCATTTGCATTGCCAAGTTTTCGTCGGCAAGGAGCTATCGGGCTTTCCTTTCTCTAAGATAGTGAATTCTGACCAGCCAAGAGAAGCTCTCAATTGCTCTAGTTCGTACGTAGCTTCGTCTTTTTCGATAAATAAGGAAGTGACTTGATCCTTTAAGGCAGAAATTTCCTTCTAAAGCTTGGAGGGTTTGTCAGAAGATTTGAAACATTCTCTTACGAAGATAACCCACTCTTGGAAATATGAAATAAAAAGTACAGCATAAGTTAGAAACTTAAGGAAGAATAGTAACGATAAATTCAAGTGAAGAAAAACTTACCAAGAGTTGTTGATCTATCAGAAAACGTTAGTGACCCCAAGTCGGAAAAAGAGGAAGGCGGTTGGATGGAGGCAAAGGACGTAGAGCTTAAAATGGATTGGACTATTTCTTCAAAATTATTCGAAGATGAAGGAGACGATTACCTAGGAGGAATGTGCTTTTGAGAAGGGGTCATCTACAAAGCCTTTCGCGTCTGCTTAAGTGCACCTAGAGAGCTTGAAACAGTGACGCGGGTGAAAGGATCGATTGCAGTGGGAGTCTTCATGGATTGGTCGTGAGGAGCTTCAACAATCGGACTCTTTAAAGCTTTATTAAGAGTTGAAGGCTCCTTCTCCTTAGAATCGGGAACTTCGAGTACTTTAGCTACTTTTAGGGGTGGCTCCACCATAGTTGATGTTGTGGGCATTTCCACCCACTACATAGTGAATATGAAGAGTCAGGGGTAAAATTGTCATTGTATTAGAATGGACCTAAACTAGTTCAGAAATATTCTCGAGATCAAGATTTGACCTAGGTCAAAACCGCATCTCAATCCGAATAATGGTTTAAAAAATATGAAGACTTAAAATTTTCCCATTATCTATGTTGTATGGGTCTCACTTTAGAGAACTACTAATTTTCTCTCTCACATGGAACACTCAAGGGGATTGGATTACTCTTCTTAGCGATACGCAGCTACTAGTTCAAGTCTCTTTCAATTCTGACCTAGATTGAAGGGTTTATGGCACAATAACATGGGTAGCACAATGGTAAAGGCTTGTGCCTTTTTGCCAACCCACCCGGGTTCAAGTCCTGGCAAGCACTTATTTTCATGAAGCATAAGTAATGGTCCAATCGGCAATCAAACTACTAAAAATTTAACCATTTCCAACAGACGAAAGGTTGAATCAAATCCCGAAGAATGGAAGGTTGAACCAAATCTCATATAAAGGAAGGTTCGGCCAAATCCCAGATAAAGGAAGGTTGAACTAAATCGCAGGGGAAGGAAGGTTGAACCAAAAATCGTAGGGGATGGAAGGTTGAACCAAATCCCAGAGGAAAGATGGTTGAACCAAATCTTAGAGGCTATGTACTCATTTGCCACACTTATCATAACCTCAGTCTGTAAATAACAGGCACATGACATTATAAGAGAGGAGGTTGGAAAAGAGTGAAGCTCTCATCAATAGTGGCAGAAAACTTTGAGAGGGAAAACTCTTAGTTCGAATGGCAGGTTTACTCATATTCAAAGAGCAAGGACTTGGTATTTTGAACCTTTCGCATCCACACATATCTGACTTGAATTGCTCAAAACCACAGATTGTTAATTTGGCAGAACTTAGCATATACGGTAAATAAATCAATCACATAATCACAAACATATAGTCTTACAAAAATAAGCAGCGGAATAGATAAATAGTAGTTCATGAGCTACTATAAACATCATAGTTTGAAATAAAATACAACAGGATATCTCAAATACAATGGAGTCTAGAATATAAACAGATGACATTTCCGAACAAATCAACTGGAAACGCTGAATAGGAAAGACAGATCTTCAAGCAAAGCTCCAAACTTCAAAGGTGAATCTCAAATGCTGTGACACTCAGTCTGACCTCAACGTAAAGCAAAACACGAAACACTCGAGTCAGGATTAACATTCTTATATCAATAAATTCAACTCAAGTGAAATGTCAACTGAAATACAAGTAACTTAAAGGATGTTTGGGATTTCCATCCTTAAGGATACGTGGAACTATCTATTATGTAGTACAATACGCTATTATAATATGTGTAACAGCCCAAATTTTTAACAAGTATTTTTCACTTGTATTTTAAAAACTTTGGGGTTTATTATATAAAGATCTAAATTTTTAAAGTGATTAAAAATAAAAATAAAAACAATTGACCAAATTTTTAATTAAATAATAAGATCTCTGAAATTTTGACATGGTTAAGAATTAACTTTAATTTGGAAATTTGGGGTTTTGTCGAAGATGGTAAACAACTTAATTTGTAGAAAAATCAAGTTTTAATTAAGAAAACATTAATAGCTTAGGTGGTTAAGACATTTGGGCTATTCACGACAGGTCACGAGTTCGAGTCTCAGCATGGTCAGAATTTCGAATTTTTTTTAGTGTATAAATGAACAGGGTAATTACGCGTTAAAAAGGGCGCCTAAATTTAGGGAATAAATACCGTATATATATATATATATATATATATATATATAAGAAAACGTATAAAAATTTAATCCGTTATTTCGGTATATTTTGGGCAGAAAATATCATGGCTATGGTACACATTCTTAAAAATATGACCTTAGTGTAAATGAGTAAATTTATCAGTGGCATGTGTTTTAGAGGGAAGGAATATTCTAGCATTCAAATCAAATATGTTGCCTCTAAATTCAGCGCATTACTTTAAAAATTTGATTTCATAGATTTTTTTTTCCATTCAACAAAATTTATTTCTTGCATTTTTCAAAACACAATTTTTCTCCTAAATCTCAGTCATGCGCAGTATCCATTCTCCTATCTGCTTGCCTATTTCATATGCGTTTTTCTCTTTACTCATATCTCTTGCGTTATTTTTCTCTTTCCAGTAAAATTTACTTCCCAATTTATATACATATTAATTTGATTAAATCATTTCCTAAAAGTCTAAACATAAACTGAAAGTTTTGAAGTTTTTAAATTTTGTTAAAAGACAACTCAAATTCGCAATGTTAATAAAAAATGAATTTTGTATATTTAAAATACAAAAATTGTAAGCGAATTTAATTTAAGTAATAACTTTGTAAAATTCAGTGTTTTACAGACTGTTAAATTTCACATTTAAAAAGGGCATGCATTGTAATGATATAAGGAACGTAAAAACGTATAAATTAAAAACGTTACTTTTTTATAAATTTTTGGGCGTATAGTAATGCGTCAGTTTGGCGTATTTTAAAAATCATATTTATATCTATATGGATTAAAATATCAGCCAGTAGTTTTATAGTAAACATTACCTTTTCCATAGCTTTCAATTGGGTTTTAATTTTCGTATATGACTTTTTCATTCCAAAATCTTTGCCAATTCTTGCCTTTCATTTAATAAAGATCAAAATTTCATATAGCTGATCACGCAACTATTAAATGGTATAAAATGTTGAAATCAAATTTTCATAAATTGGCAGCATAAATCACGCATATAAAATAACGTTCAAACTAAAGAAACTGGAAAGTAATCAACGCATGCATTTAATCAAGATTTTCATATAACTAGGAATAGTGAATCACGCTCCTCTATTTCATAAAGCACGAATCCATATCTCTTGCTTCTTGTTTCCCACTGCAATTTGTTTTGCAAATTTTCGTACAACTGATCAAGCAAATTATGTAAACATTTATTTCATTTGCCTTTTCAGTACAGAGCCAATTTATATTCGCTGACCGTTTTGCCTAAAATCACGCAAGCTTATCCATGAATTCAAAAAAAAAAAAAAAAGAGAGAAACAACGTTCAAGCATAACAAACTGGAAAGTAAATCGTGCATATTTTTTTCTAGAGATCTCTTGCCAATTTTCACCTATTTGTTCCCCTGCATGCCGTGCCTATGTTCCATTTTGGACTGAGTATATTTTGCTTCCTTGCATACAAAGCAACTCCGCTTTATAAATACATAGCCTCGTCCAAAACTTTCCTCTGCATCTCATAGTTTAGCCTTCTTCTTCTTTTGTGCTGAAGCCTCTATCAGGTAATGGTTTTACTTTTCTTTTCTTCTTCCAGTTTTTCCCTTTCTTCTTCTTGTTGTTCTCTGTTTCCCTTTTGCCTTGCTCGGCTACTTCTCCACCACGTCACGTCCCTCTAAGTTTTCATAACCGAGCTTATATCCCGAACAAGCCCATGGTTAATATATTATAATATTTTTCTAAAAATTATTAAGTATTTTTGAAATAAAATTTATGTAATTTAACTAAAAATTTGACTTAAGGCTTTAAAATTTTAAAGGTGTTTTTTTTTTAAGTTAAATTTTTGTAAGTTAATAATTGGTTTTAAAGTGAATTTAAAGATTTTATTTACTAAAAATGACATAATAATTAAATTTGATTTAATATGGAGTTGAAATCTAACCTAGAAATTTTAATAAAAGTTATTTCCGAAAATGGATACGTTTGGTATAATAAATAATGTACTTTAAATTGATAAAATGAAAGACGGTTGAAATGGAACATTTTGGAATAACTTTTATTTAACTTGAATCATAGTTGAATTGATGTCTAAATGAATAAAGTTGTGAAGAAAATTTAGTGTATATTAACTATAAAAAGGAAAAAAAAAATTTATGGAACGGATGTGTTTTGTAAGTAAATAATTGAAAATGTTGTTTTCAAATGGAAAGGTGAAATTTTAATTTATGACTTAACTTGAAAATTTGAAATTGGGTTTTAAATAAAATTGTTAAGTTAAGTAAATAAATGAGAATTTAGTTTTATTTAGGAAGTGGTTATTTTTAAATTAAGTGTAAAGTTATTTGGAAAAATATATATACAAGTTAAGTAAAATTGGGAAATTCTGACTTACAAATGATTCATAGTAAATTTGGATATTTTATTTGTAAAATTTATTTTATTTAATCATAAAATAAATGGTATCCAAATGAACATTTTTCTGAAGTAGGAATATGATTTTTAAAGTTAAGAATGGTTAAAAATTTAAATTTTAATGTTTCTGAATTCGACAATGTTTTGAAATTGAAGTGGCAGAGACGTGTTGTAATTAAGAAACAGAGAGAGTTTGCATTGAAGAATAGTTTAGGCAGAGACGCAAGTTTGTGTAAATACATACTTTTTAAAACTATATAAGTTAGGGTATACCGGTGGAAATAATAATAATAATAATAATAAAATGTATAATAATAATAAATAGTATTGCCAAGCCTATGAAGTTGGGGTCGGGATGTAGGGTGAGGCAGTCGAGCAAAAGCTTAACCAAAATTTCTTTTATTCTATTCGTTCCAGTTGTTTCGAAAATTTTGCTTTGACCGTAATTTTAAAAGTCGCGTATTTGGTATTTGGATCTTATTTTAGATTTGAATCAAGGCGTGGCATCCATGGAAAACCTAATCGTGCCATTTGTACGATCCTTTATCAAGTGGTAAAATCGTTTGAATCTGATTATCTGCAGTTTAAGGTGAGTATTTCTCACCAGACAAACATACCTATATTTATGTGAATTATCGCAAGTGTACTTGTAAATTATTTATTAAATGTCATCCGTCTGTAATATAACGTATGACGTTAAACCCCATTTTAAATTGACACCTCATCAGTTGTTTATCTGTTGTAGTATAGTTGCAGTTATATTATTTAATGCTTATTTACTGTTAAATCATCACTGCAAGTTCCCTGTAAATTGAGATCGTTATAGGCTGAAATGATAGGCCTGTAGGATAATTATTTATTCATTTATTTATTTAATTGTTTAATTTTAAATATTTAACTTGGGATTGCGGGTTTGAAATGATAGAACCCGGGGTTTTTGTAAATTGCGGATTGAAATGATATATATCCGTATCACTTGACCTAGGCTAGAAAACTATATACAGACCCGTGGTTTATATAATATTTTTATGAAATGTTTTAAAAAATATTTTTAAATAGAAAGTTTATAATTTTCTGGTTTAAATGCATTTGAAGGATTTTTTTATTTATTTATAATGATTTTTGAATGAGTCAAATGTTAAATAAATGAATGTTTATGTAAAATTTTGGAGTATAACTTATTTTGGAAAATTAAGAATTTTGTTAAAAGTGAGATTTTAGTTAAGTAAAATAATTGATATTAAGTTTTATTTTGGGAATTTAAAACTTAATGGTTAAGTTAATAAATTACAGCACTTAAATGCTGTCTTTTATAAATAGACTGTTTTAACCTATAACTTTAGGTAGCATTTTATAAGTGCTACAGAAACTGAATTTTGATTGTTTTAATAAAATTTATGGAAATAATCTTTGGAAAAAAAAGCTTAAATTTTGGAATATAATATGAATAAATAAGAATAAGGAATTGACTTTAAATGGTTTTAAATGGAAGAATTTAACTTTAAAATGTGAGTTGAAAGGCAATTAATTCCTAAATAAATTGAATAGTTTTAAATAGTATTTTATATTAAATGAAATGACTGATGTTTAAATAAGTGATGTTTGAAAGGATATTATGATATTGAAAGGTATTTGAAATTTATTTTGATTTCAAAATATAAATACCACTTTTAAAAAGTTGTCACCACGGGTTATAATAACGCTTGGTTGTTAAAGAGATCGGGATCGGATGTCTGGCATACTCTCTGTCGATACCGAAAACCACTTTGACAACCGTGTATGCGGTGGAGATTCCAGAATGAAGTAGGATGGTGGTGGCGTTTTCTATGAGGTAAATACGTGGACCCGACTCCCGTGAGTTGGCATAAGGCGGCTAAAACAGGAGCGATTGACGGATTATTGAGGTAGCACCTCTGATCGGACGCACTTCTTCGTATGCCATTCTATTACTTATGTGATTGTATTGGTGCGCACCTTTGATTTGGGAGTGTTGTTCGAGGTGGGCGGTAGCTGCGCGCTACGCGTTACCATCAGTCCGGAAGCGTAATTGGTATATCTACCCTGGCATTGCCTAGTTGTGCCGTGTCACCTACCATAGCGAGCCTTGTACGATTTTGTTTTTCTCCCGTAGCCTGTGTGGTATCCTCTGGTGGCTTCCCGATCAGGAGGGACCATGATATTGGATGGACTACTGGGACTATTATGTGTTAAGGGGAATACTGGGTCACTCCTTAACGCTATTTAAAAGTAAGTTTATTTTAATATAGACACTATTATAATAGCGAAAATATTACTACATAGTAAATAGTTTAACGGATCCTTAGAGGATGGGCGGTCCCAAGCATCCTTTAAGTTACTTGCCTTATATTACAGTACACTTGAATTAGCTTACACTATGTAAGTATGTATGTCCTGACTCGAGTGTTTATGTTTTATTTTACGCTCGGGTCAGCCTGAGTTGCAGTTCAGTCATCATCCCGGAGCTAGGACTTCTGTAGATCCTTTCAAGTTGCTGGCTTCTTTCTGTCCGCTATCTTATTTATGAAATCAAGACTTTGGGATTTTTATTTGATGATTTAAACTATATTTGGGATGGAAGACTTTGTAATCTGTATTTGTTGAGACTATTTATAGTGGCTTCATGAACCACTAAGTATTTTTAAATTCCGCTGCGAGTATTCTGATTCTGTGTCTGTGATTAATTATTTACTGTATATTTTGAGATTTGCCAAATTTTATTTACAACGCGGTATTTTGAACAATTCAAGTCTGACATGTGCGGATGCGAATGGTTGAAAATATCGGGTTGTTACATTTGGTATCAGAGCTTTGGCTCTAGGCAAAACTTAGAATGTATGGTAAATTTGATTTACAGAATCACTTTCATTCGAGCTTGAATCTCTTCCTTTTGATTCGATTTCCTTTGAATTTTGGAACGTTCCCTGCGGTTCCGAAGTTCATTGGTGTCCCTCACTATTCATTTTCTTTCGATTCTGGAGTATCCCATAACTCCACTTCGGATGATCTTTATAGTGAATTGGCAGTCTCGCCAATATTCTAATAAAGGGGTGAAACTCCTTTACAATTAGCATTGATTCACCAAAGATTTATATTTAACCTCGGTTTAGATGCTAGTATCTTTGGTTATTCCGAACTCTGTCTCTTCGGATCGAATGGTAAATCTACATTCGATCTGACTCTTTAAGTCACGGTTGACCAGGTTAAGGTCGCCCGCGATTTATATAAACTTATCTAGTTTCTTGTTCTGTTATGTAATCATCGGATCTTCTGATTCCAATTTATCTTTTAATCAAAATTCTCTTTGATTTGAATCCATCAAATTTGAATCTCTATCCTTGTTTTGAAAATTTTATTCGTATATTTGGGAAAAATCTAATATTATATATATAAGTATAATTTTAAGAATTTAACTAGTTGTTTAGAGATAATAGTGTTTGATTTTATTTATGGTTTTGTAAACCATTGGTTTTGTCTTATATAAATAATTGAACTATAAAACATGGTTATAAATTTATTTGGAAACAGAAATGGATTTAAAACAAGAATTTAAGAATTTAATTTCTGATAGTTTCAAACCTTGTGTTTAAAGTCTTAAAAGGATATATTATTATTTAAATTATTTTCGAATATAAATTTGTTTCCAAAGAATTTTTAAAGTTTTAAAAATTAGCGCTCTTCTCTTTGTCGCTGGAAAATAATTTCGATGATGACTACAACATCATCGACATTCATTTTCGAGTATCGAAGTAAAGAGACCACGTTGTAGTTTTGCTTCAAAAATTTAATTGATTTGAATTTCTAAATATGACTTAATTTATAATATATATAGATATATGATTTAAGTTTGAACTGACATATGCTATATGTATGTATTTATTTATCTCTAAAGGGTTTGAAGTTAATTGGAAATTTAATTCTTAAATTTATGTTAAAAGGTGATTCTAATGATAAAATAAAGTCAAATTTGGAATGAATATTTAAACTTGAATAATATAGTTGGAAAATTTTACTTGTATAATTGCATGCCAATATAACTTACCTAAATCATTCAGAAATTAACTATGTAATTGGATAATGTATAATATAAAAGGATTTTATAAATAAAAATTTGAGTGGTTATAATAAATGTTATACACTTAAACTCTAGTTATAAAAGATTAACAGAGGAAAATAAAATTAAAGGGTAATGGAATAAATTTTAATATAAAATGATGTTAAGGAACTAAGAATAAATTTAAACAGTTGTAATAAGTGTAAACATATTTGACATAGATGAGAAAAATATTGAGAGAAATAAATTTAATTATAGTTTGGAATAAGAAGAAACTAAATGGGGAATTTAGTTTATTTTGGGAAATGGTAAATTTACTTTAAAAATTAAGTTAAATTACCATTTCAAATTTGGACTAAAATTAAACATTTTAAATTAGAATGTTATAATACCTTGTGTAAAATTTGATTTAAAAAAATGAATGTTTTTTTAAGTGTAGGGATATTATACAAGTAAATATGTAAATAAATAAATGTTAAAATTTTAAGTATAAATAGATGAAATCAATGATTAATTTAAAATTGAATTTTTATTGTTTAGATTAATGATTCTAATTTAAGTTTCAATTTAGTTTTCTTTTAGGTTGTTTCTATTCCCCTACCTTCTTCCTTTTCGAGGACGAAAAGTTCTGAGTCGGGAAGAGTGTAACAGCCCAAATTTTTAACAAGTATTTTTCACTTGTATTTTAAAAACTTTGGGTTTTATTATATAAACATCTAAATTTTTAAAGTGATTAAAAATAAAAATAAAAACAATTGACCAAATTTTTAATTAAATAATAAGATCTCTGAAATTTTGACATGGTTAAGAATTAACTTTAATTTGGAAATTTGGGGTTTTATCGAAGATGGTAAATAACTTAATTTCTAGCAAAATCAAGTTTTAATTAAGAAAACATTAATAGCTTAGGTGGTTAAGACATCTGGGCTATTCACGACAGGTCATGAGTTCGAGTCTCAGCGTGGTCAGAATTTCGAATTTTTTTTTGTGTATAAATGAACTGGGTAATTACGCGTTAAAAAGGGCGCGTAAATTTAGGGAATAAATACCGTGTATATATATATATATATATATATATATATATATATATATATATAAGAAAACGTATAGAATTTTAATCCGTTATTTCGGTATATTTTGGGTATAAAATATCATGGCTATGATACACATTCTTAAAAATATGACCTTAGTGTAAATGAGTAAATTTATCAGTGGCATGTGTTTTAGAGGGAAGGAATATTCTAGCATTCAAATCAAATATGTTGCCTCTAAATTCAACGCATTACTTTAAAAATTTGATTTCATAGATTTTTTTTTCCATTCAACAAAATTTATTTCTTGCATTTTTCAAAACACAATTTTTCTCCTAAATCTCAGTCATGCGCAGTATCCATTCTCCTATCTGCTTGCCTATTTCATATGCGTTTTTCTCTTTACTCATATCTCTTACGTTATTTTTCTCTTTCCAGTAAAATTTACTTCCCAATTTATATACATATTAATTTGATTAAATCATTTCCTAAAAGTCTAAACATAAACTGAAAGTTTTGAAGTTTTTAAATTTTGTTAAAAGACAACTCAAATTCGCAAATTTAATAAAAAATGAATTTTGTATATTTAAAATACAAAAATTGTAAGCGAATTTAATTTAAGTAATAACTTTGTAAAATTCAGTGTTTTACAGACTGTTAAATTTCGCATTTAAAAAGGGCATGCATTGTAATGATATAAGTAACGTAAAAACGTATAAATTAAAAATGTTACTTTTGTATAAATTTTTGGGCGTATAGTAATGCGTCAGTTTGGCGTATTTTAAAAATCATATTTATATCTATATGGATTAAAATATCAGCCAGTAGTTTTATAGTAAACGTTACATTTTCCATAGCTTTCAATTGGGTTTTAATTTTGTATATGACTTTTTCATTCCAAAATCTTTGCCAATTCTTGTCTTTCATTTAATAAAGATCAAAATTTCATATAGCTGATCATGCAACTATTAAACGGTATAAAATGTTGAAATCAAATTTTCATAAATTGGCAGCATAAATCACGCATATAAAATAACGTTCAAACTAAAGAAACTGGAAAGTAATCAACGCATGCATTTAATCAAGATTTTCGTATAACTGGGAATAGTGAATCACGCTCCTCTATTTCATAAAGCACGAATCCATATCTCTTGCTTCTTGTTTCCCACTGCAATTTGTTTTGTAAATTTTCGTACAACTGATCAAGCAAATTATGTAAATATTTATTTCATTTGCCTTTTCAGTACAGAGCCAATTTATATTCGCTGACCGTTTTGCCTAAAATCACGCAAGCTTATCCATGAATTCAAAAAAAAAAAAAAAAAAGAGAAACAACGTTCAAGCATAACAAACTGGAAAGTAAATCGCGCATATTTTTTTCTAGAGATCTCTTGCCAATTTTCACCTATTTGTTTCCCTGCATGCCGTGCCTATGTTCCATTTTGGACCGAGTATATTTTACTTCCTTGCATACAAAGCAACTCCTCTTTATAAATACATAGCCTCGTCCAAAACTTTCCTCTGCATCTCATAGTTTAGCCTTCTTCTTCTTTTGTGCTGAAGCCTCTATCAGGTAATGGTTTTACTTTTCTTTTCTTCTTCCAGTTTTTCCCTTTCTTCTTCTTGTTGTTCTCTGTTTCCCTTTTGCCTTGCTCGGCTACTTCTCCACCACGTCACGTCCCTCTAAGTTTTCATAACCGAGCTTATATCCCGAACAACCCCATGGTTAATATATTATAATATTTTTCTAAAAATTATTAAGTATTTTTGAAATAAAATTTATGTAATTTAACTAAAAATTTGACTTAAGGCTTTAAAATTTTAAAGGTGTTTTTTTTTAAGTTAAATTTTTGTAAGTTAATAATTGGTATTAAAGTGAATTTAAAGGTTTTATTTACGACAAATGACATAATAATTAAATTTGATTTAATATGGAGTTGAAATCTAACCTAGAAATTTTAATAAAAGTTATTTCCGAAAATGGATATGTTTGGTATAATAAATAATGTACTTTAAATTGATAAAATGAAAGACGGTTGAAATGGAACATTTTGGAATAACTTTTATTTAACTTGAATCATAGTTGAATTGATGTCTAAATGAATAAAGTTGTGAAGAAAATTTAGTGTATATTAACTATAAAAAGGAAAAAAAAATTATGGAACGGATGTGTTTTGTAAGTAAATAATTGAAAATGTTGTTTTCAAATGGAAAGGCGAAATTTCAATTTATGACTTAACTTGAAAATTTGAAATTGGGTTTTAAATAAAATTGTTAAGTTAAGTAAATAAATGAGAATTTAGTTTTATTTAGGAAGTGGGTATTTTTAAATTAAGTGTAAAGTTATTTGGAAAAATATATATACAAGTTAAGTAAAATTGGAAAATTCTGACTTACAAATGATTCATAGTAAATTTGGATATTTTATTTATAAAATTTATTTTATTTAATCATAAGATAAATGGTATCCAAATGAACATTTTTCTGAAGTAGGAATATGATTTTTAAAGTTAAGAATGGTTAAAAATTTAAATTTTAATGTTTCTGAATTCGACAATGTTTTGAAATTGAAGTGGCAGAGACGTGTTGTAATTAAGAAACAGAGAGAGTTTGCATTGAAGAATAGTTTAGGCAGAGACGCGAGTTTGTGTAAACACATATTTTTCAAAACTAGATAAGTTAGGGTATGCCGGTGGAAATAATAATAATAATAATAAAATTTATAATAATAATAAATAGTATTGCCAAGCCTATGAAGTTGGGGTCGGGATGTGGGGTGAGGCAGTCGAGCAAATGCTGAACCAAAATTTCTTTTATTCTATTCGTTCCAGTTGTTTCGAAAATTTTGCTTTGACCGTAATTTTAAAAGACGCGTATTTGGTATTTGGATCTTATTTTAGATTTGAATCAAGGCGTGGCATCCGCGGAAAACCTAATCGTGCCATTTGTACGATCCTTTATCAAGTGGTAAAATCGTTTGAATCTGATTATCTGCAGTTTAAGGTGAGTATTTCTCACCAGACAAACATACCTATATTTATGTGAATTATCACAAGTGTATTTGTAAATTATTTATTAAATGTCATCTGTCTGTAATATAACGTATGATGTTAAACCCCATTTTAAATTGACACCTCATCAGTTGTTTATCTGTTGTAGTATAGTTCCAGTTCTATTATTTAATGCTTATTTACTGTTAAATCATCACTGCAAGTTCCCTGTAAATTGAGATCATTATAGGCTGAAATGATAGGCCTGTACGATAATTATTTATTCATGTATTTATTTAATTGTTTAATTTTAAATATTTAACTTGGGATTGCGGGTTTGAAATGATAGAACCCGGGGTTTTTGTAAATTGCGGATTGAAATGATATATATCCGTATCACTTGACCTAGGCTAGAAAACTATATACAGACCCGTGGTTTATATAATATTTTTATGAAATGTTTTAAAAAATATTTTTAAATAGAAAGTTTATAATTTTCTGGTTTAAATGTATATGAAGGATTTTATTTTTTTATTTATAATGATTTTTGAATGAGTCAAATGTTAAATAAATGAATGTTTATGTAAAATTTTGGAGTATAACTTATTTTGGAAAATTATGAATTTTGTTAAAAGTGAGATTTTAGTTAAGTAAAATAATTGATATTAAGTTTTATTTTGGGAATTTAAAACTTAATGGTTAAGTTAATAAATTACAGCACTTAAATGCTGTCTTTTGTAAATAGACTGTTTTAACCTATAACTTTAGGTAGCATTTTATAAGTGCTACGGAAACTGAATTTTGATTGTTTTAATAAAATTTATGGAAATAATCTTTGGGAAAAAAAATCTTAAATTTTGGAAT
The DNA here is from genome assembly GCA_030765085.1 of Allium cepa. NCBI lineage: Eukaryota > Viridiplantae > Streptophyta > Magnoliopsida > Asparagales > Amaryllidaceae > Allium > Allium cepa. The sequence continues at coordinate 248,782,620 of CM060940.1, read as the reverse complement.
ATAATATGAATAAATAAGAATAAGGAATTGACTTTAAATGGTTTTAAATGGAAGAATTTAACTTTAAAATGTGAGTTGAAAGGCAATTAATTCCTAAATAAATTGAATAGTTTTAAATAGTATTTTATATTAAATGAAATGACTGATGTTTAAATAAGTGATGTTTGAAAGGATATTATGATATTGAAAGGTATTTGAAATTTATTTTGATTTCAAAATATAAATACCATTTTTAAAAAGTTGTAACCACGGGTTATAATAACGCTTGGTTGTTAAAGAGACCGGGATCGGATGTCTGGCATACTCTCTGTCGATACCGAAAACCACTTTGACAACCGTGTACGCGGTGGAGATTCCAGAATGAAGTAGGATGGTGGTGGCATTTTCTATGAGGTAAATACGTGGACCCGACTCCCGTGAGTTGGCATAAGGTGGCTAAAACAGGAGCGATTGACGGATTAATGAGGTAGCACCTCTGATCGGACGCACTTCTTCGTATGCCATTCTATTACTTATGTGATTGTATTGGTGCGCACCTTTGATTTGGGAGTGTTGTTCGAGGTGGGCGGTAGCTGCGCGCTACGCGTTACCATCGGTCCGGAAGCGTAATTGGTATATCTACCCTGGCATTGCCTAGTTGTGCCGTGTCACCTACCATAGCGAGCCTTGTACGATTTTGTTTTTCTCCCGTAGCCAGTGTGTATCCTCTGGTGGCTTCCCGATCAGAAGGGACCATGATATTGGATGGACTACTGGGACTATTACGTGTTAAGGGGAATATTGGGTCACTCCTTAACGCTATTTAAAAGTAAGTTTATTTTAATATAGACACTATTATAATAGCGAAAATATTACTACATAGTAAATAGTTTAACGGATCCTTAGAGGATGGGCGGTCCCAAGCATCCTTTAAGTTACTTGCCTTATATTATAGTACACTTGAATTAGCTTACACTATGTAAGTATGTATATCCTGACTCGAGTGTTTATGTTTTATTTTACGCTCGGGTCAGCCTGAGTTACAGTTCAGTCATCATCCCGGAGCTAGGACTTCTGTAGATCCTTTCAAGTTGCTGGCTTCTTTCTGTCCGCTATCTTATTTATGAAATCAAGACTTTGGGATTTTTATTTGATGATTTAAACTATATTTGGGATGGAAGACTTTGTAATTTGTATTTGTTGAGACTATTTATAGTGGCTTCATGAACCACTAAGTATTTTTAAATTCCGCTGCGAGTATTCTGATTCTGTGTCTATGATTCTGTGATTAATTATTTGCTGTATATTTTGAGATTTGCCAAATTTTATTTACAACGTGGTATTTTGAACAATTCAAGTCCGACATGTGCGGATGCGAATGGTTGAAAATATCGGGTCGTTACAATATGTCGATAGAAAAGTAAAACTCTTAAAATAGCGTTAAGGCGTTACCCATATCCCCTTTAACAGATTTTATATTTTCCCATAGTCTATACAATAACGTATGCTCCTCCGTAAACTCTAGGTTTACAAAGAGGACATCACGTAGGTATGTTACAAAACAGACTCGTAGAAGGCCCTATAGGGCATGCGACAAGGCACTCGAGGCAATGCCAGGGTAGATATATCATTTACACTCCTGGACTGGTGGTAACGCATAGCAGCTACTACAGCCCACCTCGTGAAACACTCCCGTATCAAAGGTGCACCTAATCAAATCACAAAAGCAATAGAATGGTATCAAAGAAATGTGTCCGATAGGAGGAATGACCCTTACTTGGCTTGGTATAGCTCCTGTTTTCGCCACATCAAGCTGATTTACGGGAGTCAGGGCTACTTAAATATCATATAGAATCGTCGCCAAACAATCGTACTTCATTCTGGAATCTCCACCATGTACATAGTTTCTTAACTGGTTTTCGGTATTGGCAGAGAATATAACAATATCCGATCCGGGTTTCTTTAACAACTGAACGCTTATTTCACACCATGGTCATTTCTTTTCAAATAGTACATACTTTATATCAAATATCATATTCATTTCAAACCCATATCAATTTGATATCATTATTCACTTTAAATAATATTCATTTCCAAAATCCTAACACTTCCAAAATTATAACACTTTCAAAATCGTAGCACTTTGAAAACATAGCACTTTTGAAATCATAACACTTTTGAAATCATAACACTTTCGACTTAAACAGTTTAGATATTGAAAATAGTATATATAATAAGTGGTTAGACATTAAAATAGTTTATATTCTAAAATAATTAATATATTAAAATAGTTTATATATTAAAATACCTTATATAATAAAATATAGTTTCCTCCAATTTCGCAAGTCGATTCAAATCATTTTAAGTTTCAAAATTCAATTTAAATTACTTCCAGTTTAACCATTTTAATTTAAAGTTCAAAGATTCAAGTTTAAATATTCAAACATATACAGTATAAATTTCATTTATATTTCAAAATTTGACTCTAAATTTTTTCAAATTGGAAATTATTCCCTTAACCATTTTTATAACATTTTATTTACTCCCAATTTATATATTTAAATCAATATTGAATATTCAATCTCAATTTTATTAAAAATTGAGAATATTCAATCACTTTTTATCAAATCAAGTTATAAATCAAGTTATAATCATATCTTTTCAAAATCTCAAAACTTATAAATTCAAATCAATTCTTTCTTAAATTAAATTATTAACCAATTTAAATTCCAAGTCAACATTAATTTATCTTTCCAACCTTTATTATCAAAGTTATAAATATTTTTTAAAATATTAATATAAATTTTTTAAATAAATATTTAAAACATATTATATAATAATTAAATTAAATTTTATTAAATTAAATCTTATTATTCACTGTATTTTGTGTTTAACCTTATTTTATAAATATTTTAAAAAAATAAAACTATAAGAAAATTCTTAAAATTTATATTTTTCAACACTAACTTATAAATTAAAATTTCCAAAACATATAAATTTAAAATCTAAATTTTTATACGTATGTATAAATTTCACTTATAAACATTATATAAAACAATATTTATTAAAACCCATAAATTTTCTTTCAAACTTTGGAAATCATTTTTCAAAATATAGACCAACGATGTCCGGATATAATTTTCTATCCTATTGTCAAGTGATACGTATATTTATCATTTCAATCCACAATTTAAATATTTACGGGTATATATCATTTCAATCTGCAATTCCAAATTTCAATATCAATGAAAATCACTTTGGTTTATCATTCTACCCATAATAATTTTCCCCTATTCTACAATATTGTTCGGGCATGCACCATTTCGACCAATAGGGATTTCTAAACTAACGGGGAACTTGCATAGTGGGAATAAATATGATAATAATATAATATATCAACAACAGCATATATCATCAGTAACAAATTGAAATATAAAAGATACAACAGGATACGGTGTCATATGTCACAAGTAAACAATGGTAGATAATGGCATATTATATTTAACAATTAAATAACTACAAAATCAAATTCAGCAGCATATTCCAATTGTCATTTCAAGTGAAATCAAACTTACTAAATATAAGAATGTAAATCGTGATCGATCGCTCACCTTTCGAGGCTAGGGAATGATGAGAATGTGAACAAGTAGTCGACAAAATCACCAAACTGATACGGATAAGCAAGAAATGACAATGGGACATTAACAAAGCAAAGCAAGATGAACTGGATTTGATGAAGATCAGTGGTATAAGTGAACTTATGTACAACTATATATAACTATTTATATATATAAAATCTTATTCTAAATTCAAACACATATTAAATTAAATGTATATGTATTTCAAAAGTCATTTTTTTAAATTATAACACATATATTAAATTCAAACATATACACATAATATATTTTGAAATGAATACTTACATATATACTTATTAAAAATGCCAAATACTTATATATAATTTATGTATATTCAATTAAAATATCAATATATATATATATATATCAAATTACTAACATAACCCAAATATATTTAAAAAAAATTATCCAAAACACATACACATATGTGTGTGTGTGTGTGTATCAACGCATCATGTTTATACTTTAAAATCATATTTAATTTAAAACCCTTATAAATCAAAATCTTTATATATATATATATCATAAAAAAAAACAAAAACAAAAAAAATCACGCAACTTCATAATCTTACACTGTGAATAAATATCTAGAACATATAGTGAAATGGTTGCAGCATAACATATAAAACATATAGTGAAACTTCATAACTTCGTAAACAAATGGTCATGGCTACAGCAAAATCAAGTTATAAGAATATCTTCATATATTTTATAATTTATAAACAACAACTGTATTTGGACTCACTTTCAAAGAAATAAGCAGCTTACAAACAAAAAATAACCAACTTATAAGATAAACTATATATATACACTCCAGGTGAAACAACTTTTATAACACTATATCATTTCATATACATACACACACACACACACACACGTCAAAATATTGAGTAAACAAACAGGTTTAATATAAACTTACATATAATAATATATAAACTAACACATAAACAGACTATATACATAAGCTAATGTATAAACATTATATATATTATTATTATGACTGTTTCAAACATACAACGTAGCTTCAGTCACCAAAGCATACATATGCTAATATATACAACATATATAAAAGCTAGGATATGTAAAAATAGATATACTAACAATATCATGTTATATATACTTCATTACCGAGATGAGGCTGCTATAGGGGGAAAAAGGCTAGGGGAATGGCGGTTGTTGGGGCTTGCTTGCTTGTATTGGGAAGTGGAGGGGTGGAAGGAGGGATGAAAGCTTGTAGCATGAGGGAGAGTACGGTTGGGCAGTGGTCGATGGGGCGGGGTTCGGCACGTGAGGCACGGTAGGAGAAGTGGGAGGCGTGGTTGCGTGTGAGGCCGAGTTTACGTGATATATATATATATATATATATATGTGTGTGTGTGTGTGTGTGTGTGTGTGTGTGTGTGTGTGTGTGTGTGTGTGTGTGTGTGAATCACGGACTATAGTATGCGCTGTCACTTCTTTTGAAACTATAATATTTTTATCAATCGAAGAGGAGAGAGCGAAAGATTGCAACAAGAAGAAGAACGAGGTTATGATGAATCTGAAGGGAAGAGAATGAATAGGTAGGGGGTCGAGCAAGAAGAGGATGAGAGTGAATAGTTTTTGAAAAGATGCAACTACATGAAAAATATTTATAAATACTTTTTATACCATTTGTTTTCTCAGAAATGAAATGAATAGATATGGAACGCAAGAAATTAATAAACTTGGGAAAAACAAAAATCATGCACACGAATTCAGGAAGCATTAAAGCCAAAGACTGTTTGATTTTTAACCGTTGGGCAACTTGAATGGACCCAAAAATCAAAAGGTTGTAAAATGGATGCCGATACGGTTAACCGTTTTCACAGATTTCCCCGCGTACAAGACTCTGAAATACATAAATGAATAGACTATAGAGATCAGCACGACGGGATGAACAGAATGGTACATAGATATCAGCGATATGATCATCGTATGAAGAGTCGATATCCAGTGCTAACTGCTGCAAATTCGCTGAAAATAAGCTAAACAGGGCTAGGGAAATCCGAATTTTGCGAAATGAAATATGACGTCTCACTCAAAAGATGATAAATATTCAGGTTTCGAAAACATGTTATTTTCATCAAATTAACCGATTATAAATTGAAATTGAAAATTACACAATATAATTTACTTTCATAATTTCCAATAAATTTTTTCCAATTGCTATGTTAAAATAGACATATACCAAATATCAAATTTTTATTTCCAAATACAGTTGTTTTAAAACGTCACAAAAACTCAGTTAATTACGTTATTAAAACTGTTAAAATTTATGGGTCGTTACACAAAGCTTATACTTGTAATCAGAAATGAAAGAGATAATAAAAGAGGAACGGTGGACGTAGGCACATTCAGGCCGAACCACTATAAAATTTGTGTCTTTTAATATTTAAGTCTTTTACTTATTCTTTATTGCACATTCTGGATTTACTACCTCAATCATCCGCAAATAAAATTCATTAAACAATAGTTCTACACTGAAAATAATATTTGCGGCTCTACTACTACGATTTGGAGGTGTTTGCCCTTTTTTGTGTAAACATTTTGATGCTTTCATTGAGAAATGAACTTCCTTTTTTAAAAGGATAATTCTCTCATTTTTATTTCTCCTTCTTACTTTGAAAGTTTAAACCACTCTCTTTTAGAGTTTGTAGTTCATTTTTTCTAGCCATAAACTATTGTTTCTTTTTAGATTAGAAACGCTATTGTTTCTAATCTTCATACTAGAGATTATCATTTCTTGTCATGCGAAACTATCTTCCCAATCTTTGTAGATCTGAAACCTGTTTCTCTTTTAAGATTTACCATCACTGTTTTCATAAAAAACGTTCTTTTCCTTCTTCAGCTTTGAATCATCTTTTACTTAAAAAAAAGAATATAGTGTCAATCTTTCAAATTTTCAAATCTACAATCATTGTTCTAAAAAGGAACAAATTATCTCTTTATTGTTTAAGATGTCAAATAATTATTTATATAACAAAAGGAAATAATCTCTCTTTTCAGATCTAAATTCGCGTTTCTATAAAAAAAGAAACTGTCCTTCTCCTTTCATACCTTCCTTACAACATTCTATAGACCAACCTAATGCTTTGACATTAGATTGCTAGAATCTATCCTTCCAAGTTGATAAATCTAGCAACATTGATGCGTAGAAAAACTCCAACATCAGATTGTTGAAATTTATCCTTTCAAGCTGATAAATCCAACGACATTAATGGATAGAAACACCAAGATTAGAAATAGAAAAATATTTCATACTTCACAACACCTTTCTATATGCCAACCCTGATGCTTTGACATCATATTGCTAAGATCTATCCTTCCAAGTTGATAAATCTAGCGACACTGATGTGTAGAAAAACTCTTACATTAGATTGTTGAAATTTATCCTTCAAAGCTGATAATGGACAGAAACATCAAGATCAGTAATAGAAATGGTACAACCACCCAAAAGAATAGTTAGATTATTGGAATTTACCCTTCCAAGCTGATAAATCCAACTACACCAATTAATCATAATGAAAGGAAGCATACAATTCATATTACATAGCCTACTTTACATACATGCCTTGGAGCAAGGGGTTGATATTATTTCACAATGTGGGACTAAACAACCCAATATTGTATCATTTTTTCTAGCAGTTCAGATCTACACCAACAATTTCATTCAAAAAGAAATATTCATTTATTTCATAGATCCGAAATCATTATCTTTTTTCTATTATTTCAAATCTACAAACACTGTTTCTTAAGAAAAAAGGAACATTTATTTATTTCTTAAGATCTGAAATCATTCCAACTTTTTTCTCTTATTTTAGACTACAAACACGGCATCTTAACAAAAAAGAAACATTCATTTATTTCTTAAGATCTGAAATCATTGCAGCTTTTTTCTCCTATTTCAGATCTACAAACACTATTTCTTAAGAAAAAACATTTATTTATTTCTGAAGATCTAAAATCGTTCAATTTTTTTCCTCTTATTTCATATCTACAAACACTATTTCTTAAGAAAAATGAAAAATTTATTTATTTCTTATGATCTACAATAATTCTATCTTTTTTCTCTTATTTTAGATCTACAAACATGGTTTCTTAATGAAAAAAGAAACATTAATTTATTTCATAGATCTGAAATCATTCCATCTTTTTTTCTCTTATTTTAGATGTGCAAGCACAGTTTTTAACCAAAGAAGTGAAGATTTACATTTCTTAGATCTAAAATCATCACATCTTCTTTTTTCATTTCAAAAAGTTTTTTTTAACCAAAACAAACTTTTGTTCATTTTTCCAAATCATTGTATATCTTATTCTCTTTTCATCCAAAGTATTATTCCCTGGACATAAGAAACTCCGGTTCCTCTTTAGATCCAGATCCTTATTTCTCTAACATAAGAATATTCTCTTTTCTTTTCCAACCAACAACCAATATTCCTTGAAATGAGGACCTCCATTTCCCTTTTCTTATCAAAGAAAAGTCGCTTTGAGAAAATTCTTTTCTATTGTACAGATCCGCAATCACTAGGTATTGGAAATAAGAAACAATATCTCTTTTTCCCCCTTCAAATCTAAAAAAGTTCTTTCGTGGCCAAAAAAACTTGTGTTCACTTTTGAAGTCTAAAGATATTCAAACTCACTTTCCCATTACTGATCAGATCACTGTTTCCATAACCCAAGGAAACCTTACCCTCTTTCCAAATCCGAGAGTATTGTTATGAGAAACTCTATTTCTCTTTTTAGACATTCTCTTTTTCTTTTAAGAGTTGGGCCATCGATCCTTCGAAACTACAAAACCTCCCCTTCCTTTCTAAGACGTGAATTATTGTCCCTTGAAAATTAAAAGCTCTTCAGGAAAATGCAGGAGAACAACTTTCCAACATGCCTCCTAAGTGAAGGAACTCTGCTACATAGAATAAAGCTATTGTTAGTCCACCCAATCTAGATGTGGAAGGACGGAAGATTAGTCTAACAACCTCCTCGTGCTAAAAATTACTAGACATAACTCCGAAATAGTTGTGGTTTAAATTAGTAAACACTTCACTGCTTAATATAAAGCTTTGGTGGATAAACTCTTGACACGCTTAAGATAGATGAAAGTATTCAACCTTAACATTGTAATACAAGGGTAGCCCTAGTCTACGTAACACAAGAGGCGTTCTGCCGAACTATATGAACCCCAAGAACATTCCTCATCCATCCAACATCTAATCAAAATACTGCAATTGGATCCCACTCATGGATTAACATATCACAACTTGAACAGCGAAGTCATGGTGATTGATACTCAAAGTCTAGATATGATAAGCTCAACACTTCATCACTCTTATCATGCCCAAAGGCATCACCAATCCAACGTGTACTAGACATACCTAAATAACATTACTCTCCTTACCTAGAGATATGTACAACAAATATGAATAGAGAAGGAGATAAGGCCAAGGGTTATGAGTCCACCATCCAAGAAAACAAAAACTTTTGAGTGCCTAATCCAAACCTTTATAAGGGGCTAACCCGGCCCCTTAGACACTTACCAAGATTTACAAACTTGTTGATAAGCATAAGGCACAAAGAAGGTATTATATAATTACTTTCTTTGATTCTAATCAATCATAAGCTATTGTAGGGCTCTACCATCTGCTCTTGGATCTCCATCCTTGAAGAAAGGTGAAGGAAGGATTCGTAAATCCAATGCATGTGCCGATTGACCCGAGGGTGCTTGCACCCTACACGAAAAAGACAAAAAAAGAAACTAGCCCCTATAACTATGCATGACCTCTCCATTGGGCCAGCAAGGCACATAAAGATGAGAAAACATCACCATCAGGAGTTCAGATAGATGGTCACCCAGAGAAGCTAGCACAGCTTGCAGTAAAAACGCTATAGCAAAATGGAAGAGATACAACTCTCTGCCTCCGTAGCTCGAATGATCAATGATCAGAGAGAAGCCATTCGTTTGTGTATGGTATTACCTCAAAGGGTAAGGAAGAGGATGTGATGGAAATGACATCTACCGAGAACTTAGATAACATAATAATTTATACAGAAAAGCTTTAAAAGACCGAGCTCCAGCAATTCCATCATATTCGGCCCGCAACAGGAAGGGGAGAGATATCCAGAACCACCACTACTACTCCTCATATCACAATTCAACCGGAATTAATAATATATATAGTAAACCGCTAGGACATTGCAGTCACCAATTAATATACTAGCTTCATCACTCCATCATGATCCAATAATCAAAAAACACAATTCAAATTGATTAAGAACTAAGGATAGCTGGATGCACACTAAGTCCACTATACTAGCTAGAGTCAGCCTGACAAAATGACTAGACCAATGACTGCTAGGAGGTAGCACTAAAACGCCAAAAAAGAATCTTGGCAATCTTGGGCCAGTAAAACCCCCGTTGTCAAATAGAGTACTTGCAGAAAATCCTAATGCAGAATCTCCGATCAGACAATATGCTCCCATAAGCATGTCATATGCATGACAATAAATGGTACCATAACAAACATTTTCTTTCGTTTTTATCTAACTTGGTTGTTGTCATTTCAGGACAATGTCATCGGCTCCTAGGTTCCGTAGAGTCTTACAAAAATACCCAGCGAGAAATCCTATACATGAGAACATTTTAACCCATGCATACTACACAACCTACTATTTTGCACTTCTTGCGAAGCGACAGGTTTGCTCTAAACTGCTCTTTCCCTTTTGACCGAGACAAGAGACTAATGCAATTACTTAACACATATGCATTTACATTCACTTAACACATATGCAGTTATATTCTCTGAACACCTATGCTATTATAACCACTACTTCTTTTGTGATTAGCAACCCAAATCACAAGCATGTGTTGGAAGAAGTGAAAATAAGATAGCCATGACTAAGAGCACTAGCCTGGACAGTTCACTGCTGACGAACGCCCATTTCCCTGGCAATGACATACCAGTCGGGCATCCAGGCACAAATATAGCTTGAGTAACTCAAAGAATAAATGCATTCGAACCCTAGCGTGGGTTGACTCATAACAGGAGATGCCCTAAGCCAATGATCAGGTTGAAGGTGTCAACAATGTCTTGAAAATACTAATTAAGAAAAAAACTAGATGAATCCAAAGGAGAGTGGGTTGACGAACAACCCACATGTGGGCTTACCAAGCCTCTTACAAAACAGCAACATGACATACTCAATTTTCCCTAAGCGTACAGGGCCAGACATGTTGAGTAAGGAAGGAATTACACTGCTCTCAAGACCACCGCACATAGACGGAAAGTGGCAAAACAATACAATTCTAAGGTGAAGCCCCAAGAGTTACAAGAGGGAGATAATGTTCTCAAGCAAGTCTTTCCCCGTCCAGGCGCACTAGATAAAATTTGGGAGGGACCATTTGTTATTCATAAGGAAATCCACAATGGAGCTTACATTCTGTGACAGTTGACAAAAAAGGTGTTTGGGAAAGGAAGGAATCTCTAGCATCTCCTCCATTACTTATCTCTGGCATATTCTAGCCAGACCACTATAAAAATTGATGTTTCACTCAATTCTTTGTCCGATATTTTTCCTATTGCGATCAATCATAAGCTCTCATTGGCAACAGCGAAAGTAAGAGAACTATGACTAAGAGCACAAAAATAGCCTACGTAGTTCACTACTGACGATCGTCCCGCCAGCCAGCAATGATAAAACGATTATAAGCCACAGATTAGACACAACTATAGCCTAGGAATTTATCATTGTCGTTTGACTTGCTAGCAATTGCAAACTGATAACAAATCCTATGATTGAGGCATGGCTACAGCCAGGAATAGTTCGTAGTTGGTGATTGGCACCCATGCTAGCCGGGCCACAGTAATTCGAATAATACTCACGATACTGGGCATAATGGCCCGGGTATTTACTCTGTGTGAATTCCCGACTCTAAATCTTAAGTATGGAAGTTGCAAAAGTTACAAACATACGTTGGGCTGTTAAATCATATGACACCAAAATCCACAATCAGGGCAAGTAACTTACGTGCTACGAATCATAAGTTTAGAAGGACTCTCTTGACTGATAATATACTTCGTTGTACTTAGACTAGAAGCTTCTAACAATTTTTTTTAGTCTTGTGGCATTACATACAGATAGTAAGAATATGAATTCCACTCTACTAACCACAACAGGATCTTCCTTCGCTTCCACTCCACCAGAGGAAATGGAGCATCGACTCAACTCCATCAGAGCTAGCAAAACATCAATCCTACATTGCCAAAAGAATTGGAATATCCCTTCCAACCAACTTCGCTCAAGAAACTATATGGATTCTCCCAAAGCTGAGCACACTTATGGAACCTGAGAAAAACTTAGTGCAAAGATGTAACTAACTTTTATAAGATAAGATAAATTCGATAAAAATATGTTGAATATGCGGTTATATGATTTTTGTTTGATGATAATAAACATATATACATTCGTTTATGTAACGACCCGCCGTTCTGACCGCCCCCAGTCGGTAATTAAACCAACTTAAGACGTTCAAAATGACGGATTGTTATTCAGTTTATAGAGTTTAAATAGAATCAGCCACAGAATCACAGAATAATCATAATATTTCACATAAATGAATTTTTCTTACATATATCAGAGTTTGTACAATGCATTAAATTTTATACAGCGGAATATATCTTTAAGTACAAAAAAATTTCGAAAAGCTAAAGTGCAGCAATTTCCCGAACTCTCTCTAACTTCGCGGCCTGAAAATCTTCAAGCTGTAAAATTACTCGGTCTGACCCGAGTATTATATTCAAAAGAAAATAATACACAGTTCAGTCTAATTAAAACTCAGTTATTAGTGCATAGAGGCAATAATAATCAAACAACAATTAGACGACAATCAAATACGAATTCACCTATCCGATCCTTTAACAAGAAATCGGATAACGGTAAATATAACACTTATCAGTGTTAAACAATAAATCAGTAGTTTCAAATTATCAACGCAGATAGATGAAGGGATTATTGATGAAGATAATTTAGAAAACAATCAAAATCTGCCTAAACGGCATTTAACAACAAAATCATCAAAATCGGTTCAAAATATATTGAATTGTCAACATAAAACAATTTTCATCAAAAAGAAAACATAAATTAAATCATTAGATTTGGTAGGGCTGCAGTACACACACGCGTGTACGGCCTCGCCATATTTTAAAATGTTAACTTCGTATGGCTGCAGTTCACGCTTGCGTGCACTGCCTCGCCACTACCGTAATGAAATAGAAATCATCACAACAGTAAAATCTAACACAAATCGTAGCTGCAGAGGTCAAGTATGCTACAGCAAGAATTTCGATAAAAATTGAAGTCAACATCGAACCAAGTCAAAGCCGTGATCCAATAAAAAGATGAATAGGCCAGCGACGAGGTTAACAAAAAAAAACGAACAGTTCAACAACAAGTGCACAAAGGCAGTCATACCCAAAACAATGTACATGGCAAGGTTGAAATGCAACAGTTTGCATATACTCAAACAACTCAAGAAACAAGTTTCTTAACAACTCATTACTGCACATTTCCCATAAGTGCAAAATTTTCATAAAAATGAAACTGCAGGTCAAATACCCATAAAATCAAGGCGGTGTGGCTGCAATTCACACTTACATACATGTGCACTGCCTCGCCAACTCGAGTGCACAAGGTCAAATCAAAATCATATTCAACGCAAGTACAAACGGCCTCGACCAAAATTCAAAATATCACTGCAACAATGAAACTCAAGTAATTCCAGAAGTCCAAATAGTTTCAAGAATGTAAGCACTACAAGGAAACTGACTCCAAGCTGCATGTACACTTGAATACATGAAGTAAATTTGAAAACAAGGCATGTAACAGTGGAACAACAAGGTACAAAGGCTACAAGTATGACTTGAACAAAGCAAGGCTACAGAGCTCGAGCTTATGCGAAGTCAACATCACCGCATATGAATCATTTATCTGACTCAATGCAACTGCAACACCAACTCAAGAAAGCGGTGGTACACTACAACATAAAGGAACCATGCCACAAAGGAAAATAAAGTGGTCAGGCAATCCAAATATAAATCAATGCTCAATGCACGACATAAATATGAATCAAACTCGTATATATACTGCAAGTAGCATTTAAAAGTATGCAATTTGGAAATATGGATAAAGACTTCAAGTATTCAGTCAATTCAAATGCTCCAAACATGTTTAAGTCTCACGAAAACAAATCAATGCAGACCCATATAAGTGCACATGTGTATATGTTATAAGTGCTAACAAGTAACAAGAATCAATGAATCAAATATGCATGTACAGGCAACTGAAGTGAATGGCATATGTAATAAATGATCAGTGGACAATGAAACAAAACAGGATGGACAAAAATCAGTGACAACTTCACAACCAACTAATCAGACTTCAAACTAAGCAATAGATCAGTAAATGGTGACTTCCACATAACAGAGACTTAAAGTTATGTTTGAATTTGTTTTAGAAAACTCAGGTCAAACCAGGGTTTAACATTTATTTTAATTGAAATTTTAAAACTAATCTGTAGGTAAACAAATATATTAACCAAGACTGGAAACTAAAGCACAGAGAAGTCTCAGGTCTTAAACAACATGTTGTTATCCAGACATCTATATATATATATATATATATATATACACACACAGAGAAGATAAAGCATACTCATACAATCTTGTCAGGATGTAAAAGATTTATATGCTTAAATTTTAAAATGTTACTCACTGCAAAAAAATGAAACTGCAAGTACAACTGGAATGCAAACTATAGACAATATGGATGCAACAGATATATGCAACAAATGAATGCAACAGAAGTATGGTGAAATCCAGTAACTAAATAAGTCAGACCACAAGTGTATCAAGACTCAACAAAGGCTACAACAGCAGGTAAAAGTTACGCATGCTACAGGGATGATCAGAAGTGACAATGTCACAAATGACCGAAGTCAAAAGGAAACCACTAGGATGAACAAGTCATCTACAATTCGAAGTATGAGACAGCTACAAAATGAAGACTATAGTAAAATTCACACATCAGTCAAAGCAAAGCCGAAGCCAACAAAAATCAGTTTCTTCTAGTTTCTTTTCTTTTCAAAAATTTAACTTCGAAAATCACATGAAACTATAAGCCATGGACGTGGTCACTGGGACTGACATCAACGAGCCATAGTTATCAAGAATCCAAATCAATGCTTCAGGAACGAATACAAAGATGGCCAGAGACGAAGCTCACTGGGGCCAAAAAAATCAAGGCCAAAGCCATTAAAAATATCACAGAAGCAAAATCGAACAATATCAAAGGCCGAAGCCAACAAGAAGGAATCGAACCAATCAATGAAAAAAATCAACAGAGAAATCATCAACATGATAGCTAAATCAAACGACTGAGAATGAAAACAGATGTGAGGGTCACTCACCTTAGCACGAAGAGCAGATCGAAGCAGAGATGAACGAAAACCAGAGGATCGATCTAGGAAGTCGAAGCCGGCGCCTTTGATTTTGAAAAACCCTAATTGTTGAAGGAAGACGAACGAAGATGAAGCCCTAATTTTTGAATGACGAAGAGGAGACGAGAGACGCCATTTTTTTTCTTCGGTTTGATTTGTTTATTTTTTTCTGATGATTTGAAGAGAGATGGGTTTCAAATATAAAAGAGGGGAGACGTGATTTTTGCGTGGGTTACGGCATAGATTAAGTCACGAATTTGGCTGATAAGAGTAAGGCAGTATACTCTTTTTATTATATATATTACTATTATTATTATTATTATTATTTTCTTTTTTTTTAAATCCAATTTGTTTTGTATATATTTTCTTTAGTAAATATAGAAACGTTTTGAAGTTCAACTATCAACATCAATTTATAAATAAAAATAATTCATAAATCCAAACTATTTTTCTAAGTCATTAGTTTGAATTTAAAATACAAATTCAATATTCAATTTAACTCCAAAGTCAAATTTAAATTCTTTATTCAACTTTAAATAGATTAATTTCTAAAATTTAATCGCCAATTTATCCTGAAAATTTGAAATTCAAGTCAATCATCATTCGAATATTTAAAATTAATTAAATATTTTCATTTTTAAATTGTTCAAAATTCTGGGTTGTTACAATCTTCCCTCCTTAAAGAATTTCGTCCCGAAATTATAAGTTAGGAAAACGATTGCTAAATTTCACCGATATTTATACCCTACACAATTTTTCCTAGTTCCAAACTCACAAATAAATATAGGATTCATTCCATTTATTTTATTTCACTAGCTTTATTCAACTATTTCTACAATCAAGACGCAAAAGTCTTTTACCAAAATTTCCGACTTACAAAATTCATATTTTTAAACTTGAAATTCTTCATGCTAGATATTTACATATCATATATTTTCCAAAGCTGTGGGCTTTCAAGATATTTTAAAAATCTTCTTCCTTAATTCATTAGGTTAGAATTATGTAATTCTAATTTCAGACTATTGATTTGCTATTCAAAGTTTTGAAAATACTTGCTAACTCGAAGTTTAACAAGTCCATCTTCGTTCTCACAGACTTTAGGCATACGCTGGCCAGGCGCAAGTCTAAAAATCTCCAAGTACTAAATATACTTGTTTCAACTCCCAGTGAAAATACTTTTTAAAAATTCTTTTAAAAATGGATATGGAAAGCACGTTCCCCCATGGATCACAGTTTACCCGGCGGTTACGCTAATATCCCAGTAGAATCGCTTGTAACTGTAGATTTCACATCTCTCTTGAATTTCGCCATGGTTGTTGCCATAGATCGCGGTTCACACGGCGGTTACGCTACCATCCCAGTAGAATCGCTCGTGACCGTAGGCATCACGCCCCTCAAATTACGCTTCGGCATCTAGATCGCAGTTTACACGGCGGTTGCGCCACTATCCCAGTGGAATCGCTTGTAACTGTAGGCATCACGCCCCACGAATTACGCCAGCATCAATTCACATAATCCCAACACGATGATCCATCGTGGGGGATTCCAGTTAGTCCCAATGGACATTCCACTAATGGAAATTCTACGTAGCTATGATTTCCAATGGACACTCCACCGAGTTCCAATCACCTTCACAAATAATAAATGGAAGGTACATTTCCATATCCTCAGTTTTTAGAAAACATATGTCATATACATATAGTACTTCATTTCACATTTCGTACATATCATACCTATGTAAACCTACACAGGACTTTTCATTATAATGACTTTCCAAACTGATGGTTTTCGAATTATTACATTCACATATATAAGTTATGAAAACTCAATTCACATCATAACAAATAGAGGATTTCTAAATTTTCCATCTCGTTTTAAAATTTTCCTCTAAATCGATTTGAAAATTTAAGGTTATCTCAAACCTAATTCACATTCATAATCCAATTCATTATCGACTTCACATTCGATTTGGATTTCACGTTACATCGTCAATTCTCAACACATAATTGGTGTCTATCGATATATAACCTCTAAGCTCGTACGTCTCAGAGAAGGGTGTTAAGCTAAAAGAATACATTCTCCGCCACCAACAGATATATATTTAATAGAGATCAATTGCTATGTCATCAATTCACAATGCTAGACATACAATCCAAATCGACTATCCAAAATTCAAAGCTCAACTTATATTGTTTTTGATGTCGAAGTTAAACTCAATTTAACTCAAGATTCAATCTTTTTGGAAAATATTCAAGTTGAACCGATCGTTCAAATTTCCCAAAAATATCTTTACAAGATATATATAATTTTCCAACTTAACCATTTGAAACAAATTTCAAATATTCATTTTTCAATTTATCTTTAAAAGATAAAATTTCAAACCTTTCATTTCATATTGGAAAACATTTCCATACTTATTTGATAATAAGTAATTCACAAATTCATTTATTTTCAACTCTTGGAAAATATTCAATATACTTGAATCAAAATTAAGTATATATTCCATTCTTTAAGGAAAGCGTTCTTTTAAACACATTTATTTGAGTCAAAACGAATGTTGCGTAAAACATCGTTATGACAACTCAAAATCACTAGTATAGGGATTCGAATTTTAAGATAGATATATAAATCCCAATACTATAAACAACATTTCCTTTCGGAAACCATTTACTATAACAACAGTGTTATAGTCCACCATTTCCTTATTTCTCGAAAATGCCTATTTCAACAATGAATGTTGAAATATATGTATTCGATACTTAATGCATTTTAAAACATCTTTAAAACCATTAACTTTTTCAATTTCAACTTCAACTTAATTCATAGTTTGAATTCCTCATACTTTTCATAATATTAGTTTTAAACCAATTTCAAACTTTTCAATATTAAGTTTTTCACTTAATTTAATTTTTCGCACGTTTAAATTCAAATTCATCACTGAATTTATTAAACCTATAATGGATTATCATGTTGACAACTTCAAATTTGAAATCTAAATCTCATTTGAACTTTGCATTTGTTTTCTATTTCAAAAATAATCAACTAGTTCTTTAGTAAACCATTTATCGGCTTGGTTTCATTAGATTTATATTTCCACATTAACCTCATTTCATAATATCACTTCCCTAAAACATATCTGTTTTAGTTAATAATATATTCACTATCCAAAATCGTGAATATACTTCTTTAATCAATTCAGTGTTTCTACAATTTTATTTAAAGGATTATCCACTGTCCAAAATCGTGGATAAAATTCCCAACCAACATTTACTATCACAATATTTAACTTAAAGGATAATTCGCTGTCCAAAATCACGAATATATCTCCTTTAATAACTTCTATTTTTCATTTATCAGATTCAATTGGTTTCGAATTTACAAACAATCTTTATAAATTTCATTTCTATTTATAAAACTTCGATTTATAAATCTCCTTTATTAATTCAATTCAATTTATATAACTCCATTATATACTAAAAGTCCATTTATAAGTTAAATACTTATAATCGATTTATTTACTAAATCGTTCTTCAACACATTTGAAATCAATTTTCAAAAGAATTCAGAATCAAATTCCCAAGTTATAGTTTAATGATCCCGTTGGCTATAACTAAATTGACATATCATTTTATTTCACAATTTATTATTTTGGAGATATTCAAAATATTTGATTTAAACCAATTCATTAATTCACTTCACTTATATTTTATTTTTCATTCACTTAACTTATATTTTACTTTTCATAAATCTCAACAAATCGATAATGGATTTTCGAATGAGAAACTATCGCAAACCTAAATTTAGAGAGGGGAATTTCCGAAAAATAAATTTGAATTTTCAAAATACCTTTTATTTTTCAAAGAAAACAATTTTATACTTCTTTAGATTTGAAAACATTTTTCTTTAAAGTGATCCTAGTAACTATTCATATTAAACGTCATAAACTGAGCTTTGTATAAACCAAAGCTCTGATACCACTTTTTGTAACGACCCGCCGTTCTGACCGCCCCCAGTCGGTAATTAAACCAACTTGAGATGTTCAAAATGACGGATTGTTATTCAGTTTATAGAGCTTAAACAGAATCAGCCACAGAATCACAGAATAATCATAATATTTCACATAAATGAATTTTTCTTACATATATCAGAGTTTGTACAATGCATTAAATTTTATACAGCGGAATATATCTTTAAGTACAAAAATTTTTCGAAAAGCTAAAGTGCAGCAATTTTCCGAACTCTCTCTAACTTCGCAGCCTGAAAATCTTCAAGCTGTAAAATTACTCGGTCTGACCCGAGTATTATATTCAAAAGAAAATAATACACAGGTCGGTCTAATTCAAACTCAATTATTAGTGCATAGAGGCAATACTAATCAAACAACAATTAGACGACAGTCAAATATGAATTCACCTATCCGATCCTTTAACAAGAAATCGGATAACGGTAAATATAACTTATCAGTGTTAAACAAAAAATCAGTAGTTCCAAATTATCAACGCAGATAGATGAAGGGATTATTGATGAAGATAATTTATAAAACAATCAAAATCTGCCTAAACGGCATTTAACAACAAAATCATCAAAATCGGTTCAAAATATATTGAATTGTCAACATAAAACAATTTTCATCAAAAAGAAAACATCAATTAAATCATTAGATTTGGTAGGGCTGCAGTACACACACGCGTGTACGGCCTCGCCATATTTTAAAATGTTAACTTCATGTGGCTGCAGTTCACGCTTGCGTGCACTGCCTCGCCACTACCGTAATGAAATAGAAATCATCACAACAGTAAAAACTAACAGAAATCGTAGCTGCAGAGGTCAAGTATGCTACAGCAAGAATTTCGATAAAAATCGAAGTCAACATCGAACCAAGTCAAAGCCGTGATCCAATAAAGAGATGAACAAGCCAGCGACGAGGTTAACAAAAAAAAAATCGAACAGTTCAACAACAAGTGCACAAAGGCAGTCATACCCAAAACAATGTACATGGCAAGGTTGAAATGCAACAGTTTGCATATACTCAAACAACTCAAGAAACAAGTTTCTTAACAACTCATTACTGCACATTTCCCATAAGTGCAAAATTTTCATAAAAATGAAATTGCAGGTCAAATACCCATAAAATCAAGGCGGTGTGGCTGCAATTCACACTTACATACATGTGCACTGCCTCGCCAACTCGAGTGCACAAGGTCAAATCAAAATCATATTTAACGCAAGTACAAACGGCCTCGACCAAAATTCAAAATATCACTGCAACAATGAAACTCAAGTAATTCAAGAAGTCCAAATAGTTTCAAGAATGTAAGCACTACAAGGAAACTGACTCCAAGCTGCATGTACACTTGAATACATGAAGTAAATTTGAAAACAAGGCATGTAACAGTGGAACAACAAGGCATAAAGGCTACAAGTATGACTTGAACAAAGCAAGGCTACAGAGCTCGAGCTTATGCGAAGTCAACATCACCGCATATGAATCATTTATCTGACTCAATGCAACTGCAACACCAACTCAAGAAAGCGGTGGTACACTACAACATAAAGGAACCATGCCACAAAGGCAAATAAAGTGGTCAGGCAATCCAAATATAAATCAATGCTCAATGCACGGCATAAATATGAATCAAACTCGTATATATACTGCAAGTAGCATTTAAAAGTATGCAATTTGGAAATATGGATAAAGACTTCAAGTATTCAGTCAATTCAAATGCTCCAAACATGTTCAAGTCTCACGAAAACAAATCAATGCAGACCCATATAAGTGCACATGTGTATATGTTATAAGTGCTAACAAGTAACAAGAATCAATGAATCAAATATCCATGTACAGGCAACTGAAGTGAATGGCATATGTAATAAATGATCAGTGGACAATGAAACAAAACAGGATGGACAAAAATCAGTGACAACTTCACAACCAACTAATCAGACTTCAAACTAAGCAATAGATCAGTAAATGGTGACTTCCACATAACAGAGACTTAAAGTTATGTTTGAATTTGTTTTAGAAAACTCAGGTCAAACCAGGGTTTAAAATTTATTTTAATTGAAATTTTAAAACTAATCTGTAGGTAAACAAATATATTAACCAAGACTGGAAACTAAAGCATAGAGAAGTCTCAGGTCTTAAACAACATGTTGTTATCCAGACATCTATATATATATATATATATATATATATATATATATATATACACACACAGAGAAGATAAAGCATACTTATACAATCTTGTCAGGATGTAAAAGATTTATATGCTTAAATTTTAAAATGTTACTCACTGCAATAAAATGAAACTGCAAGTACAACTGGAATGCAAACTATATCAAACAGTGACAATATGGATGCAATAGATATATGCAACAAATGAATGCAACAGAAGTATGGTGAAATCCAGTAACTAAATAAGTCAGACCACAAGTGTATCAAGACTCAACAAAGGCTACAACAGCAGGTAAAAGTTACGCATGCTACAGGGATGATCAGAAGTGACAATGTCACAAATGACCGAAGTCAAAAGGAAACCACTAGGATGAACAAGTCATCTACAATTTGAAGTATGAGACAGCTACAAAATGAAGACTATAGTAAAATTCACACATCAGTGAAAGCAAAGCCGAAGCCAACAAAAATCAATTTCTTCTATTTTCTTTTCTTTTCAAAAATTTAACTTCGAAAATCACATGAAACTATAAGCCATAGACGTGGTCACAGGGACCGACATCAACGAGCCATAGTTATCAAGAATCCAAATCAATGCTTCAGGAACGAATACAAAGATGGCCAGAGACGAAGCTCACTGGGGCCAAAAAAATCAAGGCCAAAGCCATTAAAAATATCACAGAAGCAAAATCGAACAATATCAAAGGCCGAAGCCAACAAGAAGGAATCGAACCAATCAATGAAAAATATCAACAGAGAAATCATCAACATGATAGCTATATCAAACGACTGAGAATGAAAACAGATGTGAGGGTCACTCACCTTAGCACGAAGAGCAGATCGAAGCAGAGATGAACGAAAACCAGAGGATCGATCTAGGAAGTCGAAGCCGACGCCTTTGATTTTGAAAAACCCTAATTGTTGAAAGAAGACGAACGAAGATGAAGCTGAAGCCCTAATTTTTGAATGACGAAGAGGAAACGAGAGATGCCTTTTTTTTTCTTCGGTTTGATTTGTTTATTTTTTTCTGATGATTTGAAGAGAGATGGGTTTCGAATATAAAAGAGGGGAGACGTGATTTTTGCGTGGGTTATGGCATAAATTAAGGCACGAATTTGGCTGATAAGAGTAAGGCAGTATACTCTTTTTATTATATATATTACTATTACTATTACTATTATTATTATTATTTTCTTTTTTTTTTAAATCCAATTTGTTTTGTAGATATTTTCTTTAGTAAATATAGAAACGTTTTGAAGTTCAACTATCAACATCAATTTATAAATAAAAATAATTCGTAAATCCAAACTATTTTTCTAAGTCATTAGTTTGAATTTAAAATACAAATTCAATATTCAATTTAACTCCAAAGTCAAATTTAAATTCTTTATTCAACTTTAAATAGATGAATTTCTAAAATTTAATCGCCAATTTATCCTGAAAATTTGAAATTCAAGTCAATCATCATTCGAATATTTAAAATTAATTAAATATTTTCATTTTTAAATTTTTCAAAATTCTGGGTTGTTACATTTAAATGTATTTGTTAATGTACTATTTTATTTTTCATAGATTAAATAAATATTTGCTGAATAAAATTAAATAACACAGAATTTGAATTCAAACAGAAATTTTATTCAAACAAATATTTATTACAATTTTGAATAGTACAAAATCAAGCTCTCACTATACATATACAATTTTGATTACAAGTACATCACAATTTCATATTTACATTTAACCTCACTACACAACACTCATTCACTCAATTCGTATTTTATCCTCAAATTCATTCCAGTTAGAATCCCGCATCTGAGCAATATGCAAAAATATTCACTAACGCATTAAAATTGAAAAAGAAATATTTTTGCAATGTAAAATAAAATATGAATTTTTGAAAAATAATATTTGTCTCATTTATTTGTGTTGTTCGTCATGATTTATATTTGAATTCATCACACACGAACAATGTGACATGCACAGTGTATCACTGTACATGCCACAAGGCCGTGCACACCGATATACACTTGATAATGTTGCAGGGACAGGTGAGCACAAGGTCAAACCCAAAATAAAAAGACGGGTTCAACTCGGGTGCAATATAAATAAAGTCTCGACATCAGCACAAGGTCAAACCCGAGTTTTAAAACTGGATTCAACTCAAGTGAAATTTCAAAACTCAACATGAGATGATCAAGAAACAAACAAAGACCAGAAGTACAAAATGACCACCAAGTATGCTAAAACAAAATCAGGCCAAAACCAGTTGCAACATCACTAATACTAGTGAAACAGAAGCTCAAACCAGAACAAATGTCACTGCAACATGAATACAAGTGCAGGAAAAAGCATCCTGTTTTTCAAAATGATGTATAAAGTCTCAAAGTAACAATAAAGGATGCATCAATGACAACAAGAGCAGCAAAACAATACTGCAACTCCAACAGAATAAACCAAATCTGAAGTCAGTAATGCAACAGTGACATGCACAACTACCAAGCACAGACACACATGTATATGTAGTACACAAGTGCAACAAGCAGTAGTATGCAAGTGCAGACCACAAAGACAAATGCACATGTCAACAGCACATGAAGGCAACAAAGAACACAAATCCAGACACAATGAATTCGGTGACAATATACATGAATCAAGATGCAAGGCCGAACAGGCAAATACAACACGAATGAACGCTGCAACATGCTCAAAGTAAACACATGGATACAACTCGACTACAGTAAAACATGCAGCTACCAGTGATACAAATGAATGACTAGTTTCAACCAACAATAGGCAAGTGAAACCAAGATGCTACAGATATCAGCAACAACAACTACACTAAGGTTCAAGTGGAATCAAGACAAATCAGTGCAACCCGAAGTCAGCAGCATCAGGAAAGTGAAGAATCAAAGTCGAAGCCGACCAGAATTCAGTTTAACAAAGTATAATCGAAGTCAAAAAGTAATCATCGAACAAAGTCAAATATAGTCAAGCCGTGGTCATCACGTAATCAAAAATGGGCGAAGTCAAAGCAAAAATCAACACCGTGATGACCACGATAGCGATTCAAAACCGTGTCAAACAAGCAAGCATCAATTATACGAATTTGATTGAGTCAGTAAAATCATCAACACCAGAAATTAATCGAACAGCCGAGCAAATTATGTGACAAATTCAAATAAAGAATATACGACGCAAATCTAGGGTTACAAACCCTATATAAATAAATCATCATCGGCAATTTCAGCATGGAGTTCAATCAAGCATAACAGAATAGCATAAACGAAAATCACATACCGAATCGAAGGCGAACTCCATCAACCAGAAGCAGCCGAAAGAATTAGACGAACATATCATCACTCAATTGTCAAGATGAACACAATCGGCAGCTTCTTCACGAACCCTAATTTGGATCGAAGGACGAAAGCTCTAATTTTAATCAAGGAGGAACGAACGAAGAAAGCTCTAATTTTTAATCAGGAAGAACGAGAAGAACACGGCTACCATTTTCACAAAGGAACAAATAAAAGAGGATCGGGTCAAATAAAAAAAAAGGGCCGGCCTATTTTTTTAAAGAGCTTTCTCTTTTATGTTATAAGGGGCATTTATTTGAAATTAGGGTTATTTTAATTTTAAATTGTTTTTAATTGTATTTTCTTTTTTAAACCGTTTAAATTTTTAGTCGTGTGACTAGGGGATAAATTACGTGGCGTAGTTTGAGAATTCGCAGCTCAGTGGCTGAGTTGTGGTAGGGTTTTGAGCGTAGAGTTAGGTTTAGTCGATAGCGGGTGTCGCGAGTTTATGTGTGTAAGCGTCTGACTATCTAATTTCTAGTAGAAACCTTGGGGGCAGCACGTAGGCAGGGTTTTGCCGAAGCTGGGTAAATTCTGTGTCGTTCTATTTCTGCATTTTATTATTCTGCTATTTTTTTGTGCTGCTATTAATCTGTGATCTGTGTTGAAATAATTTTATAAGCTTCCGCAATTAATTTTTATAATTTATACCATCACCTTATTCACCACCCTCTAGGGTGAAACGATCCTACAGGTGGTATCAGAGCTAGGAATAGATGTCAATTTTTGTTTTAAAAATTCTTGTTTTAAAAATCGGTTTTTGTTTTAAAAATTGAATTTTTAAAATGGCTTCTTTTAATAATACTTTTATTGAGAGTCGTTCCAATATTATTCCTTCTATTTTCGATGGAACAGATTTTTTGAATTGGAAATTGAAAATGAAATTTTATTTAAAATCTATTAATATTAAATGTTGGGATATTATTTAAAACGGGTGTGATATAACAGATAAGAAAATTATCTCGATTAACGCTCTTGTTATGCATATATTATATTCTCATATTAATCAAGATAATTTTAATTTCATCTCTCATTGTAAAAATTCGCAGGAAATCTGGAATACTTTCGATGCAATATATGGTGCAAAAGTCAACAGCAATGAGAAATCCTCCACAATCAACTCAGTTGAAGAAATGTGCTTAACAGGATTTGTAAAAAGCAGTTGTGATGAGGATGATGATGATGGAGTAGCTAAGCTGGTGTTAATAATGAAGAAATTCAAAAGATGGAACCACAAATATGGAAATCCAGCTCTAAATCAAGTATTAAAAAGTAGAATAATCAAAGCACTAGACAACCTCGTAAGAACACGGGATCATTTGCAACAAACCCTGTAATATCAAGCCCAATTATCTCCGATTTCAGCGCAATTTTGAAAAGAAATAAAAAAGAAGATGTTTTGCAGCCACGTGGAATAAAAGCGATAGCAGTGAAAGTGAGAAAGAAGATATGTGCCTTCATGGGAATATAACCGATAGCGACGATGACGAGCCAAGCGAGGTATCAAAACTTACTCACTCTGAATTACTTATTTATTTCCACGAAGTAAATGGCTGTTTTGAACGACTTAGGGAGAAATATGCTAAACTTGAATCACAAAAAGTTACTTTTAAAGAATTAAATGAACAACTTGACCAATTAGTTAAAACCTATCAAAGTAGGATCCCTAAGTGTGACAAGCGTCCAGCATTTGAGGGAGAAATTATAAAATCAGAAATTAAAATGAAATCGCTTGAAAATGAAATTCTGATTTTAAAAGAGAATGAAATACTAGAAGAGAGAATTCTATTAAAAAGTGCACACAATTGTTAAACGAAAATGAGTCTCTCAAAACACAAGTCCAACAATTGTCAACGACTTTAGATAAATTTTCAAATAGTGAAAAATCGTTGAATATGTTATTAGGAAAGCAAACTGTTAATATGGTTAGACAAGGACTTGGATATAATAAAACGAAAATTGTTGAAAGAAATATTAATCAGGTCAACTCTGTGTGCACAATTTGTAGAAAATATGGACACAATCACAATAATTGTTGGTATAGTCCCAAACATGTGAAAACTATACCGATTTGAGTTCCAAAAGGCACAAATATAAAACCTCTCAAAGTTAAACAAATTTGGGTGCCGAAGGGAACAATTATAAATAGTTTTGGGTCTCCACAAAATTATTTTTCTAAATATTCTGCCACTAACAACCATGGACCTACAAAAACAAATAGGTCACAAAAATCTTTTTCCGTGTAGGTGTGGTGGCAGGCTAAGGAACAACAACAGTGTTCTCTGGATTTTTGGCTGTTCCAGAAACACAACGGGCGACAAAGCAAAGTTCCTTAGCCTAGTATAAGGTGACAGAATCACAATGGACAACAACGAAAAATTATCGTAAAGGTAAAAAAGGTAAAGTTATATTTATTTGAACGATATATTAAATGTGATAATCTGCACCGTATTCTGAATTAAAGCAGCCAATAAAGAGATGATGAAAAGATGATGATTCTGACTTATTCAACATAGTTTGCCAATTAGATTCTTATGCCAAAAACACTATAAAATTCTCTAGATTCTTTGAATTACTTCATATGTATAAATTTGGATTAAAAATAGTGTTTTGTTGGATGTTAATACAATTGGTTATAATACGGCTAACTCTATATTCACGGTTATTGATTGTTTACACGACGTCAATTCAAATTCAAAAGAATGTCATTTAAATTGCTGTTAAAATTGAGTTTGAAATTTTTGGTGCACACTTCATGGTTTGCTCAATCAAATTCAATTAATGATGATTTTGAGTGAAAGAGAAATTCAGAAGTAGATTACACTGGTAATCTAATTGATAGAAAAATTACTAGTTGAATGTGATTTTTGTTAAGACATTTAGTAACTGCATCGTTTTTCAAAGAAAATATCTGCGTATATTTCATTTCAAATAATTTCCAAATAGCAGAAATTTTTCTCATTTCAAATAGCAAAAATCATTTTGCCGAAGCTGAGTAAATTCTGTGTCGTTCTATTTCTGCATTTTATTATTCTGCTATTTTTTTGTGCTGCTATTAATCTGTGATCCGTGTTGAAATAATTTTATAAGCTTCCGCAATTAATTTTTATAATTTATACCATCATCCTATTCACCCCATCTAGGGTGAAATCGATCCTACACAATACTTGGGGCATAGTGCTACCTCACCCCTTGATTATACACATACCCTACCACTCAGCTTGGTAATGGCACATAGGAATCATGTTCTCAAGTTCACAAGTTTAAAAACTATTCATGATACAAGGTAGCATGTTGTGAGAAGTAACCAAGTGCACTATACTAGGGGTAAACCTAGACAAATAATGAGCGCTCTCAGTCGACTTTTGACAACGTCACTAGATGCAGCTCTAGAGGATGTAATGAGTATTTGTGGACTGCCACGTCCCCCAAATTAATTTCTAAACCTTAGTAATAGGGAATCACTTTGAATGATGAGGGCCTCTCTAAACAGAAGTGACTCGATTTCTAACCTTCCAAATGCAATTACTTCATGTCAAAATCTATTTTAACACAAATAGTTTGATACCTTTACCTAATAAATTAATCCCGATGACAGGCTGGATGACTCTAACACATATCTATGGTAAAATTCCAAATAAATTTTTTTAATAGTCTGTAACTAATTCTAAGGAATGGATGAAAGTCCTTAACCACACTAGGCCTGAAAGGACCCTAAACTTGTTGGTAAATTCAAGAGAATAGGACGATCCTCTATCGCCAAAGCCAACGAGATATTTGAGTTAAAAGGTTGATTCTACCTGACCAATATAGAGATAGCAAGTTGATGTCACCAATAAACACCCCATGCCAGAGGCATATGACTACGATAATCGGCATAAACCGAACCGACAATAGGACTCTAATTCACAATGTCAACAAATTTCCTTGAGCTCCGCTCAAAAGAGCTAGGACCACTTGCTCAGACTCGATATCTACCTTATTATCGCTTGCCAATAGTCGACTCCTAACAGATTCACGAGATATCATCAGGCAAACTACCAAGGAAATTGGCTAAGCTAATTTTGTACAAATATGCTTGGGGCAAGTCTTGGAAAAGCTAATGGAAGAACAAGGAATTGCTCCAAACATCATCACCTTTCCAGACTAGATGCAACAAAAACCTGTTACAGTTAGTCAGCCTAATCATATATAATGACCCCAATTAAAGCTCTTATATAATGTACATGTCTTTGTACAAACGTTCATATAGAAGATACCAAGCATAGGCTGGGGAATAAATTGTCTGCCTTCACTCAAAGGCACCACATTACATATCCTACATAAAAGTACTCCTCAATGGACATACTCAATCTACTAAATCCATCAATAATTAATCCCATATATGCGTGCATGGAAGTGGAGAAAGTTCACTGAGAAATATGCAAATTCAGTAATCACATGGGATAGATAGGTCGTGATCACTAGACTTACCCATACAATGAACATAAATATAATGCGACGTCAATAGATCCAAGAACAATACCATAAAGTATACATCGGTTGGTTCACACACTATAGAACCTCAAACTAGAAAGCAAGAAGACCAAACCTGCGAAAACAAAATCCCACCAGGTGAAGACTAATCAAAGACGGCCAGAGACAGTCACCACACCATCCTTAAGAAGAGCCAAGCCTCACATTGAACTAGCAAAGAAAATTCTTTAGGGAAACAAAAATAAAATGTGGATAGTCAGACGTCAAAATGACGGCTATCAAACAAGAAAGGCAACTCTTGATCTGACAAAGCACTCTTTGCATTCACGAAATATGCTTTGGGGGCAAATGTTGTGGGCATTTCCACCCACTACATGGTGAATATGAAGAGTCAGGGGTAAATTTGTCATTATCTTAGAATTGACCTAAAATAGTTTAGAAGTATGCTCGAGATCAAGATATGGACCTAGGTCGAAACCACGTCTCAATTTAAATAGCAGTTTGAATAATATGGACATCTTAACATTTGCATATTGTCTAGGTTGTGTAGGTTCCACTTTGGAGAACTACTAATTTTCCCTCTCATGTGGAATATTTAAGGGAATTGGATACTCTACTTAGCGATACACAACTACCAGTTCAAGTCGCATTTGACTTGGATTAAAGGGGTTATGGCATAATAACATGTGTAGCACAACGGTAAAGACTTCCGCCTTTTTGCTAACGCACCCGATTTCAAGTCCTGGCAATAACTTATTTTCATGAAGCATGAATAATGGTTTAATAAGGAATCTAACTACTAAACACTTGACCATTTAAAATGGAAGGAGGATTGAACCAAATCCCAGAGAATGCAAGGTTGAACCAAATCTCATATGAAGAAAGGTTGAACCAAAACCCAGAGGAAGGAAGGTTAAACCAAATTGCAGGGGAAGGAAGGTTGAACCAAATTCACATGAAGGAAGGTTGAACCAAATCTCAAAGGCTATGTACTCAGCTGCCACTCCTATCATAACCTCACCGTATAAATACTAGGCGCATGGCATTATAAGTGAGGAGGTTCAAAAAGAGTGAAGCTCTCATCAACAATGACAGACAACTTTGAGAGGGAAAACTCTTAGTTCCAATAGCACATTTACTCATATTCAAAGCTTGTACCTGTAATCAGAAACGAAAGTGATTATAAAAGAGAAACAGTGGATATAGGCACATTCAGGCCGAACCACTATAAATCTATGTCTTTTTTACATTTAAGTCCTTTACTTATTCTTTATTTCATATTCTTGATTTTCTATCTCAATCGTCTGCAACTAAAATTCATTAAACAATAGCTCTATATTGAAAACAATATTCCTAGCTCAACTACTATGACTTGGAGGTGTTTTCCCATTTTTTGTGTAAATAGTCGATTTATCCGACTTTCTTTTAACGGCCACCTTAGTCTTAGCAAGAGATTGATCAAAGGATGGCCCACGTGAACTCTCGGGAGGAGGAGCTGAACCACTAGCGGGCTTCACAACCCGAAGAGATATTGTAGAGCATTCAAACAGATTATAAGTTAGTAGAATAATTTGGAAAGAAACACAACAGTAGATAACAAGAACGGCATTTATAGCTTACCAGAGTGGTCAGAGTAAATGGGAGACACAGGGAAGAAATTTATAGGATCTCCCAGGGAAAGGTGGCGTTTGATTTGAGATATGTGCTAAATCAAAGGAGGTTGTCCTAGATCCTTTTAACCAGAGGGGAGGAGAGAGTTCTTCTGCAAGTTTGTATGATTCAATAGCCTCAATCGGTTTTCGAACTTACTTGAAGCTACAACTAGAGACTCCACCATCCTTTTATCAGCCTCATTCAGTCCTTTGGAAGGAGCACCTGATAGAAAGCATAAATCAGTAAAGAAAAGTAACTTGATAAAAGGAAAATAATGAAATCAAAGCTTACAAGGAGTAGAGAAAGTCCCATTGATTTTTGGAAAGCATCTAAAAAAGAAGAACTGGTTCTCCCAGTCTCTAAATTTTTTCACTCCCTTTGACATAAACTTTTTAGGATGGTTTTCCCTGAAGATTTGGTTGTTAAGGTTGCCGAGTTTCACCAATCGGACGAGGTGGTTCAATACTTCGGCATTCAGAGAACGGATGCCAGATTCAAGTGCCATCATCTCCAAAGATAGAAGATAGGTGTTTACATTCAGGTATAGATGGATTGGAGCGATTCATAGATAAGAAAGAAACCTAGATAAGAAGTCTAGGAATGGAAGAAACCCTCCATGCCATATGAGTATAGCGGTGTAAACGAAGAGCCTTTCAGGAGGGCTCCTGATAGTGTTATTCTCTGTATGTGTAATGGCTTCCACTCCGATGATTCCAAAGCCGTTGAGAATAGTATCCACTTCTTCTTGAGTGGATATCAAAGAGCGCTCTGAAGTAGCTTCAACTTTTTTCGGAGAATTTATGATTCTGCTAGGTGAAAAAGTTTCATCTAGAAATTATTGTTTGTTATGAAGTTAACATTCTTTCAAAGATAGTAGGAGCCTACTACAACAATTTAAACATCGAACCAAACATGGGGCTTCAAATTTTTGAAAGAATGTAAAGTTAAAAATGAGGTATATTGAGCTTTCAACTAAGTCGAAAGGAGAGAAAAGGTTAACACCTAACAAACACCTCTCAACAATATCGAAGCCAAGATATAAACGTTTACTGAGCTTTCGACAAGGTTGAAAGGAAAGGTTGAAGTATATGTCCAATCGACACCCTTCAATAATGCTGAAAGCTCAATAGGAACTACGTTCTTATATAGGAATAGTTGAAGCAAACTTAAAAATGTGGAAAAAGTAGACACTACCAATATTCGATAAACAAAAAACCTTTCGACACTATCAAAACCTATAATCCTAAATTTTATATGTTACATGAATGCTGTCAAAACCCTACATACCAATTGAGTCGAAAGGTTTAAAGTTAAAGTCATATTGATAAAAAATATATAGAACTTTGGAAAGACGATGTTAGAAAAAGATAATGATTAGGTCTCCAGATGTTTATTGGAGGTTTCGACAGAATCGAAAGAGCATCGTGGTTTCGAAAACATATTAAAAACAAACTTTCAATCAAACAAAAGGTTTTAACTAGGACGAAATGTTTGGCTTGATTCATGAATTTTATAAAGAATACGTGTGCGCTGATGGTGGCGAAACCCATGAGATGAAGGTTATGCCCTTGAAAGGGTGAATTATAGCCAACCTCTTCAAAATGTATTTAAATACGCTAACGCACAAGATTGCCTTCGAGAAGGTTGACTGCATGCTACTTCATCATATAACCTTTTGACGAGGTCGATCAAATTAGCACTACATTGTCTTTCGACCCCATCGAAAGAGGCTAAGAAAGCAAAATAAAAGTTGCTGCCTTAATCCCTTTCGAAGGGGCAGAAAGGTAAATTTGTGGTGCCAATTTTTAATTCGTACATTTCAAAGCTTCCACGCGAAGAAAACAAGAAATTCTTTCTTTCCCAGATGCGATTTCAACCGCAAACATAAAGACCATTAAACAAATGGATTTAAATGTGAATTAACTAATAAAATTTAGTAATCTTTCAGATGAAATTTTAAATTTTCTAACAACAGCAACAATAATAGGATCTAAAATCGAGAAAAAACAAAATGAAAATTAACAAAAAGAAATAAGTCAAACTAAACCACGAAATCGGATCGAAGAATAATCTTGGTAAAGTTGAAACTCAAACAACTTTCAGTAAATCAAAACCAAAAATTGAAATCCCGATTATATAAAATTGGAAGTTAAGATCCACAGTGAAATGAAGAGAGAGATAGAGATTTCAAAGGTGAAACAAATAAAGCTTACTTAAGACCTGAATCTTCGATTGTTGTAGATAAAAATTATGAGGATTTGAGAATTGAAATTTTTTCTCGAAGAATATTTAATTGCAGGTGAACGAAAGAGATGAAAGAGAAGTCATGACTCATAAGAAAAGTCAACAAGGAAAGTAGGCCGCTTGATTAAATTTAAATGGACGGCCCAGATTCATGTGGGAATACCCAAAGGCGGGAAGGTTTTTGGTTTCGACATGATAGACTTGGAAAGTCAAGAGCATCCCTTCGCACATGGGGGGAAGGGGAAATGTTACTACTAAAATTCCATTCGACCTAGTTGACACTAGATTGAGCCGAATATGAAGAAGAAAAAGAGGAAGAAGCTCCAGCAAGACCTTTCGAAGGAGTCGAAAAGATGCCATAGTCAAAGTCTAGAAGGTTTTTAACCTTTCGAAGAGGTCAAAAGGATCGAAAGCACCCTTCCACTTCAATGTCCGCTTTTCAAAGCAGACGATTCCATATGCTTGAAGACCTTTCGAATGAGCCAAAACAACACCTTTCCAAGACAAGGAATGACTACCCTTCACATATGCACCAAAACTTTCAAAATCAAAGGTTTCACCTTCACTCAAACCACTCGGAAGCATGTATTAGCCTGAGTAACCCTTTCGAAAGCCAAACCAAGCCATTTGAACCGATGGAAGCCATTATTATTCAGGGAGATTCCACATCAAGTCAGAGGCAAAAGTTCAGAAGAAACTAACAATGTCAAAACCATCTGTATTACAACACCTTAGAAACCACTAGATAAAGCCTATAGATAAAGTCAAATGCCCTACAAATAAACACAGGGAAGAAAGGCGCAACTATCTCTTTCGACAAGGGTGGAAGCATTCTGAAGACAATATGGCGGCCACCTTTCGACCAGGTCGAAAGCATTAGGGTCGAAAGGTGCTAACACGCTTCTATAAATAAAACCCAAGGGGTCTGGTTTTAAGGATCCGAACTCAATCATTCAACACTTTTATTTTCTTAGTTGTAAAAGCTATAAACCCTAATTTTTAAATTGAATTGGGGAAAATAATCAACAAAATTTTCTTTGAGCTGAGAAAGGGATGTCTTCAATATTCTTAATTACTTAATTGATTCACAAGCTTTTATCAGGTCTAATCTTGTGTTACAGTTGTCAACCATATCAAAAGGTCTCTTCCGACTAAGTCAAAGCCCTTATATTTTCAAGTAATACAAGAGATAGACTCCAGGCCACCTATTATAAGACTTCTACTTTCGACAAGGTCGAAACCTTATACCAATTCATTTTCACCATAGATTCCCATTCCAAACTCAATACATTTAAGACTGAGGCTTTCAACATGGTCAAAACCTCAATTATAGAATCCTGACCTAAGCCTTAACCACTAAACAACTTAGGCCTTAGACAATGTCGAAACCCACCAAATTAAATTTTAATCTTGGATTCTTAGAGTTATCCTTCTGTATTCTGCAATTACTTCGAAAGGAAGGCTTTCGAAGGGATAATCTTACCATCTCAACAAGCTCAAAAGGCTGATAAGAATAGGAATTAATCATTTCGGCTGGGTCGAAGGTTGATCTGAACAAGTTTTAACTACAACAACCTATTCGAAAAGGTATTTGAAGAGAACATATACATTCTATTCTCCTCAACTTATCTAAAGTAACCAAAATGGATTAACCTTGCCCTTTAACTCTACTTCGAGGTGTTGACAAGATTTCTTGTTAACAGTGCATATATATATAACAATGATTATAAATTTCAATTTTAATATCATATGGTTTTAAATTATTTTTAAATTCCAAAAAATGATTTTTTTTGTGTTGGGTGAAAGTAAAATGTTACATACATAAAAATAATTTAATTTTACTACACATTCATATTTAAAATGACAATAAACACATATTTGAATTCAAGATCACGCGAGCCCAATTGCGTAGATGATCACATAAATAAAATTGATATGAATTAAAAGTTAACTCAGGTGTGGCCTAGTTGTAAATCTTGAATTCCGAATCATATAAAGTCTTAAAATCTTATGCTACCTTTTCTAGGTATTTCTAGTAATCGAAGAGATCTATGCTGTAACATCCCGCCTTTTGGCACACTTTAAACCGACACACGTTCCAATTCAAAGCATACGCAAGGGCGGATTGTTATGGGGTAAATAAGAAAAACAGAGAAGAAATAAAGCAAAATAGAATCTCACAGCGGAAGGATAAGATATAATAATCAATATACAGTTCATGATAACTGTTTACAAAATATTTATTTTACTTATATAATGAATATCAGAGTTACACATATCAATACAATCAATGCAGCGGAAATTTAGAGTGTGGTGCAATACTATAAATAATATAATACGGATTCTTCGTCTTCGTCCTCCAAAGCTAAAATCTTCGATCCTGAAATGCTCGGACTGACCCGAGCGAATTTGAAAAGACAAAAACACTCGAGTCAGACTAAAAGATCTTATGTGAGTTAAATTAACAGAAATAAATATGAGTACAGTAACTCAAGAGATGTTCGGGATTTACATCTCCTAAGGATCCGATAAACTATTTACTATGTAGTATATTGCGCTATTATAATAGTGTCTATTTATAAAATAAACTTACTTTTTAATAGCGTTAAGGGGTTACCCATATAGCCCTTAACACAAATAATGCCAATAGTCTATACACTACCGTAATACCTCCTGATCGGGAAGCTACCAGAGGATACTCCATAGGTACGACACAAATAGAAACTCGTAGTAAAGGCTCGGTATAGTAGGTGACACGGCACAACTAGGCAATGCCAGGGTAGATATACCAATTGCTATCCAGGCTGGTGGAAACGCGTAGCCGCAGCTACCGCCCACCTCGGACTAACTCCCCAAAATCAAAATATAGAATTGGCCACTGAATCAATCCAAAATCAAAGTATAATATCGAAGAGGAGGGTCCGATCAGAGGAATGACCTCATTGGCCTGAGAATCGCTCCTATTTTAGCCACCTTATGCCAACTCACGGGAGTCGGGTCCACGTATTTACCTTACAGGAAACGTCGCCACCACCTACTTCATTCTGGAATCTCCACCGCGTACATGGTTAGTCAAAGTGGTTTTCGGTATCGACAGAGAGTATGTCCATATCCGATCCCGGTCTCTTTGCCAACCCATCGTTATTATAACACCGCGGTCATTTAAAAATAGGTTATACTTTAAAAATCAGAATAAACATTCCATTTCATAACCATGAATACGATATTATTTCAAAACCCAAAACCATATTTTATCACTTATCCCAAATATAATTCTTTTCCAAAATCATAATGCTTTAACTTCATAACGTTTGAAAATCAAATATTTTCAAAGCATAATATTTTGAAAATCATAATTTAAAACCATAACTTCTAAAAAAAACTTGAATGGTTTGGACATTCAACGGTATATGAATTAAATGGTTTAACTTAAATGTTACTTTGTAAAGAAATAGTTCTCATGGCTTTACAAATACATTTCTTTATTAAAGTCTAAACCAAAATTTATATTATCTCTCTCAAGTTCCAAAACCACTTCAATTTATTTATATATACGTATATCCATTTTGAGTAACAATATTTCAAACTAAAATTGGATTTTATTCTTTCAACAAATCCATTGTTCTATTAATTAGTCTTGAATATTCACATAAAATCCATAAATAATAAGACTTCAATTTCTAGTGATAAAATATATATATCTTCCCAATTCAAATTATACTAGAATATTCATTTCAATTTATTTTGGGAAAAATCCAATTATAAATATCATATCTTAAAATTTCCAAACTTAACATTTAAACATATGATATAAATTATTAAACTCCATTTTCTTAATTTTCTTCCATTTTTAATAAAGATTTTTATACACCTTTTAATTTCAAAATTTTCAACTTCATATGTATATATATATGGAAGAAAAATATTTATACAATATAAACTTTAAGATTATTATAACCGTATTCCATCCAAACCATAGAAATCGCATAAAATAGTTATATATAGACCGCGGTGCCTGTGTATAATTTTCTATCCTATGGTCAAGTGATACGGATATTTATCATTTCAATCCGCAATTTAAAAAAAATATAAAATTTTGCGGTTGTATATCATTTCAAACCACAATCCCGAATGAAATGAAATATGCATGATAATTTGCAATTTAATGATATACAATAAACATCCATTCATCAACATCATCCATCATCCAAATCGCAATCATCAATCAATATCAATCAATAACAATATTATTTTTGGTACTACATAATAGGTAATACTGGCAATTTTATTCAAATTAAATTTAACAGCTATTAATCTACAGTCTATATTCAGTAATAAATTATATAACTGTTAACTAGCAGTTCATATAAAAACAAATAAATTTTAACTGTAAATTTATACGCAATAAATTAATTAAATTAACAGTTAAATTTAATAAATGCAATTCAACAGATATGAATAAAATAAACATGCCAAATACTCATAAATAAATTTCTATTCATTTCTAAAATTAATTTAACAAACATAAAAGCTTCTAGTAGTTGTGAGTGGGTTAAAACACTCACCTTTTGAATTTAAATCGAATTTAAATTCGATTTAAACCCAAAAATTCGCCCTTCTCGGAATTCGTCCAAACCAGCGTCATCAAATCCGGAATTAAATTACGATCATAACAAAAGAAATTTCGTGTGAATCCGACTTCGTATGAGAAAGTTATGGCGAAAAATGATGATTGAATTCAAAATTAAAAATAAATAAAACGACACACATTCATCACTTACAAATATACGTGCCACGTCACTCCTTCTATTCCGAGAAACGCACGCGGCCCCCTTCCAGAAACCCTAATCGAAGATCTACGACGATCTAACCGTTGAATCGACACAAAAACCATATAGATGCGATCCCCATCGTCCACTCTACAAAACCCAGAAAAGGTTTGACGATCCGACGAAGTTTGCGACGACGATGATGAATGGTCACGGACTGTTTGAATTAATTCTGGTCAAATGAATGTTCAAAACAGAAAACGAATTGCACCAGTAGATTACGTGCCTCGAGAACATTAACATATATTTTTGTGGAATTTTTCTGAAGTGTTTGCATTTTCACTGAAATTTGGATTGAAGTAGATCTAGGTTTTGCAACCATTTGAGGAGGAGAAGGAGATGAAGAAATGAATATACAGCAAATGACAATAGGATGGAGCTAGGGTTTATAACTGTATATATATATTAAATTTCCAAAATTTAATTAAATTTACTTTCCATTATTTATTGTCAATTAGATTGATTTATCATTGGATTCATATTTCAATTTGTAAATATCCCCAATTTCAAATATTACTTCATTTAACGTTACGTATTTATTATTTATTACTTGCTGTAGTTGATTATCAATTATACTTAATATACTAAATAGATGATAAATTTTGAATACTTGTTATCATTAACGTTTTATTTCCACTTACAAAATAAATGAAATTATTACATAAACTCCCTTAATTAAGTCAACCATTATCTTATATAACTTAACTGGTAATATATATCCCCGATTGCCCTAATTGGTTTATAGTATCAGCTAAATACATACTAACTTGTAAATAAATTCGTTTAATTGCAAATGGATCTGATCAAATTTAATAGATTGAATAGATGGGTAAGCAAATAATAATTTTTCCTTTTTGTCAAATTCAAACCCATTCCTACTTAATTATCAATTACAATTTATTACGAAACATTGATTTTATGCAGTTACCTTTTATTTGCGTAGTATTACATCAATTCCTATAACCTTGGATTCATTCCCAATTCACCAAATTCAATTAATTACACTTTACAAATGTGTTTCCAATATATAGGTATTGCCCAAGTTAAATTTATTAGCTAAGTCATATTAATAAACAAATGACTTATATGAATGATTAAAATTTTCAATTATCTCACTTTACTCCTAAACTTTTGTTATTTAATAATTATTGCTTAGAACCTGATTTTAATCTTCCCATTATCTATTTAATTCCTTCTAGAATCATAGCTAATATTTGTCATCCCTTCATTACCCAAATGTTCTTATCCCATCAAATTTTAAGTTATCGAAATATTAAATGTCAATTTCTTTAATTGCACTTAACCCAAATACATAAAACTTGCCCAATTTCTCCTTAAATCAATAACCTTCATATACAAATATGTTTATCATAAATTTTATCTACTCTTCCTTTTTAGGTAATGTCCTATATTAGATTTCCATGTAATTTGCAATAAATCATACTCGTAGTTATATCACATTAAATGAATAAATAAGTGTTGACTCTATTCTTTTGATTCAACATTGGTTTACGTTATATTTCATTAATATTTCTACATACATCAGGATTTTTAAAAATGGTTGTAACGTGAAATCTCGTCTACTTCCCATTTTATATTTAAGGCTTCTAAAACCGATTCATATCATTTCTCTAGTCCAAATTTTATTAATATAACCTTAAATTTAATTTATTCCTATCGATGTAATGGTTAAACACAAATTTCACTTATTTGCAATAAATCCACAAATTGGATTTCAAATTTTCAAATAAATAAATAAATTTTAGTTTATCACTTCTTAAATACCCAAACGTCAATGCCTTAATTTAAACTGCATTTATTACATTTTATAAAAATCCTCCATCTTAAGTGACAAATCAAAACTACCCTAACTACATAAATCATCGTATTATAAAGATATTTACACCATCCTCCATTTATTACCTTAATTTATTTAAGGTAACCTTAAATTAATATCTATTGCAATGATTTCAAATTATTATTCCCCCATTCCTTTTTAATTTCAATAACGCCAAATTTAACCGTTATATTCTCTTTATTTATGCGATAAATGCAATTATTGAATCTAATACTCCATTTAATTAATAGATCCTGCTTCCTAGAATCTATATCAATAATAGGTCAAATATATACATAGAATTAGCCTTAACTTCACCTAAAAGAATTAGCTATTTCAACTACCGCACAAAACTACGCTACTGCACAATTTAATCAAATAAATTAATTGAACTTAAATCAGCATAAAGGTTATAAAATTATAAATGTAATCTTAATAAATTCATTTATTGATTTAGACTCTTTCTATACAGTAATTAACCTATTTGTGGGTATAAATAACTTTGGAATTATATTACATCTCATTAGTGCGCGTTTTATTTCCTATAACTTCTCCTTATTTAACTATACCCATTAACAAAAAAAAAATTAGCTTTATTTCAATCTATTTCCCTTCTTAACTAAATAAAATAAATGGTTAACCTATGAGACGACCCGACCTTCCACTCCCGGAAAATCGCGTCATCTATTAAGAAAGAAAGGGATAGAAGAAAAAAGAAAGAAGAGAAAGAAGAAACAACACAAGAATCTCAACAGCGGAACGAATAATCTATATTAATAACAAAGTATTACATAGTATACATCAAATATCAGAGTTACACAGACATATACAACACATACTAGACAGTTATAAACACCTGTCTAGTTATTACAATTCAATCACAATACATAACAACTCAGAGATAACAACACAGCGGAAAACTATATAACTATGCGCGGAAGCCTCCTGCTCCATTGCTCCTCCACAATTCGTCAAAGCTATCCTGAATCCTAACCTGAATTCCCTTGGCTACTCATAAAAATTTGAGTACCCAAGAGTTAT
Source organism: Allium cepa (assembly GCA_030765085.1). Lineage (NCBI taxonomy): Eukaryota > Viridiplantae > Streptophyta > Magnoliopsida > Asparagales > Amaryllidaceae > Allium > Allium cepa. The sequence goes on along the minus strand of CM060940.1, from coordinate 248,741,886 downwards.
GGAAAAACAGAAATAACTCCGGGTCAGACATGGGTCTGGTGTGAGTAACAGGTTAAAGTTGCTTAACTTTCAAAAACCTTTGAAAAGAAAGGTATCACGTAAGACTTCCCACACATAAACATGGAAAAGTTTTTACCTTACGCTAACCAAAACATTTGATAGGAAATCCGATGATATTATAATAGTGTCTAGGGTTTTCAAATAAATAAGAAATAGCCGAAATTGTTACATTCATTAAATTCCAGCTACTAGCCACAAAAGTGGGTAATACAATCAAAACCGTTGGCACTTATTGGATTTTGGATTCCATACAATGGCAGGGCTACTGGGGTACCGCCCGTCACAGTACGTGGCCTAGATCACCGTACCGAGGATTACTCCCTTCATCCCCTGCAACACAAAGCCGGACCCGTTCCTTACTGAACAGTTCCGAATAAGATAACCCCGACGGTAAGAGCTCAAAAGACCGTCCACACAGCCGAAATATAAAGGGACCTCTAGACAGGGGTATATCTTACTCTCAAGTGGGGGCTACCCACGAAGCCTTGCTGCACCTCCCCTGTTTTAGCCATTCCCGGTTGATGAGGCTTGAGGCTACGATTTACCTTTATAGGACATATCATCTTAGAATGCTCATCGTCCACCTGACGATGTGCTGAAAGCATTCAATCCATACAAGTTCGTTCCGGGTTCGAACGAAACCGAAGGCATTATCTCGTTACACTCATATTGGAATCACCCTCAGAGTTAACGACAATAACCCTTGCACTTCATACCACCATCTCGAATCTATAAGTACTATTCCGTCAAACTCATTACGGAATCACCCACAGAGTTATACTGACGTATAGCCCTTACACCTCGAGTCTTCACTCGCTCCACTTTGGTTCACGACCTAACGTTATTTGGAATCGATGTGGTTTTCGGATATCCAAATATGGAAACCCGATCCCGGTCTCATCGAAATCCAAAGCGTGTCTTTTAGGTCCAAGTTGTTTAAAAGTTTTTAAAACATTTCAATACAGTATCCATATACACACAGATAGATAACTTAAATCATAACTGATAATCAACATTATCACATAATAGGGAACCCACATAATCAATATCAAATAGATATTCCATATATCATCACAATAGATAACCTATGTTATCATCACAACACAATCAAGCATCCATACCACACAATATCATTTATCTCATTACTGAGATCACACGGCATCTAAGTCAAACAATGACATCCATTCATACATAAGCAAAGATTTACTCATCACAATATAATTAATTTAAATGAATTAAATTAACTATCTCCATCTCTAATTAATTTAAAATGAATTAAATTAATTACTTAATCTATAATTAATTAAAATAAATTAAATTAATTACTTCATCCAATTATAACTTGCTTACCATCTATTTAATTCATTACAATCAATTAATCATTCAAAATAAATCTTCCTAATTAATCACTCTTGATTAATTACTCTTAATTACATTCATGTAATTATCCTTAATTAATTTCACAAATTAATTATCCTCAACTAACAGTAATTAACCTTAATTACTTCAATTAATTAATTAATCATAATTAATTACCTTAATCCTTAATTAATTATATTAATTAATTACCTTTAATTGCCTATTACTGATTAATTAATCATAATTAATCAACTTTAATTACATCATTAATTAAAATAATTAATGATCCTTAATAATTAATTTCTTAATTAATTATTTGATTAATTTCTAAATAATTAATCCAATTTTACTCATACTTAAACACCTCCACTTAATTACAATCATGTAATTATTAATTAATTACTTAACTAAGTAAATTCCCAAATCATTAATTACATAAAGTAATTATTTAAAACCCAAATGTTTAAAATTAATTAAACTTAATTAATTAAATTAAACAACCCCATTAACTAAATTAATTACATTAAGTAATTAATTCTTAATTTCTTTATCAAGTAATTATACTAAAACCATTTACAATTGATTATAACTAAATTAATTAATCTAATTAATTATAAAAACTAATCACATTAATTAATTATTTAAATAATCCTGGTTAAAGACCTCATTAACCCTTCTCTAATTATTTAATTAAATAATTAACTTAGATTAATTATAAATTTAATTATCTTTAATTATCTATAATTTAAAGTCTAATTATTTAAATAAATCTTGATTAAAAACTTAATTACTTAATTAATAATTTATTAATCATTAATTAAAAATCTAATTAATGATCTAAATTTCAAATTGATTAACCCCTAAATCAATATGCATTTAACCTTAATAATTAATTAAATTAATTAATTAATTATTACTTAATTACTTTTTAATAATTAAATTTCAAAACATAATTTCCTCACTTAACCTTAAAATAAACTTTCTAAATTATGTTTCAAACAAATTTTATTTTAAAACAAAGTGCTTTAAACTTATTTCCAAATTCCATTTCAAATATAAGTTTTGAAATGTAAATAGTTTGAACTTAACAAAGTTCAAAACTTTAGCATCTCAATAACTCAATTAAAACTTAGTTTAAATCTTGCAACTTCAAATTTTCTTTCAGTTTCAAAAACTGAATATACATTCACTATGATTCCACATTTTAAACTTAAGATTCAAACTAGCTTTGAATTCAGATTTAAATTTAAATTTTAAACTCTGTTAAACCTTAAACTTCAGGTTTTAAAACATTTTATAAAAACACTTTAACAAAATCAAAGTTGTTAAAACCCTTATATTTCTATGAAACTTAAATATTTTTGAATCTATAATTCAAACCCATTTTGAATTAAAATTTTAAACTTGTTTTTAAAACTTTGATTTAAGACATGCTCTACATTTTTTTTTTATTCAGTTTAAAATTTAAAAAAAAACTCAAATAATTTCAGATTTTGGTAAAACAGTTTTCAGGTTATTAAAACCTGTAAAAATGAATAAGTTTTCTTTTTAACTTTATTTATTTAAACTGAAATGTTAAATTAATTTGAATCCAATAAATCCAAACTTGAATTTAAATATGATTTAAGTTTTCTTAATCAGTTAAAAGTTTCAGGATTTACAAATCATAAACCCAAAAATTACAGGTTTGCAAAACCTGTAAACTAACACTTGAACCTTCCCCTCACTAACTCTTCTTCGAGTCTGCAACCCCACATACCCGAGTCACATATCACAAAACTTCGAGTCAAAAAGAAGTTCACCCGAGAACTTTCACTGCTAAACCAACAACACAAAAACAATTCCTTCTCCCTGCAAATTCCTTCACCGTGCATATGCACGGTGATTCCGGTCACCGTTGACCATCAGAGTCGATCCCCCTTCATCATAAAACACCCCAACCTTCAGATGCTATCATCAATTCATGTTTTAAACCTCTAATTTGAGTTTGAGGATTTCAAATCCCAACCTGGGAAACAAAACACAGTTCCATTCAAAACCTGTCAACAATCAAATCTCTTCCCTCCGACCACCTGTCGATGAACTCCTCCGTCCACATCTTCAACTATGGCTAGACTTTAATCCCTCAAAAGCTTGTAACACTCGGTCTATCATACAAGCAAAGATGAACGATTCCAAAACACCTAGCAAAACTAGGGTTACAGAAAACAAATTAACATTTCTGCAACCATGGTGATTTTCATCACCATCACCTATTTTTCCTATCATCTCTGATCCATCCTCCATCACCATGCCGAAACTCATCTCCTCCAGATTCATGGATTCCCAGGAAAACCCCAAATTTCATATTTAGTTCAACTTCTAACTGCACCCTTATCTTGATTCTAAAAATTCCAATTTTTGATTTAGAAATCAAGTTCCAGTTAGTACTATTGAATTATGATACTGAAATACAACACTTGTATGTTTTAAATTTTGCCAAGAATCAACATGCTTTGATGTTTCTTGTGTTTCCAGAGTGAAACTGATATTTTAACTTTCTTGAAAATTCTAAGTATTAATTTAAGAAAATAAAACAATCTTTACTTTATATCTTACATAATATCAGAAAATAGATTATGTGATAAGTATCCAATATCAATTTGGTGCCTGTAAAATCAAGACAAAACAGAACAGACAATTGAAAGAAGAAAGGAGAAAAAAAAACAGCATACACATCACCTATTTTCATATCAGCAATAATTATAACAAAATAAAACTATTCCATATTAGTATACTAGCATGCAACCTGTTTTAAAAATTTAAATTTTAAGTTACTCACCTTTTTAACAAATGCAGAGCTGTTTTGATCCTGATTCACTCCATGTTTGAAATGATATGCAGACCCCTGTTTTGAATTTTCCAGAAAACAAATGCTGGCCTGATTTCCTCTGTTGAAATCTTGATGAAATGTTCATGATTCCTCCCTAGTCACTTGCATGTAGATGTAGATGCAGTTTTGCCTATATTTCCTAACCCCATGCTAGCATGCAGATGAACTTCAACCCAGGTCCAAAACAAAGTGTAGAAAAAAAAATGCAGGCTTTATTTTGGTTTGAGGAAATGCATATCTTCTGATTTGAGGAGTTGCATATTTGATGTTTGAGTAACATGCAGATGCTTTTGATATGAGGACATGCAGATCTGATCTTTGATTTAAATTTTGCAGATTTTGTGGCTTGTTAATGCATTTGAGGTATGCAGGTTTCTACTTTGATTTGAAGAGGAAATGCAAGCTACAGATTGATAATGAGGAGGGTTACAGGGATTTGATCTTGGTTTTACATTATGAGATGAAGATGATACAGATTTTAGAAGTTTGAATATTCTTTGATAAAAAAATGGAATGCAATATGAATGAAGATGTAAATTAAACTAAGGTATTTTCAGTTTTAATAAAAGTAAAGAAAAATTAAACAAAATTTTAACACTTGTCAAATTGTACAACACTTGTTAAATAATGCTAAATCTTCATACACTTGTCTTTTTAAAAGTAATTTGTATATTAACATGTTAATAAACATGTATTAAGCTTAATTGATAAATTAATTAGAATTTAAATATGTATCTAAATTTATAAAAGAAAGCAAATCATGCTTATAAAATAAAACTTATACATATAGAAATTAAAATAATTAAGATTTCAATCTTTTAAATTTATATTCAAACCAAACTCAAAATCAATAAATCTCAAATCAAGTTATATACATAAATTAAATTTGAAACAAAAATTACAAATTCTATTCAAACTTACTTATAAAAACAATATACTATAAACATTGTTTTAAAAAAAATCATTTTTAAAAGAAATCATATTTTTACCAATAAAATATCCATTTTATTTGATCATTCTAAATTTAAAGTTCAATCTAATTTAATTAAAAACATTTAATATTTTCTTATCAGTTCTTAAAATCATATTTATTTATGAAATAGTCTTTGAAAACTCATACTAGTTTGTATTAAAATTTCCCATTTATAATGTATGCATATTAGAATTTAAAACATGATTTAATTATTAAGTTAAACCAAAATCATTTATTAAACTTTGAAAAGCTTAAATATTAAATAAAGCCAATTTTCCAATTTACTACAAATATTAAATAAAACAAATTTCTCAAATTATAAAAACTAGAAAATATGTTTTACTTATTAAAATTTAAACAAAGCTAATTCTATTTAAAATATAAACCAAGTATTTATATTGGAAATAGGATCAATTTATTATTTTTAAAAGATAAAATAACCAATTCAAATATTTACTGAAGAGATTATTAAATTTATCTGAATAATTATTTACAGAATATCAATATCAATTTAATTTTTATTACAGATTATTAAATTGATATTGTTAAAAATTCCGGGATGTTACAATCCTTCCCCCTTAAAAGAATTTCGTCCCCGAAATTTAAAACAAAGGTAATTTAATAATCTTATTAAATTTAATTTAAAAACACAAGCATATACCAAACATATGCTAACAACCAACACAACCAATCAAACAAATCTAATTATCCAAACAAATTCTGGATAGAATTTCTTCGAGTTTCCCCAGGTGTATATATATACACACCGGGATACTCACCCTAGAGAATCCAAACAAACAATACTATGAAGCTACTAAGCTCCAATACAACTATAACTACAACACTAGACAAGATATCAGACTACAAACGAGTCTGACTCAACAATCAAAACTCCAGAACTGCTGGTTCCACAACCAGAGACAGATCATACACGTACTCCCTCAGAGATACGTGAAACCCATCGAATCCCAGTAATCCAAACTGGCAATCCAATCCTATAGATCAATTACTCATCTCCTAGATCACAGAAAAGATCCAAAACACTTCAGAGCTAGCTTCACAGACCCACCCAATCTTATAGCTCACTTACGATTGGAGAAAACTTATCCAAAATTAAATCTCCGACTTCAGAGTCCAAATTTCTCAATCCCTTATCCATAAAACTCTTCAGAAGATCCTGGGTTACCAACATCCATCCTGATCAGCTTAACTCTTGCTGATTCCATCAGAAACAGACTGAAGCAAAACAATCCAATGCTCTCCTCAAGATCACTCAAAAACCAAGAACACAAACCCTGCTTCTCAACAACAGAAGACAGAACAACTTCTCCTTATCCGAGAAACAAACAGAAGCACCTCCAAACTGCTTCCGCTGCACAACTCTGATCCGAAACAGAAGAAAATGCAGAAGAACACAAGCACAGACCAGACAACCCAGCACAGAAATATGGTTCCAAAGATCCATAAAGAAAACTCAGATGTTCCTTCCTAACCTGAGTTGCTTCACCAACTTTTATCTCAAGGAACCACCCATCTACTAACTGAACCACCAGCTCCAATTCCTGGAAAGAAAACTCGATCTCCAGATGCAGACAAACTCTGACTTCCAGAAGACATCCAGACAATCTCCAAAAAACACAAGAGATCATGCTATCGCAAGTCACTTTTGCGATCAACTCAGCCTAAATCCAAAGAAACTGCTCTCTCTCAACCAAATAGAACAGCTTATGCTGACTTAGCCAACTTACCAGAGAAAAGATCCACTCTGCTGCTTCTGAACTCCACTTCAGAGAAACTATCCAGCCAGAAGACTCCCAATCACTCAGAACACTCTGCTAAACTTAGCCACATCACCGGCAGATTCACTTCTTATTCTTGTTCCAAAGAAACATCTTCAGAAATATCCATAGTCACTGCATCTCATCATGCAGCTACAACTTCCTGAGATATCAAGATATCATCACTCACTTCTGTCCAACCGACAGATCCAAATTCTACTCATCAACTTCAAAAATGAACTCCGAACCTTAACAGGTTTCCTTCAGAGATCAATGAAGTTCTTCATCACTACAAGACTTACTCGAGACGGTATTAGGTCTACAGTCTCGTCCAATACTTCCAACCTCAAACATTCAAACTCCAACCAATGGTAGTCGTGTTACACACACTACTACCCCATCTACCTTTATAACTTATATTGGAAAAACCTGAACAGGTAACCCAATAGATAGGTAGAAATAAATATATATATTTATTTAAAATTACAAATACGCTCTCTCAAGAAAGACACCACTACAGAGCCTAGGTATTCACTCAACCTAACGCTCTGATACCAAGTGAGACGACCCGACCTTCCACTCCCGGAAAATCGCGTCATCTATTAAGAAAGAAAGGGATAGAAGAAAAAAGAAAGAAGAGAAAGAAGAAACAACACAAGAATCTCAACAGCGGAACGAATAATCTATATTAATAACAAAGTATTACATAGTATACATCAAATATCAGAGTTACACAGACATATACAACACATACTAGACAGTTATAAACACCTGTCTAGTTATTACAATTCAATCACAATACATAACAACTCAGAGATAACAACACAGCGGAAAACTATATAACTATGCGCGGAAGCCTCCTGCTCCATTGCTCCTCCACAATTCGTCAAAGCTATCCTGAATCCTAACCTGAATTCCCTTGGCTACTCATAAAAATTTGAGTACCCAAGAGTTATGGAAAAACAGAAATAACTCCGGGTCAGACATGGGTCTGGTGTGAGTAACAGGTTAAAGTTGCTTAACTTTCAAAAACCTTTGAAAAGAAAGGTATCACGTAAGACTTCCCACACATAAACATGGAAAAGTTTTTACCTTACGCTAACCAAAACATTTGATAGGAAATCCGATGATATTATAATAGTGTCTAGGGTTTTCAAATAAATAAGAAATAGCCGAAATTGTTACATTCATTAAATTCCAGCTACTAGCCACAAAAGTGGGTAATACAATCAAAACCGTTGGCACTTATTGGATTTTGGATTCCATACAATGGCAGGGCTACTGGGGTACCGCCCGTCACAGTACGTGGCCTAGATCACCGTACCGAGGATTACTCCCTTCATCCCCTGCAACACAAAGCCGGACCCGTTCCTTACTGAACAGTTCCGAATAAGATAACCCCGACGGTAAGAGCTCAAAAGACCGTCCACACAGCCGAAATATAAAGGGACCTCTAGACAGGGGTATATCTTACTCTCAAGTGGGGGCTACCCACGAAGCCTTGCTGCACCTCCCCTGTTTTAGCCATTCCCGGTTGATGAGGCTTGAGGCTACGATTTACCTTTATAGGACATATCATCTTAGAATGCTCATCGTCCACCTGACGATGTGCTGAAAGCATTCAATCCATACAAGTTCGTTCCGGGTTCGAACGAAACCGAAGGCATTATCTCGTTACACTCATATTGGAATCACCCTCAGAGTTAACGACAATAACCCTTGCACTTCATACCACCATCTCGAATCTATAAGTACTATTCCGTCAAACTCATTACGGAATCACCCACAGAGTTATACTGACGTATAGCCCTTACACCTCGAGTCTTCACTCGCTCCACTTTGGTTCACGACCTAACGTTATTTGGAATCGATGTGGTTTTCGGATATCCAAATATGGAAACCCGATCCCGGTCTCATCGAAATCCAAAGCGTGTCTTTTAGGTCCAAGTTGTTTAAAAGTTTTTAAAACATTTCAATACAGTATCCATATACACACAGATAGATAACTTAAATCATAACTGATAATCAACATTATCACATAATAGGGAACCCACATAATCAATATCAAATAGATATTCCATATATCATCACAATAGATAACCTATGTTATCATCACAACACAATCAAGCATCCATACCACACAATATCATTTATCTCATTACTGAGATCACACGGCATCTAAGTCAAACAATGACATCCATTCATACATAAGCAAAGATTTACTCATCACAATATAATTAATTTAAATGAATTAAATTAACTATCTCCATCTCTAATTAATTTAAAATGAATTAAATTAATTACTTAATCTATAATTAATTAAAATAAATTAAATTAATTACTTCATCCAATTATAACTTGCTTACCATCTATTTAATTCATTACAATCAATTAATCATTCAAAATAAATCTTCCTAATTAATCACTCTTGATTAATTACTCTTAATTACATTCATGTAATTATCCTTAATTAATTTCACAAATTAATTATCCTCAACTAACAGTAATTAACCTTAATTACTTCAATTAATTAATTAATCATAATTAATTACCTTAATCCTTAATTAATTATATTAATTAATTACCTTTAATTGCCTATTACTGATTAATTAATCATAATTAATCAACTTTAATTACATCATTAATTAAAATAATTAATGATCCTTAATAATTAATTTCTTAATTAATTATTTGATTAATTTCTAAATAATTAATCCAATTTTACTCATACTTAAACACCTCCACTTAATTACAATCATGTAATTATTAATTAATTACTTAACTAAGTAAATTCCCAAATCATTAATTACATAAAGTAATTATTTAAAACCCAAATGTTTAAAATTAATTAAACTTAATTAATTAAATTAAACAACCCCATTAACTAAATTAATTACATTAAGTAATTAATTCTTAATTTCTTTATCAAGTAATTATACTAAAACCATTTACAATTGATTATAACTAAATTAATTAATCTAATTAATTATAAAAACTAATCACATTAATTAATTATTTAAATAATCCTGGTTAAAGACCTCATTAACCCTTCTCTAATTATTTAATTAAATAATTAACTTAGATTAATTATAAATTTAATTATCTTTAATTATCTATAATTTAAAGTCTAATTATTTAAATAAATCTTGATTAAAAACTTAATTACTTAATTAATAATTTATTAATCATTAATTAAAAATCTAATTAATGATCTAAATTTCAAATTGATTAACCCCTAAATCAATATGCATTTAACCTTAATAATTAATTAAATTAATTAATTAATTATTACTTAATTACTTTTTAATAATTAAATTTCAAAACATAATTTCCTCACTTAACCTTAAAATAAACTTTCTAAATTATGTTTCAAACAAATTTTATTTTAAAACAAAGTGCTTTAAACTTATTTCCAAATTCCATTTCAAATATAAGTTTTGAAATGTAAATAGTTTGAACTTAACAAAGTTCAAAACTTTAGCATCTCAATAACTCAATTAAAACTTAGTTTAAATCTTGCAACTTCAAATTTTCTTTCAGTTTCAAAAACTGAATATACATTCACTATGATTCCACATTTTAAACTTAAGATTCAAACTAGCTTTGAATTCAGATTTAAATTTAAATTTTAAACTCTGTTAAACCTTAAACTTCAGGTTTTAAAACATTTTATAAAAACACTTTAACAAAATCAAAGTTGTTAAAACCCTTATATTTCTATGAAACTTAAATATTTTTGAATCTATAATTCAAACCCATTTTGAATTAAAATTTTAAACTTGTTTTTAAAACTTTGATTTAAGACATGCTCTACATTTTTTTTTTATTCAGTTTAAAATTTAAAAAAAAACTCAAATAATTTCAGATTTTGGTAAAACAGTTTTCAGGTTATTAAAACCTGTAAAAATGAATAAGTTTTCTTTTTAACTTTATTTATTTAAACTGAAATGTTAAATTAATTTGAATCCAATAAATCCAAACTTGAATTTAAATATGATTTAAGTTTTCTTAATCAGTTAAAAGTTTCAGGATTTACAAATCATAAACCCAAAAATTACAGGTTTGCAAAACCTGTAAACTAACACTTGAACCTTCCCCTCACTAACTCTTCTTCGAGTCTGCAACCCCACATACCCGAGTCACATATCACAAAACTTCGAGTCAAAAAGAAGTTCACCCGAGAACTTTCACTGCTAAACCAACAACACAAAAACAATTCCTTCTCCCTGCAAATTCCTTCACCGTGCATATGCACGGTGATTCCGGTCACCGTTGACCATCAGAGTCGATCCCCCTTCATCATAAAACACCCCAACCTTCAGATGCTATCATCAATTCATGTTTTAAACCTCTAATTTGAGTTTGAGGATTTCAAATCCCAACCTGGGAAACAAAACACAGTTCCATTCAAAACCTGTCAACAATCAAATCTCTTCCCTCCGACCACCTGTCGATGAACTCCTCCGTCCACATCTTCAACTATGGCTAGACTTTAATCCCTCAAAAGCTTGTAACACTCGGTCTATCATACAAGCAAAGATGAACGATTCCAAAACACCTAGCAAAACTAGGGTTACAGAAAACAAATTAACATTTCTGCAACCATGGTGATTTTCATCACCATCACCTATTTTTCCTATCATCTCTGATCCATCCTCCATCACCATGCCGAAACTCATCTCCTCCAGATTCATGGATTCCCAGGAAAACCCCAAATTTCATATTTAGTTCAACTTCTAACTGCACCCTTATCTTGATTCTAAAAATTCCAATTTTTGATTTAGAAATCAAGTTCCAGTTAGTACTATTGAATTATGATACTGAAATACAACACTTGTATGTTTTAAATTTTGCCAAGAATCAACATGCTTTGATGTTTCTTGTGTTTCCAGAGTGAAACTGATATTTTAACTTTCTTGAAAATTCTAAGTATTAATTTAAGAAAATAAAACAATCTTTACTTTATATCTTACATAATATCAGAAAATAGATTATGTGATAAGTATCCAATATCAATTTGGTGCCTGTAAAATCAAGACAAAACAGAACAGACAATTGAAAGAAGAAAGGAGAAAAAAAAACAGCATACACATCACCTATTTTCATATCAGCAATAATTATAACAAAATAAAACTATTCCATATTAGTATACTAGCATGCAACCTGTTTTAAAAATTTAAATTTTAAGTTACTCACCTTTTTAACAAATGCAGAGCTGTTTTGATCCTGATTCACTCCATGTTTGAAATGATATGCAGACCCCTGTTTTGAATTTTCCAGAAAACAAATGCTGGCCTGATTTCCTCTGTTGAAATCTTGATGAAATGTTCATGATTCCTCCCTAGTCACTTGCATGTAGATGTAGATGCAGTTTTGCCTATATTTCCTAACCCCATGCTAGCATGCAGATGAACTTCAACCCAGGTCCAAAACAAAGTGTAGAAAAAAAAATGCAGGCTTTATTTTGGTTTGAGGAAATGCATATCTTCTGATTTGAGGAGTTGCATATTTGATGTTTGAGTAACATGCAGATGCTTTTGATATGAGGACATGCAGATCTGATCTTTGATTTAAATTTTGCAGATTTTGTGGCTTGTTAATGCATTTGAGGTATGCAGGTTTCTACTTTGATTTGAAGAGGAAATGCAAGCTACAGATTGATAATGAGGAGGGTTACAGGGATTTGATCTTGGTTTTACATTATGAGATGAAGATGATACAGATTTTAGAAGTTTGAATATTCTTTGATAAAAAAATGGAATGCAATATGAATGAAGATGTAAATTAAACTAAGGTATTTTCAGTTTTAATAAAAGTAAAGAAAAATTAAACAAAATTTTAACACTTGTCAAATTGTACAACACTTGTTAAATAATGCTAAATCTTCATACACTTGTCTTTTTAAAAGTAATTTGTATATTAACATGTTAATAAACATGTATTAAGCTTAATTGATAAATTAATTAGAATTTAAATATGTATCTAAATTTATAAAAGAAAGCAAATCATGCTTATAAAATAAAACTTATACATATAGAAATTAAAATAATTAAGATTTCAATCTTTTAAATTTATATTCAAACCAAACTCAAAATCAATAAATCTCAAATCAAGTTATATACATAAATTAAATTTGAAACAAAAATTACAAATTCTATTCAAACTTACTTATAAAAACAATATACTATAAACATTGTTTTAAAAAAAATCATTTTTAAAAGAAATCATATTTTTACCAATAAAATATCCATTTTATTTGATCATTCTAAATTTAAAGTTCAATCTAATTTAATTAAAAACATTTAATATTTTCTTATCAGTTCTTAAAATCATATTTATTTATGAAATAGTCTTTGAAAACTCATACTAGTTTGTATTAAAATTTCCCATTTATAATGTATGCATATTAGAATTTAAAACATGATTTAATTATTAAGTTAAACCAAAATCATTTATTAAACTTTGAAAAGCTTAAATATTAAATAAAGCCAATTTTCCAATTTACTACAAATATTAAATAAAACAAATTTCTCAAATTATAAAAACTAGAAAATATGTTTTACTTATTAAAATTTAAACAAAGCTAATTCTATTTAAAATATAAACCAAGTATTTATATTGGAAATAGGATCAATTTATTATTTTTAAAAGATAAAATAACCAATTCAAATATTTACTGAAGAGATTATTAAATTTATCTGAATAATTATTTACAGAATATCAATATCAATTTAATTTTTATTACAGATTATTAAATTGATATTGTTAAAAATTCCGGGATGTTACAACCTAAACACTTGTTATCCTTTGATATATTCAAATTCACTTCCAACATTTATTAACAAAATGTTGCCATAGGTTTAGATTTACATAAATAAATTATATGAATAGGTAGAAAAATTGGTAATCCGCAAATGCCCAATATACACGCATTAATTACTACCTATTGTTAGAATCCATTTATTAATTTACTAGTTAATAACGTCTTTTTATTTCTATTTACTACCAAACTCTCTATTTTATTATAGTTCTAATATATTAATACTTAGGCACATCAAGTGCTAGCCCTTTTGTTATTTATATTAAATTGGGTATGCACAAATAAGTTGTTAATTAACTATTTCTACAAAATTATATTCATACATTCAGTTCCATATCTTATAGGGTTAAATTCTAATTACTTACGCTTAATCTATCAATTTAATACTCTATTCAAACATGCATTTAAATTCTTTTTATTCTAAATAAATTTTATTAAGTGTTGACATCCACTAATAGCATTCACCTTTATTACAACCAAAGGTGACATCTTCACTACTGATTTTATATTAAATAATTCCATTCTAGTAAATATTTTTATTAATATTCACTGATTCGCATTTATACTGGTTTCTTATATTTAACTTATAACAAGGTGTGCAAATTTACAAAGTTCAAATTTATTTCCATGTAACTATTAAATTGTTACATTAAATTCCAATTACTATAACAAATTACTACATTTTCTCAAATAAAATCTTAAGACCTTTATTTTATTCTAAATTAGATTAGAAACATATTAATTTAATTCATTTAACATTATCAAATTCAACGGGTCGTTACAATCTCCCCCACTCAAAACTTTTCGTCCCCGAAAAGGAAAAAGAAGGAAGAAGGAAGAATAAAAACAGTACATCTATTTCAAATATTAACTTATAATCAATAATTTACACAAAAAAAAAAAAATTCCTTAAACGGAATATACTCGTTTTATAATCATTATATCCTTTTATACTTAAATAATTAAAGTTTGGAAATCATTTTCAACAAAATTCTAAGTCCAAAATTTACGGAAAATTTTGGCAGAGTCTCCTTTGTACGGAGAGACTCTGGAGAAAATATAATATCAAAATATACAAATATATTACATATATTATCAAAATATTATATCCCAACACGGGAAAAATAGCGCTTTAAACGTAATCCGAAAACGTACCTATTTGTCAAGCAATGTACGCTTATTATTATGGAACCAAAAGCAGTAGCAGTTGCTTCCATCACCTGTATTCACTTATATAATCTAAAAGGTTAAATATTTATTTTAAAGTGAATTATTCAAGTGGATTCAATCATTAATCAACCAAACAATTCAACAACCATCAACCTTACAAACAACATACATACACAAACAAAACAACCATTTAATCCATCAAACAAACAGTTGTTTGGGTTCAAACTTGAAATTTGTATGAAATGAAATTAACTATCAAGTGCATCCTTTACTCAACAGTCTTAGATGGAACAAAGATAGATACTTATTCATTTAACCACTTCAAATTTCTTACCCAACAACATAAATCAAACAACACAATTCAAACCAACACCCAAATTTATTTATTATACATTTATCTCATGCTTCAATGGTTTGATTTTCTTTCTTTCATTTATGGAGTGATTTCTTTATCTCTTACAAATTTTCATTTTCCATTTATCACAAAATTCATTATATTTGTATTCCAATTTATTTACTAAAGTTTCTATCATCTATTTATACTACTTACCTTTACTTATAGTAAAATTTCCAATTTAACTTAAGTCTATACAATTAATTCTCATTAATAATAGCAAATTAATAGAATACCTTTATTACCTTACTCTTCACTAGTAAGATTTCCCCTTACATTTTCCTACTAACATTTGCAACTTTTTATTATATGGTAAGTTATGTATGTTTTAAGAATGTAAGTGAAAATTTACAAGTTTCTTCTCCATTCCTTTAATTAATATATATTTGTTTTATAAATTACAATTTCAACTTACCTTTAATCTCATTCATTTATTTAATGTTGAAGTTTCCATTATATTTAATTATAGTAACCCTTTACTTACACTTAATTTATTAACCTTATAACTTGCATTCCTATAAGTGAAAGATTTTACTCATTCATTAACTATGGATTGCAGTCATTTATATTTTTCCTACTTTCTATTATATTAGAATAGGGGGAAATTAAGGCGTACTTAAGTTAATAACCCTACAATCAAACTTTATAAATTAAGGAATTTCATTTTTACTTTCTTACGGTTAAAATCACCTATTAATAATACAACCTTTAATTTTAGTAAAATTCCAATCATCACTTAAGTTAATACCATTAACTTCTTATTTATAACAGTAATTTATTGAATACTTCATTATTTCCAAAAATTCTACTTGCATAATATTTTATTCCACTCTTAATTTACATTTCAACTTTTTGTACTTAGTAAGTTATTTATGTTAAAGAAAAAGCAAAAGAACTTATGCAAGTTTAATCTCAACTCTTTTAATTCATTGATTACTTCTTTTATTTCACTAACCTAAATTTTTACAACTAATTAATGGAAATTCAAGAATTAATACCGGGTCAAATTCCAAAATTTCTTTAAAATAATAGATAATTAATTTCTTACAACTTTTATATCTCTAATTACCTTTAAACAATTAAAATTTTAAATAATTTCAAAACAAATCTGCAGTAGAATTTACTACAGTGGCCTTTCCCTTCGAAACTCGAAAATGAAAGTCGATGATGCGGCCGTCATCACCGAAATTATTTTCCAGCGACAGAGAGGAAAGTACAAACTTATTTTCTTCAAAATCGTCTTTAAACCAATTCTTTCGAATTATACTAAATATTTATATAAGAAAATATTTATAAACCAAATCATTATATTTCATAAATCCTTTGAAAGAAGATTTCAAAAATCCCGGACTTAAGTTCTAAAATCTCCAATTTGATTTATTAAAATTCAACTTAGCTTTAATTCATTACAAATATTTTTATTACCTAACACCCAACTATAGCAACCAAAATATATCTTTATAAAAATATTTATATATATAGAAAATATAATAGGCAAAGTTATTTCATTCACCTATATTAAAAACAAATATTATGTCGGTCTGTCCTATTAAGTGTTTAGAAATCCCTATTGATGACATAGCGTCCCATGCATCAACCAGAATTTATAAATACAAAGTGGAACAGATTAACACAATATCAAAATCTTTTTATAAAACTAACAAATACGCTCTCTCATATATATACTCTCAGCGACTCTCATAGGGTATTATTACCCTATTAACAAAGAGTCAAACCCCACAAAGCCAAAGTTTATCGCTAAACCAAAGCTCTGATACCAATTGTAACATCCCGCCTTTTGGCACACTTTAAACCGACACACATGCCAATTCAAAGCATACGCAATGGCGGATTGTTATGGGGTAAATAAGAAAAACAGAGAAGAAATAAAGCAAAATAGAATCTCACAGCGGAAGGATAAGATATAATAATCAATATACAGTTCATGATAACTGTTTACAAAATATTTATTTTACTTATATAATGAATATCAGAGTTACACATACCAATAAAATCAATGCAGCGGAAATTTAGAGTGTGGTGCAATACTATAAATAATATAATACAGATTCTTCGTCTTCGTCCTCCAAAGCTAAAATCTTCGATCCTGAAATGCTCGGACTGACCCGAGCGAATTTGAAAAGACAAAAACACTCGAGTCAGACTAAAAGATCTTATGTGAGTTAAATTAACAGAAATAAATATGAGTACAGTAACTCAAGAGATGTTCGGGATTTACATCTCCTAAGGATCCGTTAAACTATTTACTATGTAGTATATTGCGCTATTATAATAGTGTCTATTTATAAAATAAACTTACTTTTTAATAGCGTTAAGGGGTTACCCATATAGCCCTTAACACAAATAATGCCAATAGTCTATACACTACCGTAATACCTCCTGATCGGGAAGCTACCAGAGGATACTCCATAGGTACGACACAAATAGAAACTCGTAGTAAAGGCTCGGTATAGTAGGTGACACGGCACAACTAGGCAATGCCAGGGTAGATATACCAATTGCTATCCAGGCTGGTGGAAACGCGTAGCTGCAGCTACCGCCCACCTCGGACTAACTCCCCAAAATCAAAATATAGAAGTGGCCACTGAATCAATCCAAAATCAAAGTATAATATCGAAGAGGAGGGTCCGATCAGAGGAATGACCTCATTGGCCTGAGAATCGCTCCTGTTTTAGCCACCTTATGCCAACTCACGGGAGTCGGGTCCACGTATTTACCTTACAGGAAACGTCGCCACCACCTACTTCATTCTGGAATCTCCACCACGTACACGGTTAGTCAAAGTGGTTTTCGGTATCGACAGAGAGTATGTCCATATCCGATCCCGGTCTCTTTGCCAACCCATCGTTATTATAACACCGCGGTCATTTAAAAATAGGTTATACTTTAAAAATCAGAATAAACATTCCATTTCATAACCATGAATACGATATTATTTCAAAACCCAAAACCATATTTTATCACTTATCCCAAATATAATTCTTTTCCAAAATCATAATGCTTTAACTTCATAACGTCTGAAAATCAAATATTTTCAAAGCATAATATTTTGAAAATCATAATTTAAAACCATAACTTCTAAAAAAAACTTGAATGGTTTGGACATTCAACGGTATATGAATTAAATGGTTTAACTTAAATGTTACTTTGTAAATAAATAGTTCTCATGGCTTTACAAATACATTTCTTTATTAAAGTCTAAACCAAAATTTATATTATCTCTCTCAAGTTCCAAAACCACTTCAATTTATTTATATATACGTATATCCATTTTGAGTAACAATATTTCAAACTAAAATTGGATTTTATTCTTTCAACAGATCCATTGTTCTATTAATTAGTCTTGAATATTCACATAAAATCCATAAATAATAAGACTTCAATTTCTAGTGATAAAATATATATATCTTCCCAATTCAAATTATACTAGAATATTCATTTCAATTTATTTTGGGAAAAATCCAATTATAAATATCATATCTTAAAATTTCCAAACTTAACATTTAAACATATGATATAAATTATTAAACTCCATTTTCTTAATTTTCTTCCATTTTTAATAAAGATTTTTATACACCTTTTAATTTCAAAATTTTCAACTTCATTTGTATATATATATGGAAGAAAAATATTTATACAATATAAACTTTAAGATTATTATAACCGTATTCCATCCAAACCATAGAAATCGCATAAAATAGTTATATATAGACCGCGGTGCCTGTATATAATTTTCTATCCTATGGTCAAGTGATACGGATATTTATCATTTCAATCCGCAATTTAAAAAAAATATAAAATTTTGCGGTTGTATATCATTTCAAACCACAATCCCGAATGAAATGAAATATGCATGATAATTTGCAATTTAATGATATACAATAAACATCCATTCATCAACATCATCCATCATCCAAATCGCAATCATCAATCAATATCAATCAATAACAATATTATTTTTGGTACTACATAATAGGTAATACTGGCAATTTTATTCAAATTAAATTTAACAGCTATTAATCTACAGTCTATATTCAGTAATAAATTATATAACTGTTAACTAGCAGTTCATATACAAACAAATAAATTTTAACTGTAAATTTATATGCAATAAATTAATTAAATTAACAGTTAAATTTAATAAATGCAATTCAACAGATATGAATAAAATAAACATGCCAAATACTCATAAATAAATTTCTATTCATTTCTAAAATTAATTTAACAAACATAAAAGCTTCTAGTCATTGTGAGTGGGTTAAAACACTCACCTTTTGAATTTAAATCGAATTTAAATTCGATTTAAACCCAAAAATTCGCCCTTCTCGGAATTCGTCCAAACCAGCGTCATCAAATCCGGAATTAAATTATGATCCTAACAAAAGAAATTTCGTGTGAATCCGACTTCGTATGAGAAAGTTATGGCGAAAAATGATGATTGAATTCAAAATTGAAAATAAATAAAACGACACACATTCATCACTTACAAATATATGTGCCACGTCACTCCTTCTATTCCCAGAAACGCACGCGGCCCCCTTCCAGAAACCCTAATCGAAGATCTACGACGATCTAACCGTTGAATCGACACAAAAACCATATAGATGCGATCCCCATCGTCCACTCTACAAAACCCAGAAAAGGTTTGACGATCCGACGAAGTTTGCGACGACGATGATGAATGGTCTTGGACTGTTTGAAT
The DNA here is from genome assembly GCA_030765085.1 of Allium cepa. NCBI lineage: Eukaryota > Viridiplantae > Streptophyta > Magnoliopsida > Asparagales > Amaryllidaceae > Allium > Allium cepa. The sequence continues at coordinate 248,721,737 of CM060940.1, read as the reverse complement.
TAATTCTGGTCAAACGAATGTTCAAAACAGAAAACGAATTGCACCAGTAGATTACGTGCCTCGAGAACATTAACATATATTTTTGTGGAATTTTTCTGAAGTGTTTGCATTTTCACTGAAATTTGGAGTGAAGTAGATCTAGGTTTTGCAACCATTTGAGGAGGAGAAGGAGATGAAGAAATGAATATACAGCAAATGACAATAGGATGGAGCTAGGGTTTATAACTGTATATATATATTAAATTTCCAAAATTTACTTTCCATTATTTATTGTCAATTAGATTGATTTATCATTGGATTCATATTTCAATATGTAAATATCCCCAATTTCATCTGCACTTATATTTACATAGTTTCTAAATATTAAATTTCAAATATTACTTCATTTAACGTTACGTATTTATTATTTATTACTTGCTGCAGTTGATTATCAATTATACTTAATATACTAAATAGATGATAAATTTTGAATACTTGTTATCATTAACGTTTTATTTCCACTTACAAAATAAATGAAATTATTACATAAACTCCCTTAATTAAGTCAACCATTATCTTATATAACTTAACTGGTAATATATATCCCCGATTGCCCTAATTGGTTTATAGTATCAGCTAAATACATACTAACTTGTAAATAAATTCGTTTAATTGCAAATGGATCTGATCAAATATAATAGATTGAATAGATGGGTAAGCAAATAATAAATTTTCCTTTTTGTCAAATTCAAACCCATTCCTACTTAATTATCAATTACAATTTATTACGAAACATTGATTTTATACAGTTACCTTTTATTTGCGTAGTATTACATCAATTCCTATAACCTTGGATTCATTCCCAATTCACCAAATTCAATTAATTACACTTTACAAATGTGTTTCCAATATATAGGTATTGCCCAAGTTAAATTTATTAGCTAAGTCATATTAATAAACAAATGACTTATATGAATGATTAAAATTTTCAATTATCTCACTTTACTCCTAAACTTCTGTTATTTAATAATTATTGCTTAGAACCTGATTTTAATCTTCCCATTATCTATTTAATTCCTTCTAGAATCATAGCTAATATTTGTCATCCCTTCATTACCCAAATGTTCTTATCCCATCAAATTTTAAGTTATCGAAATATTAAATGTCAACAAATACATAAAACTTGCCCAATTTCTCCTTAAATCAATAACCTTCATATACAAATATGTTTATCATAAATTTTATCTACTCTTCCTTTTTAGGTAATGTCCTATATATTAGATTTCCATGTAATTTGCAATAAATCATACTCGTAGTTATATCACATTAAATGAATAAATAAGTGTTGACTCTATTCTTTTGATTCAACATTGGTTTACGTTATATTTCATTAATATTTCTACATACATCAGGATTTTTAAAAATGGTTGTAACGTGAAATCTCGTCTACTTCCCATTTTATATTTAAGGCTTCTAAAACCGATTCATATCATTTCTCTAGTCCAAATTTTATTAATATAACCTTAAATTTAATTTATTCCTATCGATGTAATGGTTAAACACAAATTTCACTTATTTGCAATAAATCCACAAATTGGATTTCAAATTTTCAAATAAATAAATAAATTTTAGTTTATCACTTCTTAAATACCCAAACGTCAATGCCTTAATTTAAACTGCATTTATTACATTTTATAAAAATCCTCCATCTTAAGTGACAAATCAAAACTACCCTAACTACATAAATCATCGTATTATAAAGATATTTACACTATCCTCCATTTATTACCTTAATTTATTTAAGGTAACCTTAAATTAATATCTATTGCAATGATTTCAAATTATTATTCCCCCGTTCCTTTTTAATTTCAATAACGCCAAATTTAACCGTTATATTCTCTTTATTTATGCGATAAATGCAATTATTGAATCTAATACTCCATTTAATTAATAGATCCTGCTTCCTAGAATCTATATCAACAATAGGTCAAATATATACATAGAATTAGCCTTAACTTCACCTAAAAGAATTAGCTATTTCAACTACCGCACAAAACTACGCTACTGCACAATTTAATCAAATAAATTAATTGAACTTAAATCAGCATAAAGGTTATAAAATTATAAATGTAATCTTAATAAATTCATTTATTGATTTAGACTCTTTCTATACAGTAATTAACCTATTTGTGGGTATAAATAACTTTGGAATTATATTACATCTCATTAGTGCGCGTTTTATTTCCTATAACTTCTCCTTATTTAACTATACCCATTAACAACCAAAAAAAATAAATTAGCTTTATTTCAATCTATTTCCCTTCTTAACTAAATAAAATAAATGGTTAACCTAAACACTTGTTATCCTTTGATATATTCAAATTCACTTCCAACATTTATTAACAAAATGTTGCCATAGGTTTAGATTTACATAAATAAATTATATGAATAGGTAGAAAAATTGGTAATCCGCAAATGCCCAATATACACGCATTAATTACTACCTATTGTTAGAATCCATTTATTAATTTACTAGTTAATAACGTCTTTTTATTTCTATTTACTACCAAACTCTCTATTTTATTATAGTTCCAATATATTAATACTTAGGCACATCAAGTGCTAGCCCTTTTGTTATTTATATTAAATTGGGTATGCACAAATAAGTTGTTAATTAACTATTTCTACAAAATTATATTCATACATTCAGCGCCATATCTTATAGGGTTAAATTCTAATTACTTACGCTTAATCTATCAATTTAATACTCTATTCAAACATGCATTTAAATTCTTTTTATTCTAAATAAATTTTATTAAGTGTTGACATCCACTAATAGCATTCACCTTTATTACAACCAAAGGTGACATCTTCACTACTGATTTTATATTAAATAATTCCATTCTAGTAAATATTTTTATTAATATTCACTGATTCACATTTATACTGGTTTCTTATATTTAACTTATAACAAGGTGTGCAAATTTACAAAGTTCAAATCTATTTCCATGTAACTATTAAATTGTTACATTAAATTCCAATTACTATAACAAATTACTACATTTTCTCAAATAAAATCTTAAGAACTTTATTTTATTCTAAATTAGATTAGAAACATATTAATTTAATTCATTTAACATTATCAAATTCAACGGGTCGTTACATATGCACCTTTGGTTTTTATTGGATTAAAACTTATATTTGGTTCGAAAAGAAAAAGGGAATGGAGGTTATGTCTAACGGACTAGAGGGGAAGAGCACAAGTCGCGTATCAAATGAGGAAAGTGTCCAGTTAAATAAGAAAAGGAAGGAGGAGGAAAATAAGGATTTAGATCCCTTTCTTTCTCCACTAATTCAAACGTAAATATTGAAATATTGTACATCACCTTATCCTCTTTCATGATCAGTCATATCAATAGCCAAATGGGTCTAGTTGCACTTCCAAACCATATTAGTAAATTCACATTTTAAATCAAATTCAAATGCATATCGATATCATACATCGATACGTATGTATATAACTTTACATTCGCACTATTTCCAAAATTGATTCAAATAAATCAAATAAAATTTTATAATTTATATTTTACAAATATTAATTAATTTTTAACAATTATAATTTAATTAAATTGGATGGTATTCGAAGTATCCAAAATTATGTCCGTTTGACTCTTAGGTGTAAATGTAGTGTGCGATTAATATCGAAAAATTCAAATTTTAATGTTCACACTTCACCTTAATTACTGGTGTGACAGTTTCTTCGAATTTATCGCTTACAGGGTTTTGGTAAAATCCAATTTTACTATTTTAAGCAATCTCCAACGGTGGCAATTATTTACACCAATTCTCTTCATTAAAGCTATACACATTAGGAATCATGAAATTTTGTATTGGTTAAATTTCCATCATCGTCCACATTTAACTTGTATAGTCCAAACACAATGTCCTTGGTTCAATAGTAATAATTATTATGAACCGAATTGCTCTGGTTAGAGACTGTGACTTTGAGTTGACTACAGTTGACCATGATACTAAACTCATGTGACCGAGGTAACGAATTCTCTATTGAATAATATTTTACCTCCAATGCTTCAACTCAAACCCAACTATAGTTATTTGATGGATGTCATACGATGATTTAACTATAGTGAAAGTAGAGTGTCCACATTGAAATTTAACAGTATTTTCAATTCGAGAGAGCTATATAATCTTGTCACTTCGATATTTTCTATTTGATCTTAGTTAAATTAACCGGTAGCAAACTATTAAGTTGGTCATTTCATGGTTATCTAATAATTATCAATATGTAAAGCTTTGGTGCCTCCATCGAATATGAGTAATATATTGCCCAACATTAGGAGAATGTTATGTGCACTAGTCTCAATTAATTTATCAATATATTGTCTCAATACATCTTGACAGAAAATATTTAAAATGATACGTTTATTTTTATTGTGACAAATTGCACATGATTATTTTAGCGTTAAAATTGGCCACCAAGACCCAGTTGTAAGAAAGCACCAATGTCCAATCCAATCCCTGAAATATGAAGAGAAATAAATGAAGAAAAAAATCAAAACAAATAGGGCGCAAGTAAATAGAGACAGGGATTTATAGTGGTTCGGCAAACTCCAGCCAACGTATACTCCATAATAATGCTTTTTATTATACTGAAGTTTATTTGAAGTTACAATCCAAAATCCAAGAATAAAATTGGTAGAGTGTAGCCTAGGTTGAACATAAAGAGAAGTAGAAAGAAGATACCTTTTCTGATGGCATGCCTACTGTATTTTTAGGGGAAGATGACCACCAATCTCATTGAAACTTCAGCTATAGGACCTTCTTATCCATATGGGCCCATAATGGGGTCGCTAGGCCAAAATCATAGTAGAGAGGGATCGGTATCGATCTTTTCATTGGTGTATTTTTGGGTAGCGATCCCTATGGTGGCTTCGATATGCTAAAATATGTTTAATCTTCAATTTTCAAGTCATTTGGAATAGGGGAGCCCTTGTTTTTGATTGATTTTTGATTCAGTGTTGCTTGAGTGTTGTCTTCTACCGATTCCTCCCAAAAGTTGTATGTCGAACCCTATTCAAACAAGCATGATGATCCATAAAAGAATGTTGATCACTCTCTTCCATAAAACATGCTTGCCTGTCGATCCATCTTATGTCGACCCCTCCTTCGTAGGCCAAAGTATGTCGATCCCCCTTAATAATATGTGTTGATCCCTCCTTTAGGATGCATGTCTTTCCATCTTCTTCAACAAAGCATGCTGATCCCTCATTAGCTAACCATGCTGACCCATGTTAATCTGCTATGCCGATCCATATTCACTAAAACATGTTGAACCCTATATAAAAGCCAACCTATACTGACCCCTTCCAAGTTGCTAAGTTATTGAAGTATACCGATCCATCTAGATTGAGCACTCCAATCCCTTCCATTGCTAGGCTATTGAAGTATACCAAACCCTTTATAGCACATGACCCATGCGATCCCTTCCAAGTTGCTGAGCCATTGAAGTATACCTATCCCTCAAGCAATGCCGAACCCTTCCATCCGTTGAACCATATCCCATACTTTGAACATTCTGCCTTTTTCGTCTACCAGTTTCATTCAATTCTTTCTTTTTGTTACAATCTATGCCTGATTTCTGGGCCCTACCATCGTTGCTCTGCACCTATCAGCCTCAATAATCGTGAAGTCTGCTGGGTTAAATCTGCCTATGTACTGCCCTTCCAAAAGGTGGGTAAAAACTTTGCCCCTTGAAACATGGCTTGTGGTTGGAAAGCATGTTTTGAATTGCTTTAAGTCCAATGTTCAAAACTCGTTAATGAGCTATCAACAAAAATTAGTGATCCTGCTTGATCATTCGGGACCGTTAATCAAATTCATAGCCATCCCAGGTTGATGATGACTGCATGAGATCGAGTGTCCATTCAAGGAGAAATGCGATCGCTCGAGATCAAATGCTTGTTTGAGGCAACATGCGATCCTTCGAGATCGAGTGCCTGTTCGAGGCATAACGTGATCGTTCGAGATCGGGTGCCATTCAAGGAGAAATGTGATTATTCGAATAGGACTCAAAATTGTTAATGTCAGATTTAATGTTCGAATGAGCTTTATAATCAAATATTCAACTAACAAAATTAATTCCATGTACTAATAGATAAATAAAAAACAAAAACTGAACATTACAATGCATGCATCTCCGGGTGTGATGGTTCATTGTCATCTCAGAACATGCCTAGGGATAGTTCTTGATCCCGTATATATGTAATCAACTTAGCTATTTTATTATGGAGTTTATTACTTATTCTTTACCATTCCGATCAATGATGACAAGCTGACGCTTCGACCCAAGGCAGTTCCCGTTCGATGTCGATGGTCGCTGCTCCTGTTCACCACCGCTACCCGAGTTCTTACGTATTCTAACTGCCTACTATTCCAGACATGTCCCTCAATCTCATCCTTTAAATGCCTGTAGTCATTTTTACTATGCCTGTCCAGCTCATGGAATAGATAATATTTTCTGATTTCTTTTCATTATTTGTAGCTCTCTCCTCATTGTCCTTCTATAGGTGATCTGCCCCTAGTATACATATATATCTGTTCCAATGTTTCAACCAATTCCGTGTAAGAGGTGAATCTTAGTTTCCTTTGTGGTCGTTTCAATCCATCAGAGCTATCCTCTACTTTCTGTTTTCCTTTATCCTTTTTTGAACCTTTCTCGAGCAGACCTTCACCTTTAACCACATAAACATCCACTTCCTCTCTTTCCTCTCTATTAGCTTTCGCACCTTCCTGTTCTAGAAACTTTTCTGCTTCATGGTAAAATTCCCCGAGATCCACTGGTGGATCTTGTTCCTATGATATCTTGAAATTCGAGATATCCACAATCCTCGACACCGCTGCCATCAAAACCATCGACGGATCCAGTTGATCCACCGAAATTACTGTCGCATTGAGCCTGGTGAGGGAATCCCTAAGTGATTCTCCTTTCCACTGCTTTATCGATATTAAAGTCATCACACTCTTAGGTCTCATTATGTGGACCCGAAATTGCTTCATAAACCTTCCAATCACTTCCATCCATGGGCTAATAGAGCCGCTTTCCAACTATCTGAAAATTAGTGCAACTATGTCCGTTAAGTCTAGGGGAAGCACCATGCCTTGACTTCCTCCGATGCCTCCAGTACTTCCATGTGTCTCATGTATCTCATCGGATGAACAGGGGGATCCATTTTTCCATCATATGTCTCAAGCGTTTGTAGTTTGAACTCCGGTGGATTCCTAGATTGCTTGATATTTGGAGCAAATGGACTTCTATTTACATCTTCCAGATCCCTACTCACTCATCCTCTACGCATAACTCACTTGATCATCTCTATAAACCTATTATTGTCTTCTAGTGGCAGTGTTCTATCATCACGTCCAAGTTGTCCCATGAGTCTACGAGGGAATTCTGGAATGTATTTCTTTGAATAAGCATCCAAATTTTGATTCACACTAAGCTCCATGGGATCGATCACATGTCCACCAACATCACGATCAACCATACCCGAGGGCATGCAACCAGCCTTTGGGGATCGGTGCCGATCCCCTTACGATGGAAGAGGTCTGCCCCCGGCTTCTCTTTCTATTCCTTTGTCCATTGGCTTCATTTCCATGTTATCGGTTCTGATTTCTAGCGATTCCTATCACCTCGACTCCTTGGTCCATAGTTCCAGTGTTTCTTATCAGTCCAGCTCCTAGGTTTTTCATTCCAGTAGCTCTTATGGCTCCAGCCTGTCGAATTTGTTGGAGTAGATTCAGCATCATCTTCTTATGCCTTTTCAGCATCCTCTCCTGCATAGCATCCATCATTGTTTCCATCTCATTACTCGTGATGTAGATAGAAGCTTGATCAGCTCCATCTCCTAGGGAAGCCACCCAACTCCCTCCACAGTGGCTCCATTCCAGTAGCACTCTCCTTGTTGATTTTCTTATCATTTCTTCCTATATCCAAGTACCGAAGCTTCAAAATTAAGCTTCTAGCTTCCAAATCCATGGGTGTAAGTCCTCCTCAGTGAAAGCACCAGAATGTTGGCATTAAAATTGGCCACTAATACCCATTTTTAAGAAAGCACGAATATCCAATCCAATTATAGAAATATAAAGAGAAATAAATGAAGAACAAAATTAAAACAATCAGAAAGCAAGTAAATAGAGACACAGATTTATAGTGGTTCGGCTAACTCCAGCATGCATCCGGTCCAGAATAATCCCTTTTATTATACTGAAGTTTATTTACAGTTACAATTTGAAATTAAATAATAAAATTTGCAAAGAATAGCCTAGGTTGAAGATAAAGAGAAGTAGAAAGAAGATCCTTTTTTTGACGACATGTCTGCTGTGTTTATAGCTAAAGACGACCACCAACCTCTCTGTAACTTTGGTTATAGGACCTTCTTATCAATATGGGCCCACCATAGGGGTTGCTAGGCCCAAATCCCAATGCAAGGTATCGATCCCTATGGTGGCTTCTATATGATAAAATATGTTTAATCTCTAATTTTCATGTCATTTGGAATAGGGGAACCCCTGTTTTTGATTGATCTTTGATTTAGTGTTGCTTGAGTGCTTTCTTCTGCCGATCTCTCCCAAGGGTTGCATGCCGAACCCTGTTCATCAAAGCGTGATGATGATCCATAAAAGAATGCCGATCCCTCTCTTCCATAAACATGCTAGCATGTCGATCCATCTTATGCAGACCCCTCCTTCATAGTCTGAAGCGTCGATCCGCCTTAATAAACTATGTCAATCCCTTCTTTTAGGTTCATACTGTTCCATCCTTTTCAATAAAGCATGCCAAACCTTTATTAGCTAACTATGCCAACCTATGTTAATTAGCTATGCTGATCCCTATTCACTAAACCATGCCGAACCCTCTATAGAAGCAAACCTATACTGATCCCTTCCAAGTTGCTAAGCTACTGAAGTATACCAATCCCTCTAGATTGAGCCTGTCGATCCCTTCCATTGCTAGGCTATTGTAGTATACCTAACCCTCTATAGCACCCAACCCATGCCGATCCATTCCAAGTTGCCAAGCCATTGAAGTATACCGATCGCTTAAGCAATGCCGAACCCTTCCATCTGTTGAACCATATCCCATACTTTGAACATTTTGCCTTGTTTATCTACCAATTCCATTCAATTCTGACTTGATGTTACTATATGTACCTGATTTCTAGGCCTTACCATTGTCGCTCCATACCCATCGGCCTTGATAATTGTGAAGTCTGCTGGGTTAAATCCGTCTGTGTCCTGCCTTGCCAAAAGGCGGGTTAACAATCACAACACCTTGTAATTACTATCACATAACATGTCATTTATGGATTTTCTGTTAAATATACTTAAATTAAATAAATAATTAATATAACATATTATATCAAATATATAATAGAAAAAAAACACCAATTTAATATAGAGTTAATAATTTATAGTAAATTACAAAATTGCCTCTCAAGATACCCGTAACTCTACAAATCTTCCATATACACTTAGGGCCAATTATGGAACCTATATCACATCTTTTCGATTAGTTTGCAGAGAAATGATCGAGCCAGTCCCTTCATGAATGGATCTACTATTTTGTTTTGATTATCTACTCGGTCAATCAACTCTATCCGATGATGATAAACTACCTTTATCACGTAGAACTATTTGGAATATGTTTCTTGACTTCTAGCGAGCTCTTATCATTACATTGTTATCACATAACAATGATGTAGTTTTCTCAATACTTGAAATTGCCCCTGGCTCGATTATAAATTTATGCATTTATATTTATACATTGCTTTTATTGTGGTGCTATTCAAGGCAACGCACTAGCTTCCTTATTGAATCAGCTACAAACTTTCGTTTGAAACATTTCCGACTAAAATTACAATAACTAAGGTTTGAAAATGAATTTTATATTAACAAATTTTACTCGATATCACTTATGAGGTTCGAGTCTGAATACTCTTTATAAGAAGCTCGTTGTTTTTTATGAACAATACTTTAATATTTCGCAAATACTCAAGAATACTTTTAACAACCATTTAATGATCTTAATAAAGATTTGATATTTTCTTCATGTATCAAATATATTAGCTAAATGTGATATTATAGTCAATACAACATGTATGCGTTATCCAGGTTTTAGGCCTAGCAGCTCTCAAATGAATCTGGACTTCAGGATTAAGACGAAGAGGTTCAAGGATTTAGGAGCATGCTATAAGGAAGCTAGGAGAAGTTTGAAGACAAAATGCTACATAGAGAGAGATTGGTAATGACTACTTTATAGTCAGTACCGACATGAATTCCTATGCATTAATGTATCAAGAAGCTATGGTTTCTCGATTATTGGCTAAGGTGATCGTCTTGAGGCGCGTTTCTAAGGGAGTAGATAAACAACTCCACTGAATCTTTGAAGGAAAAGAATAAAAGATGAAGATGTCAGAGCCTCTTGACAATGATTTAATTCCTTAAGAAAATTGCTCGGAGCTCGATGGATCGATGATGGATGACCAAGGGAAGGAAGATGGAACTACTTCCCATCATAAATTAGATCGATACTTATCACTTATCATTGGGTTTGAGATGATTTTATTGGTTGGGGGACCTCGTTTCCCTCTCCTAAATTTTGAAATCTAAAATTGGATTTGTTCTATTCAGATTTTGGCAATTCTGTTGGATGATTTCACTATAAATTCAAGACTTATAACATTAGCAAAATGATTTTTAGCACTTCATCTTCTTCATTCTCTTTCTCTATACACCCTAGTCATAAATAAAGCTAATTTTTATTGTTTAAGGTTGTTAGATCAGTAAAAACCTTACACTTGTGACTAAAACTTATAAGCAATAACATTATAGTGGACATAAGCCTCAGATTAGCAGAACCGTTATACAAAATATTGTGTTTTCTACTTTATATTGCTAGATGTCTTTAATTTAGTTCGTTTTAGGGTGTTGTGTCACTTTTTGATTCAACATCTTTGATGCCACAATCAAGGAAGACTAGTAGTTTTGGAGTAGTAGCTGGTGTAGACAAAGGAGCTTCTTATCATACTGAAGTTAACAACTAGCCGACAACAGTGTTACCTAGACCGTTTGCCACTTAGGAGATGGTCACAAGAATTGAGTTCATAAGATGTTGGCAGAGTTAAATCATAAGATGACAGATAGTCAAAATGCTTTATTAGACAAAATGGATGCTAGCATTGCCTTGTTGGTCTATCATTCATAGCGGATCAGGAGGAGTAAGAGAGAGACATAACTTGCTGGATTTGAAGAGGATAACTCGTCTAATTTTGGTTAAAATAGAAGGGATGGAAAACAAAAATAGAAGGAATCGGCTATTGAAGCAGTAGGTAGAAGTGTTGAAAGGAATAGAAGAGCCCTAGTCAAGGAAATTTCGATTGGTACTGACCAGAATGCTAGTCGGTATCGACCAAAATTTGAGTCCCTTGGAGGTGCAGAAAGTTGAGGCCGCCAACCTATCTGATTCTAAGGACGATTTGTAGCATTCTTATGATGATGATAGTCTAGATGTTGAAGCTTAGAATGTTGGAGCATGAACACCCATTGTAGAGTTAACTAGACGTCAAAGAAGAATAGAAGGGGCAATTCTCCTAGAGACTAGATAACCTAGACGTTAACAAGTGAATATAGACTGTTTACGAAGTCAAATACTCAAGGAAGCTTTTGATAGTCATATTTCAGAGTTCCAAGCTAGCGAGGAGCATATAAACGATATGATTAAGTGGTTAATGAAAAAAAATAAGAGAAGAACGAGTGAGGATTGGTTTCTATACCTAAAAGAACTCCGTTCATGGAGAATATCTTAAAGGAGGAGTAACGCTGGAAGTGTATGATGCCTACCATGCCATTGTATAACGGGACTACCAATCCAAGGCACCATTTATTTAAGCACGATGGCATTAGAATGGTGGTAGGGCAATGGATGCAGTTCAATGTAGGCGTTTCCCTATTTTTTTAGTTGGAGTTGCATCAATGTGGTTTACTTAGCTCTAGCCAAAGGCCATATTAACTCTTGATGTATTACCAAAGAAGTTTATGAAGTAGTTCAAGCTCTACACTGCTTAGCCTAAGGATGTAATATCCTTCTTAAACCTACCTTAAAGACATCAGGAATCATTAAAGGTGCTTTTGAATAGGTTTAATATTGCATTTGCTAAAGCTAATAATTTAAATGAAAGTATGGCATTGATGGCATTGGTCCAGGGCATACATTTAAACATGATCTTTGGGGAGTGGTTGAGAATGAAGTAGCCAACAACTATGAAAGAGTTCCACAAGAAAGCTAATCAGCGTTTGGAAGAAGCAAGTTCAGTTGTTGGAAAGACTGGTGGTGGACAGTCGAAGGAAGTGATCAAAAGTAATGTAGCAATTAAACAAACGATGAGAGTTCGAATAACGTGGCCATGAATGTTGGTAATTCTAATAATCAAAGGAAGAGAAACCAAGGCATTAGAGGCTAGAGGAATGAAGCCAAAAGGCGCCCATGGATTATGAAGATGGATGAATGTACTCATCTGAATGATACACCTAAAAACATAAACCTTTCCACTCAAGGCATAGAAAGGTATAAAAGCCGCATAGAAGGAAGGCGACTGAGGAAGAAAGGCATTCTAGCAAGTATCGTTGGTTCCATAAAACACATAGGCATAACACAAACGAATTCCAACATCTTAGAGATTTCATTGAAGTGTTGGTAAGAAAGAAGAAATTTCAACAATATGTGAGGGAGCTGTAATATGGCAGACATAATATTAGACCCCAAGGGCCTAATGCCTGGGTTCGGTAGAGAAGGGCCCAAGTGGATGGATGGAAGGATAAAACCATAATTGGAGGAGCTCATCCAGTGAGAAAAGCTGAAATGAAATGGAACGGTACGTAAGTTCGTTGAGGCACATACTATGGGAAAGTTACTTTGCTATCGAGGATGGAGCTTCGGGTTAGCAGCAATGGATGATGATTGATGATATTGTATTTTGGAATAATGATTTCGATGGTATAAAAGTGCCAACCTTCGATCCCATGGTGATTACTGTTGTAGTTGGCCCTGCTACCATGCACCGAGTCTTCGTAGTTAGTGGAAGCCCGGTGAATATTTTATTCAAAAGGATATTCTATCAGATAAGGATTAATATGAAGGATGTTAAGCCTTGTAAATCTAGGATTCAAGGATTTACAGGTAAGGCAAATCAACATATTAGGAAAATTGAATTGTCGATGGAAATAGGAAGTGGTGGTAACAAGATTGTGCTGGAGTACTTGACATTCAACATCTTCCTAGGCCATCTGACCCTTGCTGATTTCGGGATAGCACTAGCTCCTTGGTGCTTGATGATGAAGTTTCCCACGGAAACTGGGATTGGATCGATACGAGGAGACCAAAGCTTTTGTCAGGAATGTTATGTCGTTGAGCTAAAAGAAGCAAAACTATGGGGGCAAAGGAAAAATGTAGAGAAAGCTCTCTCTATTAGAAACTCAGAAGCATAGTAATTAAAGCTCAAACCTTGACTCAGGAACCATAGTAGGTTCGATAAGTTTATGGATCCTATGAAGTAGAAGTCATAGGAAGTGCAGGAAGCACCAGCTGAGATAACAGTTAACGTTTTGGTTGATATAGATGACTCTACTCAGGCTCTTAAGATCAGTTCTCAACTCAACATAGAATCGAGGAAGGAATTAATTTGTCTTCTACAAGCAAACTTAGATGTGTTTGCTTGGACACTTTTACATATATGAGGGATATTGCTAGAGATAGCATCCCATCACTGTATGTGGACTCAAAATATCTACTAGTAAAGCAAAAAAGACGCAGTTTGGGTCTGGAGCAATCAACTGCATTGAAGGACGAAGTTGATAAGCTAAAAGTGAAAACTTTTATTCACGCTGTTTTGTACCCTGAATGGGTATCGAATCTGGTGTTGGTTAGAAAGGAAAACGGATTATGGAGGACGTTTATCGATGATTCAGATTTAAATAAAGCATGCCCAAAGGATGGTTTTCCATTGCTAAGAATTGACTTATCGGTAAACTATAACGACCTAAAGTTTTTAACATTTCGAATAGGAATGTTTAATTTACTTAAATTTTGAAATTCGATTCAAAGTTAATAAATAATAATAAAATCTATAATAATTCGATTTTTATTAATGCATTTTTATTTTTATTTATTCGATTTATCCATAGTTTTTTATTTAGAAAATATTTAAAATTTCGTTTGATGATTTCTGGCAATGATGGTATTTATATAATTTTATAGAATAACATAACTAGTGTATATTATTATTGTTTTTAGATTGTATTGGATCTATATAAACAATTATATTTTTGTTTTGTCATTCGTGGTTTGTAAGCGAATGAATTCTTTACAGGGAAGTGCTAGAAATCATGTTATAAACTAAACTCTATGCCAGGACTTTTCTTTTTTCCCTTTCGCTCTTTAACATTTCATCTTTCCCTCTCATTTCATTTCACGGCAGAAGAAGGAAAAAAAACAAAACTTCATTTTTAAAAATTCAAAGCAGAAAGATGTGCTAGTCAAAAATTTTTAGAGGTTAAATCTTTGAACCCGTACAGTATTGATCTACATTTCTACATGAGATTGGTGGTGTTCGAAAGTGTTTTGGGAGATCGACGGTGATGGTCGTGAGTGATTCGAAGCTAGGGTTTTGATTTTTGGATGAGGGGGAGAAATAAGTGATGGGGCTGGTTCTTAAATGATTCTCATGTAATGTTGCATATACGGGACATATTTAGAGCTGTCGGGTGATGTGATGGAGAAAGCAACTTGGTGGGTATCCTGTGGAAAGGCCATTAGGTCGAGATCGGGACAAGTGCGTTAGAGGTGATAAGGTGGTGGGGAATTTAGTGTATGTAATAAACTGCATATTTAATGATAATATATTTAAATTGTTAATTTAAATATTAAGTCGATATTGAATTGGAAGTCTAAATTGTGACTTTATGCATATGGTCGAATTAGGACTTGAGATCACTTCTGTTGAGTTTAGATCGACATTGCAAATCAAAATGAGTATAAGCATTGATATATTTCGACCGACGGATTTTAAGCTTGGAGCCTGCGTTCGATTTGTAAATCGATCCTAAAAGCTAACTTTTGTATACGATGGAAGTAGTCCCAAAAACTTTTCTACTGAGTCTGAAATGGCATTTAGAATTTCATTGAGTACAAGGTTTGATGTATTTGGAGTCGATGATTTTTGGAGGTGAATAATGCCGGATGGAAAAAGTTGTGAATCGAGCCCTTTAGCCTATAAGGGGCTAACCTCTTCATAATTCTCATTCACTTATTCATTTCACATTATCTTCTTCTCCTCCTCTCTTATGTCTTCTCAAATTACCCATTAGTCGCCTCTTAATCATCAAACCATAAATCCATTTAAACAAATTAAAAAATTCAAATAAAAATCACCATAAATCATCTCTTCATATTCTCTACAAAACCCACGACGGGATTAGCATGAATCAAAGATTTGTCATTGATTTCGAAAATTAAGGAGAGAAAAGACTGGGTTTTTCGGTGATTAGAGATTAGCTTGGGTTTAAGTAAGGTAAGTGGGATGATTATCCTTTTAAATTTGGGTATTTTACTTTATTAATTCATGTATTTATAATTATGAACTATCATGGAATGATTTGGACATTTCTATGCTAGGGTTTAGACTAGTATTCATATTATAAACATGTTTCCTTAGCTAATTAATTATTTAAGACCCTAATACAATGTTTTGAAAATAGTAAGCCCTAGATTTGGTTTGGGCTAATTAGGTGATTGTTGTGATGCTTTTGTTTGAATTAGGACTAACTAAGTAGTGTAATGATATGCACATCATTAGAAAAAATATTAACTAATCCATTTAAATTATTTGCAAATTTTAGCAAGCTAATTTAAGTGGTTCGTAAACTCTCCATTTATTATTGAAAAGATCAGAGACTAATGAAGCTTAATTAGTATTTATAACATGGTTTCATGATTTTATAAATGAAAAATATATTTTATAAATAGATATGACATTTAATAAAATGGTTTAAAGTGATATTTTACTTTTATTGAATAGATTAGTGGGTAAAAGTAATAATTAATCTAGTAATAGCTAAATGGCTTGTGTAAATATACGTGTGTGTATACGTGCACACGCAAGTATACATACACATGTATATAAGCATGTTATGAGCAATATCATGTAGACATAGCGACCACCGGGTGCACAAAATTGCATGAGAGAGTATCGGAACGAGTAATCTCCTCAATGAAGCTCAAAATGTAATTTCTGTTGAGATGTGTTTTTATGCGTACGTGTGTGCAAAGAGCTGCAAAAATGAGTGTATCGACACACGTATAAGTTACGCACCAGGCAAGGGGGCCCGATATGTCATTTTGACATATTAGAGGAAGCCGGGTCGTTAAGATTGCCCGTTGAACTCTGTTCATGCAAAGACTGGATTTTCATATTGAAACTGATTTTCATATACTTAAGAACCCACTGCCATAACATCAACAAATGAATACTGATAGATCTCTAACGGGATAGGGGTAGGCTTTAGTGGCAAGGTAACTCATTGGGCGAAGCCTCGGAGGAAACGTGCATGAATCAGCGATCGTTGGGTGGGATTTGCCCCTAATAGTTTATGGAAGATGGATCTTATGGGCAATTTAAAACAAAAAGGGGGTGAATAGTGTTTATTGATTTTTATGGATCTTTTCAAATTCTTTTAAGATTATAATTAAACAATGCAAAATCAAAAATTATAAATGCAAACACAGATAGATATAAATGTAATAAAAGTAAAAAGTAAAGAGTTGGAGAGATCACACCATGAACTTTTATACTGGTTCGGAGTCACCTACATCCAATCCTGTATAATTTCTTATGCAGTATCAGAGTCAATACAAACTCAATTTCAATGCTAAGAGACACACCCTCTAATTTTTTTGAGCCCTAGGTACACTCACTAGATTTGGATGGGACACTAGCACCCTCTTGGATTCAAATGGGACATCAAGAACACCTACTTAATTCAAACGGGACACAAGCACACCCACTTGGGTTTCAAGTACACAAAGCACA
This sequence comes from Allium cepa, assembly GCA_030765085.1. Taxonomy (NCBI): domain Eukaryota; kingdom Viridiplantae; phylum Streptophyta; class Magnoliopsida; order Asparagales; family Amaryllidaceae; genus Allium; species Allium cepa. Next base: position 248,704,596 of record CM060940.1, on the reverse strand, counting down.
CCCAACAGTATAAGAGTATGATTTGATATAGTTACAGACTCAATTTCTTAATCTTGAGTACAAATGATCAAATAACCTCTTGAATAGCACTTTGATGTTGACTTGAGAGAGAGATAATCGAGATCGGAGAGTAAATAGTAGAGAATCAAATCAACAGTGTTTGAATTTGATTCTGATCAAATTTGAGAAAATTTTGAGTATGTTTTATTTTAGAAATTAAGAGAGTAAAAGAGGAGAGAAAATGTGAGAAATTATCTAACAAAAATTCCTTTGGAAAACCCATATTTATAGAGAAACATCCGTCGTGTGCATTCGTAAAGAGATACGACAAAAGACGCTTCTATTTAAATTTGAATTTTGAAATTTTGGTTTATATGTCGACATACATGATGGTGATATGTCAACATATCCTTTGTAATTTTGAAAAACCATTAAATAAAAATTGTTTTAAAAATGTTAAGTTCCGTAAAATATTTTGATTCTTTGTAAAATCATTTAAACATAGTTTATGCACATTTTAATCATAATAAACCCTAAGAATGCTTTATAAAATTATTTTGAAATATTTCAATATATAAAGTATTTAAATATGAATTTCTTTTGAAAGTATTTATCTATAATATGTAATATATATTTTGAATCAAAGTTTAATAAATGCCAAAATATACTTTTAAATACAATAAGCATTTAGAAAACATAAAATTAAACTATATCAAAGTATAAAAGATTAAATGCATATAAAAAACTTAATTACTCAAAATATAATAAACTTGTTAATAATATAAGTTTAAAAATCATTTGAAAATAATTTTGAAAAATGTTTGAAAAATCATTTTGAAACGTGGATTCTTTGAAAATTATTTTTGAAGACCAAGATATTTGAAACTCGTTTAAAATTAGAGAACAGATTTAAAAATCTTTATTGAAAAATAGAGGAGAGATTAAAGAAGTGTTATCAAGGTTTTAACAAAATAATCCATGACTCTATAACTTATCTTGATATATTGACTCTTCAAAACTCATGAGTCTTCAATCTTTAACTCTTGAATCTCTATATCAACCTCTTGAATCTTCTCTTTATACTGTATAGTCTTCAAAATCAACACCTGTTTAATATCCTGCACTATATTTATATATAAGTTGATAAAACATTATATCTATATTTTATATGATGTCATATGGTTATTGACGTCAAAACCAATTCCTAAGGTACTAACAATCTCCCCATTTATGATGATGACAACCATGATTATAAAATATGATATAACTTCCTCTGGGTTACAAAAATTCTCTCTTAATCTATGCCTGGATATTTTTGATAATTCACTCCCATTGTCATCAACAAAAAATATAACCAATATCCCCTTAACTAAGGTACTATACGATATACAAAATGGGATAAGGATGATATATAAGATTGATATGTAAATAAGTAGTGTCACAAACCAATTTTATTAATTACTTTACTCCAATAAATACATTTATTTAAATCAATCCAAGTCAATACAGACACACTTTCAATTCAATCCTATACAAACATAAATCAAACCAAAGTCAAGCAAAATTACAACTAATCCTAAATAAGTCATTTTACACAAATCCATACACCTTATTCTAGTATTACGTATTATTACACAAACTTAAATCAAATTTTAATAAAACAAATCAATTGTTTTAAACTACCCTAGGAACTTCTATACAACTATCGGAATCGAAAATTAGATTGTTTGCGCCAAAATTGGTCACAAACACCCAATGTCACGAAAGCACCCGTTTACGTACTCAACTCGATAATAATCAACACAGAACTCAGCAACAATCAATATGGAATTCAACTCTAAGTAATCAATCACAGTAATACACAAACAATAATCATGAACACAGGATTTATAGTGGTTCGGCGTTCGCGCCTACGTCCACTTTGAAGGTTTTCTCTTTATTGCTTTGCTTGATGAAATCGATTACAACGGATTACAGTTGATAATAGCTTTGAAATCTGAATACAACAGTGATTCTGATGAATAGATTTGAATCCGGCAGAGTCTTGGTGTTCAATGGCAGAAGTTCTCAGAAGATCCCCCTTTCTGAAGGCTTTAGGGTGCTATTTATAGGCGTTGGAGGCCCAGATCTTGCTAAACTTCGCGAGACCTCTTCTGGCACGTGAGTGGGCCCACGCGACCGACCCCACCAAGTTTTGTCTCGATCTGACATCGATTCGAAGTCATTTCGAACCCATCAAGAAATGGTCCAATCGAGCTGAAACTTGGCAGGAACAATCTTTACCTTGTGTGGAAGCTACTGTGAAAATTTGGTTGCATTTGGATCAGTGGTTCAGGAGATATGATCGATTCAAGTTGTGGTTTTTCGTGAGGGCTGTTGCATTCGAACCCATCATTTCGAATCCATCCCCTTCGAATCGATCTGTCACGTGAATCCCTGATGACGTGGCGCGCACTCCTCGCATCGATCCTGTTTTATCTCCGAGTCGACCGCTTCGCACCCATGTTCTTCGCCTCGTTTGTATCAGTGGCCGTTGCATAGTTTGAATCAATCAACTACGTAAGTCTCGTGTTGACCTGCATCTGCCTAGTTCGAATCGAGGAGAGGGGGCCTCCTTCGCATCGATGGTAAGTTCGCCTTGATACATGTGATGGATACGAACTGAAGCCCCGTGATGGGTTCGATCGATTCGAACTAGGCACTGGCGCGATCGATACGAAGCTCATGGATACGAAGACGCGACCCATTTGATGGATACGAAACAGTGTTCTAGTCATGGATACGAACGTGCTGATGGATTCGAATGCAATCGATTCGAAGTACATGATGGCTGCTGGACTCGAGGCACGGCTATGTCTCGTGGGTTCGAACTACTGCTAGGATGATGGGTTCGAACTTCATGGATTCGAAGGAAGGATACTGAGTGGGTTCGAAGTTCATGGATTCGAAGCAAGGACACCGGATGGGTTCGGAGTAGATGGTTTCTGGGCAATGGGTTCGAACATAACCTCTGGCCATCGATTCGAACCATGGGTACCCTATGGGTTCGAACCGAACAGGGGGCTATCTTTCTCAAATTGAAACCATCGTATCTTGAGCATACGAACTCGGATTGACTTGAAATTTGAAATGACGACTCTTACGATCTTTCTTGTCATGCCCTATCAATTGTGGACTGTTCCGGACTCGGGCAAAATTCATCGATATCCATAGTGAAGTGAAGTATAACCAATCTCTGAGGTGAATTGTCTTTTGCTTTTGATCAATCTTTTGGTATCACGGCTTTGCCAAAAAGCGGGGTAACATCTTGCCCCCCAAAACATGCCTTGCGGTAGGAAGGTGTGTTTTGTAATGCCTTGAGTTGGATGTTCGTATCCTATTATCAACCTGCAAAAAACTTGATAATTTCATATGGCCTCAAATGACGATCGTTCGGGACCGAGCTATTTGGGATGAAGCGCGGCCGTTCATGGTCAAGCGCTCAACTTCAAATGACGATCGTTCGTGATCGAGTCATTCGAGGTGAAGTGCGACCGTGTGCGGTCGAGCGTATAAATTCATGCGTCGATCGTTCAGGATCGTATGCTGTTTGAGGTGAATCGGGACCGTTCGCGGTCCGTGCCGTTCGTGGCGTAGGATGGAATAGGACCGTTCGCGGTCAATGCCGTTCGCGGCAAATGAAGAGATGGGACCGTTCGCGGTCGACTGCTGTTTGTGGCAAATGATGATCGTTCGCGACCAAGTGCCATTCAAGGCGAATGGCGACCGTTCGAGGTCGGATTTTATAATTAGTGAACCATGACCGTTCGCGGTCGGTGCCATTCAAGGCAGAAAGTGATCGTTCGCGATCGTGTGCCGTTCGAGGCGAATTTGTGACCGTTCGCGGTCGGGTGTTGGACCTCAAGTGATGATCGTTCGCGATCAAGCCATTTGAGGTGAGGTGAGTTGTGACTGTTCGAAGTCGAGTGCCGTTCGAGGCGAATTGTGACCGTTCGAGGTCGGGTGCCATTCGAGGCGAATTGTGCGCCCGGGAGGGCTTGGTATTATCGATGTCAGGGTCACGTTCGGGTGAGTTCCTGGATCGTTTGTCAGGGCGGTTCATCGCCATCTCAGAGCATGCCTAAGGACCGTTCGCGACCCCGTACATGAGCAAGTAGCTTAGCCATTTCAGAATTATCAAAATCAAATGTCTATTAAACGAGTGAGTTTCAAAAACAATGTCCAAACAAGCAAAGTTTAAATGTTCAAATCAAAATGAAACGAAAGCAAAGCATAGATGTCAAAGTGTAAGTTCCCACTACGAAACGGTTAATGATCACTCAGAGCATGCCTGGAGATCGTTCGCGATCTCGCACATGTGTAAATGATTTAACTATGTTAGTGGAAGCTTACAACTTGTTCATCGTTATTTCACTCAATTGATAACCAAACGGTGCCTTGATTCAGGGTCGCCTCTAGCTGATGTGGACGGCGGCCGTTCTGGTTCCGCCACAGGAGCTCGCCTCCTTACGTACTGAAGGAGCATACCGTTCCCGATATGCCCTTCCACCTCGTCCTTCAGGTGCCTACAATCGTTAGTGTTATGACCATTTAATTCATGGAATACACAGAACTTATCTGATTTCCTTTCGTCGGAGGTAGGATCCCTTCGCATCGGCCTACGATACGGAATCTGTTCTTTGGTATCCTGATAAATTTGTTCCAGGCTCTCGTTCAGCTCAGTGTAGGTGGTGAATCGCGGCTCCCTCCGTTGCCGCTTTGATCTGTCTCCGTTATTCTCAATCCTTCTTTTACCTTTATCCTTGTCCGAGTCCCTTCTAGGGGGTTTTTCGTCTTTGATTGCATAAACTTCTATCCCATCTCCTTCTGCATTCGCATCCTCTAATCATAAAAAAATTTCCGCCTCATGATAGAATTCTCCCAGATCTACGGGTGGATCCTTAGTTAATGAATTTTTGAACTCCGTTCAGTCTGCTATTCCGGACACAGCCGCCATCATAACCATGGATGGATCCGGTCTATCCACCGAAGCCGCCGCCGCATTGAACCGTGTCAGGAAACTTCTCAATGTTTCTCCAGCCTTCTGTTTTAAAGTTGCCAATGTCATCACATTCTTGGGACTTGTAATGTGAACCCTGAATTGCCTCATAAATCTCTCAGTTAAATCATTCCATGTTCCAATGGATCCACTATCTAATTGCCTGAACCATAATGCTGCAATATCCGCCAAATACAGTGGAAAGCACCGGGCCATGACCTCCTCTGATGCCCCCAGCACTTCCATATGCCTCATATATTTTGTCAGATGGACCGTGGGGTCCGTTCTCCCGTCATACATATCTAGCGATGGTAATTTGAAATCCGGTGGGTTTCTAGCTCGTCTGATTGCCGGAGTGAAAGAACTCCTATTAACATCCTCTAGGTCTTTGTTCACCAAACCGCCTCTCATTGCTCGCCTAACCATCTCTGCCAACTTGTCGGTGTCTCCAAGATGTAACCCTCGTTCGTTACTTTCATCCTGCCCCCCCGAGTTCACGAGGGAACTCTGGAATCTGCCCCCTTGACTGAGCGTTCATTCCCCTGCTGTCTCCAGGTTGCGCAGATACTCCTCTTTCTCCCTCCGAAATTGGACCAACATTCTCCATGGGTGTGCCCCCTAATCCGGGTGCGACGCCGGATGGTCCTGCTTCATTCTGGACTCCATTGGCTCCTCTATTCTGTGCTCCAAGCTGTCCTATCTGTTGAAATAAACTCTGTATCAACTCCTCTTGCTTCTTCATCATCGTCTCCATTTCGTCCCTAGTGATGTAGATCGATGGTTGATTCGCTCCTGAGGAAGCCTCCTGACTTCCTTGTTGTTCACTTCTCTCTGGCGTTGGCCTTCGGCTTGATTGTCTCGTAATAATTTCTCAAATTTGGACTTTCAAACTCTCTTTGGATTTGCTATCAATTGGTAGAACTCCTGAGTTCAGTTCTCAGTGAAAGCACCAAAATGTTTGCGCCAAAATTGGTCACAAACACCCAATGTCACGAAAGCACCCGTTTACGTACTCAACTCGATAATAATCAACACAGAACTCAGCAACAATCAATATGGAATTCAGCTCTAAGTAATCAATCACAGTAATACACAAACAATAATCACGAACACAGGATTTATAGTGGTTCGGCGTTCGCGCCTACGTCCACTTTGAAGGTTTTCTCTTTATTGCTTTGCTTGATGAAATCGATTACAATGGATTACAGTTGATAATAGCTTTGAAATCTGAATACAACAGTGATTCTGATGAATAGATTTGAATCCGGCAGAGTCTTGGTGTTCAATGGCAGAAGTTCTCGGAAGATCCCCCTTTCTGAAGGCTTTAGGGTGCTATTTATAGGCGTTGGAGGCCCAGATCTTGCTGAAACTTCGGGAGACCTCTTCTGGCACGTGAGTGGGCCCACGTGACCGACCCCACCAAGTTTCATCTCGATCTGACATCGATTCGAAGTCATTTCGAACCCATCAATAAATGGTCCAATCGAGCTGAAACTTGGCAGGAACAATCTTTACCTTGTGTGGAAGCTACTGTGAAAATTTGGTTGCATTTGGATCAGTGGTTCAGGAGATATGATCGATTCAAGTTGTGGTTTTTCGTGAGGGCTGTTGCATTCGAACCCATCATTTCGAATCCATCCCCTTCGAATCGATCTGTCACGTGAATCCCTGATGACGTGGTGCGCACTCCTCGCATGGATCCTGTTTTATCTCCGAGTCGACCGCTTCGCACCCATGTTCTTCGCCTCGTTTGTATCAGTGGCCGTTGCATAGTTTGAATCAATCAACTACGTAAGTCTCGTGTTGACCTGCATCTGCCTAGTTCGAATCGAGGAGAGGGGGCCTCCTTCGCATCAATGGTAAGTTCGCCTTGATACATGTGATGGATACGAACTGAAGCCCCGTGATGGGTTCGATCGATTCGAACTAGGCACTGGCGCGATCGATACGAAGCTCATGGATACGAAGACGCGACCCATTTGATGGATACGAAACAGTGTTCTAGTCATGGATACGAACGTGCTGATGGATTCGAATGCAATCGATTCGAAGTACATGATGGCTGCTGGACTCAAGGCACGGCTATGTCTCGTGGGTTCGAACTACTGCTAGGATGATGGGTTCGAACTTCATGGATTCGAAGGAAGGATACTGAGTGGGTTCGAACTTCATGGATTCGAAGCAAGGACACCGGATGGGTTCGGAGTAGATGGTTTCGAAGCAATGGGTTCGAACATAACCTCTGGCCATCGATTCGAACTATGGGTACCCTATGGGTTCGAACCGAACAGGGGGCTATCATTCTCAAATTGAAACCATCATATCTTGAGCATACGAACTCGGATTGACTTGAAATTTGAACTGACGACTCTTACGATCTTTCTTGTCATGCCCTATCAATTGTGGCCCGTTCCGGACTTGGGCAAAATTCATTGATATCCATAGTGAAGTGAAGTATAACCAATCTCTGAGGTGAATTGTCTTTTGCTTTTGATCAATCTTTTGGTATCACGGCTTTGCCAAAAAGCGGGATAACATAGATCGGCTTTGATGGCGTTGCAATCTTCATTGTCCTTGTTCATGGTACAATCTAGATTTTTGGTTGGTTCATCTTTGATAAGAGAAGAAATCATCCATTGAATCGCGTCAAAATGTTTTTGTTATTATTTTATCATCTGCATTTAACTTAATTGTAAGTGTCTTTGATTTCTAAGGATAAGAGTAAGAATATTCTTAAATGATTAAAGGGTTTGCTCAAAACTTTCACATAATTTTTGGTGTGGAGAAGCCATTTTCCAAAAGTTAAGTTTATAAATGAAAAGGGATAAGAAAGATTGCGGAAATGGTTTTTTTTGGAGTGAATAGGTTTATATAGGGGTAATAAATCATTTGAAATGAATAGTTGATTGGTAGTTATTTTATGTTGAAAATTAAAAAAAAAATGGTTTCTGCATGTTATATGTCAATATTGTAGGATTGATTTCACCCTAGAGGGGAGTGAATAGGATGATGATAATAATAATAATAAAAATTATTGTGGAAATATATATATATATAATAATTGCAGCATTGATAATAGAAAAATAATAAAAGCAGAAAAAGAACAGTACAGATTTACCCAGCTTCGGCAAAACCCTACCACTTGCTGCCCCCAAGGTTTCCACTAGACACTAAGTAGTTAGATGCTTACACACATACACTTGCGACACCCGTTAACGACTAACCTAACTCTATGCTCAAAACCCTACCACAACTCAACCATTGAGTTACGAATTCTCGAACTACACCACTGTAGTTCGTAACCTAGTCACACGACTAGAAAGTTACACAGTTTAAAAGAAAATAAATTACAACTTAAAATAAAACTAAAGCAAAACTCTATTTTCTAATTCCACCCAAAACGGTTATAATAAGAAACTGGCCCACTAATAAAAAACAAAAACTTATTTCCCTTCTCGTGGTCGTTCTTTCTTTATTTCTCATTAATAATTAGGGCTTTGTGTAATTTGAAGCGCCGATTCAAAAATTGATCGATTTCATCAATTGATCTGGCTTCGTTTGGATTGCAGCTGCTCCAATTTTTGTCAAGCACGAATGATAAATCAGTATGCAATTTGTCCCTTTTTCGATATTGATTATTGGTGGACTTGTTTGATTCGAGTTTTGGATATTTATTGCTTTGGTATTTTTCTTGAACTCGAATACCTAATATGCCAATGGTTGATTGGGTTTTATAGAGAATGAACCCCTTAATTTTTGTTCGTATTTTTGATTTAAATTCTTCAACTAGTTTTGTTTGGCCGTTCGATTTTGCTTGAACCCTTATGATTATTTTGACTTTACTTGGTTGTATTTGGTTCCATTCTTTTCTAACATTTGCATTTGTTTCTCGTTCAGTTCTTCTATGACTTCGACACTTTGATTTCTTGAGATAATTGACTTGGTTAATTCGTGTTCATCATATTATCTACTACGAAATAAAAATTGGCATTCAAGTTTGATGTTTAAAACAGCTATGACTTGTCCGAACTCCTTTTTGCTATGTTGCTTTGTACTTATGCTAATTTGGGACTTCATGTATACATCATTACGTTCCAGTCTTCTCTGTTGTATATCTTCTTGCTTGTTGTTGCATTAGTCTGGTTGCATACCTGAATGCCTTGACTTGGTTACACTGTCCACTTGCATTGACTTACACTGCTTTGTATATATGTATACATGTGTGTTCACACATGTGTGTGTGCATGTGTCTATATATATATATATATATATATATATATATATATATATATTAGCTTGTTGTATTTGGTTCCATTATGCCTTGCACTTCTGTACATATGCACTGAATTATGGTCTCATGCCTTTATACATTTGAGCTGCTATCTAGTTCCTCTTGAAGTCTGGTCCATTGCGTTCATGAGCATCGCATCCTGTTTTGATTTTGTTTTCATGTTCATTAAAGTTCCGGTGCACATATTCATGTATATACATGCATACCTATGTGAGATGCATGTATATATGTATGATGTTTGGTTACTGCTGTGTGTTACTAGTCTGGTTGCACTTGTTGTTTCTCTGGTCTGGAGCTTGTTTTCACTTTGGTACCTTTGTTATTTAGTTGAGTTCAAGTGCCATTGACCTTCTGCCTTGTTTCCTATCACTATTCAATGATCTGGGTTGCATATCATTGTGAACTAGTTTATTTGAGTCTAGCTCCATTTGCATTCATTTTGCTTTGCACATTGCTTGTGTACTTTCATTGTACGGGTTTGGTAGTCTTCGCCATGCAACCCTTTTGTGTTGCTTGATTGCTTGCATATTAAGTACGTGCATATGAACTTGTTTATTTGGACTGGGCTTCCTTGGTCTGGTTGCCTTGTAAGTCCGATCTGTAGACTCTTATGTTAAAAACTGAATGCAATTGAAACATTGAACTGTAGTCATCTTGTATGCATATGTATAAGGCTGGTACACATGCTTGTGAACTTGCTGTTGCACATTTCCAGTCTAGTTTCATTTTGTTTATGTTGTAACTATTATGTGATTGAGGCAGTTGTTATTTATACTGAGCATATTCATGTTATCTTGCTTTGTCCATGTGTGCTAGCACTTGCTTCTTGCTATTTACTTGTTGCTCCATTTGTTTGCTTGAACGCACAGTTTATTCCATTGGGTGATTTGGTCAGCGTGACGACCTGGAAATTTCGAACATTTGAAATTGAAATATTTAACTGATTTTAAAGATTTGAATGATGGTTTAGCTTGAATTTCATATATAACTATGGATTTGGCAATTAAATTATTGAATTTAATTTATTGAAGAAGGGTAAAAATTTGAATCTTTCATTTTAAGCTTGTTAAAAATAATTTGATGGCTTAGAAATTTTATATTGATAATAATGAAAGTGATAGAACTTTTAAAATTGAATTTGAAAGTGGTTTTTTCAGTTTTTAATTTATATCATTTAAATCGTTATTTAAAAATAGCCTTTCGAGACACAGTCTTGGAATTCGATGAAACCAATTCCATTGGATCCGTAATATTGTATTATTATCGAATATCAATTTTCGTAGCATTCAGAGTTGTTGTATGATTGTACGGATAGCAAATGCACGAAAATTTATATCGAAATTTAAAATAAATATCTGGTACAGAAAGCTATCTTCTCCATACAATCGAATTTGGACTTGATACCTTTTCCATTGCGTTTGGAATATGCGTATAACATTATAAACACCTGGCGGCACGCCGCGATTGGAGATTGAGATTTTGAGTTGTGAAATGGAATGATTTAAATTTCAAATTTGAATTTAAAAACAATATATACATGTGTAATTAATATAATATTATTTCACAAGGTAAACTGCATGTTTTATTTATTTCAAACACTCGGAAAAATTTCAACACGTGTTCGTTTAAGAGAAAAGAAAAAATTATAAAACAACCGAAAGCTTTTTCTTTCGTTCAAATAATATATATATATATATATATATATATATAATGGCCGTTTCACCGAGCATTGTTCGAAATCAAATTCGAAAAGGAAAATGGCAACAGATCGATCGATTTCCTTCTTCCCTCCCTCTTTTCAATTTCATTCCCAATTCAAATCAAGAAAAAAATATTGGAAATGGCCGAGCAAAAAGATTTCGAAAGCCCTACAAACTAAATAAATCAAATCGAATCGATATTCGAATTTAATGGCTCGGCATCAATTGGGTTCGACGAGCCGATTTGTACGTGCGTACGCTTGGATTTAGGGAATTCGTCGTCGCTACTGTCAATTGGAGGTAGGCGCGCGCGTTGAGGTGGAAGCACGAACACGGCGTGGGCGGCACCTTGGGCCGGCCCGAGTTCGTCAGTACGATTGGATGATGTCGAACACAGTCTGGTATGGTTCGTCGACGGCATGGGAATTTAGCTGTGCTCAAGCAGGAGTTGGTGATGAAGCTCGAGAACTGGTTTAGGCAATTCACGAAGGCATGGTGGCGTCTCATGGTCTATGAGAGGATTATAGTCAAAGCTAGGGTTTCGCGATGTTGGCAACAAGGAGGGGACGGCTGTGACTTGATAGGGTTCGCGATAGGCAGGGAGGTAGGGGAATTTTCAGTAAGGTATTGGCAATTCGTTTGTTCAATTTAAATTTGAAAATTTTATTCAATTATTTGTACAATGACAGTAAAGTAAATAACTTGAAAACAGAAAATATCTTACATAAATAAAGTTAAAATTTACTAGTTTATTTTGAAAATAGTTTATTAAAGTGATTCATTTGTTTTATTAACTTATTTAATTTATCTAGTTACTAAAAATAATTTATTGTAGTAAATTTAGTTTTAAATTTAATTTTTAGCCAAATAAATTTATTAAAAAGGAATTTGTTTAAAATTAAAAGTATTAAATTGTTACTTAATGAAATTTACTAAAGGGAAATGGGTTTAAGAAATTTAATCATCAGTTTAAATTAAATAAATTTATTAAATGGAAATTTATTATTCGATTTATTTCGAATATTAATCAATTGTCTATATTATTTATACAAGGTCAAAAGACATGAAAACGAGTCAAGATGGAATGGAAATGGATTGTATGCATTGTTAAAGGTGAGATCTTCTCACTCAAATGGATTTTCCAATTTAATTTTAAATAGTTAAATTTAAAATTGTTGATTGTGTGCTTGGATTATAAATTATTATCAGTTGTATTGGATTAGACCATATGCCCTGCATAATAGCGGAGGATATTATATAAACCTATATACCGTAATATTCCACCTCGAAGTGGAATTGGTATTATATATGTATTTGAATTGATTGATTTTCCGCATTATACAGCAGATGAGACCCTATGCACCGCATAATAGCGGATGATATTATATTAATCTCATATACCGCGATATTCCATCTTGAAGTGGAATTGGTATTTAATTGTTGTGCTAACATCTGTAGATGCAGGGAAACAGATTCGAGGGATCCAATTGGATTCCTCAAATATTTGAATTTGTTTAAATGTTGTATGTTGTTTTAGTTATAATCTCTGTGTGGTTATATTTGTGATTGAAATCATTGAAGGGTATAGTTTAGCCGAACATATTTTTGGTATCATAGGATACCAGAAATAAATAAAATTTGATTTTTTGAAATTAAAGTAGAAAATTGTAAGTAAACTCATTTTTAAGAACTAGATGAATTTAAAGGAAGGAATTTAAATAGATAAAGTTTTATTTTTGAAAGCTTATCGAATTAATTCTGAAATATGGGAAAAGATTTTAGTAAATGAATTTTAAGTAGTATTATTTAAAAGTTGAAGAGTTTATTTTAAAATCCAGATTTTAATTAGTTTGGGAGATATAAAAGAATTTATTTTAAAAAAGATAATAAATTTGAAAATCAATTTGAAATTTGATTTGGTGTTTAAAAATAAATCTTTGAGAAATCGATTTGAAAATTGATTTGGTGTTTAAAAATAAATCTTTGAGAAATCGATTTGGAAAGTGATTTGGTGTTTAAAAATAAATCTTTGGGAAATCGATTTGGAAATGGATTCGGTGTTTGGGAATAAATTTGGAAATCAATCGGGAATTCGATATAGTGTTTGAAAATAATTTTTGGAAATGGATTTGGTGTTTGAAAGTGAATATTTGTAAAATTGATTTGAAAATCGTATATTAGTAGATATTTGGAAATTTAAAATTCACAATAGGAATTTATAAAGGAAAGGGAAATTTGTTTTAAAAATAAATATTGATTTATTTTAAAGATGTGGAAAGAAATTTACGGATTTGGAAGGAAAATTAAAATAAATCAAGAAGGATTTATTAATTAATTTAAATGGACCATTTTGAAATGGAAAGTGTATTCTCCCTGGAGAGCCGAGTATGTTTTAAAGTAGCTTTCAAAATTAAAAGTTTTGAAGTTGGCTTTAAAAAGGATATTTGTGGAGAAATTATTTTCTTAAGTTGTTTTAAAAATCTTAAAAATAAAGATTTATTTAATTAATTTAGAATTGATTATTTAAAGTTTTAATGGATATTTGATTTAGAAAATGGTTATTTAATTAGTTATACCATATCTACTAATTTTATTTTAAAATTAGTTTGGACTTGAAGTTTTATATGCGATAATTAGTATAATGTTTCATAACCAATATTTAATTAAGTATTTAAGATAGTTTTATTTTAAATGTCTCCAAGAATATTTTGGATAAATGATTTGAATTATTTTAAGTATTTGAACTCGGCAGATTTTCAGTGTAAATGAATAAATATTTGGGAATATATTCCACGTAAGGAAAAATGATTTGAAATTTGTTTTCAAATGATTGAAATGTAGAAAGTCTTTTGAAATTTGTTTTCAAATGGTTGAAGTGCAAAAATTATATCTTGCGAAGATATTTTGAAAATAATAATTGGAAAAAATTATTTGAAATCCAGTGATTGTTATAAATGTTGATTGTTAGTTAAATAACCAACTATCAATATTTGTCTTTAAACGCCGTTTGAATTTCGACGCGACTGGCGGTCAGATTCCAAATGGATATTCGAAAACCACATCGAATATTTGTGATAGTGATGGATCTTTTGTTTAAAAGATCAAAGTGGAAATTTGTTGTGATTTGTTTGAAATATGAATGTAACACTTATTTTTAAAATAAGCGCTCGTTATTCGGATTAGCCGAGAGATGACTTTGTGTCATAAAACCAATTCCGAATAATGATACAACGAAGTGGGATTGCATTTAAAGATGGTGTTGAAGACCGGGTATTTTTCGAAAGCGAAAGGATCACCTGTCGAATGTCTATGCACTGGGTTGCTCCAGTATAGAGATTTTATCACCCTTTGTGATGGGGATCCCGGACGTGATTACTGAATATTTGGATTCACAAGGGATTCTTTGAAGTGCCTTCGGTTTCGTTCGAACCCGGAATGGACTTGTATGGATGTGTGTCTGACGTTACACTTTGAGATGTAAAGCTGGCTTCTATCAAATGCATTTTTGTTTGTGGTGGAGAATTTATTCTCTTACCTTAACACCCTTCTCTTAGACGTACGAGCTCAGAGGTTTTGTAGTTGATGGTTACCAGTGATATATTCCCAAATTGGTAATGTGGCCTACGAAGTGCTGATGATCATCTGTTGATCGAAGCATGGCTTTGTGAAAAGTGTAGCTTTATGGACGAGACTTCGTCGCACCTCACAACCCGAAAATGGTCGAAACAGGAATGATGCGGCAAGGTTATTTGGGGGTAGCGCCGCCTGAGGGTATGTCATTTCCTTCTGGAAAAGGGTTGTATCATGGAATGGAGCACAGATATTTAACATATGTGGTCGCTGCAAATTTATAATACTTTGCGCTTGTTGCTTTGTGGTTGAGGATCCTCGGATAAAGGTCGCTTACGACCGGGGGATGGCGTACTCGTGTCGTGCTACCTAGTTACAGAGGTAACCCAGCCTTGTATTGGCAGAGAGCTGGTTAAGTTCTCGAGGTGTCCCTCTTAAGGCGTACCCATGTGGCCCAGGAAGTTCCTTAGCCTGACCATTTGTTGGAAATCCAAAGAAACAATACAAGCCCTTTACGATTGCAATTGTATGACCTGCCTCCTCAGGAGGCAGCTACAGCAGGCATAATATAATGGTACCTATGCTGGCTAAGATTTATGTTATACTTTAGAAATGTTTTCCACACTATGCGCTAATAATAATAATATCAAAGAGATTTTGCATATCAAGCATGTTTGACTATCATAAGGAGAAATCTCCTCCAATTGTGCGCTCGCATTGTGTGTGTGCGGGGAGGCCTTATGGTAGTTTCATTTTCCAAAAGTATAGCGGACTTCGTTTTTTTTTGTAAAAATACCTGTTTTTAAGATCTTACACCAGTCCCATGATTGAATTGGAGTTTATTAATCCCTTTCTAAACTCTGTGTGCCCATAATTTTCAACATGGGCAGCCTAGAGTCGGGATATCAGTTATTCTGCAGCGAAGTCAGAAAAGAGATGCTGTGGAGATCAAGAGCAAGCTGGATGGTGAAGCATATCACTTATTCTATGTAGTGTTCGCTGCGTATGGTTGGTGCAAAGTAAATTTTCCATATGAGTCAAGTTATACCAACTTCCAGTGTTGTATTGTGTTATTGTAAACTCTGATGTTGTATGTATAAACTGATATAATTCTTTGTTTTAAATATTATTCTTTTGTGTATTATATTTGTTTCGCTGCGAAATTTGAGATTCTGTTATTGATTCTGTTTCTTCTTCATCTTCTTCTTCTTAAATCCTAACGGTTCGGTTTTTCGGTATTCGATTGCTCAGCATTGGATACAGTGGACGTATTAATGTCGACTTTTGGAAGTCGAAAAATTAGGCCGTTACAATTGTGGTATCAGAGCATTTAGTTAAGCGAAACCTTGGCTCTAGTGGGGAATACTCATTAGAGATAGAGTCGGTAGTACTCTAGAATGATTTTGAGTGTAACAATGGATATGAGCGCGTATTTGTTAGTGAATATAAAAATTGTTTTATATTGTAATGATTGGTTTGTTGAGTGGTATATGGATTCTTGTCGGTATAGTCTATACAACTCTATTGATAGGAATCTCTAAACACTTTTACAGAACAATTCAACACGATATTATTTTAAAATAGGGTAAATGATATAATTTTACCCAAACTATTTTTGTATATAAAAGGAAATAATCTTTGTAAATTATTACAGTATATGGTCGCTTGGATGTTAGGAAGCGATAATATTAAAATTATTATTGATTAAGAAGTTGAAATCATAATCAAAAGCTGAGAAATAAAATCCATATACAAATGGGATTTATAAAAATAAATTGTAAAGGTAATTTATAATTTTAAATAGAATTCCAGAGTGATATTTGAAAAGAATTTGAAAATGATTTGAAAATGTTAAAGTTTGGAAAAGATTAAATTTCCTTGGAATTTTAAAATGATTTTCAAAGGTTTTGGAAAAATGTTTTTAAAGGAGTAAAAGCAGTAAACTATTTTCGGTCGTTGGAAAATAACTTTGATGATGACTCCAGCATCATCGATGTTCATTTTCGAGTTTCCAAGAGAGAAATAGCTACCAAATTATTTTAAATGGAAGTTGTTTGCGAAATTGAGTTTGATTTTGCATATAATCAATTTCATAAGGCGGTTTTGAAATATTAAAAAAACTCTAGAATCTAATAAAAATAGTTATGCAATAAAATTTATTAAGGTGGAAAATAAAATTGTGAATGAATAAATAAATTTACAAATGAAGTAAATGAAATCGAAATTGAATGTAGAAATTGATTTCAAATTTGTAAGTAAATAGAACTGGAATTGGAATTGTATTTGATTTGTGACAAACAAAGTGAAGTAGGAAACTGTAAAATTGGACCAAATAAGGCAAAGTATTGAAATAAAATTATTAAGTAAAACTAATTGAAGGAATAAGAAATTCAAATATGGTTTGAAAATGAATTGAATTCAGTAATTATAAATGAAAGGTAAATTGAATTCATATGGAATTTGAAATCCAGTTTACATATAAGTAGATATTAACCGAAGTGGAAAATTGAAAATAAATATAGGAAGTATGTAAAATATTTGTATCGAACTTAAGAAATGAATGGTGAAATTCTTAAGAAAAATTTGGAGTTTAATAAGTTAATGATCGAATGAAGATTAAACTGGAAATTGGGAGATGGTAATTGTGAATAAGGAAATGAAAAATCAATGTGAATAAAACAAAATTTGGTATAGCTAATAATCAATTGGAGTTAAGACGTAGGATATACATATATTACTTTATTCGCATAACAATTTGATCCAGAATTCGAGCATAGAATTTGGAGATAGTTATATCGATCCGAGTTAGAATTTTTCACTCGATTTTCGACGGTGAACCTGGATATAGATTTTTGGTAGATGCTGAAAATTCTCTATCATAGTTTACGGCTATGCAAGGAGAATGATGGTTTCTGATCAAGTAACCAGATTTGAGTCCGCACTAGGAAGTCAGGTGGACAATACTAGTTCGGAAGTGAAATTGTGTGATCGAGTGAACGATCGAATTTGATATTGCGTACGAATGATGTACGTACATCGTACGGGTTTGAATGAAATGAATGTTGAAATTTCGTAATGAAATGTATAAAATGGTTTTGAATGCTATGATTGGACATTATTGTTAAGAAAGATATACAAGTGATATAAAGAAAAAGGGAATTGGGAATTTGATTTCGAAGATCAATTTAATTTGCTCGAAAAAGGTATGTGTTTAAATTTCAGTATGAAATTTGATGATTTTCTTGACTAGCCGCTTGACCTTTTGTTTTCTTTTGAAATCTAGGGGCCCGTTATGCCATTTTGTAGTCGTATCGAGCTAGCCGTGCAAAGGAGACGCTGGCGAAATTTTTCGAAAATTTAGGGAGTTAGAAAAATTTTGAAAATTTAAAGTTTGAATTTAAATTTAAATTGAATCGTTAAGAAAACAATATTGTTTGAAAATTATGGATGATTTGGAAAGTTAGTTGAAATGATGGTCTTTGTTGAAAAGATTTGTTTGGTAAATTGATAAAACTATTTGGTTTAGGAAAGAAAACGAATGGGTTAAGAATCATTCTTCTTAACTAGTAATTTTGGGACGAAATTCTTTTAAGAAGGGAAGAATGTGATGACCCGGAAATTTTGAACATTTGAAATTGAAATATTTAATTGATTTTAAAGATTTGAATGATAGTTTAGCTTCAATTTCAAATATAACTATGGATTTAGCAATTAAATTATTGAATTTAATTTATTGAAGTTGGATAAAAATTTGAATCTTTAATTTTAAGATTGTTAAAAATAATCGAATGGATAAGAAAATTTATATTGATAATACTGAAAGTAATAGAACTTTTAAAATTGAATTTGAAAGTGGTTTATTCAGTTTCGAATTTATATCGTTTAAATCGATATTTAAAAATAGCCTTTCGAGGCATAGTCTCGGAATTCGACGAAACTAGTTCCATTGGATCCGAAATATTGTATTATTATCGGATTTCAATTTCTATAGCATTTGGAGTTGTCGTGTGATCGTACGGATAGCAAACACGCTAAAATTTATATCAAAATTTAAAATAAATAGCTGGTACAGAAAGCTATCTTCTCCATATGATCGAATTTGGACCCGAAGAATTTTCTATTGCGTTCGAAATAGGCGTATAACATTATAAACGCCTAACGACACGCCTCGATTGGAGATCGAGATTTCGAGTTGCGAAATGGAACGAGTTAAATTTTAAATTTGAATTTAAAAACAATATATACATGTGTAATTAATATAATATTATTTATTTTTTTGAGAAAAATGTGTGATCCTTTACAGGAGAGGAGAGCACACATGTACACTTATATAACATCAATAGTAAAGGAGCTGCAAACAAGCCTGGCAGGTAGCAAAAGACACTCCCGTACAAAAGAAAAATCAAACCCACCCAAACTCCTAAAAAAAACTAAAAACTAACCCTAGAGAGACAACCGTCCAGATTCCATGGCCCGAAGTGACACCAAACGAGAAGTAGCCATCTAAAAACGCTTCTGCAACCGCAACCTCAACAGCCAAGCTGAAACAACTCAATATACTACATCTACACAGACCACTAACAAACTCCAAAACCACAAAAAATCAAACTAAATCCTACAAAAAAACAACAACCCTCAATCAAAAGACTTAAAAGCTTTACGATTTAAACGAGGACTTTTCCTAATAATACCAGCTGAATAACTCTTACTGTTTCTTTTCCTTACTTTGGCTGAACGAAGTAATTCTTAAGCATGGGCAGCAGAACGAGGAAATCATCCTATAGAAGAAAGACGGCAATACATAACAAATCTGAAACCCCAGTCCAATAATAGACAGCTCTATCAGAACCAACATTATTGGGACAAGAATGCTCAGAATGTCTCTCTAAATCAACAGAACCCATATAACTAGTATTAACCAAATCATTATCAGAAGAAACAACATCACTATGCTTTAAATCTTCTATTGTGATATACTGTGACACATCAGAACATGCACACTGACAATTGCTCACAACATTGTTATTAGCCCGTTTCACAAGTGCCATATTAGTATCACCATGTGTAGTAGTTATTTCATGAGCACACTGCGAATTTGCATAAAATACCTCATCTGAACTAACAAAACCATGAAGAGAATTATCAAAATCATCATTAAAAAACACTTTTAAAGCTCCACTGTGAACACCCTCTACAAGATCTGACAGACAATCCTTAAGACCAACAAGCTTACGAGAAATGTTGATAAAATTTCCAATAACAGAATTAGCATTCTCACCCAAAATAACATTTCCATTCTCCTCCTTACCAATGATGCCTGACACCCTTACACACAATATAGGTGCAATATTAAACCAATCTAGTACAAGGTCTCGACCCACATCTGAAGATTCACTCAAAGCCATGTTCTCCTTTTCCGCAACAAAACTCCGAATATCTTCCATGCCCTCAAGATTATCAATAGCCATAACTTATTTCTCCACTCCAATATTAGAGTAATGAATCGAAGAACAATTCAACCTATTAGGGACAGCAAATTCCAGATTACCAGAACATCTTCATCAAAACAGGGACTGACCTCAAAAGACAACAATTTATTCTCATCTCCAATATCTGAATAGGGGATAGAAGCATCATTTAAAACTTCATCAGACAAAAAGGATGCAGCATCTATATGATTTGCAATCTGCATATCATGCACACTGAGTGCACTGATATCAATAAGTGGGCTATCGTTTATTGATACTGGACAAACAAACTTTTCTTCAATTACTTCAGGCAAAGAAATTGACAAAATCTCATTGAAGACGACACCATGAGAAGTCATAGCAACCTCATCAACAATATCAGATGTTCCAGTTATCAAAAATTTTCCAAACAAAGGAACTAAGTTACTGACCTGATCTAGAATGTTAATGATCTTATACAATTCATCACCACCATGATTGTAATTCTCAACAGAACTAACAGCAAAATCACCACCTTTATTCTTCTCAAACAAGTTATATTTTTTGGAAGTCTTTGAACAAAACAAACTAACAACGAAGTCACCTTTGAATGCTAAAGAATCACTGTCAGAATCGAAAGATACTAGATCAACAACTTGGTCAGCAATGATAGTATTCAAGCAATCAAAACAGTTTCTAGTTTCTAGTTCGAAAACCTAAGGAATTGCTCTCATACCTCTAACATGAGTAAACTCAAGATCTACAACATTTACAAGAGGATTTGAAACAAACGAAATCTTTATTTATTAGCAATAGTTGCATCTGAGCAAAGTATCATTGAGGCATCCAGTAGCATAGGATCTTGGTTCATGTGCACATCTTCATTATTTCAAAATTGACATAGAATTTATGTTCTGCTTCCTCTACCTGATTATCAATAATCAAATCACTATCAACAAGAAGCTTAGATGACGAATTTCCAAAGTAGTCTCTAGGGTCTCCAAATTTATCAATATACCCCTTGCCCATATTAGGTGAATTTATCACATCAAAGTGAGAAAATAATTCTTCTAAAAGCTGTAATCCATCTTTTCTCTGCTTCCATAGATTTTCTAGAAGCAATCCTTTAAGTATCAAAAACTTTAACGTGAATTGAAATCCATGGTCAATAAGTTAAGGTCCAATTGCTAAAAAATTTGATTTCAATAAGAACCTATTCTGATCGCATTAATCTGGTTTTCAGGAACTGCAATCTTAGAATTTGACAAGCAAGAAACTTTCTTGTGCCCAAATTTGCCACAGGCCAACATCTAATGGGGTGACGACATTGATATACGAATTGATCTTTATCCACATATCTATAGCAGAAGATCCTTTTCCCAGACCGGATATTAAAATGCTGAGATCCCACAGGCTACCACGAGATTGAGTTGGCAAAACCGATAATCCATCCTTAACAGTTTGGGCATAAGATCGAACTTGAGATTCGCAACTAGAACACCAGATTTAATTAGGCAATATTGATCTCGAATTTGATTGAGAGATTGGAGGGAAAGAATGATTGTGAGAAGTTGGATTATCTCGATTTAGCATAGAAGAAAACGAGTAAGTTGAGAAACTTATTAGAAGAACGAACGCCATTTTCTTGATGATGAAAGTTTTTCCAGAACGCCATTTTATTATTTGATCTCTTCCACTTGGCAAAATTTCAACACGTGTTTGTTCAAGAGAAAAGAAAAAATTATAAAACAGACGAAAGCCTTTCTTCACGCTCAAATAAAAAAATATAATGACCGATTCGCCGAGAATTGTTCGAAACCAAATTCGAAAAGGAAAACTGCAACAGATCGACTTCCTCCTTCCCTCTCTCTTTTCAATTTCATTCCCAATTCAAATCAAAAAAAATTGGAAGCTGTCGAGAAAAAAATTCGAAAGCCCTACAAACTAAATAAATCGAATACAATCGATATTCGAATTTAATGGCTCGGCATTAATGGGGTTTCGACGAGGCGACTTGTGCGTGTGTAAGCATGGTTTTGGGGAATTCGTCGTCGCTATTATAAAGTGGAGTAGGCACGCGCGTTGAGGTGGAAGCATGAACACGGCATGGGCGGCACCTTGGGTCGGCGCGAGTTCGTCAGTACGATTAGATGATGTTCGATCACAGCCTGGTATGGTTCGTCGGCGGCATGGGAATTTTGTCGTACTCGAGCAGGAGTTGGTAATGAAGCTCGAGAATGGTTCCAGGCGATTCACGAAGGCATGGTGGTGGCGTGTCGTCTATGAGGGGATTATCGTCATAGCTTTGGGTTTCGCAATGTTGGCAACAAGGAGGGGATGACTGTGACTTGGTAGGGTTCGCGATAGGCAGGGAGATAGGGGAATTTTCAGTAAGGTATTGGCAATTTGTTTGTCCAATTCAAATCTAAAAAATTTACTCAATTATTTGTATAATGACCGTAAAATAAATTACTGGAAAACATAAAATATCTTATATAAATAAAGTTAAAATTTACTAGTTTATTTTCAAAATAATTAATTAAAGTGATTAATTTGTTTTATTAACTTGTTTAATTTATCTAGTTACTAAAAATAATTTATTAAAGTAAATTTAGATTAAAATTTAATTTTTTGCTAAATAAATTTATTAAAAAGGAATTTTTTTAAAATTAAAAGTATTAGTTTAAAATCAAAATTGTTAGTTGATTAAATTTATTAAAGGGAAATGGGTTTAATAAATTTATTCATCAGTTTAAATTAATAAATCTATCAAATAGAAATTTATTATTTAATTTATTTCGAACATTAATCAATTGTATAAATTATTTTTACAAGGTCAAAAGACATGAAAACGAGTCAAGATGGATTGGAAATGGATTGCATGCATTGTTAAAGGTGAGATCTTCTCACTCAAACGGATTTTTCGATTTAATTTTAAATAGTTAATTTTAAAATTGTTGATTGTGCTTGGATGATAAATTATTATCAGTTGTACTGGATTAGACCCTATGCGCCGCATAATAGCAGAGGATATTTTATAAATCCATATACCGCAATATTCCACCTCAAAGTGGAATTGGTATTATATATGTATTTGGAGTGATTGATTTCCCGCATTGTATAGCGGAAGAGATCCTATGCGCCGCATAATAGCGGATAATATTATATTGATCTCATATACCGTGATATTCCACCTTGAAGTGGAATTGGTATTTAATTGCTGGGCTAACATCTGTGGATGCAGGGAAGCAGGTTGGAGAGATCCAACTGGATTCCTAAAATATTTGAATTTGTTTAAATGTTATGTGTTGTTTTATTTATAATCTCCGTGTGATTATATTTGTGATTGGAATCGTTGAAGGCTATAGTTTAGCCGAATATATTTTTGGTATCGTAGGATACCAGAGATAAATAACGTTTGATTTTTGGTAATTAAAGTAGAAAATTCTATGTAAATTCATTTTTAACAATTGGGTGAATTTAAAGGAAGGAATTTAAGTAGATAAACTTTCATTTTTTTTAAACTTATCGAATTAATTCGAAAATATGGGAAAAGATTTTAATAAATGGATTTCGAATAGTATTGTTTAAAAGTCAAACAGTTTATTTTAAAATTCGGATTTTAATTAGTTTAGGAGATATAAATGAATTTATTCTAAAAAAGATAATAAATTTGAAAATCAATTTGTAAATTGATTTGGTGTTTACTTTGAGAAATCGATTTGAAAATTGATTTAGTGTTTAAAGATAAATCTTTGAGAAATCGATTTGGAATGTGACGTGGTGTTTAAAAATAAATCTTTGGGAGATTGATTTGGAAATTGATTCGGTATTAGGGAATAAATTTGGAAATCAATCTAGAATTTGATTTGGTGTTTGAAAATAATTTTTGGAAATTAATTTGGAAATGGATTTGGTGTTTGAAAGTGAATATTTGGAAAGTCGATTTGAAAATGTATATCAATGGATATATGGAAATTTAAAATTCACAATGGGAATTTATATGGGAAAGGGAAATTTGTTTTAAAAATAAATATTGATTTAATTTAAAGATGTGGAAAGAAATTTACGGATTTGGAAGGTAAATTAAAATAAATCAAGAAGGATTTATTAATTGATTTAAATGGACCATTTTGAAATGGAATGTGCATTCTTCTTGGAAAGCTGAGTATGTTCTAAAGTAGCTTTCAAAATTAAAAGTTTTAAAGTTGGTTTTGAAAAGGATGTTTGTGGAGAAATTATTTTCTTAAGTTGTTTTAAAAATCTTTAAAATAAGGATTTATTTAATTAATTTTAGAAGACATTTGATTTAGAAAATGGTTATTTGAATAGTTATACCCTATCTACTAATTTTATTTTAAAATTAGTTTGGACTTGAAATCTTATATGTGATAATTAATATAATGTTTTCATAACCAATATTTAAGTAATATTTAAAATAGTTTTCTTTTAAATGTCTTCAAGAAATATTTTGGATAAGTGATTTGAATTATTTTTAAGTATTTGAACTCGGCAGATTTTTAGTGGAAATGGATAAATATTTGGAATATATTCCACATAAGGAAAAGTGATTTGAAATTTGTTTTCAAAGGATTGAAATGTGGAAAGTGATTTGATTTTTTTTTTCAAATGGTTGAAGTGTTAAAATTATATCTTGCGAAGATATTTTGAAAATAATAATTAAGGAAAAATTATTTAAAATCCAGTGATTGTTATGAATGTTGATTGATGGTTAAATAACCGACTATCAATATTTGTCTTTAAATGGCGTTTGAATTTCGATGCGATCGGGGGTCGGATTCCAAATGGATATTCGAAAACCACATCGAATCTTTATGATAGTGATGGATCATTTGTTTAAAAGATCAAAGTGGAAATTTGTTGTGATTTGTTTGAAATCTGAATGTAACACTTATTTTTAAAATAAGCACTCGTTATTCGGATTAGCCGAGAGAGGACTTTGTGTCATAAAATCCATTATGAATGATGATACGATGAAATGGGATTGCATTTGAAGATGGTGTTGAAGACCGGGTATTTTCGAAAGCGAAAGGGTTACCTGTCGAACGTCTTTGCACTGGGTTGCTCCGGTATAGAGATTTTATCACCCATGGTGATGGGGATTTCGGACGTGATTTGTGAATATCTAGATTTGCAACGACTTCTTTGAAGTGCCTTCAGTTCCATTCGAACCCGGATCAGACTTGTATGAATGTGTGTTAACGTCACACTTTGAGATGTAAAGCTGGTTTCTATCAAATACATTTCTGTTGGTGGCGGAGAATTTATTCTCTTAGCTTAATACCCTTCTCTGAGATGTACGAGCTCAGAGGTTATGTAGTTGATGGTTACTAATAATATATTTCCAAATTGGTAATGTGGCATATGAAGTGTTGCTGATCATTTTTTGATCGAAGCATGGCTTTGTGAAAAGTGTAGCTTTGTGGACGAGACTTCGTCAGACCTCACAACCCGAAAATGGTCGAAACCGGAAGGATGCGGCAAGGTTATTTAGGGGTAGCGCCCCCTGAGGGTATGTCATTTCCTTCTGGAAAAGGGTTGCATCATCGTATAGAGCCTAGATATTTAACCTATGTGGTTGCTGCAAATTTATTGTACTTTGTGGTTGTTGGTTGAGGATCCTCAGATAAAAGTCGCTAACGACCGGGGGATGGCATACTGAGTAGTTACCTAGTTACAGAGGTAACCCGGCCTTCTGTTGGTAGAGAGCTGGTTAAGTTCTCGGGACGTCCCTGCAGAGGCGTACCCATGTGGCCCAAGAAGTTCCTTAGCCTGACCATTTGTTGGAAATCCAAAGAAACAATACGAGCCCTTTACGTTTGCAATTATATAACCTACTCTAGCTATAGCAGGCATGATATAATGGTACCTATGCTTTCCAAACTATGAACTAATAATAATAATATCAAAGAGATTTTGCGTATCAAGCATGTTTGGCTATCATAAGGAGAAATCTCCCCCAATTGTGCGCTTGCATTGTGTGTGTGCAGAGAGGCCTTATGGGAGTTTCGTTTTCCAAAAGCATAGCGGATTTCTTTGTGAAAATAACTGTTTTTAAGATCTCACACCAGTCCTATGACTGACCTAGAGTTTATTGTTCCCTTTCAAACTCTGGATGCCTATAATTTTCCACACGGGCAGGCTAGAGTCAGGTTATTAGTTATTCTGGAGCGTAGTCAGAAAAGAGATGCTGTGGAGATCAGGAGCAAGCTTGATGGCTAAGTGTATCACTTATACTATGTAGTCTTCGCTGCGTATGGTTGGTGCAAAGTATATTTTCCATTTGATTCAAGCAATACCAACTGCCAGTGATGTATTGTGTTGTTGTAAACTCTGATGTTGTATGTATAAACTGATATAGTTCTTTGTTTTAAAGATTATTCTTTTACCTATTATATTTATTCCACTGCGAAATGCGAGATTCTATTATTGTTTTTGTTTCATCTTCTATCTTCTTCTTCTTAAACCCTAACAGTTGGTTTCTTGGCATTCGATTGCTCGACGTTGGATACAGTGGACGTATTGATGTGGACTTTCGAAAGTCAAAAAATTGGATCGTTACAGTCAACTTCATCAATATATATGCATGTGTATACATACACACATACATACATACATATACATACATACATATATATATATATATATGAATGTATATAAACATATGTTTATGTACTGTCATATTGTATTGCTTTGACCAAATCTGAATTGTTGTTTTGATTTGTTTCTTTGCACCAAAACATGCCATTGAACATGTTCCCTTGAGTCCGTTGGCATGTTGGGTTAATCACAATTTCATTTTTACTCAGAGCCTCTGGTCGGAGTTGTTCCATGTGTCGTTATAGTTTGGTCTGTGTTCGCCTCATTTTATATTGTTTGAGCCATACTTGTTTGTTCTTTTGTGTGTATATGTGCATCGGTTCATGTTCGTGCTTGTTTCTCTTTATACATATGCAGTCTTGACTTACCATGTGTATATTTGAGGTATTGTATGTTGTATTTCATGCACTTGAGTTGAATCCAGCTTATGGCTCGGGTTTGACCTTGTGCTCACCTGTTCCTTTAGTTTTAACATGCAAAAGTATATCGGCGTGCATGACCTTATAGCATGTACAGTGATAAAGTTGTTCGTGTAGATGAATTCAAATTAAATAAATGACGAACAACCCAAATAACTGAGGCAAATAACATTTTCATAATACACACTTTAATTTGTACCGCAAAATATTTTCTTTTTCAATTTTATTGCTTTAGTATTTATTTTCCAGATAATCAAATACGAGTGATTGAGTGATATGTAGTGATATGATAAATTGTAAAATTAAATTTGTGAAGTAATCGAAATTGTAATGTAATTGTAAAATGTATATATGTAGTGAGAGCTCAGATTTGTACTATTTAGATTTGTAATAAAATATTTGTTTGAATAATATATTTGTTTGAATATGAATTCTATGTTATTTATTTTATTCATCAAATATTTATTTAATTATGTGCAAAATAAAATAGTACAATAACAAATACATTTTAATGAATATATATATATATGTGTGTGTGTGTGTGTGTGTGTGTGTGTGTGTGTGTGTGTGTGTGTTTATTATCATCAAACAAAATCAAATACTAGCATATCCAACAATCTCTCCTTTTCGATGATAACCAACATATATTATGATTTTGAATTTATTAAATGTATTTGGTCATAGATGAATTCTATTTGCTCCCCCTATTTAAATAGTCCCTCTTTACAACAAAGTTACCCCTTCATAGATGCATGAAAATAAATAAAAATATGCGAATGAACGTGGATGGGAATATGCAAATAAAAAATAAAATATTGGAACTTTATTTGCGAAAATCTTAACTTTTCTCTCCACATTATGTTTTCGGCAGAAGAGTAATAGTGTTAGAACAATAGAATAAAGTGATAGACATTAATAAACATTAATAACCAATCGAGTATAATTATTAAATTTCCATAGAAAATCAAACAAAAATCATAAATACTCTATTAGACGCATATTTCATTTTAGACTGGTAGGGGTGATATCGGCATATAAAACCATATAGTTGCATCTATTTTTGGTATATTTATATCAAGAATTTGAATGACTACTAACCATGTATAACCGTTAGGACTTTTAAATGAGACTAGTAGTATTCCCAATTTTTATATAAAAAATTGAATTTCAAGCATCTTCTAACCATGCATAACCGTGAAGACTTTTAAATGGGATTAGAATCAACTTGTCTATTTAATAATCAATTTTGATATGTGTTCCATACATGCATAACCATGAGGACTTTTAAATGACATGAAAGCACATAATCAAAGATTCCAAATAATTCATCCATGCATAACTGTGAGGACCTTTAAATAAGAGTGAATACTTTGGATAATTTTATTGCTAACTAATTAAAAAAATGAATAATTTATCATTTTAAACACCACAATTTGACATACTAATTGGATTTTGATGAGTGATGGTCGTTGGAAATAAGATAGAAATAGAGATGGACATGGAATTTTTACCAATCAAAGTTATTATAGATTTTGTTTACATTTATAAAGAAATTTACTAAATATACTTTCTCAAGTCAGAATGTATGACTAATATCAAGACTCATCACATTTTTCAATAACTATTTTTCTTTTTGATAATCTGTAGGGAGTCAGATTAGTTAATGCATTCATTTAAGATCAAATCCAAAAATAAATATAAAATCAAATTTCTAAAATGTCTAATCTGAAACGATGTAGACAAAAATTATTTTTGGAAGGGGTTTTGTGAAAATAAATGTTTGTCAATTGAAAATCAGTTAAAATGAAAATTATGCAGATATTTTCTTTGTGAATGTGATGCAACTAATGAAGATCCCTACATAAAACACATTCCACCAATAATTTTTCTATCAACTAGACTACAAGTAGAATCTGCATCTGAATACCCCTTTAAATCACAGTTATCATAAATTGGATATCATAGACCAGACCGCGAAGTTGTAACAAATACCTTATAATCATTTCACAGCTTTTATAATGTGATTCCTCAAGGATTTGATTGAAAACATGCACAAAAATAACTAATGAACATAGTGTCAGATATAGAAGCGGTAAGATAAAAAATATATCCACGTGTATTTAGACTAATCATCAACCAATACAAACAACATCAGTTATCACTTAAACTTGCAATATCGTTATTCCAAACAAATCTATATGAAATAGTTCAAGGATGAAAAGATGATTGATCACATTTCTGCACAAATCAGAATCAAAATAAACATTTGTTTCCTTATAACATAACCGGCTGAATTAAATCAGATTATGGTGCAGATTTTCACATTTAATATATCGTTCAAGGTAAATGTACCGTTACCTATTTTACCTTTGTCGATAACTTTTCATTGTTGCCCATTGTGATTCTGCCACCTTTGCACTAGGCTAAAGAACTTTGCTTTACCACCTATTGTGTGCCTGGAATAGCCAGAATCCTTGTAACACTATCGTTGTTCCTTAGCCTTCCACCATACCTACATGCGATAAGATTTTTGTGACCTATTTTTTTTATAGGTCCATGGTTGTTAGTGACAATAGATTTTGAAAAACAAGTTTGCGCGGACGGTTTGTTCCTTTCGGCACCTAGATTTGATTGACTTCAAGGAATTTTACATTTGTGCCTTTGGGAACCCAAATTGGAATGGTTTTCACGTGTTTGGTCTATACCAATAATTGTTTTGATTGTGTCCAATTTTTCCACAAATGTGCACTTGGAATTGAATTGATGAATTTCTTCTTCTAACACGTTCAGATTTATTATACCCAAGTCCTTGTCTAACAGTATTAACAATTTGTTTCCCTAATAATATATTTAGAAACCTTTCTCCTTTTGAAAAGTTTCATAAAGTTGTAGACAATGGTTAGACTTGTATTTTGAGAGATTCACTTTCATTCAATAATAGAGTGCACATTTCAATAGAATTTTCTCTCTTGGTATTTTCACTTTCTTTCAAATCAGAATTTCATATTCAAGTGATTTAATTTTCATTTTTGATTTTTTAGTTTCTTCTTCAAATGATGGACACTTATCACACTTAGGGCTCTTATTTCGATAGTTTTTAACCAATTGATCAAGATGTTTATTTAATTCTATCAAACTATCTCTTTATGATTCAATTTTAGCGTACTTCTCCCTAAATCTTTCAAAACAGCCATTTACTTCATGAAAATACATAAGTAATTCCGAATGAGTAAGTTTTTCTACCTCGCTTGGCTCATCATCATCAATGTCAGTTGCTTCTCCTTGAAGATGAAAATTTTCTTTTTTACTTTCACTACCAGTGCTTTTATCAGCTTCATCAGTTTCATCCAAAGTAGCTGCAAAACTTCTCCTTTCGATTTCTTTCCTCGGTCGAGTCGATTATGAGGACAATTTGGCTTAATAAGCTTAGATTTATTGCAATTGTGACAGATGATCTCCTGCTCTTTTGAGTTGTCTAGAACTTTGACTATTCTACTTTTCAGTTGTGGACTTAAAGCTGGATTTCCATACTTGTGATTCCACCTTTTAAATTCTTTATTATTAGTGCCATTTTTACTGCACCATCATCATCTTCTTCACTTTTAATTATCCCTTTGAGATCTATTGATTTCTTTCGAGCATCACCTCATTCACGTTCTTCCTTGAATTTCATTTCTAGCTCATAAGTGGTGATATTTCCAATGAGTTATTCAACTTTAACTTGTTTCTAATCCTTTGATTCTTGAATGTCAATAACTTTTGCTTCAAAATTTCGTGAAAGTACTCTGAGGATTTTTCGAACTATTTTCAATTATATATATGGTTTTCCAAGAGCTTTTGATATGTATATGAGATGAGAAAGTCTTCCATACATCTCTTTGACATTCTCATCCTTAGCCACTATGAAGTTCACGTTTTCACTACTAAGCATGACAAGATGAGATTCTTTGACTTGAGAGGTTACTTCGTGAGTCACTTCAAGTGTGTGCTAAATTTCTTGTGCAGTTAGACAATGCGAGACACAATTAAATTCAATTTGATCTAATGAACAAATAATAGAATTCATAACTTTAGCATTGGCATTTTTTAATTTATTTTCTAGATCTGTCCATGGATCAATAATTTTTTCAACTTCTAGATTACCTACTATAATTGTTGGTGTGTCATATGTCACGTTTCAACAATATTCCAAGCATAAATGGTTTTTTTTTAAAAATCATTCTATTTTTCAAATTCACCATTGAACATGGGTGGTGTAACTATGGACTGGTCGTTAGCAAAAGCATTATTAAAACAAGCCATTTAGAAAATCAAATTTTTAAAAACAAAAAATTGGTTTTTGAAAAATCAAAATTTTAAAATAAAAAAATTATTTTTGTTCCTAGCTCTGATACCACTTATAGAATCGATTTCACCCAAGAGAGGGGGTGAACAGGGTGATAATAATAGTAATGATAAGTAACGTGGAAATGTATATATAATAATTGCGGCACAAATAATAACAGAATAATAAAAGCAGAAATAAAACAACAAAGATTTACCAAGCTTTGGCAAAACACTGCCTATGTGCTGCCCCCAAGGTTTCTACTAGAAATTAAGTATTCAGATGCTTATAAACGTAAATTTGCGACACCCACTAATGAATAATCTAACTTTACGCTCAAAACCGTACCACAACACAGCCACTGTGTTACGAATTCTCAAACTACACCACCACAGTTCGTAACATAGTCACACAACTAGAAATTTACACGGTTTAAAACAAAAGAAAATTACAACTTAAAATAAAACTAAAGCCAAACCATATTTTCTAATTTAACCCAAAACAGTTATAATAAGCAACCGGCCCACTATTAAAAATAAAATCTTCTTCCTCTTCTCGTGGCCGTTCTTTCTTTGTTTCTCTTCAATAATTAGAGCTTTGTGTAATTTGAAGCGTTGATTCAAAAATTGATCTATTGAGTGATGAATTCACTTTGACTTTGCTTCATCAGTTGATCCTGGCTTCGTTTGGATTGCAGCTGCTCCAATTTTTGTCAAGCACGAATGACAAATCAGTACGCAATTTATCCCTTTCTCGATATTGATTATTGCTCGACTTGTTTGATTTGAGTTTTGTATTTATTACTTTGTTTTTTTCTTGATGTCGAATACCTAATATGTTGATGATGAATTGGTATAGAGAGCAGACCCCTTAATTTTCATTCGTATTTTCGATTTGAATTCTTCAACTAATTTTGTTTGGTCGTTCGATTTTGCTCGAATACTTGTGATTATCATGACTTGTGCATGTCATACTCGGTTCGATTTTGCTCGAATACTTGTGATTATCATTCTTTTTTGCTATGTTTGTTTGTACTTATGTTATTTTGGGACTTCATGTATACAGTATCATGTTGCAGTCTTCTCTACTGTATATCTTCATGCTTGTTGTTGCATTAGTCTAGTTGCATACCTGAATGCCTGCGCTTGGTTGCACTGTCCACTTGCATTGACTTGCACTGCTTTGTATATATGTGTACATGTGTATTCACACATGTATATTTGTATATTAGCTTTTTGTATGTTGTTCCATTATGCTTTGCACTCACGTACATATGCACTGAATTATGGTCTCATATCTTTGTACATTTGAGCTGCTATCTAGTTCCACTTGAAGTCTGGTCCATTGCGTTCATAAGAATTGCATCCTGTTTTGACCATGTTTTCATGTTCATTGAAGGTCTAGCGCATATATTCATGTATATACATGCATACATATGTGAGATGCATGTATATATGTATGCTGTATGGATCCTACTGTGTGTTGCTGATCTAGTTGCACTTTCTGTTTGTTTGGTCTGGAGCTTGTTTTCATTTTGGTACCTTTGTTGTTTGGTTAGGTTCAAGTGTCATTGACCTTCTTCCTTATTGCCTATCAGATATATAGGTTATACATATGTCGACATACGTACCATTTTTTTACAAAAATAACTACCTTGCCATATTTTTGTAATTTGCCTAAACTATTGTACCTTAATGTATTTCTAGAGACTAATAACAATATATAACAACAAGGAATTTGATTTCATAGATTATTATAGTTGAGTACGTGGAATTTTAAAGATAAACATAAAGATACATGGACTAAAACTAAGATAATTGAAACTAAAAACTAGAAAATCAAAGGAAATATAATTAGGAAGAAGCAGATGAAGATGAAACTTTTCTACTAATCTTGTGAATAATCTTTCCAAAGTACTTGTCTACTTTGTAGGAAAGAAAAGTGAACTTCTTAGAAAACGATCTCTTAAGTTTCTTTTGGTTATTAATAATTTTCCCTCGAATTTTGATAATTTCTTTGTTGGATGAATGAGATGGCATTTCAGTACTTTCCAAAGAAGTATCTTCCCCCTCTTCTTGTTCTTCCTCCTCTTCCATTTCCAATTCTTATCCTTCATTTTCCTCCTCTTCTCTTATTTCATGTTCCTTTTCTATAACATCCCCTATCTGGAGGCCCTTAGCTAAGCACAATAGGCGCTGCAGCTATCAATAGTATTAACTTCCAGTGACCAAATACGGTAATGTAAATGGTATTCATAATATCAACATTGCATGAATATGAAACAAAGTCACAAATTTCAAAAATTATTTTCACATTACATTTTCAAAACATGTTTCATATTCAAACTACATGATCATATCGCTTTCCCAGGCTCAGATAAAATAATTATTACATAAATACTCCAAGAGAAACACATGAAGATGCCTCCTTGGTTGATCAGAGTCAGTAAATAGTCATATCTGACTTAATACATACACAGCAGAAATACATCAAAATGAAACAAATTGTAATTCCTTTATAGCTATCCATCTCCACATGCTCATCTTCAGAAGCTTTATTCACGAATCTATTAAAACCTCCGAGTCCTCGACCCTCAGCATGGTCAAATCAATTTTGACCACCCTAGAGTTCAAGGGGAAAATCATAAACTTCGAGTCAGATATAAAGCCTGGTGTGAGTAATGTTATACATCTCGGTATTTGATATTAAGTGAGATCTTGCCGCTGAGCGAAACGGTTTTCCCCTTACTAATACCCTTTTAAAGCTTACCTTTTGAAAATCACAAACCTGCAACCAAAACTGGTTAAAGATGTGAAGCATTTTATGTAAATATACATATCAGGTAACAAATGGACTATCTGTCCGAACGCTATATTTTTTTTGGCTAACTACTAACCTTTAGCAGACTAGGGCCTAGCAGACAAAATAAATAAAATAATCAAACATCTATTAGATACTCCTCTTCTGAACATTCTGTCCTTAACTATCTGTTCAATACTTCTCCTATGGATGGTCTATCCTTAAATTAACATCTCCCAGGGTCACCTAATCCAAATGGTTTTACGAACTCACCAATAACCTATCTGTATACAAACATATATTCCTTTCTGTGTGTAACCATAATTTTAGTCTTACATGTGACAAAGCCCTACATATTGGAATTGTGGGCTAAATAGCTAGGGCTAATAGCTAATATATAGGGTGCGACCTTATATCAGTCTCATCTGGAATTCTAATATCTGAGTCATTTTACATAGGGACACCTTTCCAAAATTTTCCTTCAAAACCTTTTCATCTAAAATTGATTTAAAACCTTTTAAACCAAATTTAAATAGGGAAAACACATTTACTCTATGCTTTACTAAAAATCACCTTGCCATGTTATATATATACACACACACACACACTTTACCCAAATCTTCGTTCATGAAAACATTTGAATGTACCTCTTTCGATCCCATTGAAAGTATCCCTTTCATAACCATATAAACCCTTTCCTTCATCTAGGCCGAAAGGCCAAAACCTTCCTTTCGAAACCATTGAAATACCTTTTCCTTCCAAAGCTAAAAACCTTAGACATCCTCTCTTTGAAAACTTTAAATATAGCCTTTCGTAACTTGGAAAACCTTTCCTTTAAACCTTTCAAAACCATTAGAAAATCTTTCCTTCATACTTTTCAAAACCACTAGTTAAACCTTTCGAAACCATTGGGGAACCTCCCCTTAGAAACCTACCTTAAAAACCTTTCGAAAGTATCAAAACCTTAAAACTTTTGAAAGCATTTGGGTTCAATTTCAGAACATGTGGAAACACCTTTTGAAACCATTCAAAACATTATCTTTCGAAACCTTTGGGTTAATCTTTAAAAATCTCTATGGGTAACAACCAGTAGGGACGAAAGCAACTCTTTCAAAAGCCAAAAATAAAGAAAATAAGTGATGGTGTCAAAACTATCCTTCCAAATGCAATGGAGAAGCTGTAGGGTTTTTATAAAACAAAGTATACCCTTTCGAAAACATTACTTCCAAAGGTAAGAAGCGACAGCTAAGGCTTCGACCTAGTCGAAAGCCTGTACTTAAAAACAAAGGCGCAACCCCTTTAAAACCATTCTTTTTAAACCATTGACCTGGTTGAAGCCAACAAGATCGAAAGCAGTTTGCTCAAAACAAATGCGTAACCATTTATTTAAAACCTTTAACTTTGTCGAAAGCTATACAGTCGAAAGAACGGAGGCGCATTTTCAAATTAAAACAAAGTAGCATTTTGACCTCCTTCGGAATCCCTGGTTTCGACCTCATGCTTTCCACCTTCTTTCCATTATCTGTGCACCAAGTTTTTGATGCCATGTGCATTGGTTTCTTTAGTATTGGAGGCGCAGGAACTAAGTCAAAATCCATATAAGTAGGAAGCAGGGTGCCGAAAGTAGCCCAACATGCATTTGGCATGAAAATCTGATTTTTAACCTTTTCAAGTAAACATTTTAACTAACCTGCCTTGTTTGTCAAAATCTTATTGGTTGCTAATTTTTTTCTTTTCTAAAAGCACTACCATAATTTCAGAACTAACAATTTAATTTATTTACAAAATACCCCTTCTCCTTTATAAATATTTAAAACATTTAAGTCTCATAACTTAAATAATTTTATGCGTTCATCAAAACACTTCGGAAAATTCTACAAAAGTCGTAGAAAATCCTTTTTAATATGTTTTCTAACACATATAAATTTCAAACCCAAATTACTTATAATTTAACCGTAAATTATTCCTAATCCTATAAATCATTTTCTTCATTAGAATATCAATATAAAATCCACATTAACTCAAAAAATTATGAAAATTGAAAGTCATCTCTAAGATATCATTTATGGTCTTTATCTAACATTGTAAGGCATTTGGATGTCAATAGATAGGGTTTCACATCAAAACATATCATAAATTCTATATGAATAAGCTTAAATCATCAACAAACATATAATCATTTAATCACTAAAAAACATGGCATAATCATGCAAATAATTCAGATTTCTCTTAAAACCAAAAATCATTAAGGAAAATTAGATATAATCATTAATCACATTTGCTTTGTGACTAAGGATATGAGATTTTATCTTAATTGATTTGATTCTTCTCTTAAATCCTAGCTTTATCTTCTCTTGATATTGCTAATGGCGGCCGGCCTTGGATTAAATTTTTGCTTGTGAAAATAGAATAAACGTATGGAAGTAAATTCCTAAGGATTTAGGGTATTATAATGTTCTATTTCCTATTTTACCCCTCCTCTACTTGCCTTATCACTTTATTCTTTAGTTCATTGTTTACTCATTAATATGGCATGGCTACCCCTTAGTCAAATCACAAATCTCAATTCATTAATCAATATATTATTTTATTTTATTTAGCTAATTAAATATTCTAAATAATGTCACTAAAAACATGGGGTGTTACATCTTCCCAAGCCTATCTTTCTTTCTTTTCTGCAAGTGTTTCATAAGGCTCAAATACAGGTGAAATAAAAATGAGAGACGTTAGCTTTGTCGAAAAGTTTTCAAGGAATGGTTTCCTCTCCTCTTAGGTCAACATAAAAATATATGAATATTCTAATGAGATACATGCCATGAAAGTGTGTGTTCCTATGCCTAGAGATATTCTTATGAACAAATTCATTCAATAACTTGTAACAATTTATGTTGTAATGACCATAAATTGCAAAAGACGCTTTGAAAACTTTTTGAGTCAGGTTATTATAATTTCCCGTCCTTGGAGTTATGCTTTGTTGCAAAAGAAGACTCAAAATTCTTGCTTTATGACGTAAAAAAATTTTTGAACTCAAAATCTTCATCACTTTCAAAAATTTCATGAAGAACTTCACGATTATGAATATCAATTTTTAAAGCCGAAGGGTCCTTTCCACTAGATTTGCATTCAAGAATGTTATCTAATGTGACAAACCTTCTCCTCGACCTTCAAAAACCGATGCTAATACATCCATGGTATTCACGTGTCATAAATCCAAGTACTAGGGAGATAGATTATCAAGGGTAAAGTAAAGTAAAAGTAGAAGATGGAAACAAAAATTCTCACATCTTGTTTAATTATACAGATAGACAGTACACACAATCACTCTCACTAGGGTATATTAGAGTTGTGGTATGAACCAAACCAGTCAAGAATAGTTATAACTACCTACTCCAACACTTGCTGGTACAAATAACCAGACACGGCGGAAAATAAAAGTATATAGATATCCACATAAGATGCTCCAGCTCCATGCTCCAAAAACACTTCCAAAATGCTTCACCATAATACTCCTAGCATGTTCCTGACACTTGGATGCCCCAAAAATAGGGCATCCAGAGTTTAAAGGGAAAACAAAATAAACTCCGAGTCGGTCATGGCACTGGTGTGTGAACTCAAAATGTGATGTTTGAAAACAAAAAGGTATCTCATATGACCACGCCGCACATAAACACAAAATGGTTTTTTATCTTATGACAACTAAATCTTTATTGCCTAAAAATAAGGGATATTATTTTTAATGACATTTCTTTGAAAACATTTGCAAGTAACTTATTAATTTTAGCCGGAATTGTTACATTGATTAAATTCCAGCATACTAGCCACAAAGTGGGTTCAACAAACAAAATGGCAAAAACTTATTGGAGAATGGATTTGTATACAAATGACCACGTGACAGGACTAACTTTCGATAGTACATCTATAGAGGAATGTACCGAGGCTACAAAACATCTACACCTCTATCAACACAAGACCGGCCAACCTCTACACTTAAATAATATCGAATATGTCATTACCCTGATCGTTACCAACCTATCTGAGATGTCTCTTAGCATTCACCACAATAATTTAAACTCAAACGTTATAGTGGGTAGAAATATATCTAGAAGGAGATGATCATACCCTAATGGTTGCGAACCACACAGCCTTGCCGCATCTACCCTGTTTTGGCTATTTTCGAGTCTAAAGCTTGAGCGAACGATTACTTTTCACATAGCACATCAACTCTTCACTTTGAATGCCACATTGCCATTACATAATGGCACAAATGATTTCTATAAACGTATAAATCTTGAACTCGTACGTCTCAGGAAAAGGTGTTAAGCTAAGAGAAGTTTCCTTCTCCGCCACCAAGCAGAAATACGTTTATGGAGATCAATTAATGTGATTTTAAAATGCAACGTTAGACATTCGTCCATAACATTTTGGGACTGAACGAAACCAAAGGCATTCCTCCTAACATATCCTTTTTTTGGAATCACCTCTAGGATCAGTAGCGATTAGTCCTTGCAATTCGAAGATTTTAATAACGGATCACTACTGCCAATATATATATGGTATGGCAGATTTCCCGTAGGTCTAGTAGCAAGTAGCCCTATATCATGAATATCTTCATCTTTAATGATCTTATTTTTACATGTTTTACTCAGAAACATAAATTGGTTCAAAGTGCTTTTCGGATAGGGATTTCCCAGATCCGACCCTGGTCTCATTGAAATCCAATCATCGATAAAAATGATGTTTTATAAGTAGACGATTGTTGTTTGATTTATTCATTTCTTTATCGAAATATCTTTGAGAGATATATAAATTAAAAGTATTATTTTTTAGTAAATATGGAACCATTTAACTCTTCATTTTAAAATTTATCAAATCATTTTTTGAAAGTAACTTATATGTATTTAAATTTGGAAATTTAACTTTTATAGTTAACTCGTTTTCCACATTTCGACCTTATCTTTCCCTCGCCCGGATGAGGCGAGGTTACCTAGGGAACTAGTTGCTCTTGAACATCTCCTTAGTTTAAGCACCCTATCTTGATCTCATGAATAAAAAAATCCAGTCTACTCGTTGGCTTTTTGAGCCTAGTTAAATCACTTGATTTTGACAACTTTTCTTTAAATCATTTATTTTAAACATTTTTAAATAAATTATAAAACTTCCAAATCAATATTATAATAATTAATTATTTATTTTAAAATATTAATAAAATATTTGGAAATGAATCGCTTAAGTTTAAAAATTCATTTCTAAAGTTGTTGAAACGGTAGTAGAAAAGTGCTGCGGAAAGTGCTACAAAAAGCTGATCTGATTTAAACAACTTTGCTTATATTTAAAAATCTATAATTTTCAATTTTCAAACATCATTTTAATCTACTTTATTGAATTTATAAAATTTATTGCACATTTTTGAACATTTAAAAATATTCATTTCAAATAATTTCATACTTTGGTCGCTTTACTGCAAAAGCGTGATTTTTTGAAAATTTGATTTAGACATATTTTAAAATCTACAAAATGAAAACTTGATTTTCTTTCTTCATTCTAGAAATATGGATAAATAGTCTAGAAAATTTTTATCTCGAAGAATTCCGTGCTAAATTCCATTCCGTATGCTCATTTGAATTCTTCGGCACGAGATCATGAATTACCGTTACACGACGTACCTAGTTTTGACTCATTTATTGGTTTTCATTCAAAACTTATCGAAACAAGTTTCGATATTTGTAAAACGTTTTCAAATTAATTCGGAAGGTGTTTTACATGTGAAATAATGATGTATATGTCGTGACTTGTTCAAATATTCACATGAGATAAACAATATGTGATGATCAAAATCACAAGCAAACATCAATATAACCATATCACATCCATATATATATATATATATATATATATATATAATAGTAATAATAATTAGGAGTTCTCACCATGAATGGAATTGAACTACATTAGATGACTCATCAAATGCTCGCGAACACTTGCGCGCTTGAGCAACAATGGCTTGGCTTGGACTTGTAGTGGGTGGAGGTGCTCACGCCTTAGGTTACAGGGAGAGGTAGGCTCAGCCTTGGTGGGTGGTGGGTGCGGCCGTGGGCAAGGAAGAGGAGAAGGAAGAGTTTCGAAGCATTTTGGTGCTGTTTGGATGGATATTTTCTTTAACATATTTTCGAAATAAAATTTGGCATTAATTATTAAGGTTGGAAGCCATGAAAATGATGAGAGAAAGCTTAAAAAACAAAGAAGGAGAAGTGTGAAAAAAAGTGAAGGAATGGTTTGGTATTTATAGAA
The DNA here is from genome assembly GCA_030765085.1 of Allium cepa. NCBI lineage: Eukaryota > Viridiplantae > Streptophyta > Magnoliopsida > Asparagales > Amaryllidaceae > Allium > Allium cepa. Next base: position 248,664,099 of record CM060940.1, on the reverse strand, counting down.
AAAAAATTTGAAATAAAATATTTTTATGTGAAATGATCAAAATACCCTTACTTTATGTCTTAATATCAACTTAATATCAACTTTCACTTTACCACTTTATGTCTTAATCACGTAAGTATTAAGTAAAATAAAATAAGATTTTTGTTTAGATTTGATTTTGACATGTTTGTCGTTTAGTGCTTACTTTTTGTAAATGAATCCTAGAAATTCCTAAATCTGTTTAGGAAAAGTAATCTTGTTTAATGACTTATTTAATACTTATCCTATTTAAATATATGTAAATTTATATGTAAATAAAAGTGTAACAACATTGCGATAACTTTTGTTGAACAGAAGGTTGATTTTTTGAAAATCGTTTTGCAGTCATATTTTGACATTTTTGTTAAACTAATTATTTATGTAAACAAAACTTGAAAATATACTTGTATATTGTTATTTAAAAATATAAACCCTTATTAAATAATTTATTTAACCATCCAAACTTAATTTTCTAAAATCAGACTTTGTCACTTTTACTGATATAAGCAACGGTTCTTATTTTTGTGTATGTTTCTATCCCCAAATCATATCTAATATTATTTGAGTCATAAAATATTAATAATTTTATATTTAAATTAATTTAAATATTATATTTTAGAGTGATCAAATTCTAGATCGTTACAGCTAAAATTTCACAATTTATAACATTTGAGTTCCTTTGACACTACTCCAAACTTAAACATTCCTTTCAAATTTGTATAAAACATTTTTACTAAATTTGGAAAATATACAAAATCATTTTGGGAAGCATCAATCTAACCAAAGATTTCATTTTGAACATAAAGATCATAAGTAGGAAAATCATCAGATTTGGCGAATCGTCCTAAAGAGACTTTTTCGAAAGAAACATATTCCTTAAAGCATCCATTGCTTCTTTATCTTTGAAAAGATAGCAATTAGTTTTCTTGGAAAGACTTACGGATTTAGGAGTATTGCTTGAGGATGTTAATGATGAATTGTTTGAAGAGATAAGGGCAGTAATGGATTTTGAGCTTTGAAAAATGAGAGTGAAATGAATGTATGGAGATAGAATAATTAAATAGAGAATCAATAGACATGTTTCTCTAACTAATAGATACTTTTTTAGGACATTGGAGTGGGTGAAAAGGTGGATAGAATTTCAAATTCTGAATTCATGTGCATATGTCAACATGGCTAGGGGATATGTCGATATAGTCCATGATTTAGAAAATTAAGAGTTGAGTCAATTGTTCCTATTTTTTGTATATGCATATATATAATGATCCTTTAACTATTACAAATCAATGTATTATTAAATAATTTTAGATTAAAAAATATACAAATGTTTAATTTTATTTTAATATTATATTATGAAAATAAATTTTATAAAATATTTAAAATCTAAATATATATTTATTTATATACATATATATTAGATTCATCTAATATTACTATTGAACTATAAATTATTCCTAACAATCCAAAACAACTAAAAACTCAATTCAAAAATTCAAAAATTAGATTATAAATGCATACCTATTTTTTGCTCCATTTCTTCGAATTTTTCTGAATTAATTATTGCTATGTAGCACATATTGTCGTTTTCATTATCTGTTCATTATTACTTGAGGAAGTATCTGAATCGTCTAATGTTGCAGTATAAGGTCTTCTCCGTTTTCAGGACGAATCTATATTTGGTGAATTTTTTACTTTCTTTGGTTGTGGACGGTCTCTTTACATATGGCCAAATTCATTGCAGTTAAAGCATCTAAAATTTCCACTTCTCCTTTCTAGATTTTTGTTATTATTTCTCTTGGGATAATTCATCGCTCTGTATTTTAGAAATTTTCTTAAATTTCTAGTCACAAAGGCAATTTCTTCACCATCATCGTTATTTGAATCCAGATTGTCTGTTGTAGCATTGAAACCAATGGATTTCTTCTTTATTGCCTTATTTTCTCTCCTACCTGCATCAGTGCTTGAAATAACATTAAATTGCCAATTAACTCTTCAATTTTTAGAGTGTTAATGTCATTAGCCTTTTCAATTGCAAGTGTCTTTTGGTCCTATTCAGAAGTAACTAAATTGAGGATTTTTCTAACTTGGTCCTCTTTAGAAACTTTTTTTAACCAATGCAATTAGTAAACGTATTATATCTTGAAATTTACTATACATATTGGAAATGGACTTGTTTGCACTCGTTTTAAATAATTGAAACTGATTCGTTAACATAGAAATTTTGGTCTGTTTGACTTTACCAGTGCCGTCATGCGCAACTTGTAGTGTTCTCTATTTTCATATGTAGACTTACAACCATACACTTTATTATATTCATTGTTATCTAATGAAAAAACAAAATATCCATGGCTTTAGAGTTACTTTGTGCAAGTGCCTTTGTGGAGAATTCCACTTTGAAAAGTTAGTCTCGGGCTCAGTATACTAATTTTGTGAGTCATTCCGAATATCTGGACTAGTTGATTATAAATAGATTTCCATTCTACATGACCAATATGTGTAATTACTGCCATTAAAAAATGGGGGTCTAGCAGTAGATTTCCTTTGATAAAGGTGTTACTAAGAAGTGAACTAATAGTGTTGTTAGTTACTTAAACTTCTCTAAAATCTAAATTATTAATACTTTGTAAATCATTGCTCTGATACCAAATGTTAGCTTATGAAAGATGGATCTTAAGGCTAATTTAACACTAAAGGGGTGAATAATGTTTATTGATTTTTGTGAAACTTTTTAAATTCTTTTAAGATTACTATTAAACAATGCAAAATCAATAATCCCAAATGGGAACATAGATAGATATAAATTTTGTAAAATTAAAAAGTAAAGAGTTGGAGAAATCACACCAGGAATTTTTATATTGGTTCGGAGTTACCTACATCTAGTCTTGTATTTCCTGTACAAATTTCTTTTCAAGTGTCAAAGTCAATACAATCTCGATTTCCAGGCTATGATACACAGCCATCAAATTTTCTGAGCTCTGGGTGCACTCAGTGGATTCGAACAGGACACTAGCACACCCATTTGGATAAAAACGGGCAACAAGCACAACAACTTAATTCAGACAGGCCACAAGAACATCCACTTGGATTTCAGGGACACCAAGCACATCCAAGAGTCTAAGAGTATGATTTGATATAGTTTATAGATTCAATTTCTTGTTCTTGAGTACAAATGATCATATAACCTCTTGAATAGCATTTTGATCTTGATTTGAGAGACAGAGAGATCAAAGAGTATATAGCAGAGAATCAAATCAATAGAGTTTGAATTTGATTGTGGTCCAGTTTGAGAGGATTTTGAATAGATTTTCTTTTAGAAATTAAGATAGTAAAAGAGGAGAAAATATGAAAAAGTAGTTAACAAAAATTCATTTGGAATACGCTTATTTATATAAAAGCAACAACCATGTCCATTCGTGAAGAGATACAATGAAAAGAGACTTCCATTCAAATTTGGATTTTGAAATTCCGGACCCATATGTCAACATACATGATGAGGATCTGTCGACATATCCTTTGTAATTTTGAAAAACCATTAAATAAAGATTGTTTTGAAAATGTTAATTTTGTAAAATATTTTGGAACTTTTTAAAATCATTTAAACATAGTTTATACACATTTTAATCATAATAGACCTTAAGAAAGCTTTATAAAATTATTTTGAAATATTTTAATATATGAAGTATTTAAATATGAATTTCTTTTGAAAGTATATAAATATACAAAGTATAAGTGAATATATTTAAAATCAAAGTTTAGTAAATGTCAAAATATACTTGAAATATTATAAGCAATTAGAAAACATAAAACTAAAACTATATCAAAGTATAATAAATTAAATGCATATAAAATACTTAATTACTCAAATATAATAAACATATTAATAAAAATAAGTTTAAAAATCATTTGAAAACAAATTTGGAAAAGATGTTTGAAAAATAATTTTGGAAATAATGATTCTTTAAAAATTATTTTTGAAAACCAGATATTTGAAAATCATTTAAAATAAAAAAATAGATTAAAAAACCTTTTTTTTAAAATGGAAGAGCGCTCAAAGATATGCTACCGGGGTTTTAATAAAATAATCTATGACTCTATAACTTACCTTGATATCTTGAATCTTCAAAACTCATGGATCTTCAATCTCGAACTCTTGAATCTCTATATTCGCCTCTTGAATCTTCTCTTAATACTGTATAGTCTTCTAAATCAACATCTATCTAATATCTAGCACTACATGCTATATATAACTTGATAAAAACATTAGTGTCTATATTTTATATAATGTCATATGGTTGTTGTTGTCGAATCAATGCTAAAGGTACTATCTGGCCTTACCCAGGCTCACTGCTTGGAACCGATCAGTTTAGTTAGCTGAATAGATCAATTCAGTCGACTAGTCGAGAGGGAACATGTAATCTCTGCACTGGTTCAGTGGACTGAATGGAACCTCAGTCGACGAACCTTCTTTGTATTATGCAAACGTTAAACCGCGATAACTTTCGCATATGAATTCAAATTAAGGTAAATATTGGACTATTGTTCTCCATTTTTCATTGGCTAGAATCTTTTAAATTTTGTTAGGTTTTGGTATATTTTGATTTTGAGGTCCATACAGGACCAAATTCGGCACGTATTCCAAAACCGTAGATCTTGTGGTAGATCGGGAATGTATACTGGAAGAGTATTATGACATTGCAATCATGAATTTCCATTTGTAAGGCAATTTGGTTTAGTATGAGGTTTTGATAGAGTTTTCCAGTGGGATTTTAGGCCGTAGCAATTGGAGCCATAAGTGGCGATTCCATCCGTTACATACGGAGTGAGCCTATACTCTAAGATTTCGACCTTATAGCAATATATGATTTGTTTGGTGTTAACTTGTTGTGACATGCCAAGGGTATGGACTTACGTGGCCTACCCAAGGTATGGACTTATGTAACCTACCCAAGAATTGACCTTGTTGTGTTGTACCTAGAGTATTGTTTGATTTCCATGACACATTCGACATGATTTTGGATGGACCATTAATAGCTTTATCTTATTATGATTGCTTTGACATTTTTGGGTCCTATGTTCATAATCTTAAAAACGTTTGGTCTTAACATTAATGACCCTATATGCTTTGTTGCATACCTATTCGGTCTTAGCAGTAGTGACCATATGTATTGTGGCTTATCTTATCAATCTTATCAGTGGTAACCATTGTTTTTTATCACAGTTTGAGCATGTTATGTTTATACTATATTATTATTAGCTTTTGGCTAGTGTAGTGCAATATAAGATATTGTGCTAGCTTGTTCATACGGGAGAAGAGCATGTTATGGTATGATCCCCTAATTTTGAGATGGATTTACTATACTTCTTTATAAGCAGTCTAGACTATTCCCAAGTCACGTTTGTGGAGAGGGAAATGCTGTGATTTAGTTGTTCCTCTTATTGGATATAGTTTTTATACATAGTATTTTTAGATTGTTCCCTCACACCTGACTTTTTGTCTGACTCGTGTTTGACTTTGTCTGCTTATCTCATGACAACTCTCGAGTACTCGATTGAGTAGCTCGGGAGTCAGGTGCTTTTGGGGATACGCCGGTAGAACGTGTGGTTGGAGCACATTGGAGATGTGGCATCGATGTTTAGAGATATATAAATACTTTTTTTTTATTTGTAAATGACATATCTATTATTTGTATATAAGACTATTGCATTAGATATTCATTTTGAACCCCATGCTTTTGGGAGATGATGTATTCTGATTTTCTATACTAATGTTTATTTATCAGCTTCTTTCGCTAATGCTGCCTCTTATATATTGTTATTCTGTTTCGTTCATGTATATCCAGTTTATTATACGTTATCATTCCATTATGAGATTTAATCGATGCCTTAGTTTAGTAGTTTGTTCTAATTTTACCTCGATGATCTGTCTTTTGTGGTATTCGAATGTCATGCGATGATGTGAGGTGCTAATTTTTGGGTATTACGAAGGGTGGGTTGTTACGGTCGGTATCAGAGCTTAGGTTCAACACTTAGACCAAGTAGACCAATTTGGGTTAATCAATCTGGTAGTAGGAGGTATGTTAAGAGAGCGTACTTGTATATATTTTACTATATAATATTGTTAACCCAAAAATGGATCAACAATCTGGATAAAGTGTGAAAGCACTGGGGCAAATAATCACCAGCACAAATCTCAGATAAACAGAAAATAAACAGTAGAAGTAAGAAAAGAGACACCGAATTTTTATAGTGTTTCGGCTGACTCTGGCCTACGTCCACTTTAATCAATCTTTATTATGATTATACAAGTTGAATCTCTTTGGATATCAACTAGTTTGTCCTTAGATCTAAGTTACAATAAGTTAAGATAAGTCACAAGTAGAAGGGTTGACTGGAGAATCACAGTAACCTCCTTATGATAGTTGTGAGGGAGAAGAAAGTTGAAGAAGTAAAGGAATTCCAGTCGAGTAATGGCTGCTCTCTTCCTGGAAAAGATCCATCTCTAGTTGCAGGTAGGTGAGTAATTATATGGGAATTCAGTGAGTATTGTGCAAAAAATCCAGGTGTAGAAGAGTCCAGTTGTTATGCCAAGTCATCGTCGAAAATCTCAAATCAATCTGAGTCATTTCTTTGGATCGCTAGCTATCAATAGGGGATGGCTCACTAGCTATCCATCAACTTAGCATACTTTCTACTAGAAGCCTTAAGTGCTACAAAGGAGCTCGGAAAGTTTAAGGGTGATCCGACCTATTTTGATGGATCGCTAGCTATCCATAGGGGATGGATCATTAGCTATCCATGCACTTAGCATATTTTTGGGTGATCTTTGTTTGGTTGTCTTCCTATCTTCTATTTAAGTGCTATGTCCAAATATCAAGTTGTATGGAGTTAGCTTGATCATCTACCTTCATGGGTCACCTAGTCCAAAAGAATCATCCTTAACTCGCTCAAATCTTAAAGAAATCATATGAAATTTTGCAGGAATACTGTAAAATGTGACCCACCATAAAAATTTAAGATGATGGGGCCCAATCACCCTCCAGACTAAGTAGACCAGTTTGAATTAATCAATCTGGTAGTAGGAGATATGTTGAGAGAGCTTACTTGTATCTTTTTTACTATATAAACAGTATACACCACTTATCTTCTGAACTTGATTTGTTTCTACTGCTATTTTTTAAGATAATTTCGTCAGGCTATCCGTATGAGTAGATGAAATACAAGATGAATACAGACATGCAGTTTGAGATTCCTGATTAGTTTAAAGACTATTTATCTACTATGAAAGATGTTCTGTGATCCGTGAAAATTTCCAGCGTTTAAGGCTAGAAATGATGTAGCTTTTTGGGCATCAGTATTTTAAGCTCCACCAGCTTTATACACTTCAAAGCAGTGTCAGAATTTCCTTAGCCTTGGAGGGGAGCCATATCTGAGTCCAAAGACTGTTATTGAGAAACGGTCTTAGACGCACGCATAAGAAGGCTTCATTGATATAATTCTAGGAAATGTTTAAATGAGATTGTTTATCGACATTTGGGAAAGGGATACTTTAGCCAGGTAGATGCAAAGCTATGATTCAGAATTTGTTCAGGCATCGCTTTAAGTTCTCAGTTCATTTCTATGATCAAGAAAAGCATGTCTCTTGAGTGTACCGTCCATCGTGAGAAGGGTAGCTTATCAATGAAGGAGTGTTGACCAATTAAACCTTTTGTTTTTAAGGTTTGAGGTGTTCGTACTCCGTTTTTGTAGGAAAAGTGATTTGCCTTGGGTCTTAAGCATTGGTTGGGGATTCATTGCTTAGCCTTATCCTTCTTAGGGTTCACTTTTGAATATTTCGTTGGGATGGTTCTCCTTTGAGAGAATGCCCTTGAAATACCTTTGAGGTACTGAAAGTGGAAAGCAACTGAAACTCTAACCGAGGCATAATGACCATAATACAAGGAAGATCGATCTTGTTCGAAAATAAAAGATGGCCTAGTGTGTCACTCCTGTGGCATATAGAAGGCATTTTGCAATGAAATGTCATCTAGCTAAAGAAAAGTGTAAGTTCTTCATTTGCGATCGGCTTGATCACTTAAAGAAGGATTGTCCTACATTTTTTAAAGGGTGTGTAAGTGATTAAGACTTGTCCCTCTCATGAATTACAAAGTCCTAGCAAGCTTATGGCTCGAGAAATCCAAAAGAAGCTTATGCAGTGTGGTATGCTCTATTTTGGAAACTCACTTTTGTTCATTTCGGCACTTGAGTAGTATTTTATTTTTTGCTAGTTACTCGGTTGGTAGGCTGAATATGACACCTTTCATAGTAGGTAAATTCTTTGGTAGAGATAAACCTTGCACGAGTCACCTTAGTTGCAAAACTGAGGTGAAGTAACCGAAGTGTTACCATTCGAACTTGATGCATGAGCTTTCAAGTTGAGTGTATTCGTTCAATGAAGTGTGACTTGGATTTATATCCAGGTAAGGGTTCGATGGATGCCCAGTAATGAGAAAAGACCGTGTGGATGAATTATGTGTGCATGCCTGGAGTCATTTGAGTTATAATTGTTTTCTTTGTGTTAGTAAACCTCAGGTGATGGGAGTAATCCCATGTGCCAAAAGGTATATTTTCTAAAGTTTGATCCATTCACGTATGGTTCATAACCTATAGTTTGAGCACTGATTTTCTAGGTGATTTACACCAGTTAGAATAGGGTTTTTCACTTGATTCTAATAGATGAGCACTTGAGTTGGATTCTTGGTATGATTGAGAAATTTTTGCAGCATGGCCTTAGTCGTGCAAGGAGATTTCTATAGTCATATCAAGAAACCAGATCAAAGTTCGAACGAAGGGAGTTGGGTGGCCATCTCTAACTTAAAAAAGAAATCTTGTGAGCACACAAAGTGTTGGAACGGGTATCGTGTCATTTGGAATGATCTTTAGAAAAAAATTTAGTGTAGTGTAATTATTGCATGGAATAGTTTGAAGAAGGATTTATCAACTAGTTTTGTGGTGATTTGGATAATCTCCCAAGTGATGAGATGGTACTTGTCTAGGTGAGCGCATTAGTTCACTTAGCATATTATCCTTATTAACATTTGCAGTCGAGGTGTGCTTGAACCCAATCAAACCCAGTCAATTGTAAATCTTTATTTTATACGATGATTTATTTAGTATAATTTTCTCTTCTAGAGAATGATTTTTGTTCGAAAGAAAAGGAAAGTAGAGGCACTGATTGTTGGATGTATCTGAGAGTTTAGAGACTTGATGATCTTGCATATCATACTGATTTTCCTCTTTGTAGCTGAGATGTGTAGTAACCGTTCGTGTGTTATATTCACGAAAGGAGTTGCACTACTTGAGCATTTCCTTTTGAATGTCGAACATAATTATGGGAGTTTATGGTTCAACATGCGCATTTACCTCTTGATGGTTACCGGGCATGTCGGTATTGACTCGGGCATGTTGGTATAGACTCTTTTAAATATATCATTGTTTTGTTACTTACTATTTCTTGTTGTTTGTTATTACTTGTTACTTGCTATTTTTTGATTTTTCTATTGTCATATTCTTGTCAATTGCTTGTTTGCATGTTTAATAATAATGCGTATGCTAGTTATTGTTGCTTATTCTTGCTTGCTATGATTTGATTGTTGCTCGTTGCCTTATTATTATTTGTTGTTAATTGTTAACATTTGATTAGAGGTTAATTATATGGTATAATTAAGTGCACATCATTGATTGGTAATATGAATTCCTACCTTTGGGGGTTGCATATAGTTAGATAAATTGTACCGGTCTTATATTAGTGATCATACATCGTGTCGGTCTTATATTTATAAGCATGTGCAGTATTAATCTTATATTAGTGATCATACATCGTATTAGCCTTATAGAGCATTGGTCTTATATTAATCGCCATGCCTATTACTAGATCCGGATAGACGACCAGGTAGTTAGTGTACTGACTCTATTTATAATTGAATTGTGCCAAATTTCTAAGAACATTGATGTATTGGCCCTATTTATGCGAAATCGTTAAATCGCGATAAGTGTCTATTATTCGAGTTTGTAACCCAACAGAATTCAAAGGAAGTCGGAACAGCTTCGTTGATTTAGAGCAACTTAGGAGCCAACCAAAAGGACTGGAAGAAGCAACTAAGAAAAATTGGAGTAAAAGAAATAAAAAAAAACATGCTAAGGTGATGGATTGCTAGCGATCCATCTCCTAAGGAATGCTAGCAATCCTTAAGTTTCGCTCGTAGTTCCACAAATCCTCTTGCATCATGATCCAATAGGTATTCTAGGAATGATTGCTAAGTTTGATGGATACCAAACTAGTTTGATCGAGAAGTGAGCATTCTTCTAATTCAATCACCAGTCCAATGTAACCAATGTATGGATCATCATCAAAACAAGGAAATAAACTATGAATTTATATGGAAAACACCAAAAAGAGAAAAAATGCAATTCAAAAAACGGGGTCCAAAAATCAACGAAGTACATGGATCACTAGCAATCCATGCACTATGGATCGCTAGCGATCCATATGATTATGCTAGGTTGCCATGAAGTTTAAAGGAAAGGATGAAGGAGAGCATCCCAAGCAATTGAATTGTTAGTGACCCAAAAACTGTGGACTGCCTGCTATCCATCAAATTGACTCGGTTGGCTATGAAACTCTCAGTGCACCTTCGTACTTCCAAAGGCAAGCTTTTGTGGTGGCGATCTAGCCCAATATCTCTCCAATGCCTATAAACACAATCTTACCTGCAACATAAACATGATCTTCTAGACTAGCTATCATAACTCTGCAGAGATTATTCTTCAATCTTCTCCTCCAACACAATAGCTATATATAGGTTCACTATGATTCTCCAGGGAACTCTTGTACCTGTAGCTTGATCTAACTAAGAAGATTCAATCATATTGTAATCCGATTCAACTTGTAACGACAATCAGTTAATAGAAAGTTATATAGTTGATGTAGGCTTCACTAACAGCCGAACCACTATAGAAATCTTCTTGTCTTTTTATTATTTCTACTCTTTTTACATTTGTTCTCTATATTTTTTCTCTGAAAGAACAGGGCCAGTGCTTTCACACTCAATCTCGGGCGTTGATCCATTTTTTGGGTTAACATTTTGGTGCTTTCATTGAGAACCCAACTCAGGCCTAGATTTAGCTATATACTTTGGATCAGATAGGTCCTTAATCTCTGTTCTAAAGATCTACTCCTAACAATCAATAGCTTCGGAAAGAAAGATAACCGCTTCTAGAAGATCCATAGGGTCAATAATAGTGGAAAAAAGATCAAGCATCAACAAATCAAATTAAATGGGGTCAACGCAATAGATCAGGTGATAGGATCCTTTAATCAATGCAAAATAAAATGATTAATGAAATCAATCAGAAAAGGAAAGTATTTAGAGAGCTCTTATGAAATAACTTAATGCCCTTTTGACCTTACAATCACATCCATCTCCAAGAACCATGGCAGAACCCGTGAGTATCGTAGAACAAGAAAATTCTTATGTTTCTGGCCTAAAAAGAAGAAACGGGAACCAGCCGCAAAAATGAGTGATAGTTGGAACCATGGGAATCAACATAGAAGGAAACACAAGCACTCCACAGATTGTGAGGCAACCAGCTACGAACTTGAACCTAGGAGTGAAGACCCCATAAGAGGATATAGCCGTGGACCTTGAAAGTGACTATGGGATTATGTAATATGGATATTATTTAAACTACTTCTGCGAAATATAAAGTAAGTAAGCAGCAGTAAAATAAAATGACACCAAAGATTTTTATACTGGTTTGAACTTTCTGTTCTATGTCCAGTCCCGGACTCCTTCTAGCTTCTAACTACAAACCCTCACTTAACCCGGAGAAATAGGTTTACATCGCCTGAGCAACCGAATAGGACTTTAACCACCTGAGAAAACGAACAGGTTTTTCCCGCCTGAGCAACAGAACGGGAGTAGGATACAAGTGAAATGTTTCCTTGACTTTGCTTGCTCTTATTACAACACAGATTTGTCTAATGAAGCATACCCTTCCTATTATATTTTCCTTAAGTATAATATGTATATTTGTGTGTATGTGAAGAGAAGGAAGATATATATTGCTTTCGAAATGGAGAATTAAAAGCATGATTGCAGAAACTTAAAGAAATAAGAGATTTTGAAATTCAAGAGAGTGGAGAATAGAAAATTAAGTAAGTTGATTTTGAAAATCATGTTTATTTATAATAGACAGAGAGTTACAACCTTTGGTGAAAGGTTCTATCAAGCAGTAATGGATGTACTCTCTGTGAAGAAGAAATCTATTAGTGAAAAGAAGTGTCTTTTCAAAACTATGACAGTTATAACCAGGTGAGTCGACTGGTCAAAGAACTTCAATCGACTGAATTTGAAAACATATACTTGCACATATATGCGCACAGGTTTAGTCGACTGACTATATGCATTCAGTCGACTGATTTATGAATTTCTATTAAACTATTTTGAAAATCATTGTAAAGTCAATTTTAAATAATCATCATTTATATGTGAGGGAGTGTAAACTACATGAGGATAGATTTTAACATATATGAACATTAACTTAGAATCTAAAACAAAATTCATACTTGATATACGATCTTCGAGTCTGGTCATCTTCGTAGTTTGTAGTCATAGATTTGTCAAATATTTAATCATTCTTATATGGTCTTGATAGTATTGGCATGTAGCAAAACTGAGATCTAACATTCTCCTCTTTTTTGATTGATGACAACTCTTTATGATATATTGAAATATGAGCAAAATCTTGACAAAAATACTTATATAACTCCCCTGAATTCGGGACAAAGTTTTTGTTAAACCGTTGTTGCTCACATCGCTTTTGCTGATGTTGTATCCTTTTGAATTATCACCAAAAGTGACGTAACCTCCATCTGATTAGGTATGATTATTAACATCTCTTTGTTTTCTATCATGTGTTTTGAGCAATAACTGTCCAATATTCATTTTCCTCTCCTTTTAAGTGATACCTTGTCATTTCTGGCCATAAAACATACGTTGACTTATTTAGAATCACTATTTGTGTCACTGTCTGATGACCAAGATGATTCTAAATCACCCATGTAGCAGAGAAGGCTTTCTTTTTGAAACTGTCTTTCTTATTCTTAAATTTGTCTCTCTTTCAATCAGGACAATCTTCTTTGATGTGCCCTTTCTTGTAACATTCACAACATTCTAGAACTGAAGACAATGGCTTGTTGTTATTACTACTACTGCTGCTGAAGTTGTTCTTGTTGTTTCTGAATTTGTTGCTCTTTCTGAATTTCAAAATCTTTTGAAATTCTTAGCAATAAACGCTATATCTACCTCATCTGAATCTGATTCATCCTTTTCTGCTTGGAATGCTATAGTCTTCTTATCTTGTGCCTGTACTCTTTTTACTTGGAGATTAACTTCATAAGACATTAGATTTCCTATCAACTCTTCTAGTGTAATGGTTGAAATGTCGTTAGCTTCTTCGATTGCTAAGACTTTTCGTTCCCACTCATTCATTAAAGAGTTGAGGATTTTTGAAACAATATCAAAGTTCGAATATTTTTCTACTAATGCTAAGAGAGAATGGTATATGTCTTGAAATCTAGAGTATATTTCATTCCTTGTTCCGTCTTGCTTCATTTTGAAATTATGGAACTGATTCTTGAGCATAGAAATCTTACTCTGCTTTACTTTTTTAGTACCTTCATGTGTAATTTTTAGTGTACGCCAAATTTCATTAGCAGTATTACACATACTGACTCTGTTAAACTCATTTTTGTCTAATGCGCAAAATAACATATTCATAGCTTTGGCGTTTGCAATAGCATCTAGTTTTTGTGTGTTATACCATTGTGAATATTCAGTAGTGGGTATGTTATATTTTGCTTCATTAATATTCCAGGTTTCATAACCATTAGGTTGCATATAAATTCTCATCCTAGTAGACCATTAACATGATAAATAGTGCTGGTGGCGCAGTAGATTGACCTTCAGTAAAGCTTGTGCTAGTGTTGTTTTACATATTACTAAAAAATTCAGATAATTGTGTTATGGTTCTGAGATGACCTTACTCTGATACCAAATGAAAGTGACTGTAGGATCGTGTAATATGGATATTATTTTAACTACTTGTGCGGAATATAAAGTAAGTAAATAGCAGTAAAATAAAATGACACCAGAGATTTTTATCCTGGTTCAAACTTCCCGTTCTATGTCTAGTCCCAGACTCCTTCTGGATTCTAACAAGCAACACTCACTTAATCCGAAGGAATAGGTTTACACCGCCAGAGCAACCGAACAGGACTTGGACTACCTGAGCAACGGAACAAGATTTCTCGCCTGACCAACCGAACAAGACTTTGATACAAGTGAAATGTTTCTTGACTTTGTGTACTCTTGTTACAACACAGATTTTTCAAATGAAGTACACCATTCCTATAATCTTTTCCTTAAGTACAATGTATTGTGTGTATGTGAAGATAAGGAAGATATATATTGCTTTAGAAATGGGGAATTGAAAGCGTGATTGCACAAAGTTAAAGCAATAAGAGATACTGGAATTCAAGAGAGTAGAGAATATAAAATTAAGTTGATCTTGAAAATCATGTTTATTTATAGTAGACAGAGAGTTACAACCTCTGCTGAAAGGTTCTATTGAGCAGTAATGGATGTAACTCTCTGTGAAGAAGAAATCTATTCGTGAAAAGAAGGGTCTTTTCAAATATGTGACAGTTATAACCAGGTAATTCGACTGGTTAAGGAACTTCAGTTGACTGAATTTGAAAACGTATACTTGCGTATATGTATGCATAGGTTCAGTCGACTGACTATATGCAATCAAGAGACTGATCTGTGAATTTCCATAAAACTAGTTTGAAAGTCATTATAAAGTCAATTTTAAATAATCGTCGTTTATATGTGAGGGAGTGCGAACTATTTGAGGATAGATTTTAATGTACATGAACACTAATTTAGATTCTAAAACAAAATTCATACTTGATATATGATCTTCGAGTATAGTCATCTTCATAGTTTGTAGTTATAGATTTGTCGAATATTCAATCATTCTTATGTCATCTTGATCATCTTGGCATGAATCAAAACCTCAGATCCAGCAGACCTCTCCGACTCAGAAGATGAAGAGCAACTCAACGACGGCAAGTTAGAAAGATATGTTAACGCATTAACTAACGCCAGGGATGTCCAAACTACCCCAATCAGACCAACCACAAGCCAACGGAATCTCGAGGGAGTGGCTCTTCTGAAGACAGAAGAGCCTAGGCTTCAGTCCACTCACCAAGATCATTTTCAAAACCAAACAGTCAGTGTAGTTACTAATAGCCGACCCTCGGACTACTGGACAATTGAGGCATATATCACGGATATGTCCAAGTGACTAACGAAACGAGAGACCCGAAACCCCATCTATATAAGTATTGTTGGTACATGGACGGAGCGAGTACTTCAGACACCGTTCGATGTAAATGTTTCTCGATTTTCCTAGATGAAATTGCTTCCATGTGGTTCACTAAACTTCCGCCAAGATCCATCTACACTTTCGATCAGCTTGCAACAAGGTTTGGTCTAAAGATGTGATGTCATTGTTCGGTCTATTCCAGGGATGAAATAAATCTCTAAATTCTTTCATGAACCAGTTCAATACCTCGGTGATAGAAGTAAGCAATCCAAATGAGGATATGGTCTTTATGGACATGGCCCAAGCCATCTTCCTCGAAACTGAGTTCAGAAAATGGCTTAAAATGAAACAACCTATCACTAGGAAGGAGTTCTACTGTAAGGCAAGTCAATACTTAAGATTGGAAGAGGTGCAAGAGTTAGAAAGGAAATATTCTAGCTTACAACCGATGAATGTTATACAGAGTGGCATGGCAACAAATTTGGACATGAATGCCACTGGGGCCGTTGAAGGAAGTGCAGGAAAATACAAAAAATAGAAAAGGAAGCATCAAAATTCCAACAAACGAAATGGTAACGATAAGAGGCTTAAAGGCTTTAGGCCCGACGATTAAACCCTGCTCAATGATACTTCGAAAAACATCTATCTCGCAACAAAAGATTACACCCTAAAAAGGAAGAACCTGAACAACAAAAGCGTTCCGGAAATTACTATCGCCTCCACGAAACACATGGTCACAACACGATCGAGTGTCGTCACCTAAAGAACTTGATTGAAGAGCTGATCTGGGAAAACAAGCTTTGGCAATACATGAGCAAATTGCAAAATCCTGACCAACCCGTGGCTCCCCAAGCTCCGAAGGATCAAGGAAACCATGCTGGAACCAGCGAAGAGGAATCTAAACGAACTGACCAGAGACTCATCATTGGAATGATATCTGGAGGACCTCATCCTGAACAAAGAAGTTAGAAAGAAATGGAGTGATATGCAAGCTCATTAAAACATGCTCTAAAAGATTTGTGCCTCACGATCGAAGATGGAGCCCCTGCCAAGCAGCAAAGAACTCTGAATGATGATATAGTATTCCGAAATCGAGACACTAAAGGGATTGAAGCTCGAACTCTCAATCCCATCGTCATGATGGTAGGGATCGGACCCAACATTGTCCGAAAAGTATTGCTTGATGGATGTAGTTTTGTGAATATTCTTTTAAACGCACCTTTGACAAGATGAATATCAGCATGTAAGATGTATCTGCCTGCCAAACAAAAATCCAAGGATTTACCAACGAACCCAAACAACCCGTCGGGACGATTAACTTGCCTTTAGAGCTTGGGGAAGGCGATCGACGAGTCATCCTCATCAAAACTTTCATGATCATAGATGAAACTTCTACATGCAATGCCTTTTTGGAACGGCTCGTGTAACGACCTACAAATTTACCATTTTGATAAATTATATTTATTTTTAAATAATCAAATACAAGACTTTATAACATAGGTTACAAGGATCTACACCCTGATAAATAATGATAATACTTTTCCAAAAGGTTTAGAAACAAAAGAAGGATTCTGAGGTTTCTGTAACGACCCGTAAATTTTCGATAACTAAAATAGCCAATTTAATAAGATTTCATGATTTAGTGTTAGAAAAAAATTGTAAGTCGTTTGGAATAATAATAACTGGAATGAATTGTAACAATAATTATCCAAGTAATTATTTATAGATTGAATGGAGTTCTAATCTAATTGAATTGACTCAAATGTTATAACTTGGTTAAGGGAATATATGGAAAAACCAATGCAAATAATTGAATAAGAATTGTGAATTATTTAGGTAGTAATACAAATTTTAATAGATTCGTTTCGAAGTTTTGAATAGTAATAAGTATTGAAAAATAAATGCTACTTAGTGAATGCCTTTGCAATCAATAGTTGGATAAGATAATAAATGTTGAATTCATTGGGTATAACAGAGTAATTGATTGATAAGTAAAATCTAGTTCAAATCAAATAATTGAATATTGGACAGGTAAATTGTTTAAAGTAAATATTTAAAACTTATTTAATAATTGAATAACGGAAATTGGATAACGGATTAATGGAAATGGTTGTTCTATAATTTGAATTAGTTTTAAAGGTTAAGTCTTATAAGTTCGTTTTGAATATTTCAAAAGATAGTGATTTAAGAATAATCAAATTCGTTTAAATTTAATATTACAAATGTTTGAATAATTAAATCCGAATTTGATATGATTAATTTGATATTGAAATTTAATATATGAAAATAGAGTGAATAATTGAAATTTGATTTAATATGATTCAAATTGGTTTCCAAAGGGAATGTAAGTTATATTGGGATTATAATAGAGTTAATAAGATTTCAAAATTTGAATTTATTGGATAATTGAATAACGGGTTTAATATGATTAAAAATGATTTGTAAAATTTTATTTTATCATATTAAAGTTAGAATGATGTTGTAGAACTTTTAAAATCGAATTAAAAGTAAATTTGTGAAAATTGAATATTTTAATACTTAATTGACGAGTTAAAATAGCCATTTTTCAAACAGTCTCGGATTTCGACGAAACCAGTTTCATCGGATCCATAACATGATATTATTGTAATTCGTGTCAATCGGACTTACCGTTTGTCCGGGGCAAGCCGAAACGCCTAGAAATTTAGTTTACCGATTTAATTTAAAATCGATCGTTTATTGCCATAACTCGCACAGATGATCGAATTGGCTTTCAAAACCTATTCCATTATGTCCGGAACGCGGGATAAACCCTAGGAACGCCGGTCACTGCGCGAGATTTGGAGCTCGAAAAATCCGGAATGAATAGTGTTCGTCAGAATTTCTATATAAGCACGATATTATCTTCATTTTGCAAAATTAAGAAAACCCTAGGGTTTGTTTACAGCCGCCGCCTCTTATACATTCAATGGCTAGAAAACACTTACTTTCCCCTCGAATATCTCTCAATTCGTAAACATTTATGAAAACTTATCAACTACAAAGTTGTAGAGGGCGATGAGATTGACAAATCCAAAGGTCGTGATCGTTTATAGACGCAGGGATCATCGGGAAATCGAGCTAGAGTGGCCGGCGTTCGTGCACGTTTTCACATGCATGGGGACCACCGAGCTGCACGTGAATTTTGGCGGGGGTGCTTGGCGAGTAGGGCTTCGATTTGAAGTCGCCTGGTCGTTGTCTCGTTGAGTGTGGTGGTCGCGACATCTAGGTTTCGAACGGCAGCGTTGGGTTTCCTCGTGTTCGACTTTGCCTGTACGTGATGGAGAAGAGAAAGTCATGTGCGGCCACGATCAAGAATTACAGAATGGACGTGTGACGCCCCACCTCTATGCTCACAATAACAAAGAGTATTAAAAGAAATACTGTCTATTAATATGAAGAATAAGGCTGGATAGGAGCGGCCATCCGTAGTTAGGCCTTACACTAGTATTGGTTATCTCGATAGGAGTGGTATATATTTTGATTTTTCATCTCATATTTGTTTACTCCCATCGACATACCCAATTCTGGTATAAAACGAACCACGATGGTTCATAATAGTTTAGGACAATATATATAATAATAACACAGATAAATAAGTGCGAAACACAGATATAACAGAAAGTCTCATATATATATAACTGATGTCAGTTGATATACATGTGATACAATACATATGATACAACTACAACTGTCGACTCTGGAAGTTACATATACAAGTACATTATCGTGAATAATATACATGAACATACAACATCCTATACACATACACTAACTACTATAAAGGACGACGACTACTCCAAAAGATATAAAAAGACTTCATAACTCTAGCAGCAGCCCGAAGTAAGATATCAACAACCTGTAAATACTCGGTCTGACCCGAGTATTATATTCAAAAGAAAATAATACACGGGTCAGTCTAATTCAAACTCAGTTATTAATGCACAGAAGTAATAATAATTAAATAGCAATTAGACGACAGTCAAAATAAATCTCGTCTATCCGATCCTTAAATAAAGAAATCGGATAACGATAAATATAACACGTAATAGTGTTAAATAACAAATCAGCAGATTCAAATCATCAACAGAGATAAGTGAAAATAATATCAATTGAAGGTAATTTAGAAAACCTCAGAATTGCCTAAATGGCAATTAACAACAAAATCCAATTATTAAATAATAATTAGAGACTCAAAATCTAATTATCAAATAGATAATTAGAAACAACAAAATGATCAATTGAAACTAAATCAATTTAAACAATTGAAATATCACTTAAAAACATCAATTCTAATTGGCTGCAGCACACGCTAACACGTGTACTGCCTCGCCAATACGGCATATGTAATACGCAAAAGATCAATGGTTCAAAAGCAAAAGAAATATCAATGAAATCAATGCTATGTGGCTGCAGTGCACGCACGCGTGCACTGCCTCGCCATTGCAGCGTGAAATAAGCAAAAGTCAGGAAATGCATAGAAAAAGGCACAACGAGAATAAGGTCAAATCCGAGCTATATGCTGGATTCAACTCAAGTGTAGTCAGAAAACAATCCATTTGCATCGATGCAATGCGAACCAACAAGGGAAAAAAAACTGCATATAAAACTAAACTGCAGTCACCACAAGTGTTCAAGGGCAACTGCAAACATGGAACTACAGCCACCACATGCACACAAGGGACAACTGTGCATCAACAAATCAAAATAGCATCGAAGCACTTAAATTAAGTGTTATACAGTGATCAAACAGACTGCAAGATGTATGCAACAAGAGGCATGAACCCACTGTTTCAACATGTACAAGTTAAAGAGAGAGTAGTGAAACTACAATTACCAAGAATATGGCAACACAGCAAGTATGCTGCTTTTAGAGGAGGGAAAACAACCGACAGTACACTAAAATGGTTCAGGCTAAAAAAGGAAGCATATAAGCAACCTGGACCATAGGGTATGCAAACACTACAGGGAGGATATAACTCAAGTCTATACTTGAGCGTGCAATTAAAATATGCAGTGGCCACGAATACACAGTCACCATGAAACAAATCTACTGCAGACAGAAGTGAACACACACAAAAATGTGCATTGTCTTAACAATTCAACAATTTAACTCAGGTGCAACATGGAACTGCAGACCTACCTGGTTAATAATGCAATTGACTTGGGGCCCACTGCAAAAGATACGACATGTACACGATAGTGAATTTGAACAGAGCAAATATCATACTCGAGAGCAAAGGCCATAAAACCACTCAATTCAACATGCCGAAAGTGATACAAATAGAACTCAAACCAAACTACAAAGACCAAGAGTAGTTCAGGTATAATGCAACAGTGTGATGTTGCAAGAACAGTGAATAGAAATGGACGACTAATGAACTCTATACATATACATATGTATTGAAGGCCGGTAACATAGAAATGGTTAGAACTGCAGCCAACATATGTAGTGCATACTCAGTACAAGCTCAAAATGAATGAAACTTCAATGAAACAGGCTACAGGTACAAGGCCGAATCCAACATATCAGTAACAACAATCACAACTAAGTGCACTTATAAACAGTGGCATGAAGAAACAGAGCAAACAATTAAACCAAGTCAAAACAAGGCCAATGCAGTCTCAATTCAAATCAATGCAGAAGTGTAACGACCCTGAATTTTAAATAATTTAATTTGGAAATATTTAATTAATTTTAAATATTTGAATGATGGTTTGAATTGAATTTTCAATATAACTTTGAATTTGGCGATTAAATTTTAGAATTCAATCTATTAAGAGTTGAATAAAAATTTGAATCTTCAATTTTAAGCCGATTTAAAATATTTCAAAGGCTTGTAAAATTCATATCGATAGTACTGAAGATTTTAGAAGCTTCAGAATTGAATTTGAAAGTGAATCGTTCAGTTTTGAAATTTAATCGTTCGAATCGATATTTAAAAATAGCCGTCCGAGGCACAGTCTTGGAATTCGACGAAACCAGTTCCATTGGGTCCGTAATATTGAATTAATCTCGGATTTCAAATTTCGTATTTTTCGGAGTTAATATGTGAGCACACGACACATAAACGCGTCGAAATTTTCAACGATTTAAATTTAAATTTAAATTTAAATTTTGGTCAAACTAACACACGTTCTCTTCCCTAAATTCATGCCTAAATTCACGATAGAGATCGTGACCAACATACCTCTTCTCTGATAAATCACGTTCCCTCCCTCCTTCAGTTCATTTGCAAAGTAACGAAAAAAAGAAATTTTTAATGGCCGAAGACGATGACCCCCCTCTTCGAAATAGAAATCGCGACTTCATCCTATTTCCTCCGTTCCCCCTATTCTATTTTCTTTCCCCTTTCTCTTTCAAATTCACGAACGATTCCCTCAGTTAAAAAAAAAAAAAAAATGGCCGAAGCCCTAGATGGTAATCGCGCGCGCATAGGCAAGCGGCGACGTCGAGTGACGCGTGTGCGCGCGCAAGGAGGCGCGGTGGCGGCGTAGGGATTCTCAGGCGCTCGAGCGCAAGGCCTGTAGCGGCAGCATGGGTCGATTGTAGGCGTCGATTGGGGGAGCGACGCGCGCGCGTACGCGTGGGGCGACGAGGATTCAAGCAATGGCGGCGACAATTGGCACGGCGGCGTCGATTGGCGTGCGCGATCGATGGGGGGAGGTACGACAGTAGAGGCAAGCGACGCGCGCGAAATGGTGGGAGCTCGAGCCTGGGTTTCGTGATTTTCCAGTGAGGTAAAATAATTTTTTTTTTTTTTTATTATTATTCAATTTCTAAATTAATATATATATATACGTATGCAAGTAAAAAAAAAAAATTTTTAAGGAGAAAATTGGTTTAAAATTTAATCATTGGCAAATTAAATTTATTAAAAGGAAGATTTGTTAAAATTTAAAATAATTAGCTAATTAAATCTATTAAACGATAATTGGTGATTTGAATTTTTCGAATATAAATAAAATAGTTGGTTAATTTAAATATCAAATAGAAGATATGTTAAAATTTAATTTATTTGTTAAAAACCAAAATCTATTAGTTGATTTAATTTATGAAAAGGAAATTTAATTTAAATAGGAAATTTCTAGTTAGAATTATTTTAAAAAGGGATAATTTGTTAACTTAATTTATTTAAGTAAGTTTGGTTAATTAAATTAAATTTTTAGTTAAAATAAATTATTAAACGAGAAACTGGTTTAAATAAAACTATCAGTCAATTTAAACTATTAAAATGAAATCGCCGATGAATCGAAATTATCTAATGAAAATTTAATTTATTCGATTGATTCGAATATTAATAAATTGTGTAAAATATTTATACTAGGTATAAATGAAGAAATCAAGTTGAATTGGAAGTGGATTGCTAATAAAAGCAAAGGTGAGAATTTCTCACTCAAAAGGATTTTGTTGTTTATTTAAATTTTAAATAGTTAGATTAAAAATTGATTGACTATGTTGATTGAATGATTGAATGATGATTGTTATATATATATTGGATGTGAATAGACCCTATACGCCGTTAGTAAGCGGAGGTTATTTATTACACACATATACCGCGATATTCCACCTTGAAGTGGAATTGGTATTATATTATATATATAGCAATATATATATATTGGCGTATGTATATATTGCAGTTGATTGATTTCCCGCATTTTCTTTTAGCGGATGAGACCCTATGCGCCGTTAGTAAGCGGATATATATTTATAAAATCCCATATACCGCGATATTCCGTCTTGAAACGGAATTGGTATTGTGCTAATGTCTGTGGATGCAGGGAAACAGGTTGGAGGGATCCAACTGGATTCCTCACAAATATTTATTGATTTTAAATATTGTGATGTTTGATTGTTTATCATATCGATATATGATATTGGAAAAATCGTGATTGACTATTTGATGTGTTGCATCATCGAATCCAATTTTTGAAATTTAAAAAAAAAACAACGATTTTAATTTCTAAAGTGATTTTTGAAAATATACGTTTATATAATATTTTTTGGAATTGATTTATTATAAATAAATAAACGTTATAATTTTTATGTTATAAAAATTATGATTTTTGAGAAATGTAGTTAAAAGTTGATTTTTTAGAATATAGGATTTATGATTTGACAAAATAATTTAAACTGGGATTTTTGAATCTATTATAAAATGAATATAAGTGATGAAATTATAAAGAACTGTGAAGATGTTTCAAAAGAATAATATAAATTGTTTTATATTAAAAAGATTTATAAATTGATATTTATAAATTAAAAACATAAGAATTATAAAACAAGCTTTTATAAGTGTTAGAATAAATTGTAAATGAATTTCATAAATAGAAATGGAATTATAAATAGAATTTTATAAACAGTATAAATTGATTTATATAAAAGATTTACAAACGGATATTTGTAAATTAAAATATTGGAATTATAAAACGAAGTTTTTATAAGAGTTAGGATGAATTGTGAATGAATTTCACAAATGAATGAATTTATAGAATTATGAACGGTGAAGTTATAATTGGAATTTTATAAACAGTAGGTTTATAAAATTTGTGAAGTTATTTAAAAGAATAAGATTTTGGATAAATAGATGAATCTTATAAGTTATAAGATTTATAAAATTTGTGAAGTTTAAAGGAATGATTTTATAAACAAATAAATTATAAGTATTTAACTTATAATATGAAATTTTTAATATATCATTGTGATATGAATTGAGATAAGTTAATAAAGGAAATTTATAAAAGGAAGTTGTTATAAAAGAAATAGAAATAGAATTTATAAACATTGTTTTATAAATTCGCAAACTACTTATTTTGATAAGTAAATTGTTGCAATTTAGTTATGAAGTTATATTCATGTTTTAGACAGTGAATAATTCCTTAAACTAAGATGAATAGAAGTAATGAAATTTATTAACGAGGAATATTCACGTTTTTGAATAGTGAATACTATGTTAAAGAAATTATTTTGGAAGTGATGTTTGAAATAGAGTTAAAACGATCTAATGATGTTTTAAAAATATGTTGAGATTTGAAATCATAAATTTCAACATTTATTGTTGAAATAGATGTTTTTGAGAAATAAAAGGAAATGGTAGATTATAACACTGTTGTTATAATAGATGATTTCCGAAAGGGAATGTTTTGTATAGTATTGGGATTTATATACCTATTTTAATTTCGAACCCCTATACTAGTGATTTTGGGTTGTCGTAACGATGTTTTACGCAACATTCGTTTTGGCCCAAATAAATATGTTTAAGTAAATGATTTTCTTAGAGAATGAAATATATACTTAATTTCGATTAAAATATATAGAATATTTTCCAAGTGTTGAGAATAAAAGATTATGAAGTACTTATTTAATAAGTATGGAAATGTTTTCCAATATAAAGTGAATATGTTGAGAATTTATCTTTTTGAAGATAAAATTGAAAATGAATATTTGAAATCGTATATTCATAAATATTTTGGGAATATAAATTCAATATGGAATTTATAAATGAAATTGGGAAAATGGGTTTAAAAATAAATATTGATTTATTTTTGAAATATGGAAAGTTATATCTTCTAAAGATATTTTTGGAATTAAATAATTTGGAAAATTATTTGGGTTCTGGTGATGTTGGAATATCCATTGATAGTTCAATAACCGACTATCGATATATACCTTTGAATAGGTATTTGTTGTGAATTTGTTTGAAATTGAATGCCACACTTATTTTTTTAAAATAAGCGCTCACTATTCGGGTTAACCGGGAAAGGACCATGGGGTCGTATAACCCATTCCGAATATGTGATACGTCGTTATGAATTGCATTCGAAGACCGGTGTTGAAGACCGGATATTTTCGAAAACGAAAGGGTTTCTTGTCGAATGTCTTTGCATCGACTGGTCCCCGGTATAGAGACTCCATATGTGATGGTGAATCTGATCAGGATTGTGAATATCCGGATTGCAAGGACTTCTTTGTAAGTGCCTTCGGTTCTGTTCGATCCCGGAACAGACTTGTATGGATTGTATGCCTGACATTACAATTTGAGATATAAAGCCGATTTCATTCAAATATATTTCTGTTGGTGGCGGAGAATTTATTCTTTGCTTAACACCCTTCTTTGAGACGTACGAGCTCAAAGGTTATATAGTTGAAGTTATCAGCGATATATTCCCAAATTTGGTAATGTGACATGCTGAGTGATGCTGAAATGATCATTGTGTTGATTATTGTGATAGGATCATTTATTTGATCGTCTATCTTAGTGATCATTGTGTTGATCATTTGTTGACCCAAAGCACGGCTTTTTGTACAAATTGTGTTTTTGTGGACGTGACTTCGTCGAGCCTCACATCCCGGAAATGGTCAAAACAGGAAAGATGCGGCAAGGTTATTAGGGGTTGCTGTAGCTCCCCTTAGGGTATGTACATTTCCTTCTGGATAGAGGTTGTATCATGGTATGGAGCCCAGATATTTAACCTATGTGGTTACTACGAGTTTATTACTTTGTGGTTGTTGGTTATCGGGATCCCGTGAAAAAGATCGTTTACGATCGGGGAATGGCGTGCTCGTGTCAGTAGTTACCCAGTTAGGGGTAACCCGGCCTTGTGTTGGCAGAGTTCCGGTTTGGTTCTCGGGGGTGTCTTTCCAGAGGCATTCTCATGTGGCAATGGGAAGTTCCTTGGCCTGACCATTTGTTGGAAATCCAAAGAAACAATACGAAACTTGTACGGTTTTAGTTGTAGAACCTGCCATTTAATATGGTAGCTATTAGTAGGCATAATATAATGGTACCTATGCTGGCTAAGATTTATATCTTTACTTTCGAAAGAATTTGTTCTACACTATGCACTAGTAATAATATCAAATGTTATTTTAATGCGTATCAAGCATCTTTGACTAACATAAGAAGAAATCTCCTCCAAGTCTGCGTTTGCATTGTGTGTGTGGTGGGAGGTCTTATGGTAGTTACATTTTTAAAAGCATTGCGAATTGATTTTAAAAATATTCCTCTATTTGATTTTAAAGATAAATAAACTGTTTTGAGTTCTCACACCAGTCACATGACTGACTCGGAGTTTATTGTTTTCCTTCCTAAACTCTGGGTGCCCACCAATTTCCACACGGACAGTCAAGAGTTAAGGTTTATCAGGAAATTCTGGATATTCAGGAGTTGCTGGAGGCAAGCTGGATGGCGTAGCATATTACTAGTATATAGTATTTCTTTTTCCGCTGCATTGTTGTATGTTGTTGTACACTCTGATGATTTGATGTAATGTAATATAATGTGATGTAATAACTGATATAGTTCTTTGTTTAAGATTATCCATTTATTATTATATGTTGTTCCGCTGCGAATTGTGAGATTCTGTTGTTGTTCTGTTATTTCTTTCTGTTCCGTTCTATTTTTAAAATTTTCTATCTTCCGTTCCATTTTCAAATTCTCTGTTTTCTTTCTCTATTTTCTGTCTTTCTTTTCTCTTCTTCTCTCTTTTTCTTTTCTTAAATTCTTTTCAAAACCCATAACATCTCGGTTTTCGGCCTTTGATTTCTCGGCAGTCGATAAAGTGAGTATCGATGTTGAATTTTCGAAAGTCGAAAATTTCGGTTTGTTACAGTTGGTATCAGAGCTGTTGGTTAAGCGACAACCATGGTTCTGTTGGGTATTACTCGTTAGAGATAGAGTCAGCAGTACTCTAGAATGAGTTTGAGTGTAATAATAGATATGAGCGCGTATTTGTTAGTGAATATAAAATTGTTTTTGAATCGGGTGAATAAGATAATTTTGCCCAAAACTATTTTTAATATAGAAAAGAAATGATTTTCTATGAATTATTATCATTAGTATATGGAATTAAATAAAATGGATTGAATTCAAGTAAACTAACTTGATAAATTATTCATTTCAAATAGAATGAATATAAAGATGGTATATGAATTGGTAGTAAACAATAAAAATTGAATTGAGTAATAAATTGAATATGGAAATTGAAATGAATTAGTGAATGAAACTAATTTAAAATAGTAATGTGAATTACTAAATAAAAGTTAATTGTTAGAATTCAATATTTAGAATTTAGAATTTAATTCAAATAGAATTTAAATTGAGAATTGAATTCGAATGAATTCGAAGTCGTAAAGTGAATTAAAACGTGAAATTGAATGAAAATTAGATATGTAACTTCAATAGTGAAGTAAAAACATATAAATAAACATATATGGAAATTTTGTAATAGAATGTGCAAAATGGTTTGAATGTTGGAATTGGATATTTGGATGCTACTGTTAGCAGGTTATACAGGTGTATAAAGAAATTGAGATTTTGATTTCAAAGATAAAATTGAATTGCTCGACAAAAAGGTACGTATTTCAATTTTAATATGAGATTTGATGACTTTCTTCTCTAGCCACTTGGCTTTTCTCTTTTCTTTTTGATTCTGAGGGGCCGTGGTGCCATTTTGTAGTCGTACCGATCGAGCCGCGCAAAGGAAACGCTGGCGAAATTTTTCGAAAATTAAGGGTGTTAGGAAATTTTTGAGAAAAATTTGAAAGTTTGAAATTTGAATTTGAATTTGAATTTAAATTTGAATGGTTAGTAAAACAATATTGTTTGAAACCTATAATTGAAGTTGAAAAGCTAGTTGAAATAATAATGAATCTCTAATAAAAAGATTTAGGCTAGTAAGTTAATAAAGCTATTTGGATTGTGAAAAATGATAGACGGGATAAGGGCATTCTTCTTAACTTGTAATTTCGGGACGAAATTCTTTTAAGGGGGAAAGATTGTAACGACCCTGAATTTTAAATAATTTAATTTGGAAATATTTAATTAATTTTAAATATTTGAATGATGGTTTGAATTGAATTTTCAATATAACTTTGAATTTGGCGATTAAATTTTAGAATTCAATCTATTAAGAGTTGAATAAAAATTTGAATCTTCAATTTTAAGCCGATTTAAAATATTTCAAAGGCTTGTAAAATTCATATCGATAGTACTGAAGATTTTAGAAGCTTCAGAATTGAATTTGAAAGTGAATCGTTCAGTTTTGAAATTTAATCGTTCGAATCGATATTTAAAAATAGCCGTCCGAGGCACAGTCTCGGAATTCGACGAAACCAGTTCCATTGGGTCCGTAATATTGAATTAATCTCGGATTTCAAATTTCGTATTTTTCGGAGTTAATATGTGAGCACACGACACATAAACGCGTCGAAATTTTCAACGATTTAAATTTAAATTTAAATTTAAATTTTGGTCAAACTAACACACATTCTCTTCCCTAAATTCATGCCTAAATTCACGATAGAGATCGTGACCAACATACCTCTTCTCTGATAAATCACGTTCCCTCCCTCCTTCAGTTCATTTGCAAAGTAACGAAAAAAAGAAATTTTTAATGGCCGAAGACGATGACCCCCCTCTTCGAAATAGAAATCGCGACTTCATCCTATTTCCTCCGTTCCCCCTATTCTATTTTCTTTCCCCTTTCTCTTTCAAATTCACGAACGATTCCCTCAGTTAAAAAAAAAAAAAAAATGGCCGAAGCCCTAGATGGTAATCGCGCGCGCATAGGCAAGCGGCGACGTCGAGTGACGCGTGTGCGCGCGCAAGGAGGCGCGGTGGCGGCGTAGGGATTCTCAGGCGCTCGAGCGCAAGGCCTGTAGCGGCAGCATGGGTCGATTGTAGGCGTCGATTGGGGGAGCGACGTGCGCGCGTACGCGTGGGGCGACGAGGATTCAAGCAATGGCGGCGACAATTGGCACGGCGGCGTCGATTGGCGTGCGTGATCGATGGGGGGAGGTACGACAGTAGAGGCAAGCGACGCGCGCGAAATGGTGGGAGCTCGAGCCTGGGTTTCGTGATTTTCCAGTGAGGTAAAATATTTTTTTTTTTTTTATTATTATTCAATTTCTAAATTAATATATATATACGTATGCAAGTAAAAAAAAAAAAAAAAAATTTTAAGGAGAAAATTGGTTTAAAATTTAATCATTGGCAAATTAAATTTATTAAAAGGAAGATTTGTTAAAATTTAAAATAATTAGCTAATTAAATCTATTAAACGATAATTGGTGATTTGAATTTTTCGAATATAAATAAAATAGTTGGTTAATTTAAATATCAAATAGAAGATATGTTAAAATTTAATTTATTTGTTAAAAACCAAAATCTATTAGTTGATTTAATTTATGAAAAGGAAATTTAATTTAAATAGGAAATTTCTAGTTAGAATTATTTTAAAAAGGGATAATTTGTTAACTTAATTTATTTAAGTAAGTTTGGTTAATTAAATTAAATTTTTAGTTAAAATAAATTATTAAACGAGAAACTGGTTTAAATAAAACTATCAGTCAATTTAAACTATTAAAATGAAATCGCCGATGAATCGAAATTATCTAATGAAAATTTAATTTATTCGATTGATTCGAATATTAATAAATTGTGTAAAATATTTATACTAGGTATAAATGAAGAAATCAAGTTGAATTGGAAGTGGATTGCTAATAAAAGCAAAGGTGAGAATTTCTCACTCAAAAGGATTTTGTTGTTTATTTAAATTTTAAATAGTTAGATTAAAAATTGATTGACTATGTTGATTGAATGATTGAATGATAATTGTTATATATATATTGGATGTGAATAGACCCTATACGCCGTTAGTAAGCGGAGGTTATTTATTACACACATATACCGCGATATTCCACCTTGAAGTGGAATTGGTATTATATTATATATATAGCAATATATATATATATATATATTGGCATATGTATATATTGCAGTTGATTGATTTCCCGCATTTTCTTTTAGCGGATGAGACCCTATGCGCCGTTAGTAAGCGGATATATATTTATAAAATCCCATATACCGCGATATTCCGTCTTGAAACGGAATTGGTATTGTGCTAATGTCTGTGGATGCAGGGAAACAGGTTGGAGGGATCCAACTGGATTCCTCACAAATATTTATTGATTTTAAATATTGTGATGTTTGATTGTTTATCATATCGATATATGATATTGGAAAAATCGTGATTGACTATTTGATGTGTTGCGTCATCGAATCCAATTTTTGAAATTTAAAAAAAAAAAAAAACAACGATTTTAATTTCTAAAGTGATTTTTGAAAATATACGTTTATATAATATTTTTTGGAATTGATTTATTATAAATAAATAAACGTTATAATTTTTATGTTATAAAAATTATGATTTTTGAGAAATGTAGTTAAAAGTTGATTTTTTAGAATATAGGATTTATGATTTGACAAAATAATTTAAACTGGGATTTTTGAATCTATTATAAAATGAATATAAGTGATGAAATTATAAAGAACTGTGAAGATGTTTCAAAAGAATAATATAAATTGTTTTATATTAAAAAGATTTATAAATTGATATTTATAAATTAAAAACATAAGAATTATAAAACAAGCTTTTATAAGTGTTAGAATAAATTGTAAATGAATTTCATAAATAGAAATGGAATTATAAATAGAATTTTATAAACAGTATAAATTGATTTATATAAAAGATTTACAAACGGATATTTGTAAATTAAAATATTGGAATTATAAAACGAAGTTTTTATAAGAGTTAGGATGAATTGTGAATGAATTTCACAAATGAATGAATTTATAGAATTATGAACGGTGAAGTTATAATTGGAATTTTATAAACAGTAGGTTTATAAAATTTGTGAAGTTATTTAAAAGAATAAGATTTTAGATAAATAGATGAATCTTATAAGTTATAAGATTTATAAAATTTGTGAAGTTTAAAGGAATGATTTTATAAACAAATAAATTATAAGTATTTAACTTATAATATGAAATTTTTAATATATCATTGTGATATGAATTGAGATAAGTTAATAAAGGAAATTTATAAAAGGAAGTTGTTATAAAAGAAATAGAAATAGAATTTATAAACATTGTTTTATAAATTCGCAAACTACTTATTTTGATAAGTAAATTGTTGCAATTTAGTTATGAAGTTATATTCATGTTTTAGACAGTGAATAATTCCTTAAACTAAGATGAATAGAAGTAATGAAATTTATTAACGAGGAATATTCACGTTTTTGAATAGTGAATACTATGTTAAAGAAATTATTTTGGAAGTGATGTTTGAAATAGAGTTAAAACGATCTAATGATGTTTTAAAAATATGTTGAGATTTGAAATCATAAATTTCAACATTTATTGTTGAAATAGATGTTTTCGAGAAATAAAAGGAAATGGTAGATTATAACACTGTTGTTATAATAGATGATTTCCGAAAGGGAATGTTTTGTATAGTATTGGGATTTATATACCTATTTTAATTTCGAACCCCTATACTAGTGATTTTGGGTTGTCGTAACGATGTTTTACGCAACATTCGTTTTGGCCCAAATAAATATGTTTAAGTAAATGATTTTCTTAGAGAATGAAATATATACTTAATTTCGATTAAAATATATAGAATATTTTCCAAGTGTTGAGAATAAAAGATTATGAAGTACTTATTTAATAAGTATGGAAATGTTTTCCAATATAAAGTGAATATGTTGAGAATTTATCTTTTTGAAGATAAAATTGAAAATGAATATTTGAAATCGTATATTCATAAATATTTTGGGAATATAAATTCAATATGGAATTTATAAATGAAATTGGGAAAATGGGTTTAAAAATAAATATTGATTTATTTTTGAAATATGGAAAGTTATATCTTCTAAAGATATTTTTGGAATTAAATAATTTGGAAAATTATTTGGGTTCTGGTGATGTTGGCATATCCATTGATAGTTCAATAACCGACTATCGATATATACCTTTGAATAGGTATTTGTTGTGAATTTGTTTGAAATTGAATGCCACACTTATTTTTTTAAAATAAGCGCTCACTATTCGGGTTAACCGGGAAAGGACCATGGGGTCGTATAACCCATTCCGAATATGTGATACGTCGTTATGAATTGCATTCGAAGACCGGTGTTGAAGACCGGATATTTTCGAAAACGAAAGGGTTTCTTGTCGAATGTCTTTGCATCGACTGGTCCCCGGTATAGAGACTCCATATGTGATGGTGAATCTGATCAGGATTGTGAATATCCGGATTGCAAGGACTTCTTTGTAAGTGCCTTCGGTTCTGTTCGATCCCGGAACAGACTTGTATGGATTGTATGCCTGACATTACAATTTGAGATATAAAGCCGATTTCATTCAAATATATTTCTGTTGGTGGCGGAGAATTTATTCTTTGCTTAACACCCTTCTTTGAGACGTACGAGCTCAAAGGTTATATAGTTGAAGTTATCAGCGATATATTCCCAAATTTGGTAATGTGACATGCTGAGTGATGCTGAAATGATCATTGTGTTGATTATTGTGATAGGATCATTTATTTGATCGTCTATCTTAGTGATCATTGTGTTGATCATTTGTTGACCCAAAGCACGGCTTTTTGTACAAAGTGTGTTTTTGTGGACGTGACTTCGTCGAGCCTCACATCCCGGAAATGGTCAAAACAGGAAAGATGCGGCAAGGTTATTAGGGGTTGCTGTAGCTCCCCTTAGGGTATGTACATTTCCTTCTGGATAGAGGTTGTATCATGGTATGGAGCCTAGATATTTAACCTATGTGGTTACTACGAGTTTATTACTTTGTGGTTGTTGGTTATCGGGATCCCATGAAAAAGATCGTTTACAATCGGGGAATGGCGTGCTCGTGTCAGTAGTTACCCAGTTAGGGGTAACCCGGCCTTGTGTTGGCAGAGTTCCGGTTTGGTTCTCGGGGGTGTCTTTCCAGAGGCATTCTCATGTGGCAATGGGAAGTTCCTTGGCCTGACCATTTGTTGGAAATCCAAAGAAACAATACGAAACTTGTACGGTTTTAGTTGTAGAACCTGCCATTTAATATGGTAGCTATTAGTAGGCATAATATAATGGTACCTATGCTGGCTAAGATTTATATCTTTACTTTCGAAAGAATTTGTTCTACACTATGCACTAGTAATAATATCAAATGTTATTTTAATGCGTATCAAGCATCTTTGACTAACATAAGAAGAAATCTCCTCCAAGTCTGCGTTTGCATTGTGTGTGTGGTGGGAGGTCTTATGGTAGTTACATTTTTAAAAGCATTGCGAATTGATTTTAAAAATATTCCTTTATTTGATTTTAAAGATAAATAAACTGTTTTGAGTTCTCACACCAGTCACATGACTGACTCGGAGTTTATTGTTTTCCTTCCTAAACTCTGGGTGCCCACCAATTTCCACACGGGCAGTCAAGAGTTAAGGTTTATCAGGAAATTCTGGATATTCAGGAGTTGCTGGAGGCAAGCTGGATGGCGTAGCATATTACTAGTATATAGTATTTCTTTTTCCGCTGCATTGTTGTATGTTGTTGTACACTCTGATGATTTGATGTAATGTAATATAATGTGATGTAATAACTGATATAGTTCTTTGTTTAAAGATTATCCATTTATTATTATATGTTGTTCCGCTGCGAATTGTGAGATTCTGTTGTTGTTCTGTTATTTCTTTCTGTTCCGTTCTATTTTTAAAATTTTCTATCTTCCGTTCCATTTTCAAATTCTCTGTTTTCTTTCTCTATTTTCTGTCTTTCTTTTCTCTTCTTCTCTCTTTTTCTTTTCTTAAATTCTTTTCAAAACCCATAACATCTCGGTTTTCGGCCTTTGATTTCTCGGCGGTCGATAAAGTGAGTATCGATGTTGAATTTTCGAAAGTCGAAAATTTCGGTTTGTTACAAGAAGTTTCAAGCTGAGCAAGACAGTGGCCGAAGCCATCAGAAGAATGAATGTGAGATTCTTATCTCAAAATATTTTTCACAGAAAAAACCAAGTTTAAGGCCGATGTCACAGAGAATTCAAAGCAACTGTTAAATGCCGAAATCATACTAGTAGTGATAATGCAAACTCACTTAATTCTAAACAAACGAAATTCAAAATCAAGTGTCAAAGAATTCAACACCATCATAACCAAGCAAACTCAAAGCAAGCCGTAGAAATCAAGAAATCACGAATATACTAAGGGTTGAATTAGAAGCGTGAGTGAAAAATCACTCACCTAATCACCGAAGAGCACAAGAGATGCCAGATCCATAGCCGCGCGACCAAGCTCGAAGCGAAGCAAACCTCGAACTCGAACTAAGAAGGGAAGTAGCGAATCGATGAATCGTGCGAAGTAAAACCTTAATTTTTGAAAAAGAGGAACGAACGAGCCGCCATGATTTCGTTCGTATGTTTTGTTTTAGGGTTATTGAAACGTGAATCAAGGGAGGGATCGGTTTTTCCTTTTGATATAACCCAACTCAAAGATATAAACATGGGCCAATAATAAATATCAAAGTCTACATATCATTCACCAAATTCTAAAAGAATTTCAATCCGATTAAAAACTCCCACTATCACTTAGTTAGCACATTAATCGTTTAATAACGATTATAAATTTTTCACAAATTCCCACGTTGTTACAGACTCCCCTCCTTATAAAAATTGCGTCCCCGCAATTTTCATAATTAAGGTCCCCAGTAACAATTATTTTTCTAACATAAACTGGTTAGGCTAGAAGAATAAAGGTCGAGAATACAAATGCCAAAGAAATCTTTTAATTTCATGAAGAGATTCACCAATTTTCAACAAAATCTACTATCAAATAGATAATCCGAAAACAACAAAACTGAATAAATGCAATTATCAGCAATATTCAATTATCAAAACGACATTTAGAAATCTCAAATCAACAAATATTCGATTATCAAAACGATAATCAAATCTCAAATCAACAAATATTCGATTATCAAAACGATAATCAAATCTCAAATCAACAAATATTCGATTATCAAAACGATAATCAAATCAACAAATATTCGATTATCAAAAACGATAATCAAATCTCAAATCAACAAATATTCGATTATCAAAACGATAATCAAATCAACAAATATTCGATTATCAAAAACGATAACCAAATCAACAAATATTCGATTATCAAAAACGATAATCAAATCAACAAATATTCGATTATCAAAACGATAATAAAATCTCAAATCAACGAATATTCGATTATCAAAACGATAATCAAATCAAAAAATATTCGATTATCAAAATGATAATAAAATCTCAAATCAACGAATATTCGATTATCACAACGATAATCAAATCAACAAATATTCGATTATCAAAAACGATAACCAAATCTCAAATCAACAAATATTCGATTATCAAAAACGATAATCAAATCAACAAATATCTAATTATCAAAAACGATAATTAGAACTCATATCTACAAATATTCGATTATCAGAAACGATAATCAAATCAACAAATATTCGACTATCAAAAACGATAATCAAATCAACAAATATTCGATTATCCAAAACGATAATCAAATCAACAAATATCTAATTATTAAAAACGATAATTAGAACTCATATCTACAAATATTCGATTATCAGAAACGATAATCAAATCAACAAATATTCGATTATCAAAAACGATAATCAAATCAACAAATATTCGATTATCCAAAACGATAATCAAATCAACAAATATCTAATTATCAAAAACGATAATTAGAACCCATATCAACAAATATTCGATTATCCAAAACGATAATCAAATCAACAAATATCTAATTATCAAAAATGATAATTAGAACTCATATCAACAAATATTCGATTATCCAAAACGATAATCAAATCAACAAATATCTAATTATCAAAAACGATAATTAGAACTCATATCAACAAATATTCGATTATCCAAAACGATAATCAAATCAACAAATATCTAATTATCAAAAACGATAATTAGAACTCATATCAACAAATATTCGATTATCCAAAACGATAATCAAATCAACAAATATCTAATTATCAAAAACGATAATTAGAACTCATATCAACAAATATCCAATTACCTGCAGATAATTGGAAATAACAAATATCTAGAAATCAATTAAGATAATCTAGAAAATCAACATAAAAGGTGGATCGATCCCAACAAATGGCGAGTTTTAGCTACGCCGCACGTGCATCAACATATGGCAGAAGCCTACCAAGTACCCAACATAATTTTGGCGCCCAACAAATGACCCGAAGGTCGAACATATGACCCGAAGGTCCGGTACTGGTATTGACCCGAAGGTCCAACATATGACCCGAAGGTCCAACATAGTGGCTCGAAAGCACACGAAAATCATCATATATTCAATTAACGTGTCCGGAATTAACCGAAATAGCAAACGCACATGTCCCATACCATGTGTTTTACTAAATCGTTTGATTCTCTTCATCGTTTCCTTGAACGTGTAAAATCATCAAAATCATCAAACAGCAAATGTTTCAATTAACGAGTCCGGAATTAACCGAAATAGTAAATGTGTGATTCCATACTCCGCACTTTTGCTACATCGTTTAAATCTCTTCATTGTTTCCTTGAAAGTGCAAATTGTGTATTCCAAAAATAACATTTCACATTCTCAAACGGACAAGTCCGGAATTAAGCGAATCAGTAAAAGAAAGGGGTCATAGTCCTCGATTTTGCTGAAACGTTTAAATCGCTTCCTCATTCTTTTGAAAGCGCAAAATGCAAAACTTCTGAAAACAATTTCATTTATTTTATAAAATTAATAATTTACATTCTCAAACGAACAAGTCCGGAATTAAGCGAATCAGTCAAAGAAAGGGTTCACAGTCCTCGATTTTGCTGAATCGTTTAAATCGCTTCCTCATTCTTTTGAAAGCGCAAACTATAAAATTTTGAAAAACAAATTTTATTTTTAAAACAATTTGCAAATCCGTGATAAAGCAGCAACATTAGTGACAATTTCAATAAGAAAATTGTACTTCTCAAAACACCGTAGAAACGGATCTCAAAATCAGCATTGCGGGATAACCGCTTGAAAATCCACTTTAAAATTTGACGGTTACTGAAGTCAAAGCAACAGTAAATTTTAAACATCAAAATCTCATCAAAATAATTCGCATCAAAATAAAATATCAGTGAAATTTCATTCATTAAAAATGTCAACAAAACACCGCGCTTCAAAAATATAGCATTGGTGTAAAACTCCGGTTATAATAATAACGGCAACAAAATACGTTTCATAACCAAGCATCGGTTCAACGTAAAATTAATGCAGTAACGTGCAACTTAAATTTGCACGTACACTACAATATAAACAAAAAAAATCATTCTATTATATCTTCAATAAAGATATTTTAAAACAGCAGAAATCTAATCAGATATGATTAGCATCAAAGAAAACCAGTAAGAAATTTCAACAAATCAAATCCACTGCTTAAACAACATAATGAAATTAATTTCATTTTCATATCTTGATTTTTAAATCAAAATAATTATCAGTCGTACTCAGCGAAGCAGTCACACTGTTTTCGCTGCGCACTCTGATAAACAAAGCACAAACCAATCTATCATCAAAACACAAATTCACTTTTTATTTTAAAATAAGGATATTTAAAATTTTCCATCGTATTTTCAAAACTTTAGTTTTGACTCAAAACACATATAAAACATCGACACATAGTTGTAACACATGTTCCATCTAAGTTATGTTTTATATTATGTCCATAAACCCCAAGCTCTGATACCAACTGTGACGCCCCACCTCTATGCTCACAATAACAAAGAGTATTAAAAGAAATACTGTCTATTAATATGAAGAATAAGGCTGGATAGGAGCGGCCATCCGTAGTTAGGCCTTACACTAGTAATGGTTATCTCGATAGGAGTGGTATATATTTTTATTTTTCATCTCATATTTGTTTACTCCCATCGACATACCCAATTCTGGTATAAAACGAACTACGATGGTTCATAATAGTTTAGGACAATATATATAATAATAACACAGATAAATAAGTGCGAAACACAGATATAACAGAAAGTCTCATATATATATAACTGATGTCAGTTGATATACATGTGATACAATACATATGATACAACTACAACTGTCGACTCTGGAAGTT
Source organism: Allium cepa (assembly GCA_030765085.1). Lineage (NCBI taxonomy): Eukaryota > Viridiplantae > Streptophyta > Magnoliopsida > Asparagales > Amaryllidaceae > Allium > Allium cepa. The sequence continues at coordinate 248,625,629 of CM060940.1, read as the reverse complement.
ACATATACAAGTACATTATCGTGAATAATATACATGAACATACAACATCCTATACACATACACTAACTACTATAAAGGATGACGACTACTCCAAAAGATATAAAAAGACTTCATAACTCTAGCAGCAGCCCGAAGTAAGATATCAACAACCTGTAAATACTCGGTCTGAACCGAGTATTATATTCAAAAGAAAATAATACACGGGTCAGTCTAATTCAAACTCAGTTATTAATGCACAGAAGCAATAATAATTAAATAGCAATTAGACGACAGTCAAAATAAATCTCGTCTATCCGATCCTTAAATAAAGAAATAGGATAACGATAAATATAACACGTAATAGTGTTAAACAACAAATCAGCAGATTCAAATCATCAACAGAGATAAGTGAAAAGAATATCAATTGAAGGTAATTTAGAAAACCTCAGAATTGCCTAAATGGCAATTAACAACAAAATCCAATTATTAAATAATAATTAGAGACTCAGAATCTAATTATCAAATAGATAATTAGATAACAACAAAATGATCAATTGAAACTAAATCAATTTAAACAATTGAAATATCACTTAAAAACATCAATTCTAATTGGCTACAGCACACGCTAACACGTGTACTGCCTCGCCAATACGGCATATGTAATACGCAAAAGATCAATGGTTCAAAAGCAAAAGAAATATCAATGAAATCAATGCTATGTGGCTGCAGTGCACGCACGCGTGCACTGCCCCGCCATTGCAGCGTGAAATAAGCAAAAGTCAGGAAATGCATAAAAAAAGGCACAACGAGAATAAGGTCAAATCCGAGCTATATGATGGATTCAACTCAAGTGTAGTCAGAAAACAATCCATTTGCATCGATGCAATGCGAACCAACAAGGGGAAAAAAACTGCATATAAAACTAAACTGCAGTCACCACAAGTGTTCATGGGCAACTGCAAACATGGAACTATAGCCACCACATGCACACAAGGGACAGCTGTGCATCAACAAATCAAAATAGCATCGAAGCACTTAAATTAAGTGTTATACAGTGATCAAACAGACTGCAAGATGTATGCAACATGAGGCATGAACCCACTGTTTCAACATGTACAAGTTAAAGAGAGAGTAGTGAAACTACAATTACCAAGAATATGGCAACACAGCAAGTATGCTGCTTTTAAAGGAGGGAAAACAACCGACAGTACACTAAAATGGTTCAGGCTAAAAAAGGAAGCATATAAGCAACCTGGACCATAGGGTATGCAAACACTACAGGGAGGATATAACTCAAGTCTATACTTGAGCGTGCAATTAAAATATGCAGTGGCCACGAATACCCAGTCACCACGAAACAAATCTACTGCAGACAGAAGTGAACACACACAAAAATGTGCATTGTCTTAACAATTCAACAATTTAACTCAGGTGCAACATGGAACTGCAGACCTACCTGGTTAATAATGCAATTGACTTGGGGCCCACTGCAAAAGATACGACATGTACACGATAGTGAATCTGAACAGAGCAAATATCATACTCGAGAGCAAAGGCCATAAAACCACTCAATTCAACATGCCAAAAGTGATACAAATAGAACTCAAACCAAACTACATAGACCAAGAGTAGTTTAGGTATAATGCAACAGTGTGATGTTGCAAGAACAGTAAATAGAAATGGACGACTAATGAACTCTATACATATACATATGTATTGAAGGCCAGTAACATAGAAATGGTTAGACCTGCAGCCAACATGTGTAGGTGCATACTCAGTACATGCTCAAAATGAATGAAACTTCAATGAAACAGGCTACAGGTACAAGGCCGAATCCAACATATCAGTAACAACAATCACAACTAAGTGCACTTATAAACAGTGGCATGAAGAAACAGAGCAAACAATTAAACCAAGTCAAAACAAGGCCAATGCAGTCTCAATTCAAATCAATGCAGAAGTTTCAAGCTAAGCAAGACAGTGGCCGAAGCCATCAGAAGAATGAATGTGAGATTCTTATCTCAAAATATTTTTCACAGAAAAAACCAAGTTTAAGGCCGATGTCACAGAGAATTCAAAGCAACTGTTAAATGCCGAAATCATACTAGTAGTGATAATGCAAACTCACTTAATTCTAAACAAACGAAATTCAAAATCAAGTGTCAAAGAATTCAACACCATAATAACCAAGCAAACTCAAAGCAAGCCGTAGAAATCAAGAAATAACGAATGTACTAAGGGTTGAATAAGAAGCGTGAGTGAAAAATCACTCACCTAATCACCGAAGAGCACAAGAGATGCCAGATCCATAGCCGCGCGACCAAGCTCGAAGCGAAGCAAACCTCGAACTCGAACTAAGAAGGGAAGTAGCGAATCGATGAATCGTGCGAAGTAAAACCCTAATTTTTGAAAAAGAGGAACGAACGAGCCGCCATGATTTCGTTTATATGTTTTGTTTTAGGGTTATTGAAACGTGAATCAAGGGAGGGATCGATTTTTCCTTTTGATATAACCCAACTCAAAGATATAAACATGGGCCAATAATAAATATCAAAGTCTACATATCATTCACCAAATTCTAAAAGAATTTCAATTCGATTAAAAACACCCACTATCACTTAGTTAGCACATTAATCGTTTAATAACGATTATAAATTTTCACAAATTCCCAGGTTGTTGCAGGACGGCTGTGATGGAGGTTAGGTGAAAATAAATAAAATAAATGTAAATTAAATTGTAATTTAAATCATGTGATGTTTAAAACGTTGTATCTTTGTCATACGAGATCGAAAAATTGCAAAACAAGTTGCGTTGGAATCGTATGTACGAGCACTACGCTATGGAATTGGATTGGAGATGTTGGAGCTAGTGAAAATTTCAGGTAAAATTAAACGCTCGTTTAATTTTATTCGAAATAAAACGCTGGAACTACATTGAAATCAAGGTGAGTGTTTTATAACGCTCACAACGTACTGAATATCTTTATGCTAGTTAAATTTGACATTATGAAGTGTTATGAATTTTATTTGTCATTGTTTGATAAAATTCAATTGTCATATAGATTGTCTTTTGAATTAACCGTTAAAATTTAAATTGACAGTCAAATCGAAATTGAAATTGAACTGCGATTAAATTACCTGACATTGATAACTATGAAATTACCATGAATTGTATTGTCTATTGGATGATGTATTTCGATGGATGCTATTGGTTTATATTTAAATGTTTGAATGTTTATTTGCTTATATATATCATGTTAGGCATACATATGAAACTGTGATTTGATTTAAGTGATATATATTCATCCCTGACATTTAATTGAAATAAATAATTACTTGGCCATAGGATAGAAAATTATATACGGACACCGAATTGGCTAAATTAATAATTTTAAAATCGTCGATTTGAAATTTATTTGAATGTTTTGATTTAAAACTTATAAATAGAAATCAATTTATAAAAATCAAATTTATCGAAATATTGAGTTTGGAATGTTGAAATAAATTTTGGTTAAAAGAAATTGTTAAATAATTAAAGTGGAGACTTTGGAATTTAAAAATCTGATATGATTGAATTTAGAAAATTGATTTGTTTAAAGATTTAACCTTAATTCGAGCTTTGAATATTACTAAGTAAAAGTGATATAAAAATGATATTTTGAAATCGAGCTTGGAATTGAATCATTTTTGAAATTTGGATTTAAACTTGAATATTGATGGATAATTCTGTTAAGTGTTATAAATGGATATTTTCGAAAAATCAAGCTCCAAATTGATATAAATTGAAATTGAATTAATTGAAAGTGAATATAAAATTGAATAAATTTGAAGTCAAAGTTGACGTTGATTAAACCGAAATCGAAATTGAATTGGTAGAAGGGAAATTGAAATTGTTTTGAATTGGGAAGTTATAATTGAAATGGTTTGGTTTTGAAGCTGTTTTATTTTGTTTTCCAAATTATTCAGTTGAATTCGATATTTAAAGTTCTACAACATCATTCTAACTTTAATATGATAAAATAAAATTTTACAAATCAATTTTAATCATATTAAACCCGTTATTCAGCTATCCAATAAATTCAAATTTTAAAATCTTATTAACTTTATTATAATCCCAATATAACTTACATTCACTTTGGAAACCAATTTGAATCATATTAAATCAAATTTCAATTATTCACTCTATTTTCATATATTAAATTTCAATATCAAATTAATCATATCAAATTCGGAATTTAATTATTCAAACATTTGTAATATTAAATTTAAACGAATTTGATTATTCATAAATCACTATCTTTTGAAATATTCAAAACGAACTTATAAGATTTAACCTTTAAAACTAATTCAAAATATAGAACAACTATTTCCATTAATCCGTTATCCAATTTTTGTTATTCAATTATTCAATAAGTTTTAAATATTTACTTTAAACAATTTACCTATTTAGTATTCAATTATTTGATTTGAACTAGATTTTACTTATCAATCAATTACTCTATTATACCCAATGAATTCAACATTTATTATCCTATCCAACTATTGATTGCAAAAGCATTCACTAAGTAGCATTTATTTTTTAATACTTATTACTATTCAAATCTTCGAAACCAATCTATTAAAATTTGTATTACTACCTAAATAATTCACAATTCTTATTCACTTATTTGCATTGGTTTTTCCATATATTCCCTTAACCAAGTTATAACATTTGAGTCAATTCAATTAGATTAGAACTCCATTCAATCTATAAATAATTACTTGGATAAGTATTTTTGCAATTCATTCCAGTTATTATTATTCCAAACGACTTACAATTTTTTTCTAACACTAAATCACGAAATCTTATTAAATTAGCTATTTTAATTATCGAAAATTTACGGGTCGTTACACTCTCCCCCACTCAAAACTTTTCGTCCCCGAAAAGGAAAAAGAAGGGAAAAGGAACTAGGTATAGAATTCAACACTAGATATATTTTATTCAAAGTTACCAACTTATAAAACCATGAAATTCCATTTATAAAGTCATAACTATGCTTCCACTAAGTTACCCTGAATGGCTTTCTAACTTTAAAAGTTAGTTATCAAAACAAGTTATAAAAAAAATCAATACTTGAAAATTTTTCTAACACCCGGATTTATGGAAAATTTTAGCAGAGTCTCCTTTGCGCGGCTCGATCGGAAAAAAAATGACAGTATATATATCACAAATATACATCTCATCAAGTGATGAGGCATCCCGCAGGGAAAAAAGTGTAAAAGTACGGTGTGTAATCCGAGATATGTACCTTATATATTATTAGCGAGCATATACGGCTAATATAGCGCGAAAGCGAGCTCCAAATGCGAAGCAAGCGCAATCCGCACCTACTAAACACTCAACAAACCATAAGAAACATGCATATATGAAAATAATATCAATATACACCATATAGCAACATAACAACTACATGTGCCAACATAGCAAATGCAACAAAACAACAAATGCATCCACCAAATCAACTATCATCCAACAAATCCATAATCAATCAATATAAATTCACTTCTCATTAATATTTATTCACTTGGTTTTCAATTTTAATCACAGTTGATTCATTAACGTTGGATTTTACTAACATTCATTCTCAATTCAATTAGTTAAAATTCACTAATTTATATTTATATTAGTTTACTTCCAATTTGAATCAAATTAAATTCTATTTAAATTCATTTAACTTCCAATTTGATTTCAATGATTTATAGCTTTCAATTTCATTAACACTTAATGAATTATATACAATCAACTAACAATCATATAACAACCAAATCATACCCAACATAACCAAATTATTAATTTTACATTCAATTTGGTTTATCTCTTATATATATATATATATATATATATATATATATCCTGTTATATAATTTTAAAAGAATCATTTTATATTCGGCATCTTAAATTTCCAACATTAACTTTAATTAAGTCTGTAAGCCGTACATATATCATCCGTGAGCAATATCAATCTAATCGCTTATTCGATCACACAATTTCACTTCCAACTAGTATCGTTCACTCGACTCTCTAGTGCGGACTCAGATTAGGTTCCTTGATAGGAAATTGTTACACTCCTTGCATAGTCATATACTATGATAGAGAATTCCAGAATCAAACCAAAAATCCATATCCAGGGTTTTCCGTCAAGAATCGAGTGGAAAATCCTAACTTGGATCGATATAAATCATCTCAAAATTTTGTGCTCGAATTTGGATCAAATCGTTATGCGAACAAAATAATATACGTACAACTCACGTACTACCTTCCAATGCATTTCTATCCAATTTATCTATACTAAATTATGTTATTGGCTTTTATATTTTTTCACTTAATTACTCACTATCCATTATTCAGTTAGTATATTCATTTCTTTACATAGCATATTCTTTCACATTATCTTTTCTTAAACATCATATTATAGAATTTGCTTACTCAAGTTCATTTTAAACATTCTATATAATTTAATTTAATTCAATTTCATTTTCCAGTTGATTCTTAGCTATACCAAATTCTTTTGTTTACATTTACTTCAATTTCATAATTTTAGTTAATAACAAATTTATTTATGGAACAATTTATTAACAGCACTTTAGTTTATTAATCATCCTATAAAAGTCTAACCTCTCATAAATGACTTTTCTTAGTTTGCAGTTATCTTAAAGGTTACAATCCCTTTGCAATTTATATTTATTTTCTATAACCAATTTACAAAGATATAATACGATTCATTTATCTTCTTTCTTAAGTTCACTTACTTGTTCCATTTATCCATTCATCATTTCATGTTATATTTAAGTATATAACATTTTTATCACAACCAAATTTTTCATTTATATACATTTAATTCCCTTTGAGTTTTCCTTACTTGTATATTTCAATTACTTTCAGGTTCTGTTTATCTATACAATATCTCATTACACATCCAAAACATCATTTTAACTTTTAACATTTGGTAAGTCTTGTTATATGTTATCAGAATGTAATTTTGGTATTATACAAATTTATAGAATTTCATTTTACTTTATTAGAATGTTCACAAATTTAATTTGTTAAAATCCTCTTTACCTTTCAACTTTAAAGGTACACTACAACTCTAAAGTTTTCCCAAAACATAAGCTTAGATATCTTAATCCTCTTATTTTAGAATTCTGGTTATTCACATTTCATTTGAAAATTACTAATTTGCATAACTTAGAATTTTAAATGCCCGGTTCTTTTCAAATGGTTTGAAATAAACATATACACTTATATCTTTAATATATCAAATCATACCTTTGGAGTTTAAACCAAAACCCATTTACCCAAAATAATTTCGAAGAAAAGAAAAGATTCTTAGAAGTCTCCCCCACTTTGAGACTCGAAAATGAACGCCGATGATGCTGCGCAGTCATCACCGAAATTATTTTCCAGCGACATAAGAGAGGAGCACTGAATTCATTCCTTCTTTGTAAAAATCCTTTCAAAATATTTCCATAAACAATTTCCAACTAATAATACTATATATTTCTTCAAAACTTTGAGAACCATTTTTCAAAATCTCCACGTCTTAAATTCAATATTTCCAATTTAAATCTATTTTAATTTATAGGTCACCGTTATAAAATATTCTTATAGGATTTTCTTTCTTAAAACATTTCACAAGTGTTTTATCATTGTTCATTTTGTAATTCACCTTATTTATTAAATTACAATATCAAATTAATGATAATAACCAATATTTTCATTCCTAACAACCAGGTAAGCTAGATAAGTCACAATAATTTTTGAATTTTTTTTCTTTATATTCAAAATATAATTAGAGCAAAATTATTTCATTTACCCAATTTCAAAAGAATACTATGTCGAATTGTTCTGTTTAAGTGTTTAGAGATCCCTATCAATGACGTTAATTACTCGTATTGACCAGAATCCATAAGCCACTCAACAAATCAACCGACACAATATAAAACATTTTATATCACTAACAAATATGCTCTCTCATATGTATACACTCAACGACTCATCATAGGGTATTACTACCCTATTTATATAAAGAGTCAGGCCCCACAAATCTAAGGTTATCGCTAAACCAAAGCTCTGATACGAACTGTAATGACCCGCCTTTTTGGACAGTTTAAACCGACAATCAAATACACACGTCGATTCCAAACCATTCAAAAGGGCAGATGGTTATTGGGGTAAATAAGAAAAGAAGAGGAAATAGAAATAAAAGAAATGAAACAACACAGAATCTTGCAGCGGAACGATAAAATATAATAATCAAATAAACAATTCATGAAGTTGTTTACTATACTTTGATCATTATTTATACAACATTTATCAGAGTTATACATATACAACAGAACAAATAAAATAATACAGCAGACAACATGATGCAAAGATAATAATAGTAATAGTATACCAAGTCTTCGTCTTCGTCCTCCAGAATAGATCTTCAATAAGCTGAAAACTCAGGTCTGACCCGAGCGTAATGAAAACACAAAACACTCGATTCAGGACTAAATATCCTTATGTAAGTTAAATCAATCGTAAATAAATATGAGTGTAATGGCGTCAGAGATGTTTACGGGGTTTGACATCTCATATCTAGTGTCAACGTGCGTGCAATAACTTAAGAGATGTTACGGGATTTTCCATCTCTCAAGGATCCGTTAAACTATCTACTATGTAGTACAATACGCTATTATAATATGTCTACAGTAAAGTAAAAGTACTAAAATAGCATTAAGGCGTTACCATAATCCCCGTTAACACATTTTTATAATGCCATAGTCTATATAGCACCGTAAGACCCACCGTAAACTAGTGGTTATCAGAGGGTACCCCATAGGTACAACACAAAACAAAACTAGTGGTCGCGAATAGGATAATCAGTATGACAAGGTACATGAGGCGATACCAACTAGGATACTAGTAGTTGCGTGATCCGGACTGATGTTGACCATAGCCAGCAGCTACCCCAACACTGCGAAACAACATTCCCAAATCAAGGGGTGCACCCAAATCGAATCACAAATATAATAGATATGATATCGAAGAAGTGTGTCCGCTAGAGATGGCGAACCTTAATGGTCCGGCGCGGCTCCTGTTTTAGTCATGTCAGGGGTCATCCAATATCGTTCTCTTTCTTCAGCCAATGCGTTCACCAAACCGTCCACTTTATTCTGGATCAACACTCCACGTATAATAGTTATCTAAGCTTCTTTAAGCGTTCCAGGGCCAACTAGCTTGGTTTCGTAGTTGTTGGAGTTCACCAACTCCACATACATGCCATGGCTGAAAGTTTCAAAGTCAAGATGGAGTTTGGGAAGCTTCGGTGAAGGAAAAGAAAGGGTAGATAATGCTGGAAAGAAGGCGTGAAGCACCAGTGGAGTTTGGAAGCAAATGAAGTGCAAAAGCTTGGAGTTTGGCTTTTTACATGCTCGGGACGGACCTTTTAGTGTTTGGTAGCAGATTGGAAGCTTGACAAGGAACGGAAGCGATGGTGAATTCATCCGGACAAAGCTTGGGAAGGAGGGAGCTTGATTGTAAGTACACTTCGCCGCTTAAAATTTAGCCTTATGACTATAAAGTTATATTAATGTTTAATTAATATGGATGCAAGTTAATAAGACACACTTCGCCTCTTTAGCTTAGATTTTTGATTAATAAGTCATGAGTATAAATTGTAAATACGAACATGTTTGGAAAGTTAATTAACAAGTTATAAAATGTTAGTTAGCAAAATTGAAAAGGTTAGTAAGCAAACTTGAAAAGTTAGCAAGCAACTAGTAAAGAAAAAGTTAGTATACTTGGTTGTGTTGATTTACTGATCTTTGGATAATAACATTGGATGTTATATGGATGGTTGAATGATTTGGTTGTGTTGATGGTGTGTTATTATATGGTAAGTATAAACAATACACCTATGTTAGTTTGACATGTTTATAGGTTAATATCATGACTTTTAAAAGGAATTCCAAGTCATGTTCACATACAATAATATGTGTACAAACTGAAAGGGTTAAGGCTCCTTAAAATAAAAGAGAAAAAGATTTAAAATGGGTTTTGAATAATAGAAAAGTTTGAATATAATATTATAATAATATAATATTATAAAAGATAAAATATTGGAAAATAATATTTTATAAGTAGAAAAGTAGAAATAAATGGTTATAATAATTTATAATCATTTATAAGCATTTTGAAAGTATCCTGGGAAAGCTCTGGAACATTCACCAAATGGTGAGATTTGGGCACTTTTCGGAGTGATAGTTCGCGGTTTTGCCTGTAATTTCGAACGGAAGTGTAAAATGCATTTCAAGTCGAAATGACATATAACGTGAAACGCTTTGTCCAAAAAGTTAACAGGTTTTAAATGGATCCAAGAAGTTAATTTTTCGATTTGAAATTCTCCAGTTATGAATAAAATAGTTTTCAAAAAGGTCGTTGTAAGAGTGGTTAAATCCAGATTTTTATAAGTAAAGTTTTATCATTTTGAAGATTATGAAATAAATTTCTAAATTCATTATTAATATAATAATGAGGTTTTAGAAGATAAAAATGTGTTTATACTTAAACCAAAAGTATAATTATGGAAAATGATGTTGTTAATCACTATTCACTAGCGACTAAGGAATTGAATTTTGAAATTTAGGAACCGGAAGGAGTTTTTAATCCAAATTTTTGATGAATGATTTCATAATAATTAATTATAAATTTTAAGATTTATTTGGGAATTTTCTAAAGACTTAGAAAGATGATCAAATTCTATAGTCAGATGAATTGTTTAAATAATAAACAATATTTGGAAATATGCTCGGAATTGTTATTAGACTTCTAGGTATGTAAGTGACTATTATTTAAAGGATAAAGATTGTGATCGAACCAAGGTCTAAGAGGAAATAGTTCCCCAACTTGGAAGGCCTCATTGTTTGCTTATAAATAATTGAGTTTGAAATTGAAGACTAAAGTTATGAATGAAGTATTATCTCTTAATGAGAATTAAAGTAAATAATAGAAAGGGGTATGCGGTAATACTTAAGAGTACAACATGTCTTGTCTATGAGATTTAAGAAAGCAAATAAGGTAGTTAGCAGGATGGGAAATCCATCTGACTTTGTTTATTTCTTAAACGAGAGGTGGAACGAATCGAAAGGTATATCCGGGTATTGTCAATGATCATGTAAAAGTTTTGAAAAGATAAAGAAAAGGGAACTGGATTAGTGAAGAGGAATTGGAACTCGATTGTTGTGGTGTTAAGTTAGGTTTCTTTCTGGGTGTCGATCTGATGTTGGTTTAGGCTTTCGGGGTTTGCACTTGGGAAATTATTCTCTTAATGTTTTACAATCAGGAACTGATTCTAATTAGGAAAAAGGGGTTAAGCAATTAAATTAAATGAGACTTAATGATTCTGTATACACATATACACATTTTATTTTGATAATTGACATCGAAGGAACTGGGGTCGGATTTAAGATAAAGTTCCAATTTGAAGACCAATTCGAATCAATGAACGGCATTCCAGAAATGGATAAATTATTGAAGAAACCGAGATGGAAAATCTCTATGATGTTGAAGATTGGAGATCTTCTACGGCAAGCGGATTTCTTATTGATAACCTCGGAGTTGCTTCTGAGGTAAATGAATAGCAGTGATTTCTTCTTGTGGGATCAGCGATGATGTAAGGGCTACGACTACTGCAATTAGCGATGGAGTAAAGTGGTGCCTTCGGTTCATCCTTTACCTGAATGACTTGCATGGGAGAAGTCTGAAAAAGCATTACCAATGATTATGAATGTCGACTTTTACAAACATACATCTATTTGGTAGCGTAGAAGGCAACTTCTCTTAGCTTAACACCCTTCTCTAAGACATACGAGCTCGGAGGTTATATTTTTGTGGGGGACAATTAGTAATTGGCAGATATGACAAAGTGGCATTCAAAGTGAATGAGTTGGAATGAAAAGGTAATGCGTTATCTCGAGCCTCATCACATGAGGAGTGATTGAAACAGGGTATACGGCAAGATAAGTCATGGTTTGGCACCTATTAGAATGCTCGCATTTTCCCTTCTAGATAGAAAACTAATTGCTCTTTATATGTCGGGATTTAAAGTTGTGGTATGAGCCTACTCGAAAGGTCAGAAATGACCGGGGAAAATGGTATATTCAGCCTATTGGTGGATAGGTAGTCTTGTTTAGGCATTGGGTGGGGAACTCACACCCAGATGCATCCCTCTAGAGGTGTACGATACGAAAGGTAGTCCACTACCTTGGTTGCTAGTATGGAATCCAATAATTCATTAAGAGCCTTGTATAATTTTGATTGTAAACCAAATGCAAGAATTTAACGAATGTAACAATTTCAGCTAAGATTCATTAGTTTACTTGAAAAGCACTTTCAAAATAATGTCATTAAAAATAATTTCCCTTATTTTTGGCGTAATCATTTTATGGTTATCATAAGCGAAAAATGCGTTCAGTGTTTTTATCTTGCATGGTCTTATGAGATACCATTTGTTTTCAAAATATGGATTTCTGGTTTGGCGTCCAATTATGGAACCGTCACATTTGGGATTGTGTTCTTACGTTGGTTTTTCCAAGCCTGATCTGGGTGTTTTCAACACTCAGGTCAATGCCGAGTAACTTCAGGATTAGCTACGCAAGCCGAGTAGCGAGAAGGCTGGACTTGAGGAATTTCTTGAATAGAGATCATATGGGATCACATTCACTTTGGCATAGTGCAACATCATAGGAGGTTTGAGCTTTCCAGAGATGTGCTGGTGATCTACATCTACATATGGGCGTAGTCTTATTACCTATGCATGCTATGTTTTTTTATTGTTTATCTATTTCAGCAATTGTAAGGATAGAGTTTATAACTGTCCAGGCTGATCATAGGTTAGATCTGATTGATATGTTTGTTTCCACTGTAAAGATATTATTCAATATTATATTTTCTCCATGTGTTGTGAGATTCTGTTCTATTCCGCCATGTTATTCTATTCTGTTATTTTTTCTTTTATTTCATCCTTAACGAGTCGGTTTTTCATGTCTTTGGAATTCGTGACTGAGGAGTATCACTGCGGGTTTTCGAAGAGTGAAAAATTAGGTCATTGTAGCTGGTATCAGAGCATTGGTTAAGCGACAACCGAGGCTTGATTGGGTGAAAGTCTCATCAGAGAAAGGATTAGTAATATCCTGGGAGGATTTACTCGTTAGAGAGAGGGATAGTAATACCCTAAAGCGAGTCTAAGTGTGTATGTGTGTGTGTATATGAGCATGTATTTGTTATTTTGGTATATAAAAATATTTTTCATGGTAAATGAAATAATTTTACCTTAGAATTATATTATGCCTTTCAAAAGTAATGATAACAATATCATTTATTGATTGATATGATTAGTAATGGTTTGAATTTAAAAGAGCAGATTGTAGTTAGACATTCAAACTGAGTCTGGACAGCTTATGATTAGAACTTCATGGTTCGACTATAAGTTATTTGGTAAATGACACTAAGTTGGTTAGGATCGCACAATAAACCGAGATCGGGTTGATAATCATGGATAGAATAAGATACCGTATCTCCGACCGGGGTTATAGGCAATCAAATTATTTTGATGCGTTTAGCTTTGTATTATCAGGAATTGATTGATGTATAATGGTTGCTTATTAAATATAAAATTGGAATCTAAACAGCTTGTGACTAGAACCTCACAATTTGACTAATAAGATATTTAGAGGTAAGTTAAGACACTTGGACCAAGATTGAGGTAGTAGACTTGATCAACGATGAAAACTATGATATACCCTTTGCTAACATGATTTGTTCTAAGGAAGGGAGTGATAAGTGGATCTCTGATCCAGCTAGTTCTAACGCAGAGGACTATTCAGGATTTCACTTTGACGATTGGCCGGGATTTCAACCCGAGCAAGTGGTAGGTTATGAGTGGGTTGAGCCATGGGCAGACGACTCTGAGACGTTGGTTTTTAGTATAATCTCCATCCACGGTGAAGGCCCAGGATACATGGAGGAACCTTATGAGGAGGCACGGTTAAGCAGCGGTGAGGCGATCATTTTTTCGAAGGATGCATTTTCCAAGTGGCAAAAGCAGTACGTGGATGCACATTCCCAGACCGAGAAAATGATGTAGCGTACGGGCAAGAGGAGGAAAAGATTGAGGAAGAAGACGGCGGCAATCTAGCTAACATCGTAGATCTAAAAGAAGGATCTGATACCGAATCAGAGACCGAGTTAGAATTGGAGGTAGAGGAGGAGTTCAAGGTTGATGAGTTCGGAAATGATGTTTGAGTAGGATAGATAAGCGGACTCACATATTATTATTATGTTCAGTTGATAGGCTATGGTAGTATTGTGTAGTACAAACCTTTATGTTGAATGTTCTTTTTATTAAGGCTATGAAGCAGAAGAAAAATGTAATAAGTTGCGAAAGTAAAACAATTCTCTTTGTATCCATATCCAGTTGTCTAGAAGGATAAAGAGTTTTCTCATAGAAATGTAAGGAACTACGGATAAGAGTTTTCCAAGATCAAGAAATCAAAAATTGGTAAAAGATAAAAGCATCCTTAGTTAATAAAACGACTAACCCTCATTTATATAAAGAACAAGAGTATGAATAACAACCACCTTGTGAATTCACTTTCACGATTTGACAAAAAGGTGTTTGATAGCAATTGTGATATGAAAGTTCAATAAAATTTATTAAGATAATAAATTGATAAAGGCATCTTGTAAAGTCATAATTTACAGAGAATAAGTTGTAAATATATAATTCTTAAATAATTTGATGAAATGAAATCATAACAATATTATTTCCAAAGCTTTGAAAAATATAGAAAATTCGGTGAGCAAGTCTCAGTTTGTTCGATGATTATAGTTATAATCTTCCAAGTATTAGTCTGATGTTTGTTTTGGCAATCGATGTCATATACATAGTGGATTATCCCCTTTGTCAGTGGGCGTGAAAACAGTTCATTACGGACAAATCCTATAGATAATAAATAACTTATCAGAATTATAATAAGATACAGTAATTTCAAAGTAGAAGTTAGAAAAATAAGAAAAGATTTAATTATGATTAGTTTGAGTGTCTCAAAAGTAGCTAAAAATGGGTAGGAGATTGTGTTCGGATGGTAAGCACTTCTCTTGAGTATATCCATCATAGTTAAGGGAATGTAAAGATACTATTGGTAATAACTAGATCCTAGTTGTTATGGAAATTCTTGATCTATAACATTTTTGGGAATTAAAAGTTAAGATTTTATGGGATACTTTATAAGTATTTTAAAAGATAACCAAGTACGTATAATGGGCGTGAATCACTTCATCGCATTTGGTCAATCCAAGATTCGGGTACAGAACTTGAGGTGTTTACACTAGTACGAAAGAGTATGGATAACTAGATTCTTGATGGAAAATATTGATAAGAATATTTGAGTAGGATGCTTGATTTTTCTATCAAGTCGAACGCTATGTAAGGAAAGCATAGGACTCGGAAATAAGAAGTCTGATCAATGTTCCACACTTACGGATCAAGGGATCATTACTAGTTTGGAAAGGATAGTTGTGAATTCGGATGGTAGATCGAATCATATAGGTTGAGTGTGGATGGTTTAAATACATCATATGAGAAGAAAGTTGGCTCCCGTTATATTTTCCAATCTCGTAATTTTGGGGATGAAATTCTTTTAAGGATGGGAGAATGCAACGACTCGTAAATTTATCACTTTGTTAAATTATATTTATTTTTAAGTATTCAAATATAAGTCTTTATAACATAAGTTATGAGGATCTAAACCCTAATAAATAATGATAATATTTGTTTAAAAGGTTTAGAAACAAGAGAAGCATATTAGGATTTTTCATCAAAAACGACCAGAAATTGGTTTTTTGTAAATTTGAGATATTCTCAATAATCACACACGACTTTGGATAGGTACACTTACTGATCAAAATAAGTGAGAATATGAAATAAAATATTTTATTTTGTTTCTAGAAATAAAAAGTAATTATTACATCATCATAATAATTCGTAATTAATTTATTAGATTAAATCGAGATTTAATAATTTAATAATTCATTTTATATATTATAAAGTGATAGGAAATTGACTATAATGAATTCATAAGAAGTTATGATCATGCATATAACACTAACGTTATTGAGATTTTACAGCCTAAATCCGCAGCACTTTTTGAGTATTCAATATAAAGGATTTTATAATTAATCCAGAAAGTTTAAGTGATATAAAATTATTGAAATTTGATTTTTATACTTTATTTACACTTATATAAAGATGAGTGTAATAAAGAAAATAAAAATAAGTTGTAAAACGTTGCACAAAACGTTGCATAGAAGTCGCCAAACGTCACCAGAATGTCATATAACTTGCATATGATTTAACAAACCCTCAAATGGGTCCCACCCATATAATGTAAGATGTAGAAGAGTGCGTGAAAGGTGTGGGCCGTGTGTAGCCATGTGGGGTATGGTATAGCTTGATTTGACATAAAGCAAGAGGTATGAAGCTATTAATGGAGGGTATGGTGGTGTAAGGTGTGTAGAAGCTTTCTGATGGAATATCCATGATTTGGGGGTACGGAGTGGTGTAGGAGAGGATGGCATGATATAGGTGATGTGACATAAAGCATCGATGTGACATAAAGTGTTGATATGACATAAATCAAAGATATTTCCCAAGGTTTGACTATAAATACTCCCCCCTCTATCTCTCTCATTTTCACTTTGTTTCTTCTTTATTTTCTTTCTTATCTCTCTCAAGATCTCAAGCATCATCAATGGCACCCATGCCATGAATCAAAGAGAAGATAGTTCAAAAACTAGTTAAAACTTAGATCCAGCCATGGATTTAAGCTTCTTGAAGCATTCCGGAGCCAACTAGCTTGGTTTCATCATCATAGGAGTTCACCAACTCCACATACATGCCATGGCCGAAAGTTTCAAAGTCAATATGGAGTTTGGGAAGCTCCAGTGAAGGAAAAGGAAGGGTAGGTTATGCCAGAATGAAGGCGTGAAGCACCGGTGGAGTTAGGAAGCAAATGGAAGTGCAAAAGCTCAGAGTTTGGCTTGGTACATACCTAGGCCGAACCAAGTAGTGTTTGGTAGTAGATTAGAGGCTTTACAAGAAGCAAAAGCAATGGCGAATTCATCCTAAGAAAGCTTGGGGAGGAGGGAGCTTGATTGTAAGAAAACTTTGCCGCTTAATGTTTAGCCGTATGATTATAAAGTGGTATTAATGTTTATTTAATATGGATGTAAGTTAGTAAGATACACTTTGCCTCTTTAGCTTAGATTTATGATTAATAAGTTATAACGAGTACAACTTGTAAATATGAACATGTTTGGAAAGTTAATTAACAAGTTATAAAAAGTTAGTAAGAAAATTTGAAAATTTAGTATGCAAACTTGAAAAGCTAGTAAAGAACTAGTAAAGAAAAGTTAGTAAACTTGGTTATGTTGATTTACTAATCTTTGAATGATAACATAGGATGTTATATGGATGATTGAATGATTTGGTTGTGTTGACGGTGTGATATTATATGTAAGTATAAACAATGCACCTATATTAGTTTGACATGATTATATGTTAATATCATGTGAAAAGGAATTCCAAGTCATGTTACATATACATTAATATGTGTACAGGCAGAAAGGGTTAAATATCTTTAAATAAAAGGGAAAAAGGATTTAAAATTGGTTTTAAATCATAGAAAAGCTTGAATATAGTATTATATGTTGAAAAAAGTAGAAATAAATGGTTGTAATAATTTGGAATAATTAATAAGTGTTTTGGAATTGTCTCGGGCAAGTTTCGGAGCAATTCACTAAATGGTCAGAATTGCGCACTTTTCATAGTGACAGTTCGCGGTTATGCGACCCGTAATTTCGAATAGAAGTGTAAAAACCACTTCAAATTGAAATGACTTGAAACGGGGAATTTTTTTCCGTAAAGTTAATAACTTTCAATGGATCCGAAAAGTTAAGTTTCGATTTGAAAATCTCAAGTTATAAGTTCAAAAAGGTCGCTGTAAGAGCGGTTAAATCTAGATTTTCATAAGTAGAGTTTTATAATTATAAAAAATATGCAATAAATTGATTATTAATATAATAATGAAGTTTTGGAAGATAAAAATGAGTTTATACTTCATCAAAAGTATAATTATGGAAAATAACGTAGTTAATCACTATTCACTAGCGATCAAGGAATTGGATTTTGAAATTAAGGAACCAGAAGGAGTTTTTGAACCAAATCCTTTATGAATGATTTCATAAAAATTACTTACGATTTTTAAGCTTTATTTGAGAATTATCTAAAGGCTTAGAAAAATGGTCAAATTCTATAATCAGATGAATTGTTTAAATAATAAATAGTATTTGTAAATAAGCTCGGAAGTGGCATTAGACTTTGAGGTTTGGAAGTGACTGTTATTTAAAGGATAAAGAATGTGATCGAACCAAGGTCTAAGAGGAAATAGTTCCCCTACCTGGAAGGCCATGTTGTTTGCTGATAAATAATAGAGTTTGAAATCGAAGACTTAACTTATGAATGAGGTATTATCTCTGAATGAGAATTAAAGTAAATAACAAAAAGCGTTATGCCGTAATACCAAAGAGTTCATCTTGTCCCGCCTGTAAGATCTGAGAAAGCAAACAAGGGAGTTAACAGGATGGGAAATCCATCCGACCTTTTTTATTTCTTGGACAAGGGGTGGAATGGATCAAAGGTATATTCGGGTACTTTTTAAAGATCATGTAAAAGTTTTGACAAGATAAAGAAAAGGGAACTGGATAAGCGAAAAGGAATTCAAACTCGATTATTGTGATGTTAAGTTGTGTAGTTTTGTTGGTGTCGATTTGATGTTGGTTTAGGCCTTCGGGGTTTGCACTTGGAAAATTATTCTCTTAATGTTTTACAATCAAGAACTAGTTCTAATTGGGAAAAAGGGGTTAAGCAATTAAATTAAATGAGGCTTAACGATTACGTTTACATATATACACATTTTATTTCAATAATTGATATCGAAGAAACCGGGGTTTGATTTAAGGCAAAGTCCCAATCCGAAGATCACTTCGAATCAATGAACGACATTCCAAAAATGAACAAATGATTGAATAAACCGAGATGGAAAATCTCTTTGACGTTGAAGACCATAGATCTTCTGTGGCAAGCAGGTTGCTTGTTAATAACCTTGAAGTTTCTCCCGAGGTAAATGAATAGCAATGATTCCTTGTTATGGGATATGTGGTGATGCAAGGGTTGCGCCTACTGCGATTAGGGATGCAGTAGGGTGGTGCCTTCATTTCATCCTTTACGTAGAAGACTTGGATGGGAGAATGTCTGACAAAGCATTTCCAATGATTACGAACATTGACTTTTACAAACGTATATTTGTTTGGTGGTGGAGAAGGCAACTTCTCTTAGTTTAACACCCTTCTCTAAGACGTATGAGCTTGGAGGTTGTACTCGAGTCAATTAGTAATCGGAAGATCTGGCAGTGTGGGATTCAGAGGGAATGAGCTGGAATGAAAAGGTAATGCATTACCTTGAGCCTCATCAAATGGGAAGTGTTTGAAACATGGCGTGCGGCAAGATGATTCATCGTGTAGAACCCATGAGAATGCTCGCATTTTCCCTGTAGATAGAAAACTAATTTCCCTTCATATGTCGGGATTTAAATTATGTGGTATGAGCATGCTCGGAAGGTCAGAAACAATTGGGGGAAATGGCATATTCGGACTATCGGTTGAATAGGCAGTCTTGTTTAGGCATTGGGTGTGGAACTCACACCCAGACGTATCCCTCTAGAGGTGTACTATACGAAAGGTAGTCCCTTAACTTGGTTACTAGTATGGAATCTAATAATCCATTAAGAACCTTGTACGACTTTGATTGTAGACCAAATGCTGGAATTTAATGAATGTAAAAATTTCAGCTAAGATTCACAAGTTTACTAGAAAAGCACTTTCAAAATAATGTCATTAAAAATAATATCCCTTTTTTTGGCGTAATCATTTTATGGATATCATAAGTGAAAAACGCGTTTAGTGTTTTTATCCTGCATGGTCTTATGAGATACCCATTGTTTTCAAAATACGAATTTCTGGTTTATTTTTCAATGATGACACCATCACATTGGGATTGTGTTCGTATGCTGGATTTTCCAAGCCTGATACAGGTGTTTTTAACACTCGGTTCAGTACCGAGTTATTCCAGGATTAGCTATGCGAGCCGAAAAGCGAGAAGGCTTGACTTGGGGAGTTTCTTGGATAGAGATCATATGGGATCGCATTTGCTTTGGCATAGTGCAACATGATAGGAGGTTCCAGCTTTCCAGAGGAGTGCTGGAGATCTACATTCGTATGGGCGTAGTCTTATTTTTATTCATGCTATGTTTGTTATTGTTTATCTATTTCAGCAATTGTAAGGACAGAGTTTATAACTGTCCAGGCTGATTATAGGTTAGACTCTGATTGATATGTTTTTAAATGTTTTCCGCTCTAAAGATATTGTTCAATATTATGTTTTCTTCATATGTTGTGAGATTCTGTTCTATTCCGCTATGTAATTCTGTTATGTTCTTGTTTCTTTTATTTCATCCTTAATGAGTTGGTTTTTCATGACATGGGAATTTGTGGCTGAGGAGTATCAGTGCGGGTTTTCAGGTGCAAAAAATCAAGTCGTTACACCTTGCACTGGCGGATTTTAGAATCTCTTTAGCCCAGTGGTGCCTTACCATGAAATTACCAATGGTGAACGAAACTGGGGTGATGAAAGGAGTTCAATGTGCTGCTAGAGAATATTATGTTGCATAACTATGCAAATCAAAAAGAAAGGAAAAAGGGAAGAATGTAGAGAGAACTTTCCACAATTGCGAACTTACCAAATAGTAGCTTTTGAGCCATCCCTGGCTTAGGGACCATAGCTGATTCGACAAGGCTTAGGGGAGGACCGGCAGAATTGACGGTGTCTATTCCAATCAACATGGATGACCCGACGTGGGTCTTGAAAATTTGATCGCACCTTGGAAGCAAGATGCGATTAGAACTCACTAAATTTCTTCACTCTAACTTGGATGTGTTTGTTTAGACACATTTTGATATGTGTAGGGTATCACTAGAAATTGCACGCCATGCCCTCAACATTGATCCCAGGTTTACGTCGGTAAAGCAGAAAAGGCGCTGCCTGGGCCCAAAGCGGTCCATGTCATTTGGAGAAGAAGTAGACAAGCTGACGGCCAATGGTTTTATCCATGATGTGACCTACCTTGAATGGGTATCTAACCCAGCTTTGGTCAAGAAGTCCAAAGGAAAATTGCAAACTTGCAACGACTACTTAGGCTTAAGAAAAGCATGCCCGAAAGATAGTTTTCCACTGCCCAAAATTGACCAGCTTGTGGATGGAACGGCTGGAGATGAACTGTTATCGTTCATGGACACATACTCGGGATACAACTAGATCCCGGTGCATGAACTTGAATAGGAAAACACCAGCTTCATTGCCAATCTAGGTTTATACTTCTACAGGGTAATGTCGTTTGGTTTAAAGAACGTTGGGGCGACTTATCAGCGATTGGTAAATGCCATATTCAAGTGTCAGATTGGAAAAAACGATGGAAGTCTATGTGGATAGCATGTTGGTTATATCATGAATAACCTCCAATCACTTAGATGTTCTAACTAAAATGTTTGAAATACTCCAAAAATATGGCTCAATCCACTTAAATGTCACTACGGAGTAGCCTTAAAAAAAGTTCTTGGGGTTTATAGTGAGCGCCAGAGGCATTGAAGCAAATGCAGAGCAAATAACTGCCCTATAGGAAGTTGAAGCCCCAAAGAACAAGAAGGAGTTACAAAGCTTGAATGGGAAAGTCCCAGCGCTAAGCCGGTTCATCTCAAAAACCACCAAAAAATGTATATCATTCTTTTATGCACTAAAGAAAGGAAAGAAGAACTTCGAATGGAATCAGGCTTGTCAAACTGCATTGAAGAGTTGCTACGACATATGGAAACCCCGTCGATCCGATCAAAGCTATTAGATGGGGAGGACGTGTTCATCCAATTAGCAACCTCCCCTCATGCATTAAGTGCTGCTCTTGTACGTAAAGAAGCTAGGATCCAGCGATATTGCATAAGTAACGTTTTACTGGAGCCGAGAAAAATTATCTAAAATTGGAAAAGCTAGCGTATTGTCTCTTGATCGCATCTAGGAAGTTACGACCATATATCCAGGCACACCCGATCAAAGTATTGATCGATCAACCCTTGAAACAAGTATTGTACCTCCCCGAGACTTCTGGGTGGCACATCAAATGGAATATCTAATTGAACCAATATGAAATTACTTACCATCCTAGAAGGACAACCAATGGACCAGCATTGGCAGATTTCATCGCCGAATTTACCATATGGAATTATGAAGAGGAAATACTACAGGAAGTGGAAACACGATGAAAAATCTACTTTAAGGCGCGTCTATGCTCGGGCGCATGGGTAGTGCTTGAAACTCTACAAGAACAAGTCGTTTGCTATGCCTTACGATTAGAGTTCCCAGTGCCAAATAACGTAACAGAATACAAGGCATTGATAGTTGGGCTAAAAATTATGAGACCTAGAGATAAAATCCATACACATCTATAGCAACACTCGGTCATCTATCAGGTGAAAGGCGAATAGCAGGCTCGATGGTAAAACCTTGCTGCATATCTCTCCAAAGTGCAAGAGTTGCTGAATGATATCGAACGTTACACCATAACTCACATCTTGAGGGAGCAGAACATGAAGGCTGACTACTTAGCTAAACTAGCCAGCTTCGGAGAAGCTTAATCATTGGGACTAATCCCAGTTAAGACCCTGACCACTCCAATTATAAGCAAAATGGATATCAATTAGATTTTTGAAACCACCATTGAACAAGAAACATAGTTGACGCCAATCAAAGACTACTTGCTCATAGGAACTCTTCCTGTAGATAGGAACTAGTGGAAAAAGCTTCTCCGAAAGGCACCGTGATTTATAACACAAGATGGGATACTCTACCGAAAGGGGTTCTCTACGCCCTTGCTCAGATGTGTGACTGACGAAAAAGCTCAACAAATCCTGAGACAAGTTCACAAAGGCCACTGGGGAGACCATACCAAGGGGCAAATCCTCATAAAGAAAACCCACCAATATGGGTGTTTCATCCCAACAGTAAACCGCAATGCATTAGGTTATTCCAGATGGTGTGACGATGCCAAAGATTCAAAAAGATAAAAAGAACTCCCTCAATAGAGCTAATGCAGATGGTCAGACCATGGCCTTTCGCAATATGGGGAATCGATCTGATTAGCTATTGCCAATAGCTAAAGAAGGGGATAAATATGCTATAGTTGTCATTGGCTATTTCACTACATGGGCCGAAGCAGAACCGTTGGCCACCATTACCACAAAGAAAGTCATTAACTTTATCGCTAGAAATATTATTTGCAGGTACAGTGTGCCACAGAAAATCGCCAGTGATAATGGGACCCAATTCGAAAGCGCCGAGTTCAAAGACTTTTGCAAACACTTCCCAATCGAGATGAGATTTTTCGCAGTCGCATATCTGCAAACAAATGGGAAAGTGGAAGTAATGAAAAATATCGTCAAGTACACCATCAAAAAAGGGTAACCAAAGCTAAAGGGAATTGGGTTGATGTACTTCCACTCGCACTATAGGCTTACAGAATAACACTCAAAGCAAAAACATGCCATACCCCGTTCGCCCTGCTATATGGTTCAGAAGTAATGATCCCCGTCGAACTAGAAGTTCCCCTCTCATCGAAGGTAGAATTTTAATCAGAGGCAAAACGAGCTACTCCTACATGAGTCTCTTGATATGATCGACGAGAAGAGGGAAGAAGCCGAATTAAGGACTTCTTCTCACCATCAAAGGGTCACATGGTACTTCCACTCCAAAGTTCACAACCGTACCTTCAAAGTAGGAGACCTTGTCCTCAAATGAGGCTATCCATACTGGGGACCTTTGGATCAAACTACGAAGGGACGTATGTGATCAATCAAAAGATAGGGCATGGAACATTCAAACTGACAACCATTGACGGAATCCAAATTCCCTGAGCATGGAATGGAGAATCGCTGCATCATTACTTTATCTGAAACTATCTTATGTACTTCTTATTTTTAGCAAATAAGCCATCTCGGGATACCATAGACCTGCACATAGGCAGAACTTGCTCAACCGTTCTTAATAAAATTGCTTTGCTTTCTAAACCAATAAAACTATGTTCATAAAAGTAACATGCTGAGTCGACGGGGTCGAATCGGCTCAAAACCATCCATCGCTGCTTGAGATAGTGGAACCATGCTCAAGTATGCCCCACTTACTCGCTAGGTCAACAAAAGCAAATTGACTCAAATTATCGGATCGATGGAACCTGATTCCCACCTTCTAAGAACCAGTGTTACTCCGGCGACGTCGGGAAGGCCCAAATCGAAGCCGCGCATTCCGTAAGCCACGCATCATGTCTTGGATTGTGGAATAACATCTAGGAAAGTACAATCTTAAAATCTGATCCTGAAGCATGAACTCCTCATGTTGCCCGAAGATTAGTAACGTCAAGGAGCCCCATGTACTGTTTTGCGCACACATACTGATACTCAAAGAAAATACTCAAAAACAAAAATCGAAAACAAATACCAAGCACTTCGCAGTTCTGTTACTGCAAACAAAGAATGTTAGTGGTAATTACAGGACCAGATAAAAAAAATAGTAGTAGATAAAGTTGGCACAAGAGCATGAAATGTAGATAAGTAAACAGATAAAGTTACCATCAAAATATCAACATTGTATTATTTATAGCATTTTCTATATAAAGTCAAAATGTATGGGTCGTACCCACACAATATCGGCAACAAAAAGAAAAATACAGATGCTGCAACAATCAAAGCTGTAAGTGCAGACTCTGCACTTAAACAAAACACGTATCAAATAAAACAAAATGTCCCATAAACTGGCTCTGTTACTATCTTGACTCGTCAATTCCTCTTTCCGCCGCTCCCCTTCCTACCTTTAGTTGGAAGTTTCTACTTCCCTTCAAAATCTCGGCCGGGGGAGTATCGCTGCTTGTGATATCAATTATCTCATTGGCGCCGACATCTCCTACCTGCTCTCCGACTTCTAAGATGATTCCTCTTTGGCCTTGCGCTTTCGAGATTTACGGGAGCTACTCGAAGATTTTATCACTTCGATCTTTTCCTTCATAATAGTAAGTAGCTGCTATTCAGATTTATGCAGCTGGCCAGTCTGATCCTTTTGCACTCATGCTTCAGCTACCATGAAGTCACACTCTAAAGATATAGAAGGGTCATCTAGACCATGCAATGCAGCAATCTTCCTGGATTTTGGCCCTAGCTGCGATATAGATGCAGGCGCAACAATTAGAGTATTTACGGAAATAAGCATCGAGGAGATGAAATAGCGGTAAGCCCAAGCACTAAAGAAACCAGCATGGCAATGGCAAAGAGGACGAACCTATAAGATCAAAAATGAAAGCATTAAGTTTGTCTTATTCATTAGGCGTGAGCTGAAAATTCTCCAACTCAGGAGAAACAAGAAGGTTAGCTGCATCAGAGGAATGACCGAGAATGTCAGGCTCGTATTCCCCACCTTCTCCATCTTTTGATGGCAGGATGATCTTCGAAGAAGTTTTGAGGCCACCTAAAATTTCAAAAATAGCTGCTGGAGGAGCAGACGATAAAGCAGCACCAGAAGAACCCGCTAACTGATTGCAAGGCTGCCTTGATGGTCTATGAGGCCCATAAATGAAAGGCTCCGACAACATTTTGGCAGTTGTAGTCACAGCATCAGCATCCTCATATTCCTCCTTGATTCGAAGGATCTCTCGGCCCTCTATCAGTGCTTTCTTTGACTCCTCATTGAGGTAGGCATCCTCCAACTCTTGCTCGGCATATACATCCCCATTTTCTCGAAAATGTAATACCCTATATTTTTGGTAACATTATTTAGGATACTTAATTAGTTGAATTAAATAAAGTAATGTTTTGATTAGGGGATTGAGATTTGATTTTTTCAATTAAGTGTAGTCGTTCCATTTAACAATGAACCAACGAAGGGTTTAATTGAAATAGAGGAGGGGTAAAATAAGATAGAGACCATTCCTATATCCTCCAAGCCTTGGCTGTGTGAAATTTTACACGTTCTTTTCACTTTCCAAAATTTTAAAAGAGGTCAGCTACCATTAAAAAGGAAAATAAGAAGAAAAGCTAGGAAGAAGCTTAAGCAAATCAAATCTATTTATATCCTAATCTCTTTAATCGCAAAGGCTAAGCAGAATAATGTTTAAATCCCATTTTTGATTGTGTTTTTGGTTATAATATGAATTTCGAATATTTTGCAATGATTTGCCATGTTTTTGAATGATGGAATGATTGTATATACATGGTGATGATTTATGTATATTCATATTGATATATGATATGGTTTAAGGTAAAAACCCCATAAAATGACATCTAATTCCTTGCAAGTTTTTATGAAGATCATAAATACTATTTTGGAGATGGGTTTCAATTTTCAGATTTTACTGAATTTTCGTGGAATTAATTGAATTTTCTAGTAAAGAAAATGGTATTTTGGATTATAAATCAATTACGGGTTAATAATTAATTGCTTGGGTCTAAAATATTTATATGTTAGAAAACATATAAAATGTGATTTTATGGAATTTTTCTAAACTTTTTCTAAGTGTTTTCAGGGTTATATAAAATTATTTAAGGTATGAGACTTTAATGTTTATATAATTAAAAGAGGAGAAGGGCCTTTTTGTAAGAAGATTTAAATTGTAAAATTTAGAAAAATCGGTAGCCCTTTTGACAAAGTGTTGTACTTTTTACTGGTAAAGGAGGAGGAAACCAATAACAATTAGACACGTGAAACAGGTTAGGTGAAAAGAACTATTTGCTACAAGTTTTTCACTATTTCATCTCTTTCGACACCAAGTTCCGCCTTCATACTATCGCCTCTTACACAGTCGAAACAAATGCATATGGTATCAGGCAACCGGTATGTAATGAATTGGACGATGCCGGAAGGTAGGGAGTCGAAACCATGGGTTTCTAAGGGATTGAGGCAGTCCTTTGTTTTTAAATTAAATAAAAACACCAGTTGACTTTCGAGTAAAGAGCTTTCGACATAGTAGCTTTCGACCAAGTCAAATAAATTGAAGGAAATGGTTTCGATTGGGTTGCATCTTTGTTTTTAAATATTTGCCTTCATCTAATTCAAGACATTTTTGCTGCCACCTTTCAACCTTTCGATCCACATGGTTTCGAAAGGGTTGTTTTGTTTTTCTTAAAGTTGGCCACCTCTCTAATGCTTTCGAAGTGATGGTTTCGACACCATCACTTCATTACTTAGAAAATGGATTTGAAGTAGTTGCTTTCGACTTCAATGTTTTGAAGACCTTTTTTCTATAAGTAAAGTAAAACCCAAATGGTTTCGAGAGAGATAGTTTTGAAAGGTTTCGAAATTGATGCTTTCTACATTAATGGGTTTCTGATCCTTTTGTTCTACTTGAAGGCAGAATCCAAATGGTTTCGACCGAGACATTTTTCAATGGTTTTGAAAGAATGAAATTTTGTATGGTTTCGAAAGGTTTCCACTTGTTTTAAATTAAACCCGAAGTGCTTTCGAAAGGATTGAGTTTTAACTATTTCGAAAGGTTTATTGAATGGTTTCGAAAGGGGTGATTCCCTAGGGTTTCGAAAGGGTTGTAGGAAATGGTTTTTCCCTATGTTTTTGAAAGGCAATATTTAAAAGTTTTTAAGGGGGGGTGTTTGATATTTTGAAGCTTTCAGAGAAAAAAAGTAAAGGTTTTTTCAATGTTTTCGGAAGGCTATATTTAATGGTTTCGAAAGGAAAGATTTGGCCTTTCGGCCTAGGTTAAGTAAAAGGTTTTACTTAGTTTCGAAGGGATTGCCTTCATGGGTTTCTAATGGGTTGTTGAAAGGTTTAAACAAAGGTTTCAAATATATTAAGTAGGAAAATTAGCCTAATTTTTTTCAAGTTATAAAGGACTTTAACTTATTTAAAAGGATAGTTAATCCTTATTAAAACCCGTCAATAATTTTTTGAGTAAAGTATATATAACATGGCAAAATCGCTTAGAGTAAAGCTAAAGATATAATTTCCTTGTACATGTATATGATTTTAAGGACTAAATCATTTGCAAAAGGTTGTCAAGGAAAACTTTAACGGGTAGTTAACCTTAAGAAGATATTTCAGACAGTTAGTCCATTTTGCAGGCAATCGGCCTATATTTTGGATAGTTAGTCCAGTTTGCGGGCAGTCAGCCCAGTCATTTGGACAGAAGTCTATTAGTAGCATAATGGATCTTTCTATTATATATGGGCAGATAGTTCACATATTACTTGTTTTATGGACAGATAGTCCATTTATTAGCATAAAGGATATTTCTATTTTGATATAATCTGTTTGACTAACCTGTTTGGTTGTAGGAAAGAATTGCAAAATATATATGTTTTAAGGAGGATATAAGTGAGGGGAAAAATAGCGTGGTCTCTCTTAATATCAAAAAACCGAGATGTAACAGAATTACTCACCCCAACATTTAGGTCTAACACAAAGTTTTTGTTTCCCCTTAAACTCTCGTATACTCAAAATTGATTTGAGTAGGCTAAGGGATGAGGTTATTAGATTTTTGTCTTTTGGCGAATAAAGCATCCGAAGACGAGCAGGTGGCTGACGGATAGCTAATTAGAATTTTCCATTTCATTTTGTTTTGGTTCTGCTATACATATAAGTCAGATATGACTGTGGCTTTGATCAACTAAGGGGACATCGTCATATGTCGCACTTGGCGTATTTTTCTAATGATATATTTAATCATTTCCTAGGAGACGTTAAAGGATTATGTAACATGGTTATGAATTATTGTTTTGAAATATAATCAGCCAAGCGTTGTTTTTGAAATTTGTGATTTCGTTTATATCCATGTGCTTCTCATATTATGGATACCATTATCATTACTATATTTTGTCACTAGAAGTTAATACTATGGATGACTGCAGCATACGTACATTTAGCTTTTGTCCTCCAGATATGGGATGTTGCAACTTGGTATCAGAGCGTGGTTTATAAAAGCTTTAAACTAAAAATGATTTTAAAGAATAATCCTACGGAATTAGAGTAAGAATAGGGTATGGGATAATACTATAATAACGTA
The DNA here is from genome assembly GCA_030765085.1 of Allium cepa. Lineage (NCBI taxonomy): Eukaryota > Viridiplantae > Streptophyta > Magnoliopsida > Asparagales > Amaryllidaceae > Allium > Allium cepa. The sequence continues at coordinate 248,596,353 of CM060940.1, read as the reverse complement.
CTTGTATTTGTTATATATAAGTATACACTTTATCTCTAGTCTCCTATCCTTGTTAGGTTATTTTTCTGTATCTCATGCGGTTTGAATACAAATATGAAAGACTGAAGAAAAAGGGTCAACCAAGTAGAGAAGGGAACCGAAGGGACTACTAGGCCTAACGTAAGAAGAGGTCAAGGTCAGGCACAAGCAGAGAATGTGGGTACCGACGTCCCGCAAGTTAGAATGGAAGCTTTGTATCATTTTTTCAGAAATATGGTGCTGGCGGGAGTTGCAGGCAGGAGTTACAGTCGTAGTGTTAAGAGGAAATGCTGCAGGAGCAGGGATTCCCGAAGTTCTGGTAGTCAATCATTATGCAAAGCCGAGTAAAGATTACACCAAGCTTGGAGGGAAGCTGTTTATTGGAACAGAAGATGCCATTGAGGTAGAGAATTTGTTGTTGCAATGTGAAAGGATTTTTACAGATCTAGGGATCAATGATGAGCATAAGAGGAGGTTTGCATCTAGGCGGCTTTTGCAAGTAGCTCTGTTCTAGTGGAATAGTGTGACTGCGATAGTGGATGAGGAAACTATGACCTGGGAAGATTTCAAGGGAAGGTTCCAGGAGAGGACTTTTTCAATAATGGCGTAGTCTGCTCGGACTAGGAAGTTTGCTGAAATAAAGCAGTGGGAGATGTCAGTTTTGAAGTATGCAAGGAAATTTGAGGAGTTGGCCCGATATGGGTATGCTTTAGTGGACACAGCGATGAAGAGGAATGAAAAGTTCATCAGGGGGTTGAAACCTGAGTTGGCAGGGCTACATTACCTCACATTAGAAATCCTTCTTAGTTTGTTGTGGAGATGGCCTTGAGGCATGATGAGTTGCTTGATTCACTAGAAAAGGGTAAGGCTAAAGAAGTCCAGGTCAAGCAGAATCAGTAGAAGAAGTTCTTTCCGAAGAAAGGGGCTCAGAAGGGTGGAGCAATTAAGAAGGGGAAGTATGAGATTGTCTGTTTTTAAGTGTGATAAGAAAGGGCACTGTGTTAATGAGTGTCGTGCTGGAAAGGCTAAGGAAGTGGCTGGAAGGAAGAACGTCAGGTGCTACAACTATAACTAGGTTGGCCACCATAAGAGCCAGTGCAAGGAGCCTACAAAGGATGGAAATGGAAAAGTATATGCATTGGAGCCTGCTGCTTCTAAGCCAACAGCCCAGGAGAAAGGAAATGCAGTCTTGGGAGGTAAGCTTTAGATTTATTGTATGACTGTTAGCGTTCTATTTGATACTGGTGCATCACATTTTTTTTATATCTAGAAGTTTGATAGATAAGCTTAACCTAAAACCTACATATTTAGTTACTTCCTTATGGGTTACGAATCCAATAGGAGGATATGCAACTCTATGGATGAGATGTGATCATTTGAAGTTTGACCAGTTAGGTCATACTTTTATTTACAGTTTGCATGTGTTTGATTTTGTGGGGTTTGGGATTATTCTTGGAATGGATTGGTTAAGTGAGTATGATGCTTGGATATTTTGCCAGGATAGGAAAATATCTCTTAAACACCCTGATTTTAGTGATTGGATAGTTTATGTTGTAGAAGGTTCTTGTAGTGAGATGTATGCTTTATTGGGTGCTACGGAATTGGATGATGAGTTGAGTCAAGTTTTCATGGTAAGATAATTCATAGATGTTTTTGAGCCTATATTTGGATTGCCGTCGAAATGAGACATTGAGTTTCAGATAGAATTAGTTTCTGGAGCAGAACCGTTGAGTAGACCGCCAAGCAGGATGACCCCTTCATAGATGAAGGAGTTAAAGGTGTAGTTGGTGGAATTTGAAGGCAAGAATTTTATCAGGTCGAGTACTTCGTTTAGGGAGCAGCCCCAGTGTTTCCTATGAAGCCGGATGGATCATTTAGGCTATGTATTGATTATCATAAGTTGAATGAGAGGACGATAAAGAATCGATATCCACAGCCTAGAATTGATGATTTGTTCGACTAGTTGAGCGGAGCCATGGTATTTTCGCAGTTAGATTTAGCAACAGGTTTCCATCAGCTCAGGGCAGTGGAGGATAGTATTCTTTAACGGCGTTTAGGATCAGGCATGGGTTGTATAAATGGTTGGTCATGCCATTCGGACTGATAATGCGCCAACCTTTTTTGTAGATTTGATACTAGGTTTTCCGAGAGCACTTGGATAGGTTTGTATTAGTTTTCATAGATGATATTTTGATTTACTCTAAGGATGAAAGGGAGCATAATATTCATCTTATAGTGGTTCTTGAGACATTGAAGCAGCATCAGTTGAAAGCAAAGGTTTCAAAGTGTCATTTCTGGAAGAAAGTAGTGGAGTTTCTTGGTTATGTAGTCTCAAAGGAAGGGTTTTCAATAGAAGCGAGCGGCAATACATAGTTGGAAGAGACCCGAGACAATAACCGAGATAAAGAGTTTCCTTGGGTTGGCTGGTTATTATCGGAGGTTCATTAAGGATTTTTCACGGATAGCGACACAGATGTATTCCAAAGTGAAGTTTTTATGGATCGACAATTATGAGGAAGCATTCCAGAGTTTGAAACACTTATCGACCCATGCACTGGTGTTGGTTGTTCTGGAAGGGAATCAAGATTTGGTTGTTTACACCAATGCGTGTGGAACAAGACAAGGAGCTATGCTGATGTAGAGGGGTAAAGTGATTGCCTACGCTTCTTGAGAGTTTAGACCGCCTGAGGTCAGATATCCGATGCATGATTTAGAATTGGTTGCAGTGATTTTTTGCTTTGAAGGTATGGAGGCATTACCATTTGGGAGAGAGGTTTGAGCTACATACAGATCATAAGTTGTTGAAGTATTTGTTCTCTCTGAAGGATTTGAACATGAGACAATGGAGGTGGTTAGAGTTTATTGCCACTTATGATTTGGGATTGAGTACACACTAGGGAAAGGCAATAAGGTTGCATATGCACTTAGCAAGAAACATCAAAATGCAATATTAGTGATGATTGATGAGTGGAAAGATTTAAAAGCTTTAGCAGATTACAAAGTGCAGTAGAGATCCGAGGCTGGGTCTAGTGGAGATACAGTTGTACTATCTTATTTGGAAGTTCGACCAGTGATGATCCAAAGAATTGCATCTAAACAGGAAGAAGATCTAGTATTAACTAAACGGATTAGAAGTCAAGAGAAGGGACTGAGAGCGATGACTTGAAAGATTTCAGTCTTGACAAAAACGGGAGGTTGAGAAAGAAAGGAAGATTATGTGTTCCGAGTGTAGGAAACATAAGGAAGGAAGTCTTGGACGAATGTCATCATTCTAAGTTCTCTATTCGCATAAGAGGTACTAAAATGTGTCAAGATATGAAGAGAATTTCTTCTGGGAAGGTATGAAGCAAGATACCGGGTTATTTGTGAAGCAGTATATGATTTTCCAACAGGAAAAGGCAGAACACTAGAAACCAAGTGGGCTGCTTCAACCATTGGATATTCCAGTATGCAAGTAGGATTCCATCTTCGTTGATTTTATTGATGGTTTGTCAAGGTCGAATAGTGGAAATGATTGTATATGGGTCATAGCGGATAGATTGACCAAGAGTTCCCATTTCATTCCAGTTACATCAGCCAGAATGGCACCTCTTTTTGCTAGGTTATTCCTGAAGAATGTAGTTAGACTGCGTAGAGTTCCTAGTGGCATAGTTAGTGACAGAGATCCTTTGTTCACTAGCGAGTTCTGGAAGAGTCTATAGGAAGTTTTAGAACCAAGCTCAAGATGAGTACTACCTACCATCCCTAGACTAACGGGCAAACGGAGAGAGCAAACAAGATCTTGGAAGATTTATTAAGAGCTTGTGTTCTGGATTTCGGGGGACCTTGGGAAGACTGTAACAATCCGAGTTTAGCGATTACCTATTAATTATAATAATAAATTATGAGGAGATTATAATTAATTAATCAAGAGATAAAATATAACTAAGGATAGATAAATTAAATAAATTATCTAAGTAAAAATCTAAAATTTGAAGTTTTGGAATTTACTTAGGGAAAATTCAAGAAAAAGGATGTTAGATAATTGAAATGATGCGAATATGGAATTTTGAAGAAAATACATTTAGTTTAGAGAAAACTTGAGGAAAATAGAATTAAATTATGAGTTGGGTAGATGAATTAAAATAAAATAAATTGGAATAGAAAATTTGTTAAAATTGTTTATTTTGAATTAACAATGGGTTTTGGTGAATAAAATAGAATTTAGATAGTTTGGTTAGAAATAAATGGTGAATAATGATATTTTATTAATTAGGTGATTAATAAATAAATTAAGTGAGATAAAATAATATAATTCAACATCAATTGGTCGAAATAAATATAAAATTTTAGAAATAAAGTTAAAAGCTTTATTATATTAGTTTGTGATAAAATGAGCATTTTATAGTTTTAATTCGGTAAAATGCAATATTTTGCAAATTATTGCCAAAGGTGATTTTTATAAATTTTAAATGAAGTGTTTCAATTTACTATGATGTATTTTATAAATAAAAAGGTGAAATTTTGTTCTAAAATAATTTTTGGACGTAAAAATGTTGTTAATAAGGTTCGTTGTATTTTATTGGGCAAGAAAATAATTTTTGTGTCAATTTTGATGTTAAAAATAGTGTTTTATGTAATAAAAGGTGTAAATTGATGTATTCAATTAAAATGGAGTTTTAATAATAGAAATTTATTTTAATAGCTAAAATATCTTTTATATATGTTGTAAAAAATTTTGTAAACATAAACATTTGTTGAATAAAATTTGTTTGATTAAATATGTGAAAATTTGTGAAAATAGGATGACTTAAAGTGTAACATTGAATAACTTAGTCAAATTTTCACTAAGTATTTGCAAATAGGCAAATGGATATTTTGTTTAAGCCCAAAGTCCATGTCTGGAACCATTTGAGAAACTATACGTATTTTCTCCTTCTCATTTTACTTCTTCTTCTAAAAACAAAAAAAAAACAACCAGAGAAAGAAAATCATGGCCTCCACTTAACTCTCCAAACAAGCATCTAAATATAGAAAAATAAAAAAAGAAGAGAAATCAAGAGATAAATTATCAAATCAAAGTGAATACAGGTAATCAAAACCGAAATCCCAAATTATTTCATCAATCCTCTATTTTGAGAAGATATGTTGGTAACTTTCTTTCTTCTTGTCTACATGTTGTTTTTCTAGTTTCTACAGGACTATGAAGCCTCTTTGGTCCAGAAAGCTATCATCTTGCATCACAAACTTGCCCAAAAATCGTTCTAAGGTGAGTACAATTCACAAATTCTAAATTAAACAAGCTGTATGCTAATATACCGATTGATTTTGGTTTACTGTAAATGGATTTCTTGCTTGAAGGTTTATCGTAAAATTTTGTTCCATAATGCTTCTTTTTATGTTTATAAACCTCTGATTTTGCCATGAAATCATGCCGGATTTTCTCTGAATTTTTGTTTGAATATTGTTGTTTGTGCATGTCAAGTTTCATGCCTTGAATCATCTTGTAGCTACCTGAAATTGCAGCTCAAAAATTGAATCGGAGAAGGAAATTAGTACCTGTAGAATTTGCGTGAGATAGGTGGACCAAACAACTATGGGGGTCGACCATAGGGTCTGTTAGGCAAGAGGTAGGTTGACCTTAGGGTTGATGTATCTAATGTGGAGGTCGACCTGTGTAGTGTTTTTTCAGCCTTATTTCTTTTATTCTGTGTTTTCTCCTGCTTTTTCTTGTGACTTTTGCAGCTTTTCTTGTGCTATTTTTGATTATTTTGAAAGGATTAAACCTCTCAATAGGCAAGCCAAACTTTTGGTCGATCCATTCTACGGATTGATGAGTTTTTTGAGATGATTCCATATGCTGATTTTCAGCGTTTTTGGCGATTTTTGATGTTTTCGAACAAGGGGTTTCTAAAACAATTTCAAAATGATTTTTATAGTAAAATGCTTTCAAATTAAATATTTTATAATATTTATAAGTATTTTTAAAGTCATGACAAATTTACAATCTCTATAATAAAGAGAATTTCAATGCCAAAAATTTGCAAAACATTTTCGAAAACATTATTTAAAACTAGTTTTCACAAAACAAGTTACTTTTTATATAAAATACACTATTTTTTCTCTTTTCGAGCATATGATAAAGAGAATTAAATGATTTAGCAAAACATATGGTATGGGACACAAGCGTTACTTTTTCGGTTAATTCTGGACTTGTTCGTTTGAAGCTATGGACCTTCGGGTTGTTATTGCCAGTATTTGGACTGTTAGGTCCTATTCTGTACATTGTTTTTTTTCCAGATTTCTTTACATTTATTTCTAGAATTTAGATGTTTTGGAATGTTTTCACCATGGTTGCTCGGTTTGGTTATTTATATAGCCTGAGCGTTATCAAGTCATTTACTACACGGTGATTACATTTTGGAGTTTTGAACTCTTAATTGAGTTCCACGAGTTATGAGATTTCTGAGTTTTGAATACTTAATTGAGTTCCACGAGTTATGAGATTTCTGAGATTTGTGATTTAAATGATTTTGTTTTCTAGTGTGACATTGACTTAATTAGTTAGTAAACCGCTAAGAACGTACGGTATGGGACACACTCTTAACACTTTTCGGGTTCCTATCTAAGAGTTTGTGACATTTCATGAGTTATTACCAGTACTAGACTTCAATAACCACGAGACGTATGTGACTTCGGCCACCACGAGACATATCTGACTTCGGCCACCACGAGACACATGTTACTTCGGCCACCACAAGACATATGCGACTTCGGTCACCACGAGATATTTATGACCTTTGGGTCCACGAGATAGGTACCTTATATTAGTACTAGACACGAGTTAGCATGTGCAGCATAGCTTCGGCTTGCAATCGGGGATTTGGATCCAATCCGTGCATTTTTCTAAGCTATGAGTTTTATTTATGATCTCACCATTTCTAGATGATTATTTTATATATTTTATAGCTGCAGCAAATATGTGAATTTATTCCTATATAGTGATTTCACTTCTGAGATTTGAACTCCTAACTGAGTTCGATGAGTTATTTGTGGTTGCCATCTTTTGGCATATTTCTAAAATTTGTAATTTCCTATTTTAGGAATTAGATGAGATTGTCATCCTTTGGAGGATTTTGAGTCTTGCGTTCTCCTATTTAGGAGTTATGGTTAATCAGAACCATTATATTGGATTTTGTATATGTCGATGACATGAGGCAAATATTTAAGATTATTTAATTATTGTTGAATTTGCCTCTTTCGAGAAACTTCTATAAGAAGCATTTTAGTGGTATTATCTCTTATATGATAGTTGACATATATTGGTGTTACTTTTTCTCTTTCGAGAAGAAATAATACCCTTATCCTTTCATTTCATGTATTATATGCTAATCAATTTATTTAAGCTAAACTGACCCGTGTCTTTTATATACTCGGGTCAGACCGAGTTATTTCAGGTTAGTTACCTGCTGTTGATTTCTTTTATGCTGCTTTCGCATTGGATTATCTGCTAGTTATCTTCTGTATAGTCTTATAGTCATTTTGTAAACTCTAGTTTGTACTTATTCGTTTGACTCGATGTATATATGGTGGTTTATGTACCACTAGTGTTGTATCACATTTTATTGTACTATGATGTATCTGTGTATATGTATATATGTTTGACTACTGTTATGTGATCTCCTGTTTTTGTTATTATATTTTATTCTAACAGATCCGTTAGCCACCGCGTTTTGTATTAAGCATTTATTGAGTATGTCGATCCACTTGAGAAAAATAAAAAGAAAAAAATTAGAGCGCTCAATTCACGTATCCAATAGGCATTTAAGACAAACTATGGATGGTCGCTCCTATCAAGCTCTATTCTCTACATTATCAAACAATATTACTCAATAATACTCTTTGTTAATGTGTGTCTCGGATTGCGACGTCATAGCTTGGTACCAGAGCTAAGTTTAGAACAAAATATGATACACATTGAACAGAATATATATTACGGTACATCAAAGTATAGTATAAGTTTTACATATTCCCTAGTTATCGTGTCCTTAAAATTTTCGTGTCCTTTAGGAAAGATATAAGTTGGGAATACGTCTAGAATTGTATTATAATTCCACAATATTCCATAATTGAGTTAATGATATCTTACCCTATGAATATTCCTAATCATGATTGTTTTATTCGAGTTCTCTTTGCTACGGGAGCTTGACACTCATTCGTATCGAAGGAGTTTGTTATTCCATTGAATGATTCGTGTCATTTCATTTTTTTTAGGATTGCATATCCTATTAAGGGATCTGAAACACTTAGCATGTTGTATGAGATTATTGAGATTACTCTTTGTATTTTTTCTATCAGTGAAAATCTGCATGTTATTTACTATCTTGGATTTGATTTGATTTTGGGATTGATTGGCTTGCTTGTTATCAAGCCAAAATCCTATGTTCTAAAAGGATCCTATATCTTAGGTATCCTAGTTTGGCTAATCTGTTGTCCCTTATTCTTGGGAAGGTTGATGGTGATTCTTAAGCATGTTTATTTGCTCTTGAGTCTCGAGATGATGATGATGTATCTCGAGTTCCATTCATCTGTGATAATGTTGATGTATGTGAGTTTGTTTCGTGTTCGTCACCCAATCGGGCAATTGAGTTTTGTATTGACCTCATTCCTGGTTCTCATCTTGTTAGCCGTCCTCCATGATGATGTCCACTAAAGAAAATGAGGAACTCTAAAATAAATTGCTGAAGCTTGAAGCCAAGCAATTCATTCAGTTCGGTCTTCACCATGGGGTGTCGCGATTATCTTTGTTAGGAAATCTGATGATACACTTAGGCTTTGCACCGATTACTCCAAGCTTAACAAGTTAGCCATTAGCATAAATATCCATTGCCTAAGATCGATGACTGGTTCGATCAATTGAGTGGTGCTAGGTCTTTTCCTCAGCTTGACCTTGCACTGGTTTTATTCAACTACAAGTGGCGGAGGACAACATTCCTCTTACTGCATTTCGCACTCGTTATGATTCTTATGTGTGATATCGCAGAATTTTTGGCAATATAAATTTAATAATCTATGTTAAAAATTAAATTGATTTGATAATTTTTCTTAATAAAATTTGAATTAATTTAATAATCTTCTTTTAATAAATATTTAATTGGTAGATTTTATCTTTTAAAGCTAATAAATTGGTTTCTATTTATAATATAAACATATGGTTTATGTTGTAAATAGATAAGCTTTGTTTTAAATTTAACAAATAAAACTTATTTTCTAATTCTAATATTTTTGGTAATTTGAATACTTGATTTTTTTTATTTAATATTAAGCTTTTCAAAAGCAATATAATAAATAACTATATAGTTTGTAAATACTTAAGGTAAATCTTATTTGTTAAAAATTATATTTAATTAGCTTAAATATGAATTTAAATTAGATTAACATAAAAGCTGTAACGACCCATAATTTAATCACTTTGAACATGAATAGTTAATATGTTTTTAAATGATTAAATAATGGATTTTATATCTAGAATTATTAACCTTGCCTAATAAAACAAGAAATAATTATTAACCCTGCCTAATAAAACAAAATAGTATAATTACTTGCCTACTAAAACAAGAAAGAATTATTAACGTAGCCTAATAAAACAAAATAGTATAATTACTTGCCTAATAAAATAAAATAGCATAATGATTATTATATTCCATGCGGATGGTTGCCATTGGACCAAAATCTGGTCGAATCAGGTTATGCCATGCGGATGGTTGCCATTGGACCAAAATCTGGTCAAATCAGGTTAGGCCATAGTTGATAAGGAGGATTCCTATTGGACCAAAAGGTGGTCGAATCAAATTAAGCCACAAGGATGTTTTCTATTGGACCAAAATATGGTCGAATCAAATTATGCCATATGGCTAGCTTCTATTGGACCAAAATCTGGTTGAATCAGGTTAGGCTATAGGAAATTACTAAAGTACCCTTCTCTTCATCTATAAATAGCCAAATCCATATATCATTTTATTTCATTAACAAACTAAAGAAAAGAACTAAAATTCATTTTAAAAGGTGAAGTATTCCAAGTCTCCATCAAAGAAGATAGGATGTGAGTATGTTTCATGTTTTCATAGTTTAGTGGGTATAACTTATTCTTGTGTACATTCCTTGCTTTCATAGTTTAGTGCGTGTAACTTATTCTGTGAGTATATTCCTTGTTTTCATAGTTTAGTGGGTATAACTTATTCTGTGAGTACATTCCTTGTTTTCATAGGTTAGTGGGTATAACTTATTTTGTGAGTATATTCCTTGTTTTCATAGTTTAGTGGGTATAACTTATTCTGTGAGTATAATTCAATTATTTTACAGTCAGTGTAATCTTAATCTCTTTCCTTTTACTCATTCATATTTTAACAAATGTTGTGTTAACTACTGATTGTAAATTGTTAATAATAATGAGTCTGTTATTATTCTTGTTATTATTCTTGTTTGGTTGTTTGATTTGTGCTCGGCCAGTTTATGAGCAATAACTTTGATGTTTAGTTAAAGGGAACTTACACCACGTTTTAACTTAGGATTGACATTTAGTGACTTTTTGGTTAAAACGAAACAACACCCCTTTTAGCTATCTCATTTGATTAAGAGGAAGCTTCACCCCTCTTGGCTGTAATCTCCTTTAAAGATGATGGGTTTAAGTTATGATTTGAATGGAAGTTTTAAATCTTTGTTTAAAGTATTTTAAAGGAGCTTCAAAATTTATATGATAATTTAAATGAGTTATTTATGGAAAGTAAGTAGTCCTATACTTGGCACTAAAAGCCGATGAGTAGATTGATTCTCTATTTGTGAGATCTGGAACGAAGTGTCTAGGCAAGGCTAGGAGCAACCAGTGCCCTAACTTACCTGGATTTGTTTCTGGGCGAGGGATAGAGTAAGTCGAGAATATCGGAAACATGACAAGTGTAGGAGATTTGATTTCCATAAATGATCTTTATAATTATAATGGAAAGCGTTTGCAATTCTTATAGACAATTGTTTTTGACCCATGTAAGTATGCTTTTGAAATATGAAATCCTCTTAATTGTTTTGAGAATATGCTTATACCGATGGGATAAGTATATGGATATTTTCCAAGTATTGAAAGAGTATAAGATTTAATTTCCATATACGATCGTTTTGTTATCCCCGATAGTCGATATTTTGACTATCAATTTCGATACCCTTCTTCCTTTTATTTTTGTTTCGTCAATCTAAGACGGTTTGTTGCTCAATTAGAGCATTGATATCCTTTATCGGAAATGACTAAATAAAGAGCGAGTGGGGGCCAAGCTATGTGGGGTTGCTCCCATTAGGGTATTTTCACATCTACTCTAGATTGGTTCCGGTTGTACGCGCACGGAGATGTGAAATACTCGGATACTCGGTAAGGATGGCGGGGTCCGGCTTGGAGGTTTCCGAGAGCGATCGTAGTTCTCAAGTATATTTTCTAGAGGTATACTTTCGATAAGGGAGCGCACCCTCCTAGTCATTGTTGGAAAAATTCCTTTTCCTTATTTTTGATTCAAATCTTTGGATTGATTCTTTCTTAATTTCATCGAGAAGCGTCTTGCACTCTTCGCGATGTTTAATTATCTATATCCATTCTTTTATACTTGGATGTTGTCCTTGTGAGGGAAAAACCCATTCTGTGTTTTTGCGATGTGGTCTCACTAGTTACTTTGTGTGTTCTATTTTTGGAGTTTACTCATACCAGACTTATCGTCTGACCCGAATTGTTGTTTTCCCTAAACGTTCGAGTACTCATTTATATTTGAGTAGTCCAGAAATGACAGATTTCTTTGGGCTCTTTTGAAGATGGTGGACGAGCAGGAGGCTCCTTATCTATCTAGCTATTTATTTCCGCTATTATGAGATGTTGGCTCTATGTATGTATATTTAAAGGTAGGTTGTTATAACTGCCTAAACTGATAGTAGTACTTTTGTTGTAACTCTGATAACTCCATGTTGGGGAGTAACCTTATGTACTGTCTTATTTTTATGTTATATTTAACTGTTCCGTTGTGAGATTATTATTCCGTTCTTATATTTTACCCCATGGCAACTCGTCTTTCAGATACTTGGGCAACGACACATGAATACCATGGATGTATTAAGTGTCGTTCTCAAGGGTCAGAAAGGTGGGTCGTCACAAAAGCTTTGTTTTATTTTCTTTTAAAATATTGCTTGAAATTATATATATAAGAGATTAAAATAAAATTTACATATGATCTTAATTTATTAAGTAATAGAAGTAATTTATAATCTCATTTATAAATTATTTAAAATTGTTAAATTTGTTATTTTCAAATAATAATTATAATACTTAGTTTTTATAAACATAAATAGATTTTATAGAAATAGGATTTGTTATTTTCAAAATTTAATGGCAGTTATATATACGTATACATAAGAAGTAATAAATTAAGTTAAAAAGCTTTTATAAACAATTTAAAATAAAATAAAATACTTAAAAGACATGTGTAAATTCCTTAAGACATTTAATGACATGTGTTAAGTCATAGATTGAACAATGTAACAAATGTTAAAATTAAAAACAACTGTCCTATTAAATTTTCATTTTCTTTTATTTTAATTAAATCAAAAATTTACTTATATAAACACATTGCCTCTCAACCTCATTTTCTTTTTCTATTCTTTTACATAACTTAAGTAATCTTCGGCCTGTATTCAAACCAAAATTACCCAAAACAAATCTAAAAAGTAATCTTCTTCAAATCAAAACCAAAATCTGAAATTCATTTGAAGATTTATTCAAAATAGAATTTGATAATCAGTAATAAAATCCCTCCACATACCAGAAATCAATCACCTGTAGCCCTCTTCAAATCATTAACCTGAAATTCATTTTCCAAATCATTTTCAAAGATATTCAAGCCTGCATGCAACTGCAGTTTAAAACCAAGTCTGCATTTTCTTTTTAATCTGGAAGCATGCATGTAGTTTGTAAATCAGGAAGCAAAAGCATTGCAGCAAAACAAGTTTAAAGCTTACGAAACAAAGAACAACTCAAAGTTGAAGTCTAAAACAATTTCAACACCCTGTTTAGAAAAAAAAAGAGTTTTTCAAAAGGGCTCTGTTCATCATCCTAATCAGGTGAGTAACATCACTCCTTTATAAATTAAGTATGAATTTAGTTGCTTGACTTATTCTGGAAATAAGTATGTTTGTATGCCATTCACAAATGCATTGCTGGTATATATATGAATATATATAGTTGTGCATGCTGCTATGTAACTTAGTTTTTCTGTACTTAAGTTTCCAGTTCAAGAATTGCTAAAAATTCCATTTCATTTGATCTAACTATGTTAAGGATTTAGATTCAAACAAAATGAGGATGTGTAACATAAGTTAAAGTTTAAAATTTTATTTAATATTAAAAAAAATCTGTATTGTCTTTGGAAATTCAAAAATAACAGAACAAACCTTATGTAAGTAAAAATTTAATTATCCAGATTCATTGATCCAAGATTATAAATCGATTACTTAAACTAAAACTTGATTTTTAAAACTAAAATCAAAATTTTTGGTTTGAAAATGAATGAGCATTTCTGGTTTGACCATAAATGATGTTTTGGGAGGATACTGTCGATCTAGGTGGTCGGGAAGGTCGGCGTCTTCTTTGGTGATGAAGTGATGATAGGAGAATCAGGGAAAAATATTTGGAAGTTGATCAATGCATTGTGGCGATGGTGGTTAAGAAATGAAGTTTTTAACCCTAGTTTTCTGATGATCGGAAATTTTGGTTTCTCTCAACTTCCCTGGTGGATCGAGTTCCACCAAATCGAGGGAATTGATTGTAAGATGTGTGTCAAAGGTGATGCTGGACGATCAGAAGCACCGGTGGTCAGAGGCGCGAGAAAGAAGGGATTGCCAGGTTTGAGTCTGGTTCCAGTTTTGAGCTTTAAAGCTCGATTTTGATTTCAAGCTTCTGCTAATGATTTGAGGGTCGGAATTGAGTTGGAGGATGATCGTCGACATGCGTAACTCTTCGCGAGGGGTCGGAAATGGCGGCAGTGTTGGTACAGGTGCACGGAGGACATGGTGTCTCTGTAGTTTGAAGTGGAAAGAAGAGTACTTGAGTTTACTCATGTCAGTTACGAGAGTTACTCGAACCTATGAGGATTTTGACTCGAAGTTTTTGATGATGGCTCGAATCACTTACCTGTTACAGGTTTTATACCTATCAGGTTTCCAGTATTTAAAATTAAAATGAAATTTTGAAAGTAAGATTTAAAACAGAGGTTTAAATCAAGTTTAAGATATGGATTCAAATTAAATTGTATCCAAATTTTGAAATAAATAAGTTTTATAAAAATCAAAATGTTTTGACAACTTTAAATATTTAAATGTATGTTGTAAATAAATTGTTTTCCAAGAAAATGTTAAAACCTTATTTGTAATCTTTTATAAAAGAATTCTTTAATATTTTAATAGAAAGTTATATAAATTAGTTGACTTAATTAATCTTGAATCTTGGTTATAAATATAATCAAGTAAGTTAGTTTGAAATTTTTCTTTATATAAGTTACTTTATATAAGATAAATGTTTCTTTACGTTTGTTTAAAAGGTTTATAAATTGATTTAAAGTTGGTAAAAGTTTAAATTGTTAATCATTTTGAATCTTAATATTAAAATGAAATTTTAAAGAGAATTTAAAGTAAAATGTTTTCAAATGTGTTTGAAAATGATAATTAAGCCATTAATAAGAAAGATGTTATTACCTTAAGGATAATTAAGTTTTAATAATGGGTGATTCGTTTAATTAATAAGGAAATATAAGGGTAATTAATTAATTTAATTAATCAATAAGTTAGGATTAATTGATTATGTAATTAAAGGTTTAAATTAATTAATTAAGGAAAATTAGGCATTATTAATTAGATAATTATAGATTATTAATTAATGGTTAGAAATTAATTAATCAAGAAATTAAAGCTTAATTAAGTTGCAATTAATCACTTAATTAATTAAGTAATTAGAGACAAATTAATTGGTTATTAAAGATTTATTGATTTGTAATTAATAATGGTTATTCAAAGTTTAATTACTTAGGAGAAGTAATTAAAGAGTTGTTAATAGATAATGTAGACCATTAACTAAGGATTATTAAATAATTAATTAATGTGATTAATTTTAAATAATTAATTACATTAATTAATTATGGATAATCAATTGTAAAATTGTTTAAGTGTAATTACTTAATGAAAGTAATTAGAGTAATTAATTTCTCAGTGTAATTAATTAATTAATAGGATTAATTTAAGTTAATTAATTGGTTTAATTAATTTAAATAATCACTTAATGATGGGATTAAGTTTAATTACTTAATGAGATTTATAAAGTATAATTACTTAGTGAAGTAATTAGTGAGGATAATTATAGGATGTAATTAATTGAAGATTTGAAAATAGTTTTGGGTTAATTTCCTTGTGAAATTAATGTGAAGGATAATTACTTAGTAAAATTAATTAATAATTAATTACTTAGTGTAATTAATTTATGTTATAACTAAGTAATGTAACTAATTATGGGTAATTAAGTACCGAATGAGATTAATAAAGGGTGATTAATAAATATAAATAATTAAAGATTAATTATTAATTAAGGAGTAATTAATTTATTTAATAAAGTAACTAAGATTAGCTAATTACTGTTTGTGATAAATCAAGAATGATTAATAATTATGGTTAATTAATTAAGAAGTAATCAAGGGATCGTTAATTAATGTAATTAATGATGTAATCAAGGGTTGATTAATAATAATTAATTAATCATTGATAGGTGAATAAAGAGTAATTAATTAATGTAATTAATTAAGGATTAATGTAATTAATTATAGTTAATTAATTTGCGAAGTAACTAAAGGTTAATTACTGTATTTGGTTAAGTATAATAATTTGTAAAATTAATTAAGGGATAATTACTTGAATGTAATTAAGGGATAATTAATCAAGAGTGATTAATTAAGGTGATTAATTAGAGGATAATTAAATAATTAATTTGTAATTAATTAATGGTAAGTAAGCAAGATTTACATTGATGAAGTAATTAATTTAATTTATTTTAAATTAATTAGAAATGATGTAATTAATTTAATTCATTTGAAATTAATTATATTTGGTATGATTATTAATCATTGCTTATATATAAATGGATGATATTGGTTGCCTTGAATGGTTTGAGATCTCATATATGAGATAAATAATGTTGTGTGATATGGATGCTTTGGTTGCATTGGGATGATAATATGAATTTTCTATTTGTGATTGATAATATGGATTATCTGTTGTAATGATAATGATGATTATCTATTGTGATATGTGAATTATCTATTTGTGTGTATATAGATAATGAAATTGAATTGTGTTAAACTTTAAAACAACTTGGCCTTAAAAGATACGTTTTGGATTTCGATGAGACCGGTTCGGGTTTCCAGATTTGGATATCCGAAAACCATATCGATCCAAATTTACGATGGGTCGTGAATCTCAAGTGAAGAGTGAAGAATCGAGGTGTAAGGACTATTCGTTGTTAAAACTCTGAGGGTGATTCCAATACGAGTTTAGCGGGGTAGTACTTTTAGATTCGAGATGAAGATTCAGAGTGCAAGGGTTATCGTCGTTAACTCTGAGGGTGATTCCAAAATGAGTGTAACGAGATAATGCCTTCGGTTACGTTCGAACCCGGAACGAACTTGTATGGATTGAATGCTTTCAGAACATTGTTGTAACAACCCGAGATTTCGCAGTGATTTATAATCATTATCAAACGATTAATCTATTGGTTAATTGCAGTTGGTCGTTTTAAAAATCAAGTTGATATTTGTTTAAAAAACAAATTTGTTAAGTGTAAATTTGGGTTTTAAATCTAGTTGAATTCTTGTAAACATTTATTAAGAAATTTTTCGGGCTTTGAATGTTGGCCCATGGAAGTTGCACCGTGTTGTCTCGAGTCATACCCGTTCGTTTCCCCCTTCAATCATTATTCTCAAGCCCTAAACCTAAACGATCGGAAAAAAAAATGTCGGCCTCTTTAATTTTCGTTCCTTCGTTCAAGAGAAAATTTTAGGGCTTCGATCTTCGTTCCTCTCTGAAGCGTAGGGCTTTCCGAAGCGTCGACTTACTTCGTTCGAATCAGTGGTTATTCGAGAGTCGTCTTGCTCGATCGATCCCTCGTTGCTCACTGCCGCTGCTTCTTTTCGTGTCGAGAAAGGTGAGTGATACTTGTCACTCGCAGCTAATTCGAATGCTCCATTGGTTCTTCGGTTTCTTTTCTTCGTATGATTTTGTTGCTATGTAATTTTACTTTGGTCACTTGAGTTTTCAGCTGTTAAATTGTGGTTCGATATTGTTGATTTCTCTGATGTTTTCCATTTACTCGGGTTTGAATGCTTGATTGACTTTCGGCTTTGAATAGTTAATTGATATTTGCAGCTGGGTTACACCGTAATTTGAACTGTAAATGACTTTGAAAATTTTTGGTTGGCATCGGCATTAAAGTGAATTTTGTTCTTGCATTGACTTGATTATCACATGACTTCGGGTCATGATGTTGGTTATGAGATGATTTTGGGCTTTCAAAGTTGAACTTGCTACTGTGATTTCTTTGGTGACTTTGGTTACCTCAAATATGTGATTTTATCACTGGGCACCTTCTGTCAGTATTCTAATTCGTTGCATTAGTTGTATAACTACTGCATATAAGTATTTAGTTGTTAAGCTTGTTACAACTCTTATGCATTCACATGCTCATTTTACCTGTAGTCTTGTGTTTGTGGTGTGTGTCTTGACTCTGCTTCCCTTGGTTCGGTCTGTAGTCTTCATTGGCTTTGTGTTTGTATACATATGAACCCTGTTCATATGTATGCTAAGCAATTTCTTCTTAGTGACTTCGGTCAATTGATTTTATATATGTGATCCCCTGACTTGGAAGTACCTTCGGCCATAAATATGATATCACTGACTTTGGGCATTTAACGATTTGTGACTGCAGTTGTCTTTGTTTTTGAATAAAATAAAATAAAATATAAGAATGCCTTAATGATGTTTTTCCTTGACTTATTTGTTTGCCCTGTTACTTCGACCACTGTCCAGTTTTACTTTGTGCATTTGTTTGCACTCGAGTTGCCCGTAGCACACAGTGTTCACTTGTTCGAACTTGCTGCTGTCTTGCATTCATTCCAGTTCTCTGACTTGACTTCTGGCCTGATTTAGTTTGGTCCACTGTTGAGTACATTATATGATGTACTCAAGTTAGTGTAGTCCCATTTGTTCATCACTATATATGTAAATATATTTGTGCACTCTGTTGTTTATGAGTCTTGTGCTCGAGTTTTCACTGGATTGAGTCATGTTGTAGTGGTATTGCTTTGAGATAGTTTGGGTTTATATGCAGTTTGTCTATTCTCTATTACTGGAGCAAGCTTTAGTTTCATTGAGGCATTCCATTTTCATGAGTATTGTTCATGTCTCCACTGATATTCGAGTTCATATACACTGTTGTCATCTAATGCAGTATATATATAAGTTGATTCATACTTATGCTAGGCACTATTTACTTTGTCCACTGATACTATCAGGTTTACATCACTGATTTATGCTTTACTTGAGTTTTCATTTGATAATTGGAGTTTGTATTTGATTACTGGTGTTATTTTCCACCATTGATGTAAGTGTTCAAACTTCATATTGGGGCTGCACTTGCTCTTGTTCAACTGCCCTTGTGCATTCGTGTTGTTTGGATCTGGAATACTGTGCACTTCACATATATCATTTTATATCCACACTTCAAGTTTAGTGTTGAATTTCAACTGTCTGGTGCACTGGTCTATAATCTTTGACTGGTGTACTGCCTTTGCTCCTACCAGTTCATTTCTTTAAATTGGTTTAAACAGTCAAAACTCTGTTTCAATTTGCCTGTTAAGTGTAGTTTGAATTGTGCACTAACATGAGTTCGAACCTTTTTCACACTGTTGATTCATGTTGCACCATTTTGTTGCAAATATTCATGTACCTTTAGGAGAGATGAACTTGTCTCTGTCGATTGCCATTTTGAACTGCTGCATTCTTTGGTTCTCGAATCTGATACATTGCATTGATGCGTTGTATTAAATTGCATTTGGTCACTGTATTTCACTTTGGCATTATTTTATTGCACTTGAGTTGAATCCGGTAACACGGGATTGACCTTGTGCTCGTGTCGTGATTCTAAATATATTTCACCTGTGTTGAACCCGCCTTTTTAGTTTGGGTTTGACCTTGTGTCCGGTTGTGTACATCGTCACTGATGTGGCAAGGCAGTGCACGCAAGCGTGAACTGCAGCCACACGGAATTGAGGTTTTGGGTACATTATTTCCATTGTGGCAAGGCAGTGCACGCAAGCGAGAACTGCAGGCACTCGGTATTGATGTTATGTTATTCTATCTTGCTTTGATTTATTGATCTTTTGCATATTCTATATGCTGTAGTGGCGAGGCAGTACACGCGTGCGTGTACTGCAGCCCTACCAGAGTTGTTTTTTTTAAATTAGATTTTGTTGTTAATTACCGTTTAGGCAATTCTGATGTTTTTCTAAATTATCTTCATCGACATTCTTTTCTTTTATCTTTTTTGATGATTTAAATCTGCTGATTTGTTGTTTAACACTGTTACGTGTTATATTTATAGTTATCCGATTTCTTTATTTTAGGATCGGATAGACGGAATTTACTGTGACAGTCGTCTATTCATATTTAATTATTATTGCTTCTGTGCACTAATAACTGAGTTTGAATTAGACTGACCCGTGTATTATTTTCTTTTGAATATAATACTCGGGTCAGACCGAGTATTTACAGGTTGTTGATATTTTACTTTGGGATGCTGTTAGAGCTATGAAGTCTTTTCACTTCTCTTGGAGTAGTCGTCGTTATTGTAGTAGTCTTGTATAGGATGTTGTATATTCATGTATATTATTTACGATAATGTACTTGTTTATGTAGCTTCCAGAGTCGACAGTTGTAGTTGTATCAGAGGTATTGTATTCATGTATATCAATTGACATCAGTTATACATAGATATATATATATATATATATATATATATATGAGACTTTCTGTTATATATGTGTTCCGCATTTACATTATCTGTGTTATTATTATATATATTGTCCTAAACTATTATGAACCATCGTCAGGTGGACGATGAGCATTCTAAGAGATGTGTTCTTTAAAGATAATCGTAGCCTCAAGCCTCATCAACCGGAATGGCTAAAACAGGGGAGGTGCCGCAAGGCTAAGTGGGTCATGCCCAAGTAGGACGAGATTTTCCCCTGTCTAGAAGTCCTTTTTCATTCGGCTGTGTGGGCAGTTGGAACGTACACCAACTGCGAGGTTGTCTTGTTCGGGACTATCCAGTAAGGGATGGTTCCGGCCTTGTGTTGCAAGGGATTGGGAGTAATTCTCGGTACGGTGATCTAGGCCTCGTACTGTGACGGGCGGTACCCCAGTAGTCCTTCCATTGTATGGAATCCAAAATCCAATAAGTGCCAACGGTTTTGATTATATTACCCACTTTTGTGGCTAGTAGCTGGAATTTAATCACGTAAAAATTTCAGCTATTTCATATTTACTTGAAAACCTTAGACCTATGACAATATCACTGGATTTCCTATCAAATGTTTTGGTTAGCGTAAGGTAAAAACTTTCCCATGTTTATGTGTGAGAAGTCTTACGTGATACCTTCTTTTCAAAGGTTTTTTCAAAGTTAAGCAACCTTAACCTGTTACTCACACCAGACCCATGTCTGACCCGGAGTTTATCTTCTGTTTTCTTAAACTCTTGGGTACTCAAATTTTTACAAGTAGCCAAAGGATTCACGTTAGCTTTGACGAATTCTGAAGGAGCAATGGAGCAGGAGGCTTCTGCGTTATATATATATAGTGTTCCGCTGTGTTGGTTTCTCCGAGTAGTTTCCTTATTTTGTATTGAGTTGTATAACTAGACATGTGTTTATAACTGTCTAGTATGTGATGTATAATCTGTGTAACTCTGATAATGGTTGTAAACTATGTAATATTTATGTTACTAAAATAAATTATTCGTTCCGCTGTTGAGATTCTGATGTTGTTTCTTCTTTCTTCTCTTTCTTTTCTCTTTTCTATCCTTTTCTTTCTTCAAGATGATGCGATTTTCTATGGTGAGAATGTCGGGTCATCTCATTATGAGTGGCTCGTTATGTCATTTGGTTTAACGCACACTCCAGCTTATTTCTTCGATTTATGAATCAAGTATTCTGAGAAATATCTTGATGAGTTCGTCCTTATTTTCATTGATGATGAGTGAAAGCATTAATTTAAATTGCAAATTTTTTTAATAGAAGAAATACTAATTAGTATAATTGGATTCTTTTTATTAAGACAAGTAAATAATATTTTTTAAAATTATATAAGAGACATGTTAATCATATAGAAAATAATTTGTGTTGGATTGCCTATCAAGTGCTTTAGGAATTCTAGTTAATGCGCCTGATCAACGTTATCGATGAGAATTTCCTAAACGCTATGATGAGACAGTTAGACGTGATAAAATTAAGTTGTAATAAGTTAAAGTTTGAAATTAACCTAAAATGGGTTTGAGTATTGAATTTTTTAAATGACTAGTGCAGCCATTGAACTATAGTAATTGTTGGATAAGTAGAGAGACAATGTCATTATATTATTAGAAATTTGAGAAACTAACAATGGTTATGTTTTAATCGGTTATGTAAGTATAACCTATAGGAAGCTTTATAACGATATCATACGGAAAATTTGAGTAAGTAGAGTAAATAATTCTAATTAAGGAAATATCTTAATTGGAAGAGAATATCATTTGATGCTATGATTAATAAAATAATGTATTCACGATAAGAAAATACTTTGGTTAGGAAATTAAAATATGTGCAAAGTTATAAGTGATGACTTTAAAAAAAAATGTTTTGACACTTGGTTGTTTGAGTAATAATAAAGGATAAGATACAGATAGAAAATCTTAAAGAAAATAAAGAAATGCTAACTTTAAACTTTTAGCATAAATTTGTGAGCGAGCTTTTATTTTAAACTTTGATAGTATTAAGACTTGTTGGTATGAATTTGCAAAATTCTTTTGAAAACAAGTTTGAGTTTGTTATCAACCTTAGTTAATTTCATGTTAATAATAAGATGGAAATTATTTTCGTAATAAGAGAAAATATGAATTTAAATTGTTCATTTATTATATAATGCTATATTAAGGAATGCTAGGTATAATAAATAAATAAGACATGCGATTCAATCATTTTAAATAGTGAGAATAAATTTTAAAATTAATAAGTTAATCCAAAATTTATTTTGGATGAATGACTCTCTCTTAATAATGGAAGAGATTAGTTATCTCTTTAAAAATTAGTCTTCAAAATTAATTGTTTGAAAAGCTTGTTTTTTTGAAGTGATGAAAATAATTCCAATTAACGAATTGGTTTTTTAGATAATTACACGAGGTTAATTATAATTTAGAATGTCTCAACTTTCTACAAAAGTGGATCTTGAAATAAATAATTTAGCATAAAGGCTTGTTTTGAAAATGTAGTTTGAAATTAGGAAAGATTGGGAATTTCAATTTTCGAATTGATTTCAAAAGCTAGAATTTTATTTTGAAAAAGTACTGTACCAAAACTACGATAACTTGAGATTTATAACTCAAATGAGCTTAATCTTTTTGCAAATGAAAGTGCTTTCGGTAAGCTATAAATCTTATTTTACACTTTGGAAGATTTTGCAATTATTTCAGTCTAATTAGGTTTGAAGGTGATGGACATTTCTGTTCTATTATAAAATTTATAAAATTTAGGCTGAAAGTAAATCTAGCATAACTTTCAAACTGTTAATCTGATTTTTATGATCTTTATATTATTAGAAAGCACAGACTTAACAGAAAAAATTTCATTTTATAAGTTTCATCAGATTTTGTTGTATTTTGTGTCAAAACTTGAGTTTTTTACATCAGGTCTGAAATTGAAAGATGATTATTTTCCTTTACGGTCAATTGTAATTCTACCTATTTTATGGATGCAACTACATTGATTATTAGTAAGGGAAAATATGTTTCACACTATATATATATATATATATATATTTGTGGTAGAATTAGATGATGAAATGGCTTAAATTTTATTTACCCTAAATAAAGAGTAACGGGCTTAACTTAGAATTTAAATAAGAAGCTTTGAGAATTTTCTAGTGTTGAAAATTGAGAATTTCTAATGAAGATAATGGATTTGAAAAATCTAGGAACAATTGATTTGTGGAAGAAAGTATAAAATCTAAATCTTGTGGTTAACTTGCCCTAGTGCAATTATCTAGCGACTTGCGTTTATGTAGTCGTACGAGTTTGGTGGTATTTGGAGAAGCCATCTACCTCTTATTGAGTTTTCTTACCATAATGTTTGTCAATTTTATATTGGTATGACTCCTTTCATGGCATTATACAGAAGATCATGTCGATAATTATCTAGTTGGTCGGAGTCCGTGGTAAAGTTGTGCTAAGCCCTAACTTTATTCATGAGGCTTTTGAAAGATCATTCTCACCCGATTTATCTATTGTGTAACATCCTATCGGTGTTTTTGTTTCAAAGGTAAAATGCCTTCGAAATAGAAATGTTCCGCTCGTAAAGATCCAATGGTCCATTAATCCCAATGACTACACTTGGGAAGCCATAGAATTTATCAAGCAATCATATCTTGGTTATTTTCTTCTTGTGTTAAAGGTGAGAATTTTAAAAACTAGCTTATTAATTTTCTTTTGCTTGATGAAATATATCATGCTGAATAGACCTCATCTCTAGAAATTACGAGGATGCAATTTTCATAAGGGGGTTTGTAACAACCCTGGTTTGGCGATTACTTGTTAATATAATAATAAATTATGATGAGATTATAATTTGTTAATCAAGAGATAAAATATAACTTGGGATAGATAATTTAAGTAAATTATCTAAGTAAAAATCTAAAATTTAAAGTTTTGGAATTTACTTGGGGAAAATTTGAGAAAAAGGATGTTAGATTATTGAATTGATTCGAAAATGGAATTTTGAGGAAAATACATTTAGTTTGGAGAAAACTTGAGGAAAATAGATCTAAATTATGAGTTGAATTGAATGTGAATTAAAATAAAATAAATTGGAGATAGAAAATTTGTTAAAATTGTTTACTTTGAATAAACAATGGGTTTTGGTAAATAATATAGAATTTAGATAGTTTGGTTGGAAATAAATGGCGAACAATGATATTTTGTTAATTTTATGATTAATAAATAAATTAAGTGAGATAAAAGAATTTAATTCCACATTAATTGATCGAAATAAATATAAATGCGGGAAATAAATTTTTAAAAGCTTTATTATATTAGTTTGTGAGAAAATGAGCATTTTATAGCTTTAATTTGGTATAATGCAATAATTTTGCAAATTATTGCCAAAGGTGATTTTTATAAATTGTAAATGAAGTGTTTGAATGAATTATAGTGTATTTTATAAATAAAAAGGTGAAATTTTGTTCTAGAATAATTTTTGGATGTAAAAATGTTGTTAATAAGGTTTGTTGTATTTTATTGGGCAAGAAAACAATTTTTGTGTAAATTTTGATGTTAAAAATAGTGTTTTATATAATAAAAGGTGTAAATTGATGCATTCAATTAAAAATAGAGTTTTAATAAAAAAATTGATTTTAATAGCTAAAATATCTTCTATTTATGTTGTAAAATATTTTGTAAACATAAACATTTGTTGAATAAAATTTGTTTGGTTAAATATGTGAAAATATGTGTAAATTTGTGAAAATAGAATAAATTAAAGTGTAACATTGAATTACTTAGTCAATTTTTCACTAAGTATTTGCAAATAGGCAAATGGATATTTGATTTAAGTCCAAAGTCCATTTCTGGAATCATCTAAGAAACCATATGTACTTTCTCCTCATTTTACTTCTTCTAAAAACCAAAAAAACAACCAGCGAAAGAAAATCATGGCCTCCGCTTAACCCTCCAAACTAGCATCTAAATTTAGCAAAATATAAAAAAGAAGAGAAATCAAGAGATAAATTAGCGAATCAAAGTGAATACATGTAATCAAAACCAAAATCCCAAAATTAGTTCATCAATTCACTCTTTTGAGAAGATATGTCTGTAACTTTCTTTCTTCCTGTCTACATGTTATTTTCTTATTTCTACAGGTCTTGAAGCCTCTTTGGTCTGAAAACTTATCATCTTGCTTCACAAACTTCCCTAAATATCGTGCTAAGGTGAGTACAACTCATGAATTCTAACTTAAACAAGCTATATGCTAATATACAGATTGATTTTGGTTTACCGTAAACAAATTTCTTGCTTGAATGTTTACAATAAAAATCTGTTCGATAGTTCTTCTTTTTATGTTTATAACTCTCCGATTTTGCTATGAAATCATGTCGAATTTTCTACGGATTGTTGTTTGAATGTTTTTGTTTGTGCATGTCAAGTTTCATACCTTGAATCATCTTTAGCTACCTAAAATTGCAGCTCAAAAAGTGAATCGGAGAAGAAAATTAGTGCCTGTAGAATTCGCGTGAGATAGGTCGACCAAACAACTATGAGGGTCGACCATAGGGTCGACCCAGGCAAGAGTTAGGTCAACCTTAGGGTCGACCTATCCAAAGTGAAGGCGACCTATAGGTCGACCATGGAGTGTTTTTTTCGGCCTTCTTTCTTTTATTTTGTGTTTTCTCCAGCTTGTTCTAGTGACTTTTGCAGCTTTTTTTGTGCTATTTTAGGCTTTCCGCATTGGATTATCTGCTAGTTATCTTTTGTACAGTCTTATAGTCATTTTGCAACTAATTTGTACTTATTCATTTGACTCAATATATATACGGTGATTTATGTACCACTAGTGTTGTATCATATTGTATTGTACTATGATGTATCCATTTATACGTATATGTGTGTGTGGATATGTTTGACTATTGTTCTTCAATTTATTGTGTTTATTATTATATTTTGTTCTGATAGATCCGTTAGCCACCTTGAATTAAGAATTTATTGAGTACGTCGATCCACTTGAGAAAGATAGAAAGAAAAAAAAAATAAAGCACTCAATCGACGTATTCAATAGATGTTTAAGACAAAGCTATGGATGGTCCTCTTATCCAGCCCTATTCTCTACATTATCAGACAGTATTAATACACTTTATTAATGTAGGTCTCAGAGTGGGGTGTCAAAAAGACCATCTGCATTTAGTCGAGTTTTCATATAACAACAGTTATGAGACTAGTATTGGGATGGCACCGTTTGAAGTTTTGTATGGAAGGCCATGCAAATCTTCCATTTGTGGACTAGAGACTAGGGATAGGTTGGTTCTTGGTCCAGATTTATTCCCAGAAGCTGCAGATAAGATTGAGGTCATTCGGGCTAGAATGAAGGAGGCTCGGTCTAGGTAGGAAATTTATGCAAATAAGAGACAGAAATATCTAGAGTTCTCAATTGGAGACTAGATTTTCGTCAAAGTGTCACCGATGAAGGGTGTAATAATATTTGGGAAATCGGAGAAGTTAGCTCCAAGATTCATTGAACCTTTTCCTATTGTTGAGAGGATCGGGGGATTTGCATACGGAGTGGAGTTACCAAGCAGTTTAGAAGGAGCGCGTGATGTTTTTCATGTTTCTCATCTTCGGAAGTGTGTTAGAGACCCGGAGACTGCTATTGCACCGACCGTGCTAGATGATTTTTTTGTAGAGTTGGATTTGACAATAGTGAGGAAGCCAGTACGCAAAATTGTGAGAGATGAGAAAAGGATTAGAACAAAGATGATCAGATAAGTCAAAGTCCAGTGGAGCGATGATGACGAGGACTGTACTTAGGAGATTGAGTGCAGGATTAGAGATACTTATCCTGACTTTTGTGATGGTATGTTTAACCTTCTTGTTTGAAATGTTGTGTATATTATCGTAATTTTGAGGATGAAACTCTTCAAGGAGGGGAGTCTGTAACACCCCTAGATTTTTGGTAACATTATTTAGGATATTTAATTAGTTGAATTAATAAAATAATGTGTTGATTAGGGGATTGAGAGTTGATTTTTTTAATTAAGGATAGCTGTGTCATTTAACGATGAACTAAAGAAGGGTTTAAATTGAAATAGAGGAGGGGTAAAATAGGAAAGAGACCATTCTTATGTCCTCCAAGCCTTGGGCGTGTAAAATTTTAAACGTTCATTTCACTTTTAAAATTTTAAAAGAGATCGGCCGCCATTAACAAGGAAAAAAAGAAGAAAAGCTAGGAAGATGCTTAAGCAAATCAAATCTATTTACATCCCCATCTTTTTAATCATAGAGTAAAACCCAACTTGTTTTGAAAGAGATAGTTTTAAAAGGTTTCAAAAGAGATAGTTTGTTTCAAAACAGATGCTTTCGACTTTAATGGGTTTTTGAATTTCTACTCTACTTGAAGGCAAAATCCAAATGGTTTCGACCGAGGCGTTTCTTAATGGTTTCGAAGGGCTGAAATATTTAATGGTTTCGAAAGGTTTCAACATGTTTTAAATTGAATCCAAAGTGCTTTCGAAAGGATTGAGTTTTGACTGCTTCGAAAAAATTTAATGAATGGTTTCGAAAGAGGTGGTTCCCCGGGGTTTTGAAAGAGTTGTAGGAAAAGGTTTTTCCCTATGTTTTCGAAAGGCAATGTAGTGACCTAGAATTTTTGAGTATTTGAAATTATAATATTAACATGATTTTGAATATTTAAAGGTTAATTTTTAACTTGAATTTCAAATATAACCATTTATCGAATAATTTAATTATTAAATTTAATAATTGAATATTGGGTAAATTAGTGAATCTTGAGTTTTAAGCTTGTTAGAGACAATTTAAAGGCTTATAAAATTTATATTAGTAATAATGAAGATGGTAAAACTTTTTAATTGAATTTAAAAGTGATTTGTTCAGTTTTAAAAATTTATCGTTTAAATTGACATTTAAATAAGCCTTCTGAGGCACAGTGTTGGATTTAAACGAAACTAGTTCCATAGGATCCATAATAGTGCATTATTATCGAATTTCAAATTTCATAGCCTTTGGAGTTATCATTTGGCCGTCTGGGATTTAAACGCGCTGAAATTTATATCGAAAATTCAATATAATAATCGGGTCCAAAAAGCTATCTTCTTCATAAGATCGAATTTTGACTCGAAACCTTTTCCATTGCATTTAGAATATGGTTATAACATTATAAACTCCTAGTGACATGCCTCAATAAGGGTTTGAGATTTTGAGTTGCGTAATCGAGATGGTTTAAAATTTTAAATAAATATATACGTTTATTGACTTAACAAAATTCAAATCAACTTATTTTCTTTCTTTTCTCAGCCACTTATGATCTGACGTTAACCCATTCAAAAATGTTTTCCTCCTTCCTACTTTATAAATCAGTCAAGCCCAATGGTTATAGTAAGAAAAGGAAAAAGCTTTCATTCTAAATTTATATCTCGAAGTGCACTCGATGAAAAATTGCAAAACGTATTTCTAAAATCCAATTTTGTAATTCGCTTCGATCTAGTTATGGTTTTGTAGGGTGCGACGAAGTTGTGGGTTGCTCGACAATCGTCGTTTGTGTTCGGCTAAAACTAGGGTTCCATTTTTTATTTAGTTTGTTCCTTGATTCGAGTTTTGGAGGTGATTTTTGGGTCCAGCATCGAATTTCGCACCTAGGGTAGAAATTTCGTGAGGTGCGGTCGAGAGATGGAAATCGCGACCTGTAGCTATCATGTTGGGTTATCTAGTTACGTCTTGCATGGTGAGTGTAGCCACTCCATGGAGGTGCTAGGCGGTTCAAGCTCGAGGCGAGTCATTCGATGGTGGCATTGGTTGGTGGATTCAACGATGTTTTGGCCATGTCGGTGATATCTCATGCAGGAAGAATGGATTACTGGCAACATTTGTTTGGATAAGAAAGTATCTTGATTGGCCGAGTTGGTTTTGGGGTACGGGCCTTGTTTTATATATTTAAAAAATTGTTTTATAAATTGTATCGATAACTTATAGATTGCATAACTCTCACATGCTTGGTCCTTTTTGGATGAGACTTGTTGCATTGCGGTCGGGATGATGTGAGCTTTGAAATGGAACTGGTTCGCACGAATTTGGAGACAGTAAAAATTTGGGCTAAAATCGGGGGTCATCTGGTTTTAGTTCCAAATCGAAACGTTCCAGCGTCAATAAAAATCAATATGAGTTAATCTCACTCAATTTTGATTTTACTTCAATTAATTTTAAATAGTTAAAATTACTTATTGATTGATTGAAAGAATTGATAAATTATTATCTGTTGGATGTGATATTATATATAGTAGTACATATATTAGAGTGATTTATATTCCCGCATATATATAACGAATGAGACCTTATGCGCCCCGCATAATAGCGGATGATGCGATATACCACGATATCCACCTCGAAGTGGGATTGTATTTTTATGTTGTATTAACATCTGTGGATGCAGGGAAAACATGTTAGAGGGTTCCAACTGGATTCCTCAAAAATGTTGAAATTATTTTTTCATACTTAACACCAAACTTTAAGGTATGAAAACTCATCTCTATCTTGAGAAATAAGAATGTGTGTCGAGGCAAGAATAGTTTTCTAGCTTGTCAGATTAATGGTTAATCGAGAGATAGTACTGTTTGAAATCGGGAAGTGGTGGTAAGTATATACAGTTTAATTTCCATACGGCCTGTTTTACTTAAACCAGAAGAATAGTGTTTTGGGTTTATTGTTATTAGTGGTTTTAAACGACATTTGTTTAAACTGAAATAATTACGGTCTGAAAATGGAATCTATCTTAAGACCTGTGAATATATTTATACCATTGAGATACGTATATGGATACATTTCCTAAGCATTGGAAATGTAGTGTTTTGTGATAATACTTATATTGTTAATATAAGTATATGGAAAAGTTTTCTAAGTATTAAAAGGTGAAATGGTATATGAATATACTTATACCATTGAGATAAGTATATGGATATTTTCTTTGTATTGAAAGAAGTGCAGTAGACTTGCGAATATTTCTTTAGAAAAGTATTTTGATACAAGTATTTACAATATGGTTTTAGTTAACGAAAGGATTAATTAAAGAGGCTTAGTAATTGCTTTGTGCTTAACTATGTTTGGCTGAAAATCTAATTGAATTGTTTGTTTATTTGATTGTTAAATAACCGACTATCAAATGTTTGCCAGTTTTTAAAACTGTCATTGTCAGTTCGGAGAAACCAGGATCTGGTATATTATCCGATTATATGATTTAGCATTAGAAAATGCAAGTTACATGGTTGGATATCATTTGTAAGTACGATGTAGGTTGGTGGAAGAAAAGGCTAGTTTGATGCTTTTGCATTACAAACAATACAGCTTATTACAACATTTATTTTACAATGTTTATATTTAAAACTTTGTAAGAAACCCTTCTTACAACTTTTTCTCAAAAAAACATTGTCATAAGCATCCTTTTTACAATATTTTTACAAAAAATGTTGTATTTTTTAATGTTTCCTCCAGAAACGTTATGATAAACTACCCTTTTACAACGTTTTTTGTAAAATTTGTCATGTTAATGTTTTAACAGCGGTTTTAAAAAGTTGTAAAAGCATTGTTTTTTTTTAAAACTAGATACTTATTAACTACACCTTTTTGAATGTAATTTTACTTGTAGGTTTATGTTAAAATTTTTGAATATGTTTAATATTGCTTAAAATATTATAATAACTAATAATTTATAATTAATAACCAATATTTTGTACTTACTTAAATAATTTACAAATCGTAGTTTATAATTACTAATTTATAAATAAAAACTTAAATAGGTAATTATATATAATTTATAACCAATTATTATTAAAAATAATTTATAATTACTAATTATTATCTATAACAATACTTATTTTTTATATTTAATAATTTATTATAACTAATCATTAATAATTAGTAAATTCTAGTTAATATTTATTGATTATACTTAATAATTAATAAAAATAATTAAAAATTAATGTTAAATAATTACTATTGAATAATTCATATTAAATAGTTAACGATTAATATTTGGTTATAATTAAGAAGTAATAGTGATAATTAATAAATAATAAATAAGAAGTAATAATTAATGTAAAATAATTAATAAGTAATTTTATAATTTTTTAAAATAAATCTAAGAATATTCATAAAATTTCAAAAAATTTCTAATATTTAAAAACAAAATCTTATAATAATGAATTCTACATTAAAAACTGTTTTTCAAAAAAAACTTTGTAAATATTTTTTTACAACTTTTCCCTAGAAGTTGTAGATGTTTTACAATAATAATTGTTTTGATCGTAGGTTAAAAACTTTGAGAAAATGATCAGCATAGGAAATGATCGGATTAACGTTAATTATTTTAAATATATTTACAATTGTTTTAAATACTATAATAATAATGAAATTGTGATTTCTAGTTTTGTTTAATAATTTATAATATGTAATAAATTATGGTTGATAGTTTATAATACAGGAAAATGGGCTGGAGGAACTTTTTATTTCATTTTTTGGCCTACGGACGTGGACTTGTTTTCTTCATTTCAAGGACGCTGGCTTTATTTTTTTCCAAAGGAAATACTTCTATAAAATTCAAACTTGCCATTCATTATCATCGATCTTCTTACTTCTTATCTTCTTCCTGATCTAGCTAATCTTCATCCTGATCTTCATGTATCAATCTTTATTTCAAGGACGCGTGTTTTATTATTTTGTTCTCGATCTTGCATCGATCTTCGTTGTATAATTTGATATCGATCTTCATCAAACCATTTCCAGTTCTAGATATGTCAATCTTATTTCTTTTGATCTTCTGTTTATCTTCCTCTTATACACATGTATCGCTTATTAATTATATTTTTGTTTTCTAGATTGTATACACTGTCTCTTTCCTGTTTCTGTTTTAGTTTTAGATTTGTTCCAATGGCAAGTAAGTTTTAATGTGTACTGTTATGTTTATTTAGAATTGTTTATTGTTGCACATTTTATTATTCATATTAAGTCTATTAATATTATATGTTAGTTTGGTGTTATGCTATGTTCATATAACATTCTCTACAGTCGTATTCATAATTCATTTTAACTTAGTTATGCTATGTTCATTTAGAATTTTCTTCTTAATTTATTTATTTTGCTTTCATTTTACATTTATCATTTTCTTTTTCTACTTTGTTGTTCTATGTTAATTTAGAATTTGTTGTATTCATAATTAATTTATTTTGCTTCTAATCTGTTATGCTATGTTAATTTAGCATTTTCAGTTGTTGATGAATTCATAAGATTAAGTAAGTTTACTAATTGATTTTTTCCTTTTGCAGTACTGATATCAACAATGATGAACCAAATAGTTTGCTAGTTATATTTAACGTAATGAGAATTTTTATTCCACTCGACTTACCACGGGTTCTTCTTTATTTGGTGTTAAGACTTAAATTAGTGAAGTTTAGCCACATCTTAGTCCATTTTCTATTGAGATATCTTATGTTGTTGAGAATAAGAATATAATCATTGATACTAGTATTGTGTGCTTTCTAATTTTCAAGAAGAGTGGATATTTTAAGTTGACTATTAAGGGAAATGTTTATGCTATGGAACTTAATATTGGTGGCAGTGGTTTAGGCAATTACAAGTGCTCAAAACACTTCAATTAGTAGCAGTTCTGCTACAAATAGTGATTCACATGCCAATTCTTCTTTTTATTTGAAAGATATGTTGAAGAAAGGTTCAGTAAAAACTATTGTGCATTTTCTTGGTTTTTGCTTTAATGGAACTGAGGATTTTAAGGAGTTTTTAATGACATATCAAATAAAATAGTTACGATTTGATTTTTTTTAGAAATTCTCCCAATAGAATTTCGGTTAATTTCTCTTGGTCTACGGATGGAAGTAAGTTTTATCCTAATGCTTCTTTGGATCATGGTCTACTCTTTTGGTTTTTTATTAGAACTTACAATTTTGGTTGTTCATGTGGAGCCAGTCTTAAAGATGTTAATAGATTAATATTTGAAGTAGATTTGTTAAATCTATGGTTATTAATCAAATTCAAGATGCCCCTATGAAGAAGCCAAAAGATATTATCAAAGAGTTTAGAAGAGAGTACAACTTTAATCTTTCATATTATTATGCATATTGTGGAAAACAATTGGCTTTGAAAAAAAATATGAGGATGATGCTT
Organism: Allium cepa; assembly: GCA_030765085.1. Taxonomy (NCBI): domain Eukaryota; kingdom Viridiplantae; phylum Streptophyta; class Magnoliopsida; order Asparagales; family Amaryllidaceae; genus Allium; species Allium cepa. The sequence goes on along the minus strand of CM060940.1, from coordinate 248,563,044 downwards.
TGTCATGTAATGATTTAAATTGGTATTTGGAGGCATTGCAAAAATATAATCCTGGTAGTTATGTGGCTATGGAAGTTAATCCTTTAACCAATAAATTTGAAAGAGTTCGTATTAGTTTTAGTGCTTGCCAACTTGGATTTAAGTATTGTCAATCATTAAAAAAATTAGATGCTGCTGCTCTAAAGGGAAGATAGGGTGTTTTGTTAGCTACTACTTCTAAAAATAGTAACCAAGGTATGAGTTTCATTTTAATTTTTTTTCTTTGTGTGTGTTTTTTTTTGGTAATGATATATGTAACTATCATTTTCTACAACAGTATATAACTTTTACAGTAGACAGTTTACACTAGAACTGCTTGCTCTAGTTTTATTTAATGGTAGAGCTGCTTGTGCTAGAAATGTTTATAGTAGAAATGTTTGTAAAACAGGAAGTACAATTTTTATGCAACAGTAAATAATAGCCTTCAAAATAACATATGCTAGATTCATATATCATTCTGAAGCTAATTCAATTGTTTACAATAGAAAATATTAACATTAAATACAGGTTTGAATATTTAATATAATTCATGTTTCGTACTATGAATCAATCATTAATTATCTATTTTGAAGGTCTCTTTCCTCTTGCAATGGGCATTGTTTCACATGAAAACAAAGCTAATTGGTCTTGATTTTTGTCCATCTGAAAGAAATGCTTCATTAAGATCGGTCTTTAGTTTTTATGTCCGATCGACAATGCAGTCTCATTTTAGGTGTTCCGAAAATATTTCCTTCTTATTATCATAACTATTGTTTACTTCATATGGACCAAAATATTGGTACCATTGTTAAGGCAGCTAAAGGTGATTCATCAACTGTTGAGTTGTTTAAACTTTGTGCTAGAGCTTCTAATAGGTATGATTTTGAGCGATATTTTTCTAAATTTAAGGATATTGGGGGTACTTCTGTGGAAAAAAAATTTAAGATATAAACCTTTTGACCATTAGGTGGATTTATTTTTTCAAGGTAAGCATTATGGTGAATATTTTTCTAATGTTGCATAAAGTTTTAATACATGGATTTTGGAAGATAGAGTTATGCCAATAATTTCTTGTTTGGATGGTATTCGAGTGAAAGTAATGGGGAAAATGGCTAGAAGAAGAGAGGAATGTCGTTTGTGGATAACGAATCTTTGTCATGTTATGGAGGAAAGTTTGTCTAACTTAGTCGATGTTGACTTTGGTTGGAATTTTTATCAGTCATCGGAATTTTGTGTTTGAAGTTAATCTCCTAAGTCATAGGTTGTTGATCTTTAAAATTGTTTATGTAGTTATAATCAATGGAGAGTTAATGGTTTTCCATGTGTCGATGCAACTAAGTGCATTAACAAGCCTAGGTTATCGGTTTATAATTATGTGGAGGACTATTTTACTAATAACGCTTTTACATCTTCGTATGCTAATGCTATCAATCCAATTCCATATTTTGATAAGTTGATTGTTGTTGAAAATGATGTTTTTATTTGGCCTCCTAAATAGGTTCGTGGTTCAGGAAGACCATCTACAAAGTGGCGTGGTGGATATGGATATCCTCAAAATAAAAGAAACAAATGCAGTCACTGTAACGAAGTTAGTTACAACAAAAGGAATAGTCTTGGTTCTTCCAAAAGTTAGAAATTTTATGTATTTTTAGTGTAATGAAGTAATTTTTTAAGTGTAATGCACTTATAGTGAAATTCATGTGGTTGATCTGTAGTTTTTTAGTGTAAAGGTACTAAATCTTATAGAAGAATGAAGTCAGACTATGTGAAATCATTAAAAAATAAAATGTGTAATGTTCTAGTCATTTTATTTAAATCCATAATATCAGCTATACCTATGTTTGAAATTGTCTTTATTACCATTTAGTCTTTTTATTATTAGTTTGAATATGTAAAACTATGTTCTATATTTGTAAGCTATTTTTGTGCAACAAACTAAGTGATTCGTCTTTGTACATGCTTTGATGTCTTTTAAATGTCAATACTTTTATTACCAGTTTTTACATTTATCTGTACATCCAGTATAAAAATTTATCTTTTCTTTTTGATTTGCTTCTTCGCTTGGTGAAGTACTCATGCATTGCTCAGGTATTTATTTAGTTTCCATACAAGTTCCATTGTTTTGATTAATTTGCATATTTCTATTTTCTATTGTTGCTGAAGGTTAGTTTTTAGGAATCCATTATTTACTTATAGTGCAAAATTTTCAATATGAACTAAGGAATTGCACGAGCTATACCTCATTATTAACATTTCAATCAAATGCCAGTTGTATTTAGCACTTTAGTCAAATGCTAGTTGTAATTAGCATTTCGGTATAAACAGTATACATCACACTTGAAACATAATACACATACCACAACCCGTTTTTGTGTAGAACTAAGTGATCTGTTGTGCACGAACAAAGGATCTGATGATGATGTACTATCTTCATATGATGGGATGATGAGATTGTATAAGTGGTTCTAGGATGAGCTGTCGAACTGATGATGAGCTGATGAAAGGCTGAAGCGAGAATTAGTTAAAAATGCGAGTACCAATCAACATTTAGAAAACTTTGGCAACGGAGGTGGAGATTCCAACAAAAAAAATGAAAAAAATAGTAGTTGTACATTTGTTGTACAACCACAATAGAATGTAGACTTGAAAAGCAGCTGCTGAAGCAAACACAGTCAAAGTGAAGATTCACAATAATCTGGCAGTGGAGCAATAGTACCCAAACGGAACAAGGGCAAGCACAAAAAAATGGACAGGAAAGCCGATGTTCTAGGAATCGGCAGTCTAGGCGTATCTGATGGTAAGCATATCAAAAGCTAAAGCGGGTACAATGGATAAGCATACAAACATTTCAATCGAACGCTAGTTGTACTTAGCATTTCAGTCGAATGATAGTTATAACCAGCATTACAATATAAACAACATACTCATGCTTGAAACATAGTACAAAATTTGAAAAGCATATACAAATGCTAGATGGATAAAATCACACTTTATTCATCATAGTTCGATCACTGGAAAATGTATTTTCGTAGAATGCTAGTTCTATCTAGCAATTCAGTATAAACATTATTCACCACTTCAGAAGCATAGTACAAGCCTCGAAAAGCACATAAAATTGACAAATGAATATATCCATACTTTATCCACCATAGTTTATACACTAAAAATAGTCAACTATAATCGAATCAAATTCAAATCAAAAAGTTCATATCTGTCACAGTAGTCTATACAGGGAAAATATAGCACAGGCATTGGAAAACATATACGAATCTATCACAGTTTAATTACAAGAAGTGGTTCGGTTCCACTAAAATCCGAAGTTCTAAGGAATTTAACTACAGCAGCTAGTCCTATGTAGAGTCCTTGTAGGACTTCCCCACAGACCAACTATATTCTGGATCGTTGAGTATGTCATGTACTGATGCGGCTCTTAGTTTTCTAATTGTCTCCTTTGCATATTTTGCTGGCATCTCATCCTTGTCAAGCCTTTTTATGCACGTTATCACAAGGAATGCACAATCAAGTTTGTTTTAGATATAGAAATATTAGTTAACATTACACTATAATCTAATGCTAAAATAAGATAACATTCTATAATCTAGCATTCTAAAATATAACATTATATTTTATGCACAATATTGATCAATACATTCATAGAGACACTCTGCCTATGTTTGGAGCATGCACCTAACACATAATCTTTTTGTTCAATAGATGCAGTCCAATGAACTGTAAACTAAGAATGCTAGTTTTAAATATCATTTGCATATTCAATGCATTCCACCATAATTTAAAAATACAAATGATATTTTGACTATCAGTTTGCATGTTCAGTGCATTCCAATAGATTTAAAAACTATGTATGCTAGTGTAAACAATCATTTTGGACATTTGATAAATTTATATAAACTTTAAAATACAAATGATAATTTGAACTGTCGTTTTTTCATTTGACCCATTAATATGCACTTTAAAAATATCAATGCTAGCTTTAAGTATCATTTTGTTCATTAGATGTATTCCAATGTAGTTTAAAAAATATGAGTGTTAGTTTTAACTATCATTTTCCATATTCAATGCATTTTGTGGTACTTCAAAAAGACTAACGCTAGTTTTGACAATCATTTTGCATATTCACTGCATTCCAATACACTTTAAAAATATGAATGCAAGTTTAAACTATCATTTTGGACATTCGATACATTTATATGCACTTTTAAATTACAAGTGCTAGTTTTAACTTTCATTTTCTCATTTGTTACATTCCTATGGTACTTAAAATAAGAATGCTAGTTTTAACTATCATTTCTTTACTGAGTTTCAATATGTTAAGACATCTGCTAACTTGAAAATTTGACATAACTAGTGGAAACTTGAAACCCAAAGTATTCAATTGTATGGAGTGTGGCCGGGTATAGGCATTTAATTTATTTGAACTCATAGGTAGAATACAAAGCAACAAAAAGGTCAAATCAATATACTTGACATGGGGTATATTCCTTATATCCTCAATGAAGAAAAAACGAACAAGTATCTTGGCCTATTTCAATTCATTATTGCTTGGGTAGAGCTTTCAATGCTTCCAAAACAAAGCCGAGAAACATGCCTAGTTGTTTTATGCTCCCAATCGTAAGTACAACATTCTAACTTTATGTTAATGTATATATTCATCTCTATAATGTAAATTCTATACATCACATGTTTTAACAAGTAATACAATTATTTTTAGTTCTTCCTAATTAAGCATGTAAATTTGATTTCTCCAAATATATATACAGTGTTGCCTTACCTAGATTTGGGAGGTGGAATATAAAAGCATAAAAAATGTGATTTCAAGAGAAGCTCTCAAGAAGATGGACAGTAGAAAGGTATTTTTTTTGCACAAGTACAAGCAATATATAATGATAGATAAATATATCATAACATAGTGCATATTACCATTTTATGTTGTTATTATATAGCTATATGTTGGATGATAGTAAATATGGCATTATGCAGAATGTAGTATTACAATTTTCTACTGTTATTACTGAAGAATGAAGAATGATAGTTAGATATAGCATTATATAAAAAATTACAATTATATATAGCATTAGTTGATTCACTGTCTGTTGCTCATTCGTTACTATTTTATGTTATTATATAGATTTTCTTTGACATAAGATATATAACTGAAGATGAAAAGGCGCTTGTTGAATAAATGAACTAACAAAGAATTTTTTGTTGGATTCTAATGAACATGCTGGAACAGAAAAAAACAAGAAAACTTGGGTGAATATACAAAATTAAATGATAGGGGAAGAAATGAACTTATTTACTTAAGAATCAAGATCTTGAGGTGGGCTTTTCGGTTGCGACACTTTAGGTTTGTTAAGTTCTTTGTTGAGAATTCCTATTTCTGCCCATTTCTTCATGAACATCGGTTCAATTTTGTTTCTATGGAAGAAAAAAAAATTGGTTGTATATTAATATTAGAGCGATTGTAAAATTATAATTTTATTACAAGGATCAAAGCTTGATTATAGCTGGGGTTTGATGTCCTTCTTGATCTAGTCTTTGGGAAGAAAATCTTCTCTGTAAATTCATCCTTCACAGTGACATCTATTGTTGATATGACTATGTCATTGATCACAGTTTCCTGATCATGTATTAAAGCGTTCTGCATATTAAAAGTTTTAGAATATTTTGTATTATTATTTACATTTATAAAGAAAAAGCTTATACTTATCATCATTGTGGTAGTGAAGTAGTAACTGTTTTCACACAGCTCTTGATGGTAATAAAACCAATAAATGAGCTGATTAACCAAATAGAGAAGATTGTAAGTTCTATGGAATAATTAATTTTTTCTATATTTCTGAACTAGAAATACGTTGCTATTTTTCACTATCATTTGCATGTTCAATACATTCCAATTCACTTTAAAAATTCAAATGATAGTTTAAACAATCATTTGGGCATTCAACACATTTATATGCACTTTACAAAAACTGATGCTATTTTTAACTGCCATTCTCTCATTCAATACATTTATATGCACTTTAAAAATATGGATGCTATTTTTAACTATTATTCTTTCATTTTGTACATTTATATGCACTTTAAAAATATGAATGCTAATTTTAACTATCATTTTCTCATTCTATACATTTATATATGCACTTTACAAATGCTAACGCTATTTTTAACTGTCATTCTCTCCTTCTATAGATTTATATGCACTTTACAAATACTAATGCTATTTTTAAGTGCCATTCTCTCATTCAACAAAATTATATGCGCTTTGAAAATATAAATGCTAGTTTTAACTGTCATTCTCTCATTCTATACATTTATATGCACTTTGAAAATGTGAATGCTAGTTTTAACTATCAGTCTCATTCTATACATTTATATGCACTTTGAAAATATGAATGCTAGTTTTAAATATCATTCCCTCATTCCAGTGCTATATTCATTTATCATTCTTTTTTAAAATGCTATATTTGTCTATCATTACTCATTTTCAATGCATGCTTTTGCAATTCAAAAATAGAAATGTTGTACTCATCAATCATTCTTCATTTTAAATGCATGCAACAAATCAAATGATATATTCAACTATCATTATATAACTATCTATCTAATTATCATCTAACATCTATCAAAAATTGAAAAGTTATATTCATTTATCATCTATCATTTCAACATAATGCATGCAACAAATCAAAGGATATATTCAACTGTCATTGTATAACTATCTACCTAATTATCATCTAACATCTATCAAAAATTGAAATGCTATTTTCATCCATCATCCATTATTTTAACATAATTCATGCAACAAATCAAGTGATATATTCAACTATCATTCTATAACTATTTATTCGATTATCATTTCTCTATTTGATTATATTTTCAACATAAATTATCTTTCTAAAACTATCTATATGACTGCCATCGTTTCAACATAAACTTTCTTTTTTTAAAACAAATTATCATTAAAATGATATATTCAAATATCATTCTAAAGCTATCTAACATTATTGAAAAAATCAAATGATATACCGTAGTCTTTCTTTTTCTATTGATGATATCGTAACAAAGTTTCTATTTATTCATTTCATCTTCATTCAAAGTCTTTGATGCCCTAGTTTTTCTCTTCTTCTTTAGTTCTTCAAGAACAGTATTTGAATCTATAGTGTTTGATGCCCTAGTATTTCGTCTCTTCTTTGATTCCTCGGCTATATTCTTCGAAGCCCTAGTTTTTAAAGCCCTAGGTCGACTGACTATTGGATCAGGTTGTGTTGAAATTTGTGGAGTCAAGTCCTTCGACTTGGCTTTCGAAGTTAATTGTGTTGCTGAAATATTTTGGAGAAGAACATTGGTTTCGGCTGACATTATTGAGGAAGGAGGAAGAAGATGAAAATTTGTTTCGAGAGGGAAAGAGAGTGAAAAAAGAGAAACAGTTATGGAAAAGTTTGAATAGAATGTGCACTCGTGCACTTGTCCTTGAGACAAAAGTTTAATTTTACCGTCTGTGAAAATTAAAAGTTTTCTAACTTCTTCTTTATACTAGTTTTCTTTGTATAATTTTTAATAAATATATACTTATTCAAAATACTAGAATATTTAATACTTAGTCATTTGTAATTGATAATTATAAATTCAAACATTTCAGATTAAATTATGAATTCGTATCTCAAATTATTTATTATTAATTATTAATTTCTAAACATTAACCTTCCTACTTTGTAAAACCTATACCAACTATTCAGCTTAACTAAAAAAGACAAGGTGCCATTATTTTAAATACTGCTCCCATTTTCATTCAATGCCCGCCCTCTACCCCTTTAATTTTCCTTAGAGCCCTAGATCCTTAATTGATCCCCGGATCCTATATCGTCAACCATCATCGTTGCCTCTATAACTTCTTTGGTCCTAAATCCCTAAATCTCGAATCCAAAATTAGCCGCTTTTCTACGATCTTGTTACTTCTTCCCCTTGCCTGACCTTCGTTCGCCTCCATCAAAATGGAAGTTCGGTAGATGCCAGAGCAGTTAAGGAGAAGATACCAGTTCATCCACCTTTCTTCTGTTCCTATTTCATGCTCATGGAAACATATAAGGATCTGTGGATTGGAAGCTAGAATAGGTTAGGCACGTCATGTTTTGGGTTTCTATTAGCTGATATAGATTAATGATTTGGGTATTATTAACCCAATAAATGGATCAACACCCTAGATTGAGTGTGAAAGCACAAACCCTACTTATCAAGGAAAATAAAATTAAAAAGGCAATAGTAAATCGCAGAAAAGGTAAAAAGACGAGATTTTTATAGTGGTCCGGCTGTTAATGAAGCCTATGTCCACTTTATAATTTTTACTAATCAACTATTGTTACAAAGGAGTTTGGATTACAATATGATTCTTCTTTCCTAAGTTAGATAAGCCACCATCGTTAGAGACCACCGAAAGGATCTCAGTTGCTCCTTTGATGGCTGTTGTGAGGAAGAAGAAGAGTAAAGAAGCAATGGTAGAGTTTCAGCAAAGATCATAGCCCATCCTTTTTCTATTGCAGATGGAATGGTATTTATAGCACTTGGAGAACACTTAGGCCAGAATCACTTTACCAGGAGCCTGCATTCACCATACAGAGGAAGTCAAGAAAGATTGAAGGTCATCAGAACAAAGTATTTGGATTGGTGCCGATCTAATCCAATTGGATCATCGTCGATCCAAATAGTTAAGCATTTTTGATGCTTTGACTACTTGGTTGTCTTTCTTTCCTGGTTACGATGCTCTCCGTGTAGTTTCGTAGCTTGTTGACTTGTTTTGATGATGATTAACCTATAAGTTAGATTTAGTTATAATCTGAATCGAATAAGTCTTTACTTCTTGTACTTGGATGCTTGGAATATTATCAAACTCTGTAGATAAGCTAAATGGAGACCAGGAGTGTAAGATAATGGAATAGATATCCAATAAGGCAATATTTTGGATCGGTACCTATTCAACTGGATTGGATCGGTACTACTTTGAAATGTTAGCCTAAAAATAGCTTAAACTTCTTAGGGACATTTATCCAGGCCTTCCGATCAAGTTTCGAATCATTCTGGTTCAATCTAATGTTCCAATTCCTTTTGAATTTTGCTGGGTTAAAAACCTGGTTAACATTTGCTCCCAAAGTATGCTTTCATTGAAAACAATGTGTACTCTAGAATTGTTGATCTTTGAGTTTCTATTTTAAGGAGTTTCATTGGTCGTGTTGACCTATCTTGTGACATGTCAGTGTGCTATTCAGCTTTCAATGTGGATCATCATTGCTCGTGATTACTCAGTAATTTGGACTTGAGATTTTCAAGGATGTATACGAACATCGAGCAGGTCATATAGGGAAAATTTAGGATTATTTGAAGGAGTAAATTTGGATCGGTACCGATCCACTCTAATCGGATTAATACCAATCCAAGTCCTTTATAATTTTTAAAAGTTTCTCTTTCTTTTCTTTTTTGTATAGAAACCAACCCCTTACTTCGATTCATCCATTCCATTTGATCATTCACTTCTCCAGCTGATCCGACCTCTCCAACCCTAGTTAGTCGATCTAAGCATTTCATCAATCAAGGAGCTACCACCATTGATCTCCACCACCAACGCCATCAACCGCTTGTTTCTAAAGCCATTTTCAACGATTAGAGCAAGGAATTGCGGCCAAAATCCCTAAATTCATGAAGATTACCAACCTAATTTGAGTGAACTTCTAGGTTTGGGTCTCCTTAAACTAAAGATCGATCTATCTTATCCAACTCGAAGGTTCGTAGCATGGATTTTCGCACATTACTATATTGGCGATGAAGTTGTGTTAATGACCGATATAGTGGAAAATTCGAGTTGGTTATGACTTTGTGGAAGAAGATAGCAAATTGAGTCTTGAATTTTTCATGGAACGAAGCTAGGGATTTGCCCCGGTGCTCGACATGTTTTCCTATCTTCATCCATCGAGTCGGAATTAAATTGCACCGAGTTACACATTCGATCTCGGCACAGCATCTTACAGAGTGATTTTATTTTTTCTAGGAGGTGATAATAGCTTAGGGTAGCATGTTATATGCAGCTCATGCTGTTATCACTTTCCAGAGAACTAAATCGACTTATGCTGAGAATTCTCTACTTGAATTGGAACCGTCGATCTATAGTTACTCGCTTCGAATTGGTCCTATCATTGCACAGTCAGTGTACCTGGAATAGGAAGAGCTTTCCGTGTATTTCGGACAACGGATCTGGTGAATGTGGCTCACTTAATCGATAATGGGTAAGTATAGAAGAAATGAATTAAATATGTGATACATATCGCTCTTTCTGGTGTGAATGAGCCATCTATGCATAATAGTTTGTTTACTACGTTCAGAACACCAAACTTATTCTCACTTAGATTAAACATCACACACACCCCCAGTTAATACTTTGAATCTAATCGGTGGTTTGTACATGTCAATTATCCCCTGGATTTCAAGTTTCAACCACATAAAGTTCTATAGTTTAGAGATTAGGGATACCCGACCATTTTGAACACAAGCTTTCTTATATAGAATGATGTGAAAATATTCTCGCTACAAATCAGTTGAGGGGAACTACCTCTTTCTAAAGTGGAGTCATCGTCTATCCTAACTGGATCTGTTGCTTCCATAACTTCAGGTCAATATGGTCGTCTGGTTCCAATCGGTCCCGTCGTTGATTGTACTCCTCCTAACTTTAGAGTCTTAATTGATCCTTCGAAGAAAGCTCCTTCAATCCTTACACACAGGATGTTGCGAAGCATTTTCTCATAATATGGTATCCTAAAGGATGACGTGCTTCTACCATCGAGAGGAGAATTTTCTTATGGGCCATCTTCTTCATATGTATGCTGCCACCGATATATGTGCATGTACGGTGTAGTGCCCCCATTCAGTCACTTCTTAATAACAACACTTCAGAACACAGGGTTAGCCCCATTCCAGATTCTTCCAAATGGATATACCATGCTGATGAGCTTATATGTTCTGTTAATGCAAACTCTTAATCATGCTCCGAGCTTTGCTAAGCTGCAGTATCTTCTACTAATCAAGAAGAGAGAGTCTAATCCATCACTTATTTATATTGAGGTTTAGCATAGCGAAAAACTCATACTAGATCTTCCTAGAAAAGTTTCTTCAAATAAGAATTGGTTATTTTTCGCTAAATGTTAAAAAGGATTCACTTGTTTATGGACAACAGGGGGTAAGTCTCTTTCACCATTCTCGGATTTTCCTTTAACTGCTACAAGTGTTCTGAACGATCATATATTCCTTACATTTCTTCCGAAGATTAACAAGGACCTACCACTCGACGCTATTCTTAGCACCTTGAAAGTAAGCGATGCTCAGAAGAGCATAATTAGATTCTTGCTCACAGATGAGAACCTTCATCGTTGAGGACTTTTACACCCTAGGAGGTTCGTTGGATTCGCCGGTGCACTTTCCTGCTCAAGATCACGAACCAGTTCTGTTTCCTCTTCCCATGACTCAAGTAAAGATGATGATGAAAAAGAAGAAAGTGGCTCATCCAATAGGTCAGAGAAAACTCATGAGGAGATCCACATTCAAGTTGGGATAGACAGTCCGCTCAAAATGTCATCGATCCTAGAAGAGAAAGAAGAAGAGTTTATTCCATGGAATGGAAAGGCTTCATTGATTGAAGGAAAGTGGAAGGAGAAATCAGTGAGGGGCATCCTTTAAATGAGGAAGAAATAGATTGGAACATTGATGAGGATGATGTCAACTTAGGCAATAAGGCCTTGGAATTGCGCTTTGGATATGCACCCTCACCTCCTTTGAAAGAGCCTGCTAAAGGAGCTTCTCCCAAGAATGAGCCTATACCCAGCTCTCTATTAAAAGGTGCTGACATTAATTTGGGAGATAATTTGGGAGATACGAGTGACATCATTATGAATATGGGTCACTTAATGAATGACTTCACTTTGGAAGGGTTACCTCCCCAGCCTACCCAGATTTTCCCTATAGGAACCAATGTCCTAACATTAGTCGGCGACCGATCTGGTTTGTGTATTCCATTGGAGCCATTAACTACAACCCAAACTTCACTAGGAACACAAACTTTACGTTATTAATATTTTCTAGTAAGTTTTAGTTCACCAAAGCCTCCTTCCTAAAGCCATTTTATCGCTTGCTGCAATAATCATGTCCCGTGGTTTTTACAGCGATCTTGATTGAGTTTTGGAGTCTGCTTGTTCGTAGAGACAGCCTTCAAGGTATTATGCTCCCTGGGAGATTGACAAGGAGAGGAAAAGGAGGAAGGATGGGGAGGTAGAAGAGCGTCGCATTGTCGAGAAAGATGAAGGCTGTGATAGGGGAAGTGGATACGGGAAGAGGAAGAGCAAGACTGAGTACGGAGTTCCATTAAAGAGCCCAAGAGCAAGAATCTGCATCATAGCCTCCTGTTTCCACTGGGATAAACGTTCCTACTTTCGGTGTCGTGACCTTCTCCACTCATGTTATCATGACCGCTTCTCTCCAGATTTCTAGGATGCTCCTTACATTTTTCCCACTAGTCCCTAATGTCTACAAGCTATATTCCATAATTTCTTCTTAAGGTTGTTGATTTTTATAAGCCTAATCTAAAGTCAGTTTGTGTCGAATCTTATTCTCCCCATCTCCAAGCAATTCAGAGTGGTTTGGAGCAAGTCGTAGGGTAGGAAAGTTTATGCATGCAGCTGTTCACTGTTAATTGGAACAACTACCAAGAAATTCTCTCATTGAAATTCGAAAAAGAAGAATACTAGAAGCATCTCATAGATCGTGATGTGGATATTAAGAGGATGAAGAAGAGATGATGCCCTCAAAAGGGAGAGGAAAAGTTCTTCTTTGCTTTAGGAGCTAAAAGAATCCACTGATCGAACCATACTTATATTTAGAAATGAAATAAAGAAGTACCATACTGATAAGGTGGCTTTAAATGCAATGTTGAAAATAAGTAAGATGATGGTTGATATTCAGAAGAAAACCATTGCCAAGCAGGCTCTAGAAATTACCTCTCTTCGTGAACAAGTTTCGAATTTGGATGCTGAGAAGAAATGGCTAGTGGTAGAGAAGGCAAGAATGGATAATTGCTTTTTAGAGCTACAAGGTACCTTCACAAAAAAGACGAAAGCCTTGGATGCTACTATTTTAGGCTTCTACATTAGCTCCATATTGCATCAGGGGAACCTTGGTTACTTGGGTCTGTTGTTCTCCCATACGCTTACTATAGTCTGGGAAGAGTTTTTGGCCTAAGATAAGGGTGGTGATTACACCGAAGAGGAGGTGGTTCAGGCATATCTAAATGAAGACTCCGGCCAAGCTTTAGGATAGGGCTAGGAAATCTTGAGACCAAAGAGGGAAGAAGCTATTGATGCCGCGGCTGCCACTAAAGCTATTACCGGGCATTTTCCTTCATGCCCTATGAACCATCTTTGCGTTGATGAGGGGATCGTTTCTACATCTCCCATTGTTATGCAACCGTCAAAGGAGGGAAACGGTAAAGGCATCGAAGTTGTAGCGTATGAACAGACCCCACATCAGGTAATTTTCTTATCTCTCCCATGCTTGAAGATTTCCAATTTACACCAGATGAAATTGATGAGATAACAGTCTTTTATTCTAATATTATAGATCAACCCTCTCTTCCTTCCAAGTTACCTCCTCCTCAGGGTGCTGGATCTATTACCATTCTGACCGCATCAACTGTCGTCTCCACATCCGACTTGTAGCTTGGTATGCATTCCAAGTTGCAACACTGCATGGTTTGGATGACTCCACTGTATCTCAAGAGGGGGATCTGGCAGCTACTAGCATACAAAAGTAGGTGGACCAAGCTAACCAACCCGATAAAGTAGAGGCCGAGCAACCGATGACCTAGCAGTAGATGGTAGCAATAAAGAAGAAGAAGGTTGAAGAGCAAAGGAGGTTGTGGAAGAGCTCTTACAAATCCCGAAAGCACAAGGACAAAGGAGAACCTACCAGTGGCAATGTTTTAGAAAGCAAGATCGCTTCGAGCGGGGAGAAGCTTGAGAAGTTGCCAATCAGATGTGGGAAAGGCAATAGGGGAATTATTGACAAGAAGTCATGATCTGTTCGTGTGCCCGTGAAGCGGAGCTTTTGCTTTTTTGGTTGCTTTTTGTACAAGTGCAAAGTCTGCACTTAGCATTTCTTCTTGTTGTTGCAACAATGGTGTTTATACTTTCCTACTCTTGGTCGATATTTTGTGGTTATGGCCCCCGCTGCTTGTTGTTATACGTGAAAACATTATAAGTAATAAAACTATTGAAATTTTTATTGTAACTTCACTTGTCTACTTATCTACATTCCATGCACCGCTGTCTTTTTGTACCACTATTTCTTATTCAGCACTGTTTTATTTAGTCCCATAATTGCTGCCAAAATTCTTTGTTTGGAGTAATAGAACTGTGAAGTATGTGCTATTTTGGTCGATTGTTGGTGTGTGCCCCCTAGTTCACGGGATTGTTTACTCCGAACACTTGATACAAAACTAGTTGGCCCTTGTAGTCTTTCGGATGCCCCCGGCCGGGTTTATACCGCAGCTCCTATCTTTGGGAGCTTCTATTTTTATTTTCCCTATTTTAGATATCTCATTTTGATTTCTGAAATGAGATATCCATGAAGCTTTTTAGTGGCCTTATGGCCAATAATTTACGCACTCAAGTGATCGGCGATGCTGGAGCAACACCGATTACTTGAAATTCTGTTAGGAGATTTCATCGTAATACTGACATTCAGGCCATTGCACGTTGTCGCACATTGGAGTGCTCTTTCCTTGGCTCTAGAGGTGGTGTGCATCTTTTTGTAATATGAGAGTACCTCGTCTTTGGATGCAATTTTGCTGATCCAAGTAGTGGTGTGCGGCTTTCGAAATGCGCACAGTGGGATCGAGGCTTGATCGGTCGCATTTTTGCGAACCAAGAAGTAATGCATAGATTACGAGATGCATGGCTTAGGCAATTTTGTTTGCTTGGATGTGATTCCATAATCCAAGAGGCAATGTGTTGCTTATGAAATGCACGGCTTTGATTCGGACCTTTTCAGGTGTCGCCGGAGCAACATCGGTTCTTAGAAGGCCGGGATCAAGTTCCGTCCATCAGTGGTTTGAGTCAATTTTCTTCTGTCGACTTGACTAGTAGATAGGGTGTACTTAAGTGTGGTTCCACTATCTCAAGTAATGATCGGATGGTTTTGAGTCGATTTGACCCCATCGACTCGACAGGTTACTTATATGAATACGATTTTATTGGTTCAATAAACAAAGTAATTCCATTAACTGAAATAAAAGTTGGGCAAATTTTTCCTATTTACATTCTTTCTGGTATCCCACGATGGCTTATTTGTGAAAATAGGAAATAGATAAGATAATCCAAGGTTAAGTAATGATGAAGCTATTCGCTATTCCGAGCATGGGGAATTTGGATTCCATCAACGGTTATTAGCTTGAAAGTGCCATCCTCTAGCTTTTAGTCGATTGCGTAGGGCCCTTCCTAGTTTAGTCTGAATGTTCCTAGTACAGGATAGACTCATTTGAGGACATGATCTCCTACTTCAAAAGTTCAGTTACAGACCTTGGAGCTGAAATGTTATGCGACCCTTTTCTGGTGAGCGACAGTCCTTAGCTTAGCTTCTTTCCACTTCTCATCGACCATATCGAGCAACTCGAGCAGGAGCCATTAGTTCTGTCTTTGATTGAAGTTTTCTTTTGATGAGAAGGGACATCCAGTTCGACCGGGATTATTGCTTCCGAACCATATGCCAGGGAGAATGAAGAGTGCCCGGTTGTAGATTTTTTCATTGTTCTATAAGCTCATAGTGCAAGTGGAAGTTCATTAACCTAATTTCCTTTAGCTTTAGTTAGCCGCTTTTTGATGATGGACTTGATGATCTTTTTTACAGCCTTCACTTGCCCATTTGCCTACTGATGTGCAGCAGCGAAAAAGATTTTCTTGATTTAGAAGCATTTGCAAAAATCTTTGAATTTAGCGCTTTCAAATTGAGTCCCATTATCCACGATGATTTTTTTGGCACTCCGAACCTGCAAATAATATTTTTAGTGACAAATTTAATAACATTCTTTGTGATAATAGTCGCCGGCTTTTCTACTTCAGCCCATTTGGTGAATCAGTTAACATCAATGATAACGTATTTGGCTCCTCCTTTAGCTATTGGCAATACACCAATCAAATTGTTCCCCTAGATTGTGATGGCCACAGACTGACCATCTGTGTTAGCTTTGTTGAAGGAGTTCTTTTGAACTTGTCGAATCTTTGGCATTGGTCGCAGCATTTGGCATAATCTGATGCATCGCGGTTGACCGTTGGCCAAAAATACCCATATCGGAGAACTTCCTTTGCAAGGGTTTGTCCTCTAATGTAATCTTCATAGTCACCTTTATGAACTTCCTTAAGGATTCTTCGAGCTTCACCATTTGTTACACACCTGAGCAAGGGGTTAGAGAATCCCCTTCGGTAGAGTATTCCGTCTTGTATTACGAACCATGGTGCGTTTCGAAGGAACTTCTTTCATTAGTTCTTGTCTATGGGGAGTGTTCCTCTGAGCAGATAGTCCTAGTTGGTGTCATCCATGTCTTTGGTTTTCAGTCGTTTCAGAAAACTGATCAATATCCATCTCACCTATGCTTGGAGCATTCAGAGTTTCAGCTGGAATAAGTCCCATTGATTAACTTGTCTGAAACTGGCTAATATAGCTAAATAATCCACCTTTGTGTTTCGTTCCCTCGGGATATGAGTTATGGTGTAATGCTCGATGTCGTTCAGCAATTCCTACACTTTGGATAGATACAGGGCGAGGTTCTCTCCTCGGGCTTGACATTTTCCTCTCACTTGATAAACGACTAGCTTAGAGTCGTTATAGATATGCGTGGACTTCATCTCGAGTTCCTTCACCACTTTTAGTCCGGCTATCGATGCTTCATATTCTGCTTCATTATTTATTGCAGGGAATTCCTAGCGTAAGGTGTAGCAAAAAAATCTTCCTTCGGGAGTCTCGAGCATGACTTCTACCCCCGACCAAAAGTTGTTAGATGCACTATCGACGAACAACTTCCAGTGTGCCTCCACTTCTGGAGCAATTTCTTCTTCGTTATCCCGTATTGCAAACTTGGCAATGAAATATGCCAGCGCTTGCCCATTGATTTCCCTTTAAGGATGCTAAGGGATTTCATATTAACTCAATTCAATGTTCCATTTAACAAGTCGGTCAATGGTTTTGGGGCGGTACAATACCAACTTCAAGGGTTGACGAGTTTGTACTATGATCTGGTATGCTTGGAAGTATGGTCATAACTTTTTGGATGCAATCAAGAGGCAATGTGCTAGGTTCTTCAATTTTGGATAGTTTATCTCGGCTCAGTGAATCATTTGTTGATGTAGTATACGGGTCGCTGGACCCTCGCTTCTCCACGTGCAAGCGCGGTCCTTACGTTGGATGAGATTGCTAGGTAGATAAACATATCTTCTCCATCTACCATCTTGGATAGGGTTGGCGGAGTCTCCATATGTTGTGGCAATTCTTTGAAGGCGATCTGACAAACCTAATTCCGCTCGAAGTTCTTTCTTCTTTTCTTTAATGCATCAAAGAACGGTATACATCTGTGTCTTGCTTTTGAGATAAACCGGCTAAGTGCCGCAACTTTTCTATTCAAGCTTTGTAACTCTTTCTTGTTCCTCGGAGCCTTGACTTCCCATAAAGCGGTAATTTGTTCGCGATTTGCTTC
Source organism: Allium cepa (assembly GCA_030765085.1). Classification (NCBI taxonomy): domain Eukaryota; kingdom Viridiplantae; phylum Streptophyta; class Magnoliopsida; order Asparagales; family Amaryllidaceae; genus Allium; species Allium cepa. The sequence goes on along the minus strand of CM060940.1, from coordinate 248,545,232 downwards.
GATGCTTCTGGCACTTACGATGAATCCTAAGACTTTCCAGAGGCTTCCCCGAAGGGACATTTAAGTGGATTGGGTTTCGCTCTATACTTAAGAGTATCTCAAACATTTTGGTGAGATTGTACAAGTGGTTTGTGGCTATTGCGATTTAACTAACATATCATCCACATAGACTTCCATAGTCTTCCCAATCTAATGTTTGAACATGGCGTCGACTAGTCGTTGGTAAATTGTGGGTTAGCAGGTTTTCCTTCTAACCCCTCTGCCTCTTTCAATCTCAAGTGCTAGCTTGCCTTTCATTTAAAGTCTTTCCTTGTGGTAGATTGTTTCATTTTGATCCATTTTTCAAATTCAGTGTCGGGGTGGATAGCGCGGACCAAGGCCATAAAGACCATATCTTTATTTAGGTTACTTACTTCGATCACCATGGTGTTGAACCGACTCATGAAGGATTTCAAATATTCATTTGGTCCCTGGAATAGGCTAGATAAGGACATCATGTCTTTTGGTTGTGCCATGTGAAGCCAAAACTGATTATGGAATTTTGTTGCAAATTCATTGAAAGTGGAGATGTATTTTGGTGGGAGCTTGGTGAACCACAGAGAAGCAATTCCTTCCAAGAAGATAGGTAAACATCTAGATAGAATAGAATTTGAAGCATTTTCTCCATTCATGTACCAACTGTACAAGTGAGGTTTAGGATCTCTAGTTCTGTCATAAGATAGAACAGTCAGCATAGTAAACTTTTTAGGGCACCGTTCATTCTGTATGTCAACAGTGAAGGGAGTACGGCTTAGAACGGATCCCCATTTTTCATCTCTCCTATCCTTACTTTCATCCATCAAGCACTTGATCATATCCACAATATATGCCTCTGATGTCCAGTAGTCCATGGGTTGGCTGTTAGTGACTATGCTAAGTGTTTGATTTTGCAAACGACCTTGGTAAGTAGGCTGAAGCCTAGGCTCTCATGTCTATAGGAGAGCTACTCCCTTGGAGTTCCGTTGGCTTACGGTTGGTCGGGTAGGGGCATTCTGGACCTCCCTGTCGGTATTGAGTGCATTAGTATTTTCTTCCAACTTGTTGTCATCAAGTTGCTTACCACCTTCAGAGTCATAGAGGTCCACTGCTATATCTTCCCATAGGTATTTCACCCCCTAGATTCAAGTTTATAATAGGTTACTTTGCAGTTGTTAGAGTGCTTGCATTTCCTTCTATCTCGATTCCTGCAGCTCCACCAACTACTCTTTTTTGCTTCTACTTTCCATCTCTCCTATTAGGGCGAAAAAGGAAGAGTTTTCCTACTCCGTAGCGGCTACGGGCTTTGCCATAGTTCTTGAAGCAACTAGTAATTGCAAGGTTATGAAGGCATTTAATTTGTCCATAAGAGCTTTTTGGCTATTCTCCATCTTTTGGTTGATTTCATCAACCAACTTTTTCAATTCGCCTTTAGCGAGGACTTCATGCTGAGTAGAAGATCCCGGCACCCGAAATCTGGTGTTAGCTCTAGAATTTGCTCCAGTTAATGGATTATTGGCGTCGTTGACTTCAACTTTCTGAGGATTGGTCTCTTTTCCAACGGTAACAGCTTCTATGGATCTTCCGGAAGCATTTTCCTTTCTCTCCACCATTAACCAATGGCAAGCTCCAACTTCCTAGAGCTTCTTTGAAGGGTCTAGTTTCTGGATTTGGCAGACCCCAAGAGGAAAACGAGATCTATGCTTGAATTCGTTGAGGTTCTCAGTGAAAGAATCAAAATGTTAAACTAAAAAATGGATCAACACCCTGCATTGAGTGTAAAAGCCCCGGCCCTATTTATCAAGGAAAATAAAATAGAAAAAGCAATAGTAAATCGTAGAAAACATAAAAGACAAGAGATTTTTATAGTGATTCGACTGTTTACGAAGCCTACTTCAACTTTATAGCTTTTATTAAACAACTGCTTTTACAAAGGAGTTTGGATTACAATATGATTCTTCTTTCCTAAGTTAGATCAGGCCACCATCATTAGAGACCACTAGAAGGATCTCAGTTGCCCCTTTAATGGCTGTTGTGAGGGAGGAGAAGAGTGAAGAAATAATGACAGAGTTTCAGCAGAGATCAGGGCCCATTATTTTTCATTTATAGATGGGATGGTATTTATAGGAGCTGGAGAGCACTTAGACTGGGAGCTTGCATTCATCATTCAGAGGAAGTCCAAAAAGGTTGAAGGTTATCAGAGCAAAGTATTTGGATCAGTACCGATCCAATCCAATTGAATTAGTATCGATCCATTCCAATTAAATCGTCACCTATCCAAATAGTTAAGCAATTTGATGCTTTGACTACTTGGTTGTATGTCTTGCCTGGTTACGACGCTCTCCATGTAGTTTCGTAGCTTGTTGACTTGTTTTGACGATGATTGACGTATAAGTTAGATTGAATTGTAATTTGAATCGGGTAAGTCTTCACTTCTTAAACTTGATGCTTGGAATTTTATCAAACTCTATAAATAAACCAAGTGGAGACCAAGGAGTGTATGGCAAGTGGAATGGAGATCCTATAAGGCAATATTTTGGATCGATAACGATTCAATTGGATCGGACCGGTGCCGATCTAAAAGTTTAGCCTAAAATGGCCTAAACTTCTTAGGGTCCTTTATATTGTACCTTTAGGCTTTCGGATCAAGTTTTGAGTCGTTCTATTTTAATCTGAATGTTTCAACTCCTTTTGAATTCTGCTAGGTTAAAAATCCGGTAAATAGGTTTGGAACTGGGTTTTGCTGCTGCTAATTAGCGCGTTTGAATAGGTTAGATATGTCGATTTTGCTGAATTTTAAGCTATTATCTTAATGCATTGGCTAGTGGTTCTTATTGATTTTGCTACTGTAGATATATTGATTTTGGTACTTCTTACGCTTGCCCGTGTTTGAATAGGTTAGGTACATCAGTTGTTGCTTCTTATGGGTCAAAGGTGAGATTTTATCTCCGTTTATTTAACAACAGAGTACTGAGAGTAGGCATACTATTTACTATTCTTTTCTCTAAATGCTACTTTATATATACTACATTTTTTATGTTTTAGAATCTAAAACTATCGTCTTACTGCACAATAATTAGATAAGCTATGCACTAAAATTTGATTATGGTTGAATCTTTGATATTATTGACAGTTCAGAATATAAGTTGACGCCGGAGAAGATAAAGCATCAGCAAGGAGGGAAATTTATCTTCAATATAATCTTTGTATTTAATTTAACTACTAGTTGAAGAATAAGTCTGCAACGTAAGAATAGGACTCTCTACAAATAAGGTAAGAATAAGTATGTAACATAAGAATAGGTCTGTAACGAATAAGGTAGGCAAGTTCTTTATCTGTTAATATCTATAAATAGGAAACCTGTATACAGATTGTAATTTTAATTTTGAGAAATAATCAAAATCTTTTGAATCATTCTTCACATGGTATCAGAGCTCAACGGTAATTCTTGATATTCTTCGTTCCTCGTCTTCATAATGGCTTCTTCAGAAGAAACTCCACCTACACCCAATTCATCAGCAACAGACCCTTATTTCATTCATCCCTCCGACAACCCAACCACTGTGCTGTTCTCTCCTCTGCTTCAAGGTGATAACTATGCAACCTGGGTGCGTGGTATGACAAAGGCGCTGAATGCAAAGAAGAAACTAGGATTCGTGGATGGATCTCTTCAATCTCCAACAGATCCAGATCAGCAAGCCTGTTGGAAACAATGTGATGATTTGGTTGGAATGTGGATTACAAATTCGGTTGATAAGGAGCTCCGTGCTAGTCTGATGTATGAAGACTCCTCTTACGCAATATGGAAAGATCTAAAGGTACGATTTAGTCATTCCAATACACCAAAGTTATATCAATTGCGCACTGCTGTCTCTGGTCTCAGGCAAGACTCTCTTTCTGTGACTTCATACCACACCAAACTCAAGGCATTGTGGGATGAAATAGATTCACTCACTCCTACTGAGCCATGTATCTGTGGTTCCGGGAAACTCTTGCTTGATCGTCATGAAAGAGATCGCACCATGGAATTTCTGCAGGAACTTCATGATACGTTTTCTAGTCTTCGAAGTCAGATTCTTTTAATTGAGCCTTTGCCTTCTGCTCAGCGCATATTTAATCTCGTCAACCAAGAGGAAGAACAACAAATCATCAATGCTCATTCAAATCCAGTCATTGAGTCTGCAGCCCTTAGTGTCAATAAGGGTGATTCTCGCCAGTCTCGTCACAACAATGGCCATTCTAATGCCACACATAAGCGCCAACGACCATATTGTGATCACTGTAATCGTTGTGGCCATGTTCGAGCAACATGTTACCGTCTTCATGGGCGTCCTGATCAGCCACCAGCATACGCAAATGCTGCTGTCACTTCGTCATCTTCCGCTTCAGCCACTCCTAATCCATTGACGTCTCTCTCTGCTGAACAGTATGCACGCCTCTTAGCATTAATCACTCCACCAAATGAAGATGTTAACATAGAGCCTCGTGTCAACAACCTGTCAGGTAATAATAAAATTATTAGTAAAGATTCTTGGTTCATCGACAGTGGAGCAACAAATCATGTTTGCCCTTCTTTACATCAATTTTCTTTTTTTAAGAAACTTTCACAACATATTTCCGTAGAACTTCCTGATGGTTCATATGCTGATGTTAAGCATATTGGTGATGTTCCTCTCTCACCATCTCTCACTCTTTCGAATGTTTATCACATTCCAAATTTTAAGTTTAACTTGATTTCTGTAAGTCAGTTAACTCGTTCTCTCAATTGTATTGCGCAATTCACTCGCAATTATTGTATTTTTCAGGACCAAGTAACGAGGAAAGTGATTGGTAATGGGACATTAGCAGCTGGTCTGTACCTTCTCCATGTACCACCAGACTTGACCTTTTCACCAAAGTTTCTTTTCAATAAAACTCCAGTAGATCTATGGCATTGCAGACTTGGCAATCCAAATTTAGATCGTTTTAAGTTTATTTGTCGCTCTATCAATTATGTTCATTACAATTTTAAATTTACTTGTGATGTTTGTCCACAAGCAAAACAGACTCGTCTAGCTTTTAATAAAAGTAGTATTTCTTCCACTCATTGCTTTGAACTAGTGCATTGTGATATATAGGGACCATTTGTCACACCATCTCTATCTGGTGCTAAATATTTTCTAACCATTGTTGATGACTACTCACGGTGTACCTGGGTATATCTAATGCATGTTAAATTTGAAACATTCAAGTTTCTCAAATATTTCTCTCAACATGTTATCACACAATATTCTACGAAAATTGCTAAAATCTCAACTGGTGCACAAACCTTATTCCTCCCTAAACTCCAATGTGTTAGATCGGATAATGGGAAGGAATTCCTTTCTCGAGAAATGCAAACTTGGTTCTCTGAAAATGGCATTCATCATCAAAGAAGTTGCGTCTACACTCCTCAACAAAATGGAGTAGTAGAACGTAAGCATCGACACCTTCTTACTGTAGCTCGCGCTCTTCGCTTCCAAGCTAATGTTCCTATTGAGTATTGGGGTGAATGTATACTCACTGCCACTTATTTAATTAACAAGTTGCCTACTCCAGTACTAGGGCACAAATCCCCGCATGAAGTACTTCTTGGCTTCCCTCCTGATTATCGACGTCTTCGCATATTCGGGTGTCTTTGTTATGCTCATAACAAATATACCAAAGATAAATTTGATCAAAGAGCTAAACCAGGAATTTTCCTTGGGTATCCTTACAATCATAAAGGCTATATTATTCTTGACATTGACATAAAACAAACATATATCTCACGAGATGTAACTTTTCATGAGCATCTCTTCCCTTTTAAAGATTCCTCAAATATGAGTGAAGATTTTTTAAATTCTACTGATGTTAATCTTCCTCCTTTTTTCTATGATGATGACTACATCACTCCCACAAGCTCACCTTGTGTGCAAAATCAATCAACTCCACACTCAAATGTCCAATCTGATGGAACCCCTTCTTCTCCACATGATCACACAATACACAATTCATGTATTAAATCTCCATCACCATCTGAATGGTGCACATCGACACCTCCTCATGCTGGGTCTGAGTATGTTCATAATGAACCAGCCCAAGCTTCTAATATCCCTGCACCTCCTACCGATTCACCCATTCAACATGAACTTCCCCTGCGCAGGTCAGAGAGAGTGACGCACCATCCTACATATTTGGATGATTATATATGCACAGTTCGACAGTGTACCTCCTCTTCTCCTTATCCGCTAACTGATCATTTTTCTCTTTCCAAGTTCAGTACACCGCACCGCGCTTTTTTATGTACTGTACTCACGTCTGAGGAGCCTAGAACATTCACTGAAGCAATGAAACATTCTCACTGGCGTGATGCCATGGCGCGAGAAATTTCAGCTTTGGAGGCAAACAACACCTGGACTCTCACACCTCTTCCTCCTAATAAATCCACTATTGGCTCCAAGTGGATTTATAAAATCAAATCCCGAGCAGATGGATCAATTGAAAGATACAAAGCTCGTTTGGTCGCAAAAGGATATACACAACAAGAGGGCATTGACTTTCATGACACATTTGCGCCTGTAGCCAAGCTAGTTATTGTACGAGCACTACTATCTCTTGCTGCAATTCATGGTTGGTCTCTTCATCAACTTGACGTAAATAATGCATTTCTTCAAGGTGACCTTAAAGAAAATGTATACATGAAGATCCCACCGGGTTTTCAGAAAAATGGTGAAACCTGTGTGTGCAAACTCAATAAGTCATTGTATGGTCTTAAACAAGCCTCTCGGCAATGGTTTGCCAAATTCTCCACAGTCCTTCTCAATGAAGGTTTTACTCAGTCTCATGCAGACTACTCCCTTTTTATTTTACGTTCTACGACATTTTCAATTTTTGTACTAGTATATGTTGATGATATCATCATTACTGGAGATAATGACTCAAAAATTAATGATCTCAAGAAACGTCTAGAATCCAAATTCTCTATTAAAAATTTAGGCCGTCTTCCATATTTCCTTGGTATTGAAGTCTCTAGATCTTCATCTGGCATTTTCTTATGTCAACGCAAATATGTGCTAGATATCCTCAAGGACTCAAACCTTACTAATGCCAAGCCGTCTTCTTTCCCCATGGAACAACATTTTAAGGCTCTTCAAAATGCTGGGATCCCTTTATCTGATCCTAGTCAATATCGACGTCTCATTGGTCGTCTATTATACCTTACAGTTACACGACCAGATATTACTTTCTCCGTCAACTACCTTAGTCAATTCATGCAACATCCATGTACACCTCATTTAGATGCTGCAATACGCATACTTCGTTACTTGAAGGGCACCATTAACCATGGAATTTTTTCATCCTCTTCAAGTCGTCTCACTCTTCAAGGATACATAGACTCAGACTGGGCAGGATGTCCAACCACCAGGCGATCAACGACTGGTTATTTCACAATGCTTGGTTCTAGTCCACTCTCCTGGAAATCAAAGAAACAACCAACTGTGTCTTTGTCCTCAGCAGAAGCAGAATATAGAGCTCTAGCAAAGTTAACCTCTGAACTACAATGGTTACATTAACTTTTTAAGGATTTAGGGGTTTCCATTCAACAACCTATATCTGTATTTTGCGATAATCAAGCTGCAATTCATATTGCAGAGAATCCTGTTTTTCACGAGCAAACAAAACACATTGAGATCGATTGTTATTTTGTTCGTGAGAAAATCATGTCCGATTTAATCAAACCAATTCATATTCCATCCGCACATCAACTAGCTGACGTATTCACAAAATCACCTGGAGCAGATCAATTTCGGAGGTTGGTTAGCAAGTTAGGCGTTCGTTCGGAGAATCCTCCCGCTCCAACTTGAGGGGGGGTATTGACAATTTAGAATATAAGTTGACGCCAGAGAAGATAAAGCATCAGCAAGGAGGGAAATTTATCTTCAATATAATCTTTGTATTTAATTTAACTACTAGTTAAAGAATAAGTCTGCAACGTAAGAATAGGACTCTCTACAAATAAGGTAAGAATAAGTATGTAACATAAGAATAGGTCTGTAACGAATAAGGTAGGCAAGTTGTTTATCTGTTAATATCTATAAATAGGAAACCTGTATACAGATTGTAATTTTAATTTTGAGAAATAATCAAAATCTTTTGAATCATTCTTCACAGATATGCTTGATGAATAAGCCACTCCTACTATGTAGAGGTATGCTTAGATTTATGAAACTCTCTAAAAGTTGCGCATTCATTTTAGCTCTCAAAAATATAAGCTTCAAATGACACAATCTACTTATTTTATTACTGCCAAAAATTATTGAGTTCTATACTATATTCACATATTAGGAATGTAGAGGAATATGAGTTTGCACCCATTTGTCTAATTTGACAAAGTTTTAAAAGAAGAAAAACTATATCTTCAATATACATGAGTTTCAAAGGCAATATTTTGTCCAAAACTTGCAAATTAAGGAGAACTGCATAAGACATAGGAGTTTTAATCATCTATTCTAGCAAGTAGCAAACCATTTGTTTAAAAATAAATGTGGGTCTCTATACAATTGATAGTTTGGAGAAGTACTAAAATATACTTAATACTTGATGTAGAAGACTAGACAAATCATTGATTTAACTTAGGCGTCCCAGTTTATAAGTGAATTATGTTGGTATTCAGTCTTGCAAGAGTATTGAGCACATGATCCAACTCATTGATACCTAAATGTTTAGAGAGATCTTAAATTTGCTTTTTTCCATCCTCCAAAATTGCTCTTTCCACCTATAATACATCTATACACACACACATCTATATACACACATATATACATATACATATATACACATACACACATACATATACACATACACACATAAATGTATATACATACGTCATATACATAAGCATACACACCGAAGGGATGAAATACGATAAGGTTACCATTGTCGTATTTGAAAGATGGTCCTAAGCAGCTGACTTATATTTGCTGATTACAGATAGAGCTATTGATCATTATGAATTTACTGCAACTTTTGATCATTATGAATATACTGCATATGGTATTTACTCTTTATCTTTTTAATTTGTAAAAATTATATTATTTACACCTAAAGTTCATTGAGATATTGTTAGTATAGAGATATAGTTTCCATTATAAGTAGTTATACATCATACATATCACAAATCACAAAAGCACTACTATATGGTGAAGAATATTTTTTTCTTGTTTGAACCATGTTAATAACAATAATTTATGCTAAAAATAGATACTTCTCTGCACTATACATGGATAAGGCGGTAGATGGGTTGTGGTGTTTTGGAATTAGTTGTGTCCAATGAGAGTGCTGAAGTTCCCAACAATGTAACATAGACGAGGTATTAGGATGGTGGGCTTGTCATTGCATCAGGGGCAAATTCTATTCTTAAAGATAGATTGGTAGACACATGTAGTAGATAAAACTAATCTGTATGATGAGGTAGGAGGGAAGTTAGAAAACTTCGGCTGTTCATGGAATGCGTATGTGAAACACATGACTGGCTTTACGAACAATATGGAAACTGTCTGTGACAGTCAGGATATAGTGCGCATGGAAATTATAGATGATGTGGATAAAGATGCTTCTATGCATGTTGCCAATAGTTATACTATTCTTGTTTTAGTACGTGAGTATGAGAGAACATGTGTTGTCTTTTGTGAAAAACTGGTTGTGTTCATACATGTATTTTATTTGTGTTTGAACAACGGTTAACTTATTTTGAATGGAAATAATTTCGAATAGTGTTGTTTATATTTGGTCATTGAATTTTACTTGAATTTATGAAACTGTATTATTATTGTGCTTGTAATCTGCCAGTGGCGGGTTGGAAAATGCAGAATTATCTATGCAACATTTTTTAAAAAGTTGTAATATATATTTCACAACTTTTCAAAAAAGTTGTAAAATATGTACCATAACGGTTTTAAATAGTGGTTAAATAATATTTTACAAGGATAAACAGTTGTAGTTTAATATATTACAACTCTAACAAATGGTTGTATATACTCTATTACAATGTTTTATCGCAAATTTTTTGAATAGTTGTAATAGACATAGAGCCCATTACAACTGTGGCTAAGACGATGTGATATCTCGAAATTTTTGGCAATATCAATTTAATAATCTTTATTTAACATTAAATTGATTTGATAATATTGATTAATAAAATATGAATTGGTTTAATAATCTAATTAAATAAATAATTAATTAGTGATTTTATCTTTTAAAAGATAATTAAATTGTTTTCTATTTATAATGTATATGTGTTTGTACAAATTGTAAATACATAAGCTTTGTTTTAAATTTAAGAAATAAAGTCATATTTTCTAATTCTAATATTTTTGATAATTTGAAAATTATGATTTAAATTAATATTAAGCTTTTCAAAGTTATTTAATTAACAACTATATGGTTTGTAAATACTTAATATAAATGTTAATTGCTTAAAATTATATTTTAGCTTAATTTTTATATTTAAATAAAAAGTTTCTTTCACTTATTTTAAATATTACTTGATATATATGATTTGAAATAGAAGTTTAAAATACAATATAGCATATGGTCTTAATTCATTTAATAATAGAAGTGATTTATAATCTCTTTTATAAATTATTTAAAATTGTTCAATTTATTATTTTCAAATGATAATTAGAATACTTAGCTTTTATAAATATAATTGATTTTATTTTCTTTGAAATTTTCTATATATTTATATAGGTATTTATAAACTAATGAAATATTATAAAAGCTTTCATGTAAACAATTTAAATAAAAAGAAATAAAACAAAGACATGTGTTAAGTAAAGAATTAAGCAATATGACAAGTGTCATTTTATTGTCATCTTTTCCTTTTATTTTGTTAAAACAATTTCATCCTTTTAAACATTGTTTCTTCCTTCCAATTCTTATTTTTATCTTCATAGTTTAAAAGCTAAGTTATTAAAATCTGAAACAAAAATCTGTAATTCATTCCTCAAAGTAAAACCAGAAAAAAATCAAATTCAATTTCAAAGTTTCAGATCCAAAACCAGAATACAAATCAGTAATATCATTTGTAAATCAAAACAAGTTCAAACAAATCTACAAATCCACTTTCAAATTTTTAGAAACAAACCTATCATTCCTCAGATCAAAACCTGATACATTTCCAAATATCAAAACCTTTCGCCTATAATCCATTTTCTGGAAGCAACCTGGAATCAAAATTTTGCAAAAATCAAATGTCTTCATTTTTCAAAAACCAAAGAAATCAAGCCTGCATTTCTTTTCAAATCTGGAAGCCTGCATGCAACCGCAAGTATTTTCTTCCAATCTGGAAAATATCTGGAAGCATGTTCAAACAGTCATCTCTGCATGCAACTACATCTTTTCAAACTAAATCTAGCATTCCAGTTTTCAAATCAAATCAAGCGTTCAAGTTTTGAAAAGAAGCATTCCAGTTTTAAAGACAGTTCAACCTTTCAAAATCTAGTTGCTCTATTCATCCTCTTAAAATCAGGTACGTAACTTTTTGTTAAAATTACTTAAATTTAAACATGATTGCATGATTATTCTTGTGATAAGTATGATTTGTGTGGATATAGATAAGTAAGTTTGTATATTTATATGTGAAATATCTGTGAATATTTGGATGTAAATGTGTGCATGCTTGTTACAATTGAAATACCTCTGTTCTTTGCTTTTTAGGACCCAGATTTGCAAAAAAATCCCTATTCTTTTGATCTAATAACTGTTAGAACTTAGTATGTGAACAAATGTTGTTTGTTTGATTATGAACTAAGTTTTAAAATTTTATTTAAGTAAAAACAACTTGCATGTCTCTGCAACACAAAATAGAACAGGCAAATGTTAGTTTGGTCAAAAAATTAAACATTCCAATTTATCAATTCAGGAATGTAAATTGAATTATTAACCAAAACATGATTTTTGAAACTAAAATCCAAATTTTTAGTATTGAATTAAGAGAGCGGTTTGAGTTTTCTCAGAAATGGCAAATTGGGAAATCTCTAGTGATCTGGATGATCTGGAGGTTCGGGATTTCTTCTGGTGATAGTAGGATAATTGGGGAATCATGGAAAAATGCCTATATGGTGATCAAGTTAGTGTGGCGACAATGGTAGATCAGTGAAGTTTGTAACCCTAGTTTAGATAGGCTAATTATATTGGGTCGGGGTGATGGCTCTGGTTAATCGAGTGTATCTGGCTTTTGGGAAATGGAAGAGTGGTTACTGACGAAGTTGTGGCTGGAGGTATAGGTATTCTGGTGATCGGAGATTGGGAATCGAAGATGTTTCAGGTTTTGGTTCTTGTTACAGGTTTTGGGTTGAACACTCGAATTCGAGTTTGTTATCGGTGTTCTGATGTTCGTGATTATGTGCGAGGTTGTTATCTGATGTGATAATGTTATAGTAGTTGACCGGTGATGGTCAGAGCCACCGTGCGTGTGCACGGTGCTCTTTTTCTTCTAATGATCTGGGCATAGTAGGTAGGGGTATTGTACTCGAGTAATACTCAAGTCATTTGATGTTATGCCCGAAGTCAAGTGAGGTTAGACTCGAAACAAAATAGGATAGGCTCGGGTAAATTTTGTTACAGGTTTTAGAAACCTGTCAATGTTTAAGTTTTAAAAAAAAATGAAACTTAAATTTTGAAGCAAGATTTTAAACAAGTTTTAAATCAGTTTTTAGTATAGATTCAAATCTAAATGTGTGTTCTAGTTTGAAATAAAGATAATTTTTATATATTTAAATGTTTAATACAAGTTTAAAATGTTTAAAGTAGTTTTTAAATGGTTCGAGTATTAAGACGAATTTTAAAACTAGAAGTAAGATTTAAACCATGTTTTTAAATCTGGATTCAAAGCTTAATTTGAATTCCAGTTTGAAATAAATAAATTTTTTGGATTTAAAATGCTTTAAAACAACTTTAAATGTTTTAAATATGGTTTGAAATTTAAAAATGAATTTGGTTTAAAATTCTTCTATAATTCTTTTAAAGACAAGTATTTCTTTAACATGTAATTAAAAGGTTTTTGAATTGTTAAACTTTGTTGAAGATAAAATTGTATTCATTTTAAATCTTAAATTTAAAATGGAATTTTAAAGTAAATTTAAAAGCAAATTGTTTTTTTTTAAACTTTGTTAATGATAATTTAATCATTCATAAGATTAAGGTTTATCTTAAAGTTAATTAGGATTTAATGATTTACAATTCATTAAATTATTAAGGTAATTAAGATGGATCATTCATTAATTTAATTAATTAATGATTTGGGTTAATTAATTAAGTAATTAAGGGTTTAATTTAATTAATTAAAGGATTAAGTAAGTCAATTAAGATTAATTAATTTGTAATTGAGAGATCACTAATTAGATAAGATTTGATTTTAAATTTATGATTTGAAATTTATTAACCAAGTAATCAAAAATTAATTAAGTCATAGATTAACACTTAATTAATTAAATAATTAGAGATTAGTTAATGGGTTATTATAGATGCATTAATTCGTAATTAATAATGATTAATCTCAGTTAATTAATTTAGGGAAGTAATTAAATATTTGTTGATAGTTAATGAAGGTTATTAACTTAGGATTATTTAATAATTAATTAATGTGATTAATTATAATAATTAATTAGATTAATTAATTTAAAGATGATCTTTTGTGAATTGTTTAAGTGTAATTACTTAATGGAAGTAATTAAGAAATTAATTACTAATTGTAATTAATTAAGTTTATTTTGATTAGTTTAAGTTAATTAATTAAGTTCAATTAATTTAAGATAATCACTGGATAATTTAAGAAGTAATTACTCAATGTAATTAATGAAGAACAATTACTTAGTGAAGTAATTAAGAAGATAATTAGTGGATGTAATTATATTGAAGGATAATTAGGTAATGGAAGAGATTTGAAAATTAATTACGTTGTGTAATTAATATGAAGAATAATTACTTAGTGGAAGTAATTAATAATTAATTACTTAGTGTAATTAATTAAGAATTGATTAATAAAGTTATTTAAAGATAAGTAAGAGGTGTAATTAATTAAGTGTAATTAATTACTTAATGAGATTAATCTAGGGTGATTAATAAATATAATTAATTAAAGATTAATTATTAAAGATAATTAATTAAGGAGTAATTAATTTATCTAATGAAGTAATTAAGGGTAGTTAATTACTGAATGTGATTATTCAAGATGTGATTAATCAATATGGTTTAATCGATGATTAATTACTTAATGTAATTAATTTAAATAGGGTGATTATAAATAAGAATAATTAGGGATCTTTAATTAATATAATGATGTAATTAAGGATTTATTAATTAAGGACAATTAATCAATGAAGGAATTAATTAATGTAATTAATTAAAGATTAATGTAATTAATTATAGTTAATTAATTATTGAAGTAATTAAAGGTTAATTACTGAATTTGGTTTAGAATAATTAATTTGTGAAATTAATTAAAGGCTAATTACTTGAATGTAATTAAAGTATAATTAATCAAGGGTGATAAATTAAGGTGATTAATTAGAGGGTAAATAATTAATTGATTTGTAATTAATTAATGGTTATATAAGCAAGATTTATATTGATGAAGTAATTAATTTAATTTACTTTAAATTAATTAGAGATGAAGTAATTAATTTAATTCATTTTAAATTAATTATAGAATAGTGATTAATAAATCATTGCTTATGAATGCTGATTGATATTGATTCCTTGAATGGTTTGAGATCTCAGATATGAGATAAGTGATGCTATGTGATATGGATGCTTTGGTTCATTGTGATGATAATATGAGTTATCTATTTGTGATAATGATATGGATTTATCTGTTTATGATGATAATGTTAATTATCTATTGTGATATGTGAGTTATCTATTTGTGTGTATATAGATAATAGAATTGAATTGTTTTAAACTTTAAAACAACTTGGACCTAAAAGATGGCGTTTTGGATTTCGATGAGACCGGGATCAGGTTTCCAGATTTGGATATCCGAAAACCACATCGATCCAAATTAGCGATAGGTCGTGAATCTCAAGTGAAGATGAAGATTCTGAGTGCAAGGGTTATCGTCGTTAACTCTGAGGGTGATTCCAGAATGTGTGTAACGAGATAATGCCTTCGGTTTCGTTCGAACCCGGAACGAACTTGTATGGATTAAATGCTTTCAAACATAGTTAGGTGGACGATATGCATTCTAAGAGATGTGTTCTCTAAATGTAATCGTAGCCTCAAGCCTCATCAACCGGGAATGGCTAAAACAGGGGGGTGCAGCAAGGTTAAGTGGGTCATGCCCAAGTAGGATGAGATGAACTCCTGTCTAGAAGTCCCTTTATTTGGCTGTGTGGGGGCAGTTGATTGTAACAACTGTCGGGGTTGTCTTATTCGAAACTGTTCAGTAAGGTGGTTCCGGCCTTGTGTTGCAGGGGATTTAGGGTAGATCGTCGGTACGGTGATCTAGGCCACGTACTGTGACGGGCGGTGCCTAAGTAGCCCTGCTATTATTGGAAACCCATTCTTCCTACGTGCCCTTACGGTTTTGATTATATTACCCACTTTTGTGGCTAGTAGCTGGAATTTAATCATGTAATAATTTCGGCTATTTCTTATTTACTTGAAAACCCTAGACACTATTATAATATCATCGGATTTGCTATCAAATGTTTTGGTTAGCGTAAGGTAAAAACTTACCCATGTTTAGTTGTGAGGAGTCTTACGTGATACCTTTTGTTTCAAAGGCTTTTCAAAGTTAAGCAACCTTAACCTGTTACTCACACCAGACCCATGTCTGACCCAGAGTTTATTTCTGTTTTCTTAAACTCTTGGGAACAAAAATTTTACGAGTAGCCAAGGGATTCAGGTTAGCCTTGGCGAATTATGGAGGAGCAATGGAGCTGGAGGCTTCAGCATGTAAATATATAGTGTTCCACTGTGTTGATATCTGTATTGTGTATAGAGTTGTATAACTAGACAGGTGTTTATAACTGTCTAGTATGTAATGTATAATCTGTGTAACTCTGATTGGTGTTGTATATTATGTAATACTTATGTTATTAATATAATTTATTTGTTCCGCTGTTGAGATTTTGGTGTTGTTTCTTCTTTCTCTTCTTTGTTTTAACTTTTCTATCCCTTTCTTTCTTAAAGATGATGTGTCATTCTGTGGAATGAATGGCGGGTCTTCACAGTTGGTATCAGAGCGCTAGGTTAAGTGAATACCTAGGCTCTGGAGTGATTTCTTTCTTGAGAGAGCGTATTTGTAATTTTGATATATATATATATATATATATATATATCTACCTATCTGTTGGGTTACCTGTTCAGGTTTTCCAATATAAGTTATAAAGGTAGATGGGGTAGTGGTGTGTGTAACATGACTATCAATGGTTGGAGTTTGAATGTTTGAGGTTGGAAGTGCATTTTTCGAGACTGTAGACCTAATACCATCTCGAGTGAGCTTCGTAGCTTGGTGTAAGGATTTCATCGATCTCTGAGGATAACCTGTTTAGGTTCGGAGTCCATTTTTGAAGTTGGATGAGTAGAGTTTGGATCTGTTGGTTAGGCAGAAGCGAGTGATGGTATCTTGATACCTCAGGAAGTAGTAGCTGCATGATGAGATGCAATGACTATGGACGTTTCCAAAGGTATTTCTTTAGAACAAGTTTAAGGAAGTGGGTATGCTTCGGTACTATGGCTGAGTTCAGCAGTGTGTTTTATGTTTGGTTTGAAGTCCGAGTTTCCCGAAGATCTTTGGATTAGGAATTCTTTGGTATCTGTGTCAGCAGTGCAGCTCGGAGTGTTCTACGTGCTGTCAAGGAGATCTTCTAGTTTAGTATTTTTTCTTAAGATGGAGTTCAGAAGTAGCAGAGTGGATCCATTTCTTCGATGGATTGGTTAGACCAGCATAAGATGTTCTGATTGGTAAAGAGAGAACAGTTTTCTTTGGATGTTAGGCTGGATTGATCGCCAAAGAGACTTGCGATAGCTGAGTGTTCTCTTGGTTATCAGAGATCTTCTGGGTTATGTTGTCCAGTTTGTGCTTGTGTTCATCATCAGCATTTTCAGCTACTCCAAATTATATTTGTGCAATGGAAGCAGTTTGGGAGTGCGTCTGCTTTTCTTTGCCGGGTAGGAGAAGTTTGTTTTCTTCTGATGGTTGTGAGTGGAGTTTGTTCTTGATCTTGGTTGATCTTGGATGATCATTCTGGTGGATTGGGTTTGGTCCAGTTTGTTTCTTGAGACATCAGCAAGGATTGAGCTGATCAGGAAGGATGTAGGCAGCCCTAGATCGTCTGAAGAATTTTTTAGATAAGAGAAGGAGGAATTTGGATTCCAAAGTCGGAGATCTGATTTTGGATAAGTTTTCTCCGATGTAAGGGAGCTATAAGGTTGGGTAAATCTGGGAAGTCAGCTCTGAGGTGTTTTAGATCATTTTTGTATTCTTGTTAGGATAAGTGACTTGGTTTTCAGAAGTGAATTGCCAGTTTGGATAACTGGGATTCATTGTGTTACGTATCTATTAGGGAGTACGTGTATGATCTATCTCTGGTTTTGGGAACCAGCAGTTCAGGAAGGTTAGGTAGTTGAGTCAGACTTGTCTATAGTCTGATATCCTATTCAGTTGTAGATCTAGACGAGTAGGAGCTCTGTAGCTTAGATTGTTTGAGTTTTGTAGAGCGAGTATCCAGGTGTTTATACTTGGGAAACTCGAGAAAATTCTATTCAGAATTTTTGTCTGGATAGTTAAATTAGTTTGTTTGGGTGAATTGGTTGCTATGGTTGTTAGAATACGGTTGATAATATATGCTTGTGTTTTAAAATTAAAATCTTTAATGAGATTATTAAATTACCTTTGTTTTAAATTTCGGGGATGAAATTCTTTTAAGGGGGGAGGAATGTGATATCCCGGAATTTTTGGCAATATCAATTTAATAATCTTTATTTAAAATTAAATTGATTTGATAATATTGATTAATAAAATATAAATTGGCTTAATAATCTAACTAAATAAATAATTAATTAGTGATTTTATTTTGTAAAAGCTAATTAAATTGTCTTCTATTTAAAATGTATATGTATTTGTATATATTGTAAATAGATAAGCTTTGTTTTAAATTTAAGAAATAAAGTCATATTTTCTAATTCTAATATTTTTGATAATTTGGAAATTATGATTTAAATTAATATTAAGCTTTTCAAAGTTATTTAATTAATAACTATATGGTTTGTAAATACTTAAGGTAAATGTTAATTACTTAAGATTATATTTTAGCTTAATTTTAAATTTAAATAAAAAATTTCTTTTACTTCTTTTAAATATGACTTGATATATATGATTTGAAATATAAGTTTAAAATACAATATAGCATATGGTCTTAATTCATTTAATAATAGAAGTGATTTATAATCTCTTTTATAAATTATTTAAAATTGTTAAATTTGTTATTTTCAAATGATAATTATAATACTTAGCTTTTATAAATATAATTGATTTTATTTTCTTTGAAATTTTCTATATATTTATATAAGTATTTATAAACTAATGAAATATTATAAAAGCTTTCATGTAAACAATTTAAATAAAATAAAATAAAACAAAGACATGTGTTAAGTAATGAATTAAGCAATATGACAAGTGTCATTTTATTGTCATCTTTTCCTTTTATTTTGTTAAAACAATTTCAGCCTTTTAAAACATTGTCTCTTCCTTCCAATTCTTCTTTTTATCATCATAGTGAACAAAAATCTGTAATTCATTCCTCAAAGTAAAACCAGAAAAAAATCAAATTCAATTTCAAAGTTTCAGATCCAAAACCAGAATACAAATCGGTAATATCATTTGCAAATCAAAACAAGTTCAAACAAATCTACAAATCCACTTTCAAATTTTTAGAAACAAACCTATCATTCCTCAGATCAAAACCTGATACATTTCCAAATATCAAAACCTTTCGCCTATAATCCATTTTCTGGAAGCAACCTAGAATCAAAATTTTGCAAAAATCAAATGTCTTCATTTTTCAAAAACCAAAGAAATCAAGCCTGCATTTCTTTTCAAATCTGGAAGCCTGCATGCAACCGCAAGTATTTTCTTCCAATCTGGAAAATATCTGGAAGCATGTTCAAACAGTCATCTCTGCATGCAACTACATCTTTTCAAACTAAATCTAGCGTTCTAGTTTTCAAATCAAATCAAGCGTTCAAGTTTTGAAAAGAAGCATTCCAGTTTTAAAGACAGTTCAACCTTTCAAAATCTAGTTGCTCTATTCATCCTCTTAAAATCAGGTAAGTAACTTTTTGTTAAAATTACTTAAATTTAAACATGATTGCATGATTATTCTTGTGATAAGTATGATTTGTGTGGATATAGATAAGTAAGTTTGTATATTTATATGTGAAATATCTGTGAATATTTGGATGTAAATGTGTGCATGCCTGTTACAATTGAAATACCTCTGTTCTTTGCTTTTTAGGACCCAGATTTGCAAAAAAATCCCTATTCTTTTGATCTAATAACTGTTAGAACTTAGTATGTGAACAAATGTTGTTTGTTTGATTATGAACTAAGTTTTAAAAATTTATTTAAGTAAAAACAACTTGCATGTCTCTGGAAAATCAAATAGAACAGGCAAATGTCAGTTTGGTCAAAAAATTAAACATTCCAATTTATCAATTCGGAATGTAAATTGAATTATTAACCAGAAAAATGATTTTTAAAACTAAAATCCAAATTTTCAGTTTTGAAATAAGAGAGTGGTTTGAATTTTCTCAGAAATGGCAAATTGGGAAATCTGTGGTGATCTGGATAATATGGAGGTTCGGGATTTCTTATGGTGATAGTAGGATGATCGAGGAATCATGGAAAAATGCCTGTATGTTGATCAAGTTAGTGTGGCGACAGTGGTGGATTAGTGAAGATTATAACCCTAGTTTAGATAGGCTAATTATATTGGGTCGGGGTGATGGCTCTGGTTGATCGAGTGTATCTGGCTTTTGGGAAATGAAGAGTGGTTACTGACGAAGTTGTGACCGGAGGTGTAGGTATTCTGGTGATCGAAGATTGGGAATCGAAGATGTTCCAGGTTTTGGTCCATGTTAAAGGTTTTGGGTCGAACACTCAAATTCGATTTCGAGTTTGTTATCGGTGTTCTGATGTTCGTGATGGTGTACGAGGTTGTTATCTGATGTGATAATGCTATAGTAGTTGACCGATGATGGTCAGAGCCACCGTGCATATGCACGGTGCTCTTTGTATTCTAATGATTTGGGGGTAGTAAGTGGAGGTATTGTACTCGATTAATACTCGAGTCATTTGATGTTATGCCCGAAGTCAAGTGAAGTTAGACTCGAAGAAAAGTAGAATAGGATCGGGTAAATTTTGTTACAGGTTTTAGAAACCTGTCAGTGTTTAAGTTTAAAAAAAATGAAACTTAAATTTTGAAGCAAGAATTTAAACTAGTTTTAAATCAGTTTTTATTATAGATTCAAATCTAAATGTGTATTCTAGTTTGAAATAAAGATAATTTTTATATATTTAAATGTTTAATACAAGTTTAAAATGTTTAAAGTAGTTTTTAAATGGTTTGAGTTTTAAGATGAATTTTAAAACTAGAAGTAAGATTTAAACCATGTTTTTAAATCTGGATTCAAAGCTTAATTTGAATTCCAGCTTGAAATAAATAAAGTTTTTGGATTTAAATGTTTTAAAACAACTTTGAATGTTTTAAATATGGTTTGAAATTTAAAAAAGAATTTGGTTTAAAATTCTTTTATAATTTTTTTAAAGACAAGTATTTCTTTAACATGTAATTAAAAGGTTTTTGAATTGTTAGACTTTGTTAAAGATAAAATTGTATTCATTTTAAATCTTAAATTTAAAATGGAATTTTAAAGTAAATTTAAAAGCAAATTGTTTTTTTTTAAAATATGTTAATGATAATTTAATATTTAATAAGATTAAGGTTTATCTTAAAGTTAATTAGGACTTAATGATTTATAATTCATTAAATTATTAAGGTAATTAAGATGGATCATTAATTAATTTAATTAATTAATGACTTAGGTTAATTAATTAAGTAATTAAGGGTTTAATTTAATTAATTAAAGGATTAAGTAAGTTAATTAATATTAAATAATTTGTAATTAAGAAATCATTAATTAGATAAGATTTGATTTTAAATTTACGATTTGAAATTTATTAATCAAGTAATCAAAAATTAATTAAGTCATAGATTAACACTTAATTAATTAAATAATTAGTGATTAATTAATGGGTTATTATAGATAAATTAATTTGTGATTAATAATGATTAATTTCAGTTAATTACTTTAGGGAAGTAATTAAAGATTTGTTGATTGTTAATGAAGCTCGTTGACTTAGGATTATTTAATAATTAGTTAATGTGATTAATTTTAATAATTAATTAGATTAATTAATTTAAAGATGATCATTTGTGAATTGTTTAAGTGTAATTACCTAATGGAAGTAATAAAGAAATTAATTACTAATTGTAATTAATTAAGTTTATTTTGATTAGTTTAAGTTAATTAATTAAGTTTAATTAATTTAAGATAATCACTGGATAATTTGATAAGTAATTACTCAATGTAATTAATGAAGAATAATTACTTAGTGAGTAATTAAGAAGGTAATTACTGGATGTAATTAAATTGAAGGAAATTCGGTAATGGAAGAGATTTGGAAATTAATTACTTTGTGTAATTAATATGAAGAATAATTACTTGGTGGAAGTAATTAATAATTAATCACTTAGTGTAATTAATTAAGAATTGATTAATAAAGTTATTT
The DNA here is from genome assembly GCA_030765085.1 of Allium cepa. Lineage (NCBI taxonomy): Eukaryota > Viridiplantae > Streptophyta > Magnoliopsida > Asparagales > Amaryllidaceae > Allium > Allium cepa. The sequence continues at coordinate 248,523,361 of CM060940.1, read as the reverse complement.
GAAGAAAAGTAAGAGGTTTAATTAATTAAGTGTAATTAATTACTTAATGAGATTAATCTAGGGTGATTAATAAATATAATTAATTAAAGATTAATTATAAAAGATAATTAATTAAGGAGTAATTAATTTATCTAATGAAGTAATTAAGAGTAGTTAATTACTGAATGTGATTAATCAAGATGTGATTAATCAATGTGGTTTAATCGATGATTAATTACTTAATGTAATTAATTTAAATGGGTGATTATAAATAAAAATAATTAGGGATCATTAATTAATATAATGACGTAATTAAGGATTGATTAATTAAGGACAATTAATCAATGAAGGAATTAATTAATGTAATTAATTAAGGATTAATGTAATTAATTATAGTTAATTAATTAATGAAGTAATTAAAGGTTAAGTACTGAATTTGGCTTAGAATAATTAGTTTGTGAATTTTATTAAAGGCTAATTACTTGAATGTAATTAAAGGATAATTAGTCGAGGGTGATTAATTAAGGTGATTAATTGGAGGGTAATTAATTAATTGATTTGTAATTACTTAACGGTTATGTAAGCAAGATTTATATTGATGAAGTAATTAATTTAATTTTAGAGATGATGTAATTAATTTAATTCATTTTAAATTAATTATATAATGGTGATTATTAAATCATTGCTTATGAATGCTAATTGATATTGATTCCTTGAATGGTTTGAGATCTCAGATATAAGATGAGTGATGCTGTGTGATATGGATGCATTGGTTGCATTGTGACGATAATATGAATTATCTATTTGTGATAATGATATGGATTATCTGTTTATGATGATAATGTTGATTATCTATTGTGATATGTGAATTATCTATCTCTGTGTATATAGATAATAGAATTGAATTGTTTTAAACTTTAAAACAACTTGGACCTAAAAGATGGCATTTTGGATTTCGATGCGACCGGGATCGGGTTTCTAGATTTGGATATCCGAAAACCACATCGATCCAAATTAACGATAGGTCGTGAATCTCAAGTGAAGATGAAGATTCAGAGTGCAACGTTTATCGTCGTTAACTCTGAGGGTGATTCCAAAATGAGTGCAATGAGATAATGCCTTCGGTTTTGTTCGAACCCGAAACAAACTTATAAGGATTGAATGCTGTCAGAACATTGTCAGGTGGATGATGAGCATTCTAAGGAATGTGTTCTCTAAAGGTAATCGTAGCTTCAAGCCTCATCAACCAGGAATGGCTAAAACAGGGGAGGTACAGCAAGTTTAAGTGCGTCATGCCCAAGTAGGATGAGATGAACCCCTGTTTAGAAGTCCCTTTATATTCGGCTGTGTGGGGCAGTTGATTGCAATAACTGCCGGGGTTGCCTTGTTTGGAACTGCTCAGTAAGGAATGGTTCTGGCCTTGTGTTGCAGAGGATTTAGGGTGGATCCTCGGTACGGTGATCTAGGCCACGTATTGTGATGAGCGGTACCCCAGTAGCCCTTCCATTGATGGAACCCATTCTTCCTACATGCCCTTACGGTCTTGATTGTATTACCCACTTTTGTGGCTAGTAGCTGGAATTTAATCATGTAACAATTCCGGCTATTTCTTATTTACTTGAAAACCCTAGACACTATTATAATATCATCGGATCGGATTTCCTGTCAAATGTTTTGGTTAGCGTAAGGTAAAAACTTACCCATGTTTATTTGTGGGGAGTCTTACGTGATACCTTTTGTTTCAAAGGCTTTTCAAAGTTAAGCAACCTTAACTTGTTACTCACACCAGACCCATGTCTGACCTGAAGTTTATTTCTGTTTTCTTAAACTCTTGGGTACTCAAATTTTTACGAGTAGCCAAGGGATTCAGGTTAGCCTTGGCGAATTATGGAGAAGCAATGGAGCAGGAGGCTTCGGCGTGTAGATATATAGTGTTCCGCTGTGTTGATATATGTATTGTGTATAGAGTTGTATAACTAGACAGGTGTTTATAACTGTCTAGTATGTAATGTATAATCTGTGTAACTCTGATTGGTGTTGTATATTATGTAATACCTATGTTATTAATATAATTTATTCGTTCCGCTGTTGAGATTTTGGTGTTGTTTCTTCTTTCTCTTCTTTCTTTTCTCGTTTCTATCCCTTTCTTTCTTAAAGATGATGCATCATTTTGTGGAATGAATGGCGGCTCGTCATAGACGACATTTAGAAAAACATTGTAAAATACCTACTACAACTCTTTTTGGGAGTTGTGAAGACCTATTTTATTGTATTGTTGGTTTCATGTGTAGAGTTGGTTTGCTCGACTAATAGGTACACATTTATATTGTTGTTGACGATTTTATGCTCCAGATATGGGAGGCCGCTTTTGGGATTTTAATCTCTTTTATTTGTTTGGACCAATGGTGGAAGATTGTTGTTTTTTCAATCGAGTCGCTCAAAAGGAGTTTTCATCAGAATTTTCCATAAAATATGAGATTTTAAAGGTTTAGTAACTTATTTTAGTAAATTGATTGGAAAAGCTAAGGGTTTGGTGACAAATTTCTTCCTTTGGGAATTTCGGGGACGAAATTCTTTTAAGGGTAAAAAATGTAACGACCCGAAATTTTTAACGTTTCGAATAGGAATATTTAATTTATTTAAATATTCATATTCAATTCAAATTAAATAAATAATTAGAAATCCAATTTTGATATAATGACCCGATTTTTATTAATGTATTTTTATTTTAACCTATTTGAATTTTCCATAATTTTAAATTTGGAAAATATTTAAAATTTCCTTTGACGATTTTTCGACAAAAGATGGTTATTTTACAAAATAAGATAGCCAGTATATATTATTATCGTTTTGAGATCGTATCTCATTTCTGTATGTGATCATACTTTTGTTTTGTCGTTTGCGGTTCGTAAGCGAACGAAATTCTGTGCAAACAAGTGTCGAAAATCTTGCGAAAAACTAAACTCTACAGCCAAGACTTTTCTTTATCCCCTTTCACTTTTCAACTTTTCATCTTTCCCTCTCATTAAATTCCCAACAAAAGAATAAAAAATAAAACTTTCTTTTCAAAAGTACAAGAAGAAAAGATGTACTTTTTAAAAAAATTAAAGGTTAAATCTTTGAACTCATATGGTATAGATCTAAATTTCTATATGAGTTTAATGCTGTTCAAAAGTGTTTTGGGAGATCGATAGTGATGGCCATGAGTGGTTTGAAGCTAGGGTTTTGATGTTTTGGCGATGGAGGAAAAACTGGTAATGAGGCCGGTTCCTATGTGATTCTCGTGTGGTGTTGCATCTATGGAACAAATTTATAGGTGTGCGGTGATGGAATAGTGAAAGCGACTTGCTAGGTGTCATGTGGGAAGGCTATCATGCTGGGATTGGGGCAAGCGCGTCGGAGGTGATGAGGTGGTGGGGAATTAAGTGCTCTTATGGGGGGAATTTCGATGGTGGAGGCGGATTTGAGAATCGTGGAGTGTGGTGGAAGGATGGTCGTGCGTGTACAAGGAGGTGGGTGTGCTTATGTGTAGGTTTTGAAGAGGAGAAGTGGATTTGCGTTTGGGAAAGAGAGGTTTAAATTAACAATCAATTAATCCTTAAAATCTTACAAAGTCTATAACTCTTCCACACGAGTCTAATCGAGATACAGTCTTTTGCGTCATGCTCATAATAAAGATAGCTTTGCACTGGAACTAGTTTCGTAGAGTTTGGAGAAAATTAAATTTTAGGCTAAAAAAAAATATCATTCGATTTAAGCTTTCATTTGAATTTTGATAAGTTAAACTTTCCTTTATGGATAATCAGTACAATATATAATAGATAAATTTTGCTCTTTGTGTCTAGATGAATTATTGGTTGGTTTGGCTAGATATTCGCTTTTGAAAAGCGAATGTCATTAAATTGAAATACATGCAATTTTTTGAAAAATCTGAATTTCTCGCCATTGTAAATTGCTAATTCCAGTTATATACATGTTGATTTTATTTTAGTTGTATACCTGTAATATAGATTGTTAAATGTTAAAATTAATTGTTGGCCATATTGGACGTGACATTGACATGTTTTAAAAGTTGAACCTTTTTAGTGGAAAAGATAGTAATAGCATTAGCTAAGTGTTATGGTAACAATTGGTCTCGTTGTAATATTTTGAAAAATAATTGCTTTTTAGATCTGGAAATCGTTTCGATTTGAAAAAATGATTTCTAATCTGGCCATTTTGGATTTTCTGTGATATTTAGTTTAAAATAGCCATTTCGTATTTCTCTGTTTTACTTCAACTTCTTTTATTATTCTTTTCTAATATATGTGTATATGTAAATGTTTTAAAAATTATTTTTGAAAGTACAAAGTTATTATAATAATGAACGTTTGTTATAAAGGAAATAAAAGAGTTTATCTTTTATTTCGAAGTGATTTTGTTTTTAAAAGAAGATAGAAACATTTTGGTAATAAATATTTGTGAAACATTTTATCTAAATGTGGCAATAGCAGAACATATTTATGAATGGTGTTTTATAAATTAAAGAGAGATTTATAACCGATATTTCATAAATAAAATGGGAAAATATTATCATTTTGATAAATTGAAATAATAAATCATAGTGGTGAATTTATTGAAATATAGTGAATGATCATATTATGGAAAGTATTTGAGTCTTATAGCTCTATTTGGAGTTTGGAATTTTGTTTTGTAAAAAGAAGTTTTGTAATTATATTCAGAAATTTATAAAGGAGTTTTAGAAATGAATTTTGGAGTTTTATAAAAAGAGTTGCGAATAAACGTGAAGGTTTATAAAATGAATTTTATAAATTATATTTTGATGTGAAAAAGTTTTATAAAATAAATTTATAAATAGTTTAAATTATGTTTATACAGGAGTTTATTAAATAATTTTAGAGATTTATAGAACGAGGTATATATTTATGTTTATATATTTACAAAAGGAATTTTATAATATATAAATAACGTTCTATGATAGTAGTTTGTAAGGAGTTCTATAATGGCATTTTTTTTAAAAGGGGTTTATAGAAAGACAAAGATCTGATTTTCATAAGTGATCATTTTAAATTACGCGGTATGGAACATGTTCTTATTCGTACATAACACTAAATTCTGAGGTATGGAAACTCATTTATCTTGAGAATTATGTCTGCCAAGGCAATGATAGTTTTCTGACTTGTTTGATTTCATTGTTAATCGAGAGATAATATTGTTTGAAATTGGGAAGTGATGGTAAGTATACATAGTTTAATTTCCATACAACTTATTTTACTTACGCTAAAAGGAAAGTATTTTGGGTTTATTGTTATTAGTGGTTTTAAATTAAATTTGTTTAACCCAAATAAATATGACTTGAAAATGGAATCTTTCTTAAGATTTGTGAATATATTTATACCGTTGAGATAAGTATATAGGTAAATTTCCAAAGTATTGGAAATGTAGTGTTTTGTGAATATACTTATACTGTTGATATAGGTATATGGAAAAGTTTTCTAAGTATTAAAAGGTGAAATGGTTTGTGAATATACTTATACTGTCAAGATAAGTATATGAATATTTTCTACGTGTATAAATGAGTAGAGGAGACTTGTGAGTATATCTTTGCAAAAGTATTTTGATATAAGTATTTACATGATGGTTTTAATTAATGAAAAGATTAATTAAAGAGGCCTAGTGGTTAACCATGCTTGGTTAAATCATTTATTGAATTGTTTGTTTGTTTGATAGTTAAATAACTGACTATAAAATGTTGGCTAGCTTTTAAAACTATTGTTGTCGGTTTAGAGAGACCGGGATTGGATATATTATCGGAATCCACTTCAAACCAAGGTAAACTTTGAATTGAATAAGTGATAACCCGGATTTCTGGACATATGGTAACTGGTAGTTAACTGGTTTTTATTTAGTTGAACTCTGATAATAAAAGATATCTGGATGTATATAAGTGGATTTGAAACTATAATAAATATTGAAATATAAATATCTGGAAATGGTAAATCTTATAGTAAATTAACAAGTATATAAATAGATATATGCAAATTCCATAATGTTGAAATCTTAAGTGTATAAACAAATCCATTGTGAATATATAATCAGTAAACATATTAATAATTATTTAAAAATGGCAATATTGGTTTGATAATATTCTTTTATAAATATTTTAAATTTGAAAATTTTATCTTTTCAAAGCTAATATTAGTTTTATATTAGTTTGTTTTAAAAGATTTTGTAAATATAAATAAAGTAAAATGTATTAACTAAATAGGAATTAAATATAAAGATTTATAAAAGAAAAAAATATTAAAATTTATTAACACATCCTAAATACACGTGTAAGATTTATAGCATATAGTTTAACAAATGTAAGATTATATTTTCTTGCAAATTAAAAGTGTCATGTGATTTATTTTCTTTTCATTTTTAAATAAAAGATAAATCAAGCTATAAATATATCTACACCATCCTTTTCTCTATTTCTTTCCTATCTTTATTTTACAAATAAAATCATAAGCCTGCAACAAAAATAATCAAACCAGTAAAGATCTAAAGCAATCAACTATCTCAAATATCAACAAGAAAAATCATCTCAGTTTAAAGCAAGCTTTTAACGTCAAGAAATCAAGGCAAGATCATTTCAGCAAGTTTCCAATTTTCAAAAGATTATCAAGCATCATCCAGTTTTCAAACGATCACAGCATACCAAGTTTCAAAATTCTCTGCTCATCAATTATCTATGAGTAAATAAAATCTCAAAAGCTTACATTTATTTGATGACCTGATGCATGTAATGATCCTTGAAATTATGAAGTGAAATATGTTTGCATGATTGTTTGAAGATGAAAGCATGTATGTATGTATGTAAATATTGTGTGCATGTCTATGAACAAATATATTGGCTCTGTTCTTAGTTCTACAGGCATTAAAAATATTCAAAAACCAATTTTTCTTTCCATAATCGACAATAAGTTATGATGTATAAACAATATATGATAGAAATAACAAGATTTTTGATTTAAAAATAGTTTCAAGCAAGATTTGTAGGTAGTTTTCCAGTGGACGGTAAATTATTGTAAAAACTTGATTATATCAAAATTTTGATTTCAATAATTAAATGCTTCATGAATATAACCTGATTTGCAATTGAAAACCATGATTTTTAAAAATGAAATCAAGATTTTTAGATAAGAAATTAGGGAGAAAATGCAATTTGAATGTGGATTGGGTTTTGGCCGATTTCTGATGATCGGCGAGGTTTGGGTGGTCGAGGTCATTATTGAAGCAAGATGGAAGGTCGTTGGTCACGGAAAAACTGATCGCTAGATTTTACGAACACCATAGCAGCGGCGTGGCGACGATGTAGGGTTTTAGCTCAGGTTTTGGGTTAGCGTTAATCACAGATTGCTGCGTCATCGTCAGGGCATTGGAGACGATCCGTCGTGGGGGAATTTAAGTGTGGGTCTTCGGCAAGGCTATGGACGAGGTGGCGAGAACTTCGGTGGTCCGAGGCAGTAGGTCGAGGTGGATTTGTGGGTGACCAGTTTCATTCCTGTGGTTTGACCGAACTCAATTTTGGTTTCGTAGTCGATATGGAAATCTGGTGGTCAGAATTGAGAGCGAAGGTCATTGACGACTTGTCGATGGTAGAATGGGTGGTTGGATGGATCATCTGCGATCCTCAATGCATGTGCACGTGTGACTCTGTGTATTAGAGTAGGTTCTGAGGCGAGGAATGTAACATCCCGAAGTTTTAACAAGTATTTTTCACTTTTAATTATAAAACTTTGGGGTTTATTATATAAAAATCTAAATTTTTAAAATTGATTAAAACATTTCCCAAATTTTTAATTAAAGGACAAGAGTTCTGAAATTTTAACTTTGGTTAAAGATAACGCTAATTGGAATTTTTAAAATTTTTAATTTCAAAATCTTTTATATAAGAATTATATATGTACAAGATTTATTGTGAGGATGTTTACTTATATTCATAATAACATTTATTTTCATTTTTGTTCTTTTTAAAATGAATTATATATATTAAAATTTAGTAATAAATTTCTTATAAAATGGTAAATAAATCCGAAGAATGTAAACAAATTCTATTTTAGTTAAGTAATAACTTTCACAATTTACAATGTATTAATAAACTATTGAATTACGCGTTTAAAGGGCGCATTATTTGATGGGATAAATAACGTATAAGAAAACGTATAAAAATTAAATCCGTTATTTTCGTTTTATTTTGGACTTAAATTTTGCGTCTATGGCGTGCATTTCAAAAATATATACCTTAACTGAAAATATTAAATAAATCAGTAAACGTGCATTTTCGAGTAGGAGGGAAGCATATCAGTTTCAATTTTTCCTTTAACCATGACTGGCCATTTACCTTTTAAAAAAAAGAGCCACAATAATACAAAAGAATAGCAACACGTGCTATACAAAAGAATACAACTATGAGTCAATATCTCAAGTGTATACAACGAAATAAACTACTAATCTAAGTAGTTAGCCAAAAGTCAGAGAAATCAATCCCAAGTGAGAAGTCAAGCTGAAGCACCTGTAACATCTCGGTCTGACCCGAGTATTATTTAATAAGAAAATAATAAACGGATCAGTCTAACTATAAATATCAGATGAAACGATATAGAATAAGAGATATGACTAAACACATAATAATCACAATGCCAAGCTATGATATATATAAGTAATTGAAAATCAACAAGAGATTAATCAATATCACAGAATCTACACAAGAATCAAAGAAATGTCATACTCCTTATTTCGTTCACCAAACCATAAATACTGACGATTATATCAATGTCAATCACAAAAGTCAATGACACACGAATTCACCAATGCACAAATATTGATAAAACTTATCAATGGAAATCACGAAAATTGGTGAAACACAAATTCCAGAATTCAACAAACGAAATCCAGAAATCACAAACGTCAATGACACACAAATTCCAGAAACCAACATACGAAATCCAGAAATCACAACAAAGGGGGGAGGCCTATCACATGAACGGGAGCATTAAAGCTCACCAACATATGTATCACACGAACGAGAAGCTATCTCATGGTAGCTAGCCATTAATTTTTGAAACACGAATGGCCCGAAGACCATGGGGAGCTACCCCACAAAAAAATGAGACGAAGCTCAATAAAATGAGTTACTGTCCTCCACGTGGACAAAGAGACATCGCACAACTGCTGGTCTAAATCACAAAAATGATCGTCATGATCATCAAGAAGTGTCAATTACAGTAAGCTAGTAAATATATGAGCTTAGCTTCATGTCCTATAACCACTAGCTTAACTTAAATATTTACGAACAAACTGTATATCTCCACTAGAAAATTGTCACAAGAGTTTCAACCGAACAAGTCCAAGAATTAACCGGCGAAGTAAACGCAAGCGTTTCATACCACTTGTTTTACTAAGCCGTTTAATTAGATTTCTCATACGAGTGAGGTAAAGGTTTGTGTATACTAATAGATTGGAAAACGGTTTAAGAAATGAGCTTTGTAATAAAATAGTGTTAAAATCATTTAAAGAAAGAGTTTTGATAATTACTATTAGTATTCAAAACCTTTATATTTTTAAAGTGAAAAATCACAAAGAAGATTGTAGGAACAATCAATCACTAAAATTCACATACGAAGATGTGAATAAAAATCCAACGAAACCGATAAAGAATCCATCGAAATCGATATTTCCAAAAATCCATAAAAAGAGGTCATCAAAGACGGTAATAGTGATAACAACTAATCGGATCGACAAAAATCGATTAATATTGTAAGTTTTACACCAAATTAGGCAAATAGGCAAAACTAGGGATTTCCAGACGTCTGAGGGGTTGTCCAGACGTCTGGATTTGGTTTCTGGAAATTTCCCAGAAAACCATCCAGACGTCTGAAAACACAAATCAGACGTCTAACCTTATTCCAGACGTCTGAAACAATAATTCAGATGGCTGAAATTAGGCACTGCCTTATTTATTTTTTTGTCGTATTTTATTTTTCTCCAGGTTGCAAAACCAGACGTCTGACATTGGTCTCCAAACGTCTGAAAACCTGGTAAGGGCAACAATTTGCCTAGGCTATATGGCCAAAACGATGTCGGGAGCGATCGAGCGAACAACGACGACTAAGGATTCACGTCAAATGACAACCCGGCCTTATAGGCTCTTCGATACACCCCAAATATCGTGATCAAACATCCATAAAAGGATTTTCACAAAAATTGGAATATTCACCAATTCAATTCAAATCAGAAGCAAATGAATATGCACAAATGTTAGGAATTCAATCCTAACCACTAAGAGAGATATAGAAAAGATGTGAGATAAAAATCTCACCTTTATGCACAAGAAAAAGGGGGAAGAAGCTATAGAACAATGACAATGACAATCACTCTTCAATTCCAACTCAACAAGCTTGAATCTAAGCTAAAAAGAGAAACATCCTAAATTAGGTTTAGGAATTTCTGAATTTGATAAGAGAATGAGTTGGAGAAGAAGAAGAGAAGCTTACCAATGGGTTCTTCTATTAGTTTGGAGCTAGAGCTTGATTTGCAAAAGAAAACCAGGGTTTTGGAGTTTTAATTTCCCATCTCTCCCACCATTGTTGCTTTAGAACTGAATAGAGGAGGAAGTGAGAGTGAATGGGGAGGAGTGGTTCAGATTTGAGTATAAGTTAAACATAAGGCTGAACCCAAACCCAAACCCAAAGTGAAAAGTAGCAAAATTCTACTATCTCCAAACATATTGAAGTTTATACTCAAAAAGGCCGCAAACGTCATTTTGAACTCAATGGAAGTGGTCCCGAGTCCTAATTCGGCCGTATGCAAAACGTAGCTTTTCGGACTAAATTCTGAATATCGATAAAATATTTAAATAAAATATTTAAATATAAAATCGACAAATACGCGGGTTGTTACAGACTCCCCTCCTTAAAAAAATTGCGTCCTCGCAATATTTAAGAAGAAGATATATATAGTAACAACCATAAAAGCAAATTCAACACAAAAGAAGCTTGAAATAAGAAGTTCACCTCAAAGAGCATGGGAAAGTAAGTACGGATATGATCGCTCGATGAACTCTCTAGACTCCCAAGAACAATCCTTAGGATTTGAAGACGATTGAACTTTCACAAGCGGAACATCCTTATTTCGAAGTCGTTTGACTTCTGAAGCAATAATACAAACAGGATGTTGCTCATAAGTTAAATTAGGCGAAACTTCAATTTCTTCCACAACAACGGGCTCAAGAATAGAATCGGAATCTCGAAGACATTTCCGAAGTTGAGAAACGTGAAACACGTCATGATAGCAGAAAATTGAGCCGGTAATAAAAGGCGATAAGCCATGGAACCAATACGTTCGGTGATAGGAAATGGCCCAATATATCGAGGCGCTAATTTTCTCAATCGACTGAAACGTACAATACCTTTCATAGGTGAAACACGAATGAACACAAAATCTCCCACGAAAAATTCTAACTTCCTTCTTCGATTATCGGCATAGGATTTTTGTCTACTCTGGGCTTCTTTCATCCTATGTCGAATAAGTTCAATCTTTTATGTGGAATCACGAATAAAGTCTGGACCTAAAACCAGCTTCTCACTGGCCTCAAGCCAACAAGAAGGAGATCGGCATGGCCTTCCATAGAGTGCCTCGAAAGGTGCCATTCCAATACTAGATTGGAAGCTATTATTATAGAAAAATTCAACAAGGGAAATATGATCTTCCCAGCTTCCACCGAAATCGAGCACACAAGCACGAAGAAGATATTTAAGAATTTGATTTACAAGCTCGGTTTGTCTATCGTACTGGGGATGATAAGCGGTGCTAAAATTAAGCTTCGTTCCTAAAGCTTTTTGAAGACTCCTCCAAAATCCACTAGTAAACAATGGATCACGGTCGCTAACAATAGAAGTAGGAACTCCATGTAATTTAACAATCTCTTTAATAAATTGTTTGGCCAAAAGAGGAACGGTTCGATTAGATCGAACGGGAATAAAATAGGCAGATTTAGTAAGCCTATCAATGATCACCCATAAGCTATCATGACCCAAACGAGAACAGGGAAGGCCGTCAATAAAATCCATGGAAATCTGATCCCACTTCTAAATTGGAATTTCTAAAGGTTGCAATAACCCATCGGGCCTTTGATGCTCGGCCTTAACGAGTTGGCAAGTCATGCAACGCTTAACGAAGTTAGCGATGTCAAGTTTCATTCCCTCCCAATAATAAAGTCGCTTCATATCCGCGTACATATTTCTACTACCGGGATGAATGGTGAATTTAGAACGATGGGAATCTTCTAAAATATCTTTACGAAGATCACCAATATTTAGCACGATAAGTCTACCAAATTTTCGAATGCCGCCACGAGAATCGATATCAAAGTCTTTCAAACTTTCAATATCAATCTTATCCTTAATATTTTGGCCAAGAAGAGCCAATTCAGGATCTAGCCCTTGAGCTTCAAGAATGCGGTCTAAAAGAGAAGGATGAGCCTCAAGGCTAGACAAAACAAGTGATGAGCATAAATCGGATACGCGCTCTCGAATCTCACAAGTGGATAAATCTCGAGATCGTTCCATTCGGATATCATCATAGAAACAACTGCTTGTTGTTTACGGCTAAAAGCATCAGCGACACGATTACCCTTACCGGGAGTATAAAGGATATCAAGATCATAAGGAGCAAGGAACTCGAGCCAACGTTGTTGATGCAAATTAAGTTCCTTTTGAGAGAATAAATACTTCAAGGACTTATGATCGGTATAAAGAATAAATTTCTCTCCCAAAAGATAATGACGCCAAATACGAAGAGCGAAAACAATAGCCGCGAGCTCTAAATCATGTGTGGCATATCTAGTCTCGGCTGGCTTTAATTGCCCAGAAGCATAAGCAATAACATGTTCTCTTTGCATAAGAATGGCACCCAAACCAACGCGACTGGCATCGGTATAAACAACGAAATCTTGATTCCCCTCGCGAATAACAAGAATAGGAGCATCAGAGAGGAGTTCTTTTAATTCATGAAAAGAAGTTTCACATTTGTCCGACCAAATGTATTTAACACCTTTCTTCGTTAAGCTAGCGAGGGGCACGGCAATCTTAGAAAAGTATTTGATAAAACGGCGGTAATAACCCGTCAATCCAAGAAAACTACGAATCTCCGTCACACTCTCCGGTCTCTTCCAATCTTGAATCGCTTCAATCTTTGAAGGATCCACGGAAACTCCGAATTTGGAAATAATATGACCGAGAAACTTCACACGAGATTGCCAAAAGTGGCATTTAGAAAACTTTGCTTTTAATTGATTACTCCTAAGAGTTTCCAACAGAATCCGAAGATGCTTTTCATGCTCCTCCTCGGTTTTTGAATACACAAGAATATCATCAATAAAGATGAGAACAAATCGGTCGAGGAAGTCTTTGAAAACTCGATTCATAAGGTCAACGAAATAAGCTGGAGCATTCGTTAAACCAAATGGCATAACAAGCCATTCATAAGATCCATAACGGGTACGGAACGATGTCAAAGGAATACTATCCTCTGCAAAACGAAGATGGTGAAAACCAGTAGCTAAGTCTAATTGTGAAAAGACTCTAGCACCACTAAGCTAATCAAATAGATCATCAATCCGAGGTAAAGGATATCTATTTTTGATAGTAAGATCATTAAGCTTGCGGTAGTCAACGCGAAGCCTAAGTGTACCATCGGATTTCTTCACGAAAATAGCTGAAGCTCCCCAAGGCGAGGAACTAGAGCGAATAGATTGCTTCGTCTCCAATTCGGATAATTGTTTATGCATCTCCTCGTTTTCTTTATTCGACATACGATAAGGAGGACGAGTGATAGGTTGAGCTCCAGAAATGAGATTAATTCTGAACTCAATTGCACGCTTAGGTGGTAATCCTAAAACGGGCTCAAATATGTCGGAAAATTCACGAACAACGTGAATGAGAGAAATAATATCTTTCTCATCATCGTTATCGTCATCACGAGGATTTAAAGAATATAAAGATGCAACCAAGCTGGAATCCGAACCTTTAAGATTAATAGAAATCTGCTTTACAGATTGAGGATGTCGAAGATGAATAGTCCGCTAAGGGCATAGGATATGAGCTTCATAACGGTCAAGCCAATCCATTCCCAAAATCATTCCAAAGCCTAAATAACGCATGACATGCAAATCGGCTAGGAAAGGAAAATCACACAAAATAATCTCAACATCTTTACACAATAAACTGATTGTTGCGGATCCACCAACCGGATTCGCAATTCTCAAAGAAGTCATTAAACACAAAACATCCAAAGAAAAAGCATCAACAAGTTCTTTTGATATAAAAGAATGGGACGCACCCGTATCAAAAAGAACTCAAATAGGATGATCACGAAATAAAATAATACCATCAAGAATAGAATGAGAAATATCTTGGCCACGAGATGTGTTGCCAGGGGCTTGAGCAACATTTAACTTTCCCTACTTCCTGCCCTGAAGCTTGGGACATGAAGATATAACATGGCTGGGACCTTTGCAGTAGCGACAAGAGAGAGACTTTGGGCACTTGTTCACGTAATGGTCCTTCGAACCACAATTATAGCATTCCCCATGACCAAAGGAAGAAGTCTTTGCCACAGGGGTTGCTTGCTTCCCTTTCTTATTGGGATAAGGGCCTTTGAATTTGTTTGGCCTCTTCTTGTTGTTGAAGTTTGGTTTGGAACCCACCACTTCAACATCATTTTCCCTATCCGCCTCTTCAAGACGAAGAGCGATATTAATGAGTTGGTCGAAAGAAACTTCTAATTTTAGAAGTAATGGATTCTTGAGATTTTTGTTTAAGCCATAGACGAACCTCTGATTTTTCTTCAATGGGGTGGTGATATATTCAACCCCGTATTTGGAGAGAGATTCAAAAGACGCAACATAATCTGTCACGGAAGATTCACCTTGAACAAGGTCTATAAAACGGTGAGCCAAAGTCACCTTCTCAGCTTCTGGTACGAATTTTAACTCGAAGCGCTCTCGGAATTTCTCCCAGGTGAGATCTGTTTCATTAATCTCAGAAATAAGAAGTTCGTACCAGTCCAATGTTCTTTCTTGGAGCATACTAGAAGCCGCCTGAACTCGGTGAAGATCAATGAGGTTCATGCGAGAAAAGATTCGATCGCATGTCCTTAACCAAGCCTGGACTTCAATAATAGTTTCAGAACCTTTAAATGGCTTCCCACCCAAATTAGTGTAGTCGTTGCACAGGCGTGCAAATCCCGACTTTGGGTGAGTAGGTTCCGGGTTAGCTCCAGCTGCTTGAGCATTTGTCACTAAATCAAGAAGCTGTTGAGCAGTCATAAAAACTCCATCCTGGGGTGGAGTGCTAGATGGTACGGCTCTGGGACGGCCTAGTCTAGACATTTCTCTTCCTTTGGAAAGAAAGAAGAACAAGAAGAAGATTATTCACAAATGAATATCAAGAAATCTTGCTAGATAAAACAAGGAATCATAAAGAAAATAGGATGAATCGGTACGAAGACTCGAATTAAATCCTAAAGCACGACTCCTAAGAAAGACTTAGGACGATGATCCTTGTTATAATATTCCATATTGTTCCGAAGTTTGGCTTTGATACCAAGCTGTGACGCCCCACCTCAATACCCACGCTAGCCAAGAACACTACGGTGTAGTGTTGTCAACTAGCACGGAGAATAAGGCTGTTGAGGAGCGACCATCTGTGTAATTGCTTTGTGCGAGTACCGATATGCCAGATAAAAATATTACTTTTCATCTCAAGAGGAAATCCGACATACCGACACAAACTCAAAGCTACTACACAGTGGCTATAAAGGTCTTCGGAAACAAATATAGAAATAAACATAACACAAATCGGTCACAGATAATTCATATCACAAAGGCGGAAGAAGATATGAATATATATAACTAACTCATGAAAGTGTATACCAGAGTAGTGGTCAAAAAGAGCCACAATAATACAAAAGAATAGCAACACGTGCTATACAAAAGAATACAACTATGAGTCCATATCTCAAGTGTATACAACGAAATAAACTACTAATCTAAGTAGTTAGCCAAAAGTCAGAGAAATCAACCCCAAGTGAGAAGTCAAGCTGAAGCACCTGTAACATCTCGGTCTGACCAGAGTATTATTTAATAAAAAAATAATAAACGGATCAGTCTAACTATAAATATCAGATGAAACGATATAGAATAAGAGATATGACTAAACACATAATAATCACAATGCCAAGCTGTGATATATATAAGTAATTGAAAATCAACAAGAGATTAATCAATATCACAGAATCTACACAAGAATCAAAGAAATGTCATACTCCTTATTTCGTTCAGCAAACCATAAATATTGACGATTATATCAATGTCAATCACAAAAGTCAATGACACACGAATTCACCAATGCACAAATATTGATAAAACTTTTCAATGCAAATCACGAAAATTGGTGAAATACAAATTCCAGAATTCAACACATGAAATCCAGAAATCACAAAAGTCAATGACACACAAATTCCAGAATTCAACACACGGAATCCAGAAATCACAAGAAAGGGGGGAGGCCTATCACACGAACGGGAGCATTAAAGTTCACCAACATATGTATCACACGAACGAGAAGCTATCTCACGGTTGCTAGCCATTAAATTTTGACACACGAATGGCCCAAAGACCATGGGGAGCTACCCCACAAAGAAATGAGACGAAGCTCAATAAAATGAGTTACTGTCCTCCACATGGACAAAGAGACATCGCACAATTGCTAGTCTAAATCACAAAAATGATCGTCATGATCATCAAGAAGTGTCAATTACAATAAGCTAGTAAATATATGAGCTTAGCTTCATGTCCCATAACCACTAGCTTAACTTAAATATTTACGAACAAATTGTATATCTCCACTAGAAAATTGTCACAAGAGTTTCAACCGAACAAGTCCAAGAATTAACCGGCGAAGTAAACGCAAGCGTTTCATACCACTTGTTTTACTAAGCCGTTTAATTAGATTTCTCATACGAGTGAGGTAAAGGTTTGTGTATACTAATAGATTGGAAAAAGGTTTAAGAAACGAGCTTTGTAATAAAATAGTGTTAAAATCATTTAAAGAAAGAATTTTGATATTTACTATTAGTATCAGAACCTTTATATTTTTAAAGTGACAAATCACAAAGAAGATTGTAGGAACAATCAATCACTAAAATTCACATGCGAAGATGTGAATAAAAATCCAACGAAACCGATAAAGAATCCATCGAAATGGATATTTCCAAAAATCCATAAAAAGAAGTCATCAAAAACGGTAATAGTGATAACAACTAATCGGATCGACAAAAATCGATTAATATTGTAAGTTTTACTCAAAATTAGGCAAATAGGCAAAACTAGGGATTTCCAGACGTCTGAGGGGTTCTCCAGACGTCTGGATTTGGTTTTTGGAAATTTCCCAGAAAACCATCCAGACGTCTGAAAACACAAATCAGACTTCTAACCTTATTCCAGATGTCTGAAACGATAATTCAGGCGTCTGAAATTAGGCACTGCCTTATTTATTTTTCTGCCGTATTTTATTTTTCTCCAGGTTGCAAAACCAGACGTCTGGCATTGGTCTCCAGATGTCTGAAAACCTGGTAAGGGCAACAATTTGCCTAGGCCATATGGCCAAAACGATGTTGGGAGCGATCGAGCGAGCAACGACCACTAAGGATTCACGTCAAATGACAACCCGGCCTTATAGGCTCTTCGATACACCCCAAATATCGTGATCAAACATCCATAAAAGGATTTTCACAAAAATTGGAATATTCACCAATTCAATTCAAATCAGAAGCAAATGAATATGCACAAATTTTAGGAATTCATTCCTAACCACTAAGATAGATATAGAAAAAGATGTGAGATAAAAATCTCACCTTTATGCACAAGAACATGGGGGAAGAAGCTATAGAACAATGACAATGATAATCACTCTTCAATTCCAACTCAACAAGCTTGAATCTAAGCTAAAAAGAGAAACATCCTAAATTAGGTTTAGGAATTTCTGAATTTGATAAGAGAATGAGTTGGAGAAGAAGAAGAAGAGAAGCTTACCAATGGGTTCTTCTATTAGTTTGGAGCTAGAGCTTAATTTGCAAAAGAAAACTAGGGTTTTGGAGTTTTAATTTCCCATCTCTCCTACCATTGATGCTTTAGTACTGAATAGAGGAGGAAGTGAGAGTGAATGGGGAGGAGTGGTTCAAATTTGAGTATAAGTTAAACATAGGGCTGAACCCAAACCCAAACCCAAAGTGAAAAGTAGCAAAATTCTACTATCTTCAAACATATCGAAGTTTATACTCAAAAAGGCCGCAAACGTCATTTTGAACTCAATGGAAGTGGTCCCGAGTCCTAATTCGACCGTATGCAAAAAGTAGCTTTTCGGACTAAATTCCGAATATCGATAAAATATTTAAATAAAATATTTAAATATAAAATCGACAAATATGCGGGTTGTTACAGATATAAATCACGCACCCGTTGAAAAGAGATCATATACTTCTTTAACGCCTATCCTCTATTGCCAAAACAATCAGCGCAAAGTAAAATTTCAAAAAAAAAACAAAAAAAACAAAAAAAAGGAAAAATGTAAACAAAACATGATTTAATTAAGGAATAAAATTTGGAAATTTATAGTGTATAAATGAAATGGGTAATTACGCGTTTAAAGGGCGCATAAATTGAGGGAATAAATAATGTATATATATAAGAAAACGTATAGAATTTTAATCCGTTATTTCGTTATATTTTGGGTAAAAATATTACGGCAATGGTACACATTCTTAAAAATATGAACTTAGTTGTAAATGAGTAAATTTATCAGTGACATGTGTTTTTAGAGGGAAGGAATTGTCTAGCGTTCAAATCAAGTATGTTGCCTCTAATTCAACGCATTGCTTTAAAAATTTGATTACCATAGATTTTGCCATTTAACAAAATTTATTGCTTCCATTATTTAGAACTCAATTTTCTCCTAAATCTCAGTCATGCGCAGTATCCACTCTCCAATCTACTTGCCTATTTTATATGCGCCTTTCACTTCACCCATATTTCTTACGTTTATTTTTCTCTTTCTAGTAAAATTTACTTCCCTATTTATATCTATATATATACACCCACGCAATCTTTTAATTTTAAATGATAGCATTTACTTCCTCCTGTAATTTGTTTCTAAAAAAAAATTAAACGTATCTTCCTTGCCAAATTTTTCCATCCTTTGATTGCGTAACTCTCTGTTTTAAATCCAAATCCCCTTCAAAGAAAAAAAAATTCTTACCGTTTCTATATAAATCAACGCAATCTATTAATTTCTTGCCTTTTTTTTCCTTTGAACCAACACATTTACTTTCAAATTTTTTTGAACGCACGAAATTCTTTCCTTTATCAAACGTAATTGTAAAACTCAAACAGCATAAAATTGCCTGACCATTTAGAGTAAAATATACCTATTCTTTCTCTTAGAATATCTCCATTTTATCTTTATATTCCAATGCACGTACGCAAGTATAAAAATTCTTACCAAAATTGTTCCCTTGAATTGCGAAACTCCTCTATTATAAATATATAACCGACGCATTTTCCATCTCCTCATCAAAAGTTTGGCTTCAGCCTCGGGCGTAAGCAAGCATACTTCAGGTAATGGCCACCTTTTAGCTTATCTTCTTCTATTGTTCTCCTTTATATTATTATTTTTTTTCTCTTTTTTCCATTCACGCAAAGCTCGACCTACATCGCCACATAACTTGACTACACCTATTTATCCACCTTTCCTCTATGCCTATATTCATGTTCATGGAATTATCTAAGACTGCGTGGATAGAATGCCTGACTAGGTTAGGTATAAGTTATATTTTGCGTTTATGTTAGCTAACACAGATTCATGGTTTGGATATGGTATTAGGTTTTGCTGCCGCTAATTAGCAAGTTTTGATTTCTATGTTCTATTGAATAAAATTTGATAGGATTCACTAACTGGAGTTAGAATGAAGCTGCATGCATCCATTTTGTAATAGGCTAGTGAAAGTATGCTCATAAGTTTTTTTTATGCTGAGTAATTTGATTAAATTAATTAGGTGTTCGCCACTTGTAGAAAATTTTTAGCCCTATGAGTTAATTTTTTTAAAATTAGGAAAGTATAAAGAAGTTAGATATATATTGGCAAAATTTACTTTATAAAAACCATAAAATACTAAATAATTTAAATGACTATATAAAGGTGGAAATTTTGATTTTATAAGTAAATTTGTTTAAATAAAGGTTTAAATTCTGCTGAAATTTATCGAAGTCCAAATTTAATTTACTTAAATTTTTGAAAGGATATTTCTGCATTTAGCCAAGTGGTGAATGATGATGCAAATAAACTAAGGTTAAACCTTTGGAATTTATATTGATTTGAAAGAATAATAACTTCATCTTTAAACAGTTTAAAATAAAGTATTTTGATTGAAGTATAAAATTTATAACCACGGGTAATAATAATGTTGTTTGTTAAAGAGACCGGGATCGGATATGGGCATACTCTCTGTCGATACCGAAAACCACTTTAACAACCGTATACGCGATGGAGATTCCAAAATGAAGTAGGATGATGGTGACGTTTCCTTTGAGGTAAATACGTGGACCCGACTCCTGTGAGTTGGCGTGAGGTGGCTAAAATAGGAGCGGTTGACGGACTAATAAGGTAGCACCTTTGATCGGACGCACTTCTTCGGATGTCATTCTATTACTTTGTGATTGTTTGGAGCGCACCTTTGATATGGGAGTGTTGTTCGAGGTGGGCGGTAGCTGCGCGCTACGCGTTACCACCGGTCCGGAAGCGTAATTGGTATATCTACCCTGACATTGCCTACTTGTGTCTTGTCACCTACCATAGCGAGCGTTGTACGAGTTTGATTTGTGTCGTACCTATGGAGTATCTTCTCATAGTTTCCCGATCAGGAGATATGTAGGTACTGTATAGACTACTGACACTATTTATGCGTTAAGGTGGATAATGTAAAGCCTTAACGTTATTTTAAAGTAAGTTTATTTTACAAATAGACACTATTATAATAGCGAAGTATTACTACATAGTAAATAGTTTAACGGATCCTTAGAGGATGGGCGGTCCCAAGCATCCTTTAAGTTACTTATACTTTAATACAGTTCACTTGAATTAGCTTACATTGTATAAGTATGTATGTCCTAACTCGAGTGTTGTGTTTATTTCTTACGCTCGGGTCAGCCTCAGTCTCAGTTCAGACTTCACCTCCAGAGCTAGGACTTCAGTCGATCATCTCTTTTCAAGCCGCTGTCAAGCTTCTGTTCAGTTCTTATTTTAGCCTTTGAAATCAAGACAATTTAATATTAAGAGTTTCTGTGGAGATTTCAAACTATATTTGGTTTAAGACTATGTACTTTATATTTCTTTGAGACTATAGATAGTGGCTTCATGAACCACTAAGTAAATTTTAAATTCCGCTGCGAGTATTTTGATTTCTATGTCTGTGATTCTGTGATTATTTATTTACTGTATATTCTGAGATTTGCCAAATTTTATTTACAACACGGTATTTTGAACAATTCAAGTCCGACATGTGCGAATGCGAACGGTTGAAAATATCGGGTCGTTACAGTTTGGTATCAGAGCTTTGGCTCTAGGCAAAACTTAGAATGTATGGTAAATTTGATTTACAAAATTAATTTCATTCGAGCTTGAATTCTTCCTTTTCGAATTTTGGAACGTTCCCTGCGGTTCCAAAATTCATTCGTGTCCCTCACTATTCATCTTCTTTCGATTCTGGAGTATCTCATAACTCCACTTCAGATGATCTTTATAGTGAACTGGCAGTTTCGCCCATATTTTAATAAAGGGGTGAAACTCCTTTACAATTAGCATTGGTTCACTAGAAATTTATATTTGTCCTCGGTTTAGATGCTAGTATATTTGGTTATTCCGAACTCTATCCCTTCAGATCAAATGTAGATTTACCCCAGAAAATCCACATGATCTTACTCTTTAAGTCACGGTTGACCAGGTTAAGTTTGCCCGCGATTTATATAAACTTATCTAGTTCCTTATTCTGTTATTTAATCATCATATCTTCTGATTCCAACTTATCTTTAAATCAAAATTCTCTTTGATTTGAGTCCATCAAAATTTGAATCTCTATCCTTGTTTTGAAAATTTTATTCCTATATTTCGAAAAAATCTAATATTATATATAAGAGTAAATTTTTAGAATTTTTGTAATTAATTTAACTAGTTGTCAAGAGATAATAGTCTTTGATTTTATTTATGGTTTTGTAAACCAAGGGTTTTGTCTCATATAAATAATTGAACATAAACAATGGTTATAAATTAATTTGGAAACAGAAATGAATTTAAAACAAGAACTTGAGAATTCAATTTCCGATGGTCTCAAATCTTGTGTTTAAAGTTTTAAAAGGATATATTATTTAAACTATTTTCGAATAGAAAAATTTTTCCAAAGAATTTTAAAGGTTTAAAAATCAGTGCTCTTCTCTTTGTCGCTGGGAAATAATTTCGGTGATGACTGCAACATCATCGACATTCATGTTCGAGTTTCAAAGTGAAGAGACCATTCTGTAGTCTGGCTACAGTGTTACCTCGAGAATTTAATTGATTTGAATCTCTAAAATATGACTTGATTTGTAATATATAGGTATATGATTTAAATTTGATTTGACATATTATGTACATATATTTAATTATCTCTAAATGGTTTGAAGGGAATCAGAAATTTAATTCTTAAATTTTATTTGAGGAATAATTTCAATTATAAAAAAAATCAAATTTTTGAATAAATGATTCCAACTTGAGATAATTGAATTTGAAGTTTTATTTGTATAATACTAAATTGCATTTCAATATAACTTACCTTGATTTTCAGAAGTTAACAATGTAATTAGATAATATACAATATAAAAGGATTTTATAAATAAAATTTGAGTGGTAATAATAAATGTTATACACTTAAATTCTAGTTATAAAAAGACTAACAAAGGTAATGGAATAATTTACAATATAAAATGGTGTTAAAGGAACTAAGAATAAATTTAAACGTTGTAATAAGTGGAAACATATTTAACATAGATGATAAAAATATATTGAGAGAAATATATTTAGTTATAAAAAAAAGAGATATTAATTTATTGAACATATTTTTGAGTATAACAAATGATTTTAAAACTTATGATTTTAGAAATTTTTATTTTAAGATAATTGGAAGATGAAGTAATGAAATTTGAAATAGTAAAATTTAACTTAAGTGAAATTAAATAGATCAAATCAATTATTAATTTAAAATTGAATTTGTATGTTTTAGATTAATGATTCTATTTTGAGTTTCAATTTAGTTTTCTTCGAGTTATTTCAATTCCACTACGTTCTTCATTTTCGAGGACGAAAAGTTCTGATTGGGGGAGAGGGTAACAGCCCAAAGTTTTAACAAATATTTTTCACTTTTAATTATAAAACTTTGGGGTTTATTATATAAAAAACTAAATTTTTAAAATTGATTAAAACATTTTCCAAATTTTTAATTAAAGGACAAGAGTTCTGAAATTTTAACTTTGGTTAAAGATAAATCTAATTGGAATTTTTAAAATTTTTAATTTCTAAATCTTTTATATAAGAATTATATATGTACAAGATTTATTGTGAGGATGTTTACTTATATTGGTAATAACATTTATTTCCCTTTTTGTTCTTTTTAAAATGAATTATATATATTAAAATTTAGTAATAAATTTCTTAGAAAATGGTAAATAAATCCAAAGAATGTAAACAAATTCTATTTTAGTTAAGTAATAACTTTCACAATTTATAATGTATTAATAAACTGTTGAATTACACGTTTAAAGGGCGCATTATTTGATGAGATAAATAACTTATAAGAAAACGTATAAAATTTAAATCTGTTATTTTCGTTTTATTTTGGACTTAAATTTTGCTTCTATGGTGCGCATTTCAAAAATATATACCTTAACTGAAAATGATTAAATAAATCAGTAAACGTGCATTCTCGAGTAGGAGGGAAGCATATCAGTTTCAATTTTTCCTTTAACCGTGACTGGCCATTTACCTTTTTTTTTAAAAAAGATATCCCATTTCTCTTTTTACTGTAACTATTTATTTAGTATAAAATCTTTCATTAAAGTAACGTTCAAATCTTATGTTATTGTCGTTTCCTCCAATATCAACGCTAGTTTCTTCTTATTATCAAACACGTTCGCAAATTTTTCCAAATTTCATTTCAGTTCAAAGACAAATATATTCACTTCCCTTTTCTCTTCAGTTTTAAATAGAACGTTATCCATAAATTTTATTACCGTTTCATAGCAAGATCATCTCTCGCCTTTACTTTGCTTAATTCACTCAGCCTATTTAAGGATATAAATCACGCACCCATTGAAAAGAGATCGTATACTTCTTTAACGTCTATCCTCTATTGCCAAAATAATCAACGCAAAGTAAAATTTCAAAAAAACAAAAAAAAAAGAAAAAATTAGAAAAAATGTAAACAAGACATGCTTTAATTAAGGAATAAAATTTGGAAATTTATAGTGTATAAATGAACTGGGTAATCACGCGTTTGACGGGCGCGTAAATTGAGGGAATAAATAACGTATATATATATATATATATATATAAGAAGACGTATAGAATTTTAATCCGTTATCTCATTATATTTTGGGCATAAAATATTACGGCTATGGTACACATTCTTAAAAATATGAACTTAGTTGTAAATGAGTAAATTTATCAGTGACGTGTTTTTAGAGGGAAGGAATTGTCTAGCATTCAAATCAAGTATGTTGCCTCTAATTCAACGCATTGCTTTAAAATTTTGATTACCATAGATTTTGCCATTCAACAAAATTTATTGCTTGCATTTTTCAGAACACAATTTTCTCCTAAATCTCAGTCATGCACAGTATCCACTCTCCAATCTGCTTGCCTATTTTATATGTGCCTTTCTCTTTACCCATGTTTCTTACGTTTATTTTTCTCTTTCCAGTAAAATTTACTTCCCTGTTTATATATATATATATACACCCACGCAATCTGTTAATTTTGAATGAAAGCATTCTTCCTCCTGTAATTTGTTTCTAAAAAAAAATAAACGTATTTTCCTTGCCAAATTTTTCCATCCCTTGATTGCGCAACTCTCTGTTTTAAATCCACATCCCCTTCAAAGAAAGAAAAAATCTTGTCGTTTCTTTATAAATCAACGCAATCTATTAATTTCTTGCCTTTTTTTCCTTTCAACCAACACATTTACGTTCAAAATTTTTTGAACGCACGAAATTCTTGCCTTTATCAAACGTAATTGTAAAGCTCAAACAGCATAAAATTGTCTGACCATTTAGAGTAAAATCTACCTATTCTTTCTCCTAGAATATCGCAAGATTATCTTTATATTCCAATGCACGTACGCAAATATAGAACTTCTTGCCAAAAAAATTCCCTTAAATTGCGAAACTCCTCTGTTATAAATAAATAACCGACGCATTTTCCATCTCCTCATCAAAAGTTCGGCTTCAGCCTCAGGCGTGAGCAAGCATACTTCAGGTAGTGGCCACCTTTTAGCTTATCTTCTTCTATTGTTCTCCTTTATATTAGTTTTTTTCCTCTTTTCCCCGTTCACGCAAAGCTCGACCTACACCGCCACATAACTTGACTACATTTATTTATCCACCTTTCCTCTATGCCTATATTCATGTTCATGGAATATCTAAGACTGCATGGATAGAATACTTGACTAGGTTAGGTATAAGTTATACTTTGCATTTATGTTAGCTAATACAGATTCATGGTTTGGATATGGTATTAGGTTTTGCTGCCGCTAATTAGCAAGTTTTGATTTCTATGTGCTATTGAAAAAAATTTGATAGGATTCACTAACTGGAGTTAGAATGAAGCTGCATGCATCCATTTTGTAATAGGCTAGTTAAAGTATGCTCATAATTTTTTTTGACGCTAAGTAATTGGATTAAATTAATTAGGTGTTCGCCACTTGTAGAAAATTTTAGCCCACCGAGTGGAATATGTGTGCATGCCTTCAGATGGATATGACCGAGCCTAGCTATTTTATGCCGTGTCACAAAAAAAAGGGAGAAGTAAATTATGCGTACATGTCAGGAATGAATATATGAGCAAGCATAGTGTTGCGTTGTCCAACTAAAGACTAGGTTGAAATTACCCTTTTGCATTTCTAAAGTAGAAAATGTGCGCCACCTGCAACTTGTGTAACCAGTCCTTTATGCCATGACGTGAAGTCTCAGGAGTGCATGCATTCGAGTTTCGAAATTTGGCAAGCGTCGTGCCTTTTTATAAAAACAAATGAAAAATTATTATAATAAGAGGGTAAATAGAATAGTAGGGAGCCACCTGTGCATGTGAGTAGAACATCCTGGGCATTAGCTTGTTAAGATATATAGTGAATATCGGTAGGTAGATATATGCATGAATAACAGTCTTTATGCACTATGAACAAATCCTTATGAAGTATTGTATACTAAGAATAATTATGAAGTATTAATACGTAAACCACATATTGCACTTAGTAATAAAAAAAGAAAAAAAAGAAAAGGGAAAAAAGAAAAAATTAATAATAAATAAATAAATATTGCATGCGCCACCTTTATGTATCACTGCCGTAAATTGCATTGTTGCCCATATAAGATATTCCACCTTTTTATTAACACGTCATAATATTCTGTAAAAAGTATTCTGTAAAAAAGGTAAAAAAAAATATAGAGTATAAAATTTATTTTGTAAATTTTGATTTGGAAAAATTAAATGGGCAGGCTGAGCTTTTGTTTTAATGGATCAAGTCGTGTGGTGAGTGGTCGAGCCATTGTGTCAATTTCCTTTAATTCGGTCTTGTTTCAAATTTGCTGTGTTCGTGATAAGATTCGAATACATAGTTTTATTTAATTACTTTGTTCAAGATTTGAATCAAGTCGTTGCATCCACTGAAAATTGATCGTGCCTTCTGTACTCTTCTTTCGGGGTAGATATCGTTGTTTGAATAAATTCTGCAGCTTCGAAAAGGTGAGTCTTCTCAACTGACAAACGTAATTATATATCTGTAAATTGATAACAAGTGTGATCGTAGAATAATTATTATTTCATTCGATTTGACTGTGATATAAATTGATGATGTAAACATCCCGTTATTAACCCTACACATCATCAGTATTATTATATACTGATTATTTATGTTGTACACTATTTATTTATTATTTACTGTTTAATCATACTGCAAGTTCCATGTATAATAGAAATCGTTACAGGCTGAAATGATAGGCCTGAACGATACTCATTTATTTATTTATTTATTTATTCGTTTATTTATTTAACTTGGGATTGCGGGCTTGAAATGATAGAAGCCGGATTTATTTTGTAAATTACGGATTGAAATGATGTATTATCCATATCACTTGACCTAGGTTAGGAAATATTATACAGACCCGTGGTTAGATATATATATATATATATATATATATATATATATTCTGAAAATATTAAATATTTTAAAATTAGAATGTTATAATACTCGTTTAAAGTGGATAAAAATGATTATTGTAAGTATTGTGATATTTTACAAGTTTAATATGTTAAGAATATAAAGTATAAATTTATCTGCTTGATTTTTGATTGAGAAATAAACAGGATTTAAGTTAAGAAAAATATACATGAAAATTTGGTATAGCTTGAATATAAAGCGAATTTCTAAAGGTTAAGTTTCTACGAGTTAATTTTTTAAAAATTGGGAAAGTATAAAGAAGTTAGATATATATTGGCAAAATTTACTTTATAAAAACCATAAAATACTGAATAATTTAAATGACTATATAAAGGTGGAAATTTTGATTTTATAAGTAAATTTGTTTAATTAAAGGTTTAAATTCTGCTGAAATTTATCGAAGTCTAAATTTAATTTACTTAAATTTTTGAAAGGATATTTCTGCATTTAGCCAAGTGCTGAATGATGATGCAAATAAACTAAGGTTAAACCTTTGGAATTTATATTGATTTGAAAGAACAATAACTTCACCTTTAAACAATTTAAAATAAAGTATTTTGATTGAAGTATAAACTATATTTTAGAAATTTATAATCACGGGTAATAATAACGTTGGTTGTTAAAGAGACCGGGATCGGATATGGGCATACTCTCTATCGATACCGAAAACCACTTTGACAACCGTATACGCGGTGGAAATTCCAGAATGAAGTAGGATGGTGGTGACGTTTTCTTTGAGGTAAATACGTGGACCCGACTCCCGTGAGTTGGCATAAGGTGGCTAAAACAGGTGCGATTGATGGACAAATAAGGTAGCACCTTTGATTGGATGCACTTCTTTGGATGTCATTCTATTACTTTGTGATTGTTTGGTGCGCACCTTTGATATCAGAGTGTTGTTCGAGGTGGGCGGTAGCTGCGCGCTACGCGTTACCACCGGTCCGGAAGCGTAATTGGTATATCTACCTTGGCATTTCCTAGTTGTGCCATATCTCCTATCATAGCGAGCCATGTACGAGTTTGATTTGTGACGTACCTATGGAGTATCTTCTCATAGTTTCCCGATCAGGAGATATGCAGGTACTGTATAGACTACTGACATGCGTTAAGGTGGAAAATGTAAAGCCTTAACACTATTTTAAAGTAAGTTTATTTTACAAATAGACACTATTATAATAGCGAAATATTACTACATAGTAAATAGTTTAACGGATCCTTAGAGGATGGGCGGCCCCAAGCATCCTTTAAGTTACTTGTACTTTAATACATTTCACTTGAATTAGGTTGCACTATATAAGTATGTTTGTCCTGACTCGGGTGTTGTGTTTATTTCTTACGCTCGGGTCAGCCTGAGTTTTAGTTCAGACTTCACCTCCAGAGCTAGGACTTTAGCCGATCATATCTTTTCAAGCTTCTGTTCAGTTCTTATTTTAGCCTTTGAAATCACGACAATTTAATATTGAGAGTTTCTGTGGAGATTTCAAACTATAATTGGTTTAAGACTATGTACTTTATATTTTTTTGAGACTATGGATAGTGGCTTCATGAATCACTAAGTAAATTTTAAATTCCGCTGCGAGTATTCTGATTTCTGTGTCTGTGATTATTTATTTACTGTATATTCTAAGATTTGCCAAATTTTATTTACAACGGGTATTTTGAACAATTCAAGTCCGACATGTGCGGATGCGAATGGTTGAAAATATTGGGTCGTTACAAGGAAGAAGAGAAGTCTCGGGGGAAACTCGGGAAAGAATTGTGTTGGCTCGGGTTCGTATTCGTGTTGTACGCGAGGGTTATCAACTTATAGCAGTTTTAAAATTTAAATAAAGTTTAGAAAAAAAGGAAGGGTGGCTCGGGATTTAGATCGGGTAAGCCAAGGTTTGTCTTGAGTTTGGAGGTTTATATAAAAATAGTTGTAAACTTTTAAAACAAAATCAAGTTTTACATAAAACAATTTGGTTAAAACCACTTCTTTGTGATAGTAAATGTTTATCTAAGTTTTGATTTAGTTAAAGGTTTTTAAATAAAAATTATTTTCAACTTAATTAAGTTTAAAGTGTTTTAATCTATATAACTTTTGTTTTAAAAGTTTATTTTAAATAAACTTAATATTGTAATTAAGAGGAAAATTAAAGAAATGGAATGATTTTAAAAGTTAACTTAACTTATAAGTTTTAAGTAAATTGGTTAATGATAATTAATTATAAGGTTTATTAAATAGATTCAAATGATAATTAAAGTAATTAATTAATTAAAGATTAATTGATTAATGAAAGTAATTAAGGGATAATGACTTAAAGTATAATTACTTAATATAGGTAATTAAAGATTAATTAAGGTTAATTAATTAACCTCAATTATTAATTTATTTAACCTTAATTATTCATTAATTAAACTTCTTTGTTTTTATAATGATTAATAAAATAATTAATTAAGAGGATGGTATATCTTAGATTAAATAAGGATAATTACTTAATGGAAGAAATTAAAGGATAGTTAATTACTCAATGTCACTGATCAAGATGATTAATTAATGGATAATTTCTTAATGTGATTAATTTAAGATTAATTAATGTAAGTAATTAAAGGATTAGTTTGTTAATGTAATTAATTAACCAAAGGTTAATTAATGTGATTAATTAAGAGATAATTAATTAATGTAATTAATTTATGAGATTAATTAAGGGATAATTAGTTAATATAAGTAATTGAGAATAATTACTTAAGATGGATAATTAAGAATGATTAATTAATTTCATTTATTAATTAAAGTAATAACGAATGTTTTGTAATTAATGTTAATTAAGCAGGGTTAATTAATTAATTTATTGGTTTATATTAATTATGAGATCAATTAATCTTGCTTTTGGATGATTAAGTTATGTTGAATGCCTTGATTTGATTAATGCGTGATGCTCTGTGATATGCAATGCTTGGTTGAACTGTGATAATGTAAGTTATCCATCTGTGATGAAATGTTTTGTAAACTGACATCCTGTTTAATGAATTGAATTTTTAACTTAAATAACTTGGATTTAGAGGACATTGGATTTGTAATGACCCACTATTTTGGACCATTCAAATCGACAATAATTCACATATGTCAGACTTGAATAACTCAAAATAATAGAATGTAATAAAATTTGGAGAAAATAAAATCATTCATAGAATCACAGACACAGAAATATCAGAATTACTCGCAGTGGAAATAAAAATACCATAGTAGTTCATGAAGCTACTATAACAAAGTCTCAAACAAATACATAATATCAGTCTGAAAAACAAACACAATAGAAATCCCAAATACATAGAAGTTCATTAATACAAGAGCTGAAATAGAACAACTGAAACTGAGATAGATAAATAACTAGATAAGCAGAATCTCCAGCGATTCCTAGCTTCATAAAGAGAAATCCAAAGCTATGGATACTCAAACTGATCCGAGCGTAAAGCAAAACACAAAACACTTGAGTCAAGACATACATACGTATAATATGTAAACCAACTCAAGTGAACTGCAGTAAATGTATAAGTAACTCAAAGGATGCTTGGAACCGCTCCGTTAAACTATTTACTATGTAGTAATATTGCGCTATTATAATAATGTCTACAGTAAAATAAACTAACTTTTAAATAGCGTTAAAGGGTTACCCATATAGCCCTCAACACATAATAGTCCCAGTAGTCCATCCAGTATCAGCATATCTCCAGATCAAGAGGCTACCCTAAATACTCCATGGGCTACGGGAGAAAACAAAATCGTAGTAAAGCTCGCTATGGTAGGTGACAAGGCACAACTAGGAAATGCCAGGGTAGATATACCAATTACACTTTCGGGCTGGTGGTAACATAGCAGCCACTACGCCCACCTCGGAACACACTCCCAATCAAAATCAGAGGATGGCCATCAAATCGATCCCAAGTAAGAGTATAGTATCGAAGAAATGTGTCCGATAGGAGGAATGACCTCACTAGGCCCGTCGATCGCTCCTGTTTTGGCCATCTTAAGCCAACTCACGGGAGTCGGGTCCACGTTCATAGCATAATAGGATCTTCACCACCATCCTACTTCATTCAGGAATCTCCACCGCGTACACAGTTGTTAAAGTGGTTTTCGGTATCGACAGAGATTATGTCCATATCTGATCCTAATCTCTTTAACAACCAATCGTTATTATAACACGTGGTTATACATTTCAAAATGGTACTTTATACTTCAAAAATCAAATATCATTTCAATTTCAAATATCGCTTCAAATCCATTTCAAAATATCAGAATATCTTATCCTTTCAAAACCTCATTTCAAAATGGTTTATATTTTAAATCAAAATACTCCATTTAAACTATTTAGAAGTGAAGTCATTATACTTACAAATCAAATATTCAATTCCCAAAAGTTTACCCTTTTCAGAGTTCATTTAATCAATTAAAAACTACAAAACATTGAAATTTCAGCTTTCACAGCACTTAGAAAATGCTACGGTAAGTTACATTTAAAACAATTCATTTCAGCAAAGATAATATTTAATAATTGCTGTAATAGTTCAGTTTCAGTTGAAAAAATAGTTCAATTCGGCAAAGACAGCATTTACAAAACTGCTATAATAGTTCAGGGTTCAAATTAAAAGATTTAATTCAATTCAGGAAAGACAGCGTTTACAAAAGTGTTGTAGTAGTTCAATTATATTCAAAAATCTTATTTCAATCAACTGTAGCACTTAACAAGTGCTACAGTAGCTCTTTCATTAGTTTCAGGTTCATGTTTTAGTTTCTACAACTACAGCACTTATCAAGTGTTGCAATAACCCGTAGTTATTTTTAGCCTTTTAGTTCACTTCTGCAACTACAGCACTTACAAAGTGCTGTAGATTCATTTATTCCAGATTTTATATCATTTTCAGAAACGATAACATTTCCGAAGTTCTACTAAAAGAATTTCCAGATTTATAATATAATTTAGCAACAATTAAACTTCAATTTAAACCATTTTAACTTATAAAATTTCATATTCTCCACTTTAAAATAGTCAATTAAATACCCTTTAACTTATGATTTTTACAAAGTAAATTTCATAAATAAATATCAAATTTCTCAATGCTTCATTTATTAAAGTCAATGTACAATTTTCCCTATTTTTTTGCATTTACTTTACACTTTAATTTAATTTATCATTTCATAAATTAAACTTAATTTCCATTTTATTTTCTTAACTTAACTTTTATTTTTAAACAAAATCTCAAATTTCAACATTTAAGTTATATTCAAATGTCAACTTAATCATTCATTTATTTAACATATTTAACTTGTAGAAAAATCACTAACACTTTATAAAAATTATTTTATCATAAATATAGAATTTTAAAAATACTTAAAAATTTCAGAAAAAACTTTATAAAATAACCACGAGTTTGTATAAAATTTTCTAACCTAAGTCAAGTGATACGGATAATATATTATTTCAATCTGCAATTTACAAAGAAAAATCCGGGTTCTATCATTTCAAACTCGCAATCCCAAGTTAAATAAAATAAATAAAAATCGCCCAGGCCTATCATTTCAGCCCGTAACGATTTTTCCTTATTCTAAAGTCCGTTCGGGTATGTATCATTTTAACCCATAGAGATTCTATTCTACAGGGAACTTGCAGTGTGAGAAAAAAATAAAAATGAACAATATGATGGAATATAACATAGCAGA
The DNA here is from genome assembly GCA_030765085.1 of Allium cepa. Taxonomy (NCBI): domain Eukaryota; kingdom Viridiplantae; phylum Streptophyta; class Magnoliopsida; order Asparagales; family Amaryllidaceae; genus Allium; species Allium cepa. The sequence goes on along the minus strand of CM060940.1, from coordinate 248,490,060 downwards.
TGATGTGACAAGTTTATAACAGGGTTAACATCATATAATTCACATCACAGGCAGGTAAAACATGATATAACAATTCTATACATTCACTTGTTGTCACTACACAAATTATATAAGTATAAATATCATGAGTGAATACTCACTTTTTCAAGCTGGAATTAGCAAATCAAACACACAGATAAATCTATAAAGCATGATACAGCATGACTTTTGATTCAAGCGAGTGGAGAGCCAAGATGTTGACCTTGTAAACAACCAATAAAATAAGATAATATAAACATATATATTCAACACAAAACAACATTGAAACAATTGGAAATTAAAATCAACAAAGAACAAAATTATTTGACCTTGCTTTAACCACTCAAGTGCTTAGCCTAAGGGTATCATATGCTCGGCCATGATCATGTTTTGGTGGTAAATGGCTCGGGTTTGGCATCAAAACACATGGCTATCAAGGAATGTGAAGAGGTTGGAGTTACAAGGTAGGGAAGATCAAAGGGCAAGGCAAAAGAGAAGGGTTTGGTGCACAACTAGGCTCTGCCCGATCAAAAGGGCTTGGCCTTGGTCAGGTATAGGTCTAGTGATGGCTGAAGTTATGGCCATAGGTGGTGTACTTGCTGGTGGTGGTGGCTAAGGGTGTGGCCGTGGCAAACTATGAAGGGTAGAGTGAAGTATTGGCTCGGCTAGGCATTTTTGTGGAGTGTTTTGCAAATTTTGTGGTGATGCATCAAAGGGAGGTCACGGCCAGATTTGGACAAGGGGAAAGGAAGTGGTGGCTGCCATGGATGGCGATGGTGGTGGTCGGTGGAGAAGAGGGTGGTAGAGGCCGAGCAAAGCACAAGAGGAATGAAGGAAAAATCAATAGAAAATGAAGAGAAAAAGTAAGAAAAGAAGTCATAAAATTTATCAAAATTTCAAAAATGACAAATAGCCATGAGTTGTTGAAGTGGTGAGAAGTTTCTCACGTGAATGATAAACAAAATACACGGCTATGCATAGGAAAATATACGGCCAAAGCAAAATGAAAGGTCGAACGAAAATGAAAAGGCAAGGCTAATGAAAAGTCACAAGAAATGAAAAGGCTTTGTCTCTTCAAATTTCCACTTTCTTTTATTCAAATTAAACCAATAGAAAAGTAGGTAAATAAAACAGAAAATGAAAACAAAATAAAGTAGAGATGAAAATAAATAAATATTTTTAGGAAAAACAGAAAATAAATAAGAAAATAGTTTATTAAATTGAAACTAGAATTAGAAATTGTAAACAAAATACAATAAACATTGGAAAATTATAGCTACACTTTTAAAAATGTTTTAAAATAAAATACATACATAAAATGTCATGTTACACATATATACACAAATTATAACATGATATGACAACAAAAATATTATTTATATAAATTAAAATAAACAATTTTGTTAAATAAACAATTTATATACAATGGTTTAAAAAGCATAACTTTCACAATATTAATCGGATGCCAAAGAAACGAAAACCAGTATACTTGAAATTTAATTTATTTTCATAATAAAAGATAAAATTCAAAAATTCAAATTTTTAAATTTTTAAATTTTTAAATTTAAAAGTCACATTTGACCATATTGACCAAAATTCGCATTTCTGGAAAATATTCTATTTAGTCATGTTGGGAATTATAATTCACACAAAAATCAAAATTTATATTTAAATTAACAAAATATATCCATTTTAATAAATAAAATAAATATTTTAAATCAGGAATTTCAATTAAAATAATTAAAATATACAATTAAAATAATCATAAAATACAGGGTTGTTACAGGATTCGAAGAGACCGGGGTCGGGTATCAACAAATACCCGAACCACTTCGATTTGTAATCTACAAAAAAAACTTATGGTTTGGAATTAAGTCAAATGGGCTGGAATAAATTTAGAAGCAAGGCCATTTAAACTAAGTAAACAGTTGTTTTGCAAGTTGTGATTGACCTTAACAAGTTATGAACTTATAGAATGGTACGAGTTACCTTGGTATTCAAATAAGTTTTATAACTTAAGTATTTCAAAATTTTATGAGTTTACTCACGCTGGTTTCCAGGCTGACCCAGGTGTTACTTGATTGTAATACTTAGGTCAGACCGAGTAGTACAAATTTTCAGGTTAGGACGTTCTGGAGCCCAGGAGGCAAGTTGAATGGCAGGAACGTATGGAGTTTACTGCTGCGTATTTGAGTTTGATTTGATTGTAGTCTGGGATAGGTTGTACAACCGTCCAGTTTTTTTAGCATTGATGTACTCTAATATTGTATGTAAAGCAACAATTACAGCTTTCTTTGTATAATGCTATTATTTGATATTATATTTAATCCGCTGCGAATATGAGATGCGGTTGTTTTCTGTTCTTCTTCTGCCATCTTCTTCTTTTCTCTAACAATATGAAACTTCCAATGTTCGATTACTCGACACTTCTACCGTGAATGTATTAGTGTGGAGTTTTCGGGGTCGAAAAAAATTTGGGGTTGTTGCCTTTTTTGTATTAGAGCTGAAGGTAAGCGAAAACCATGGCTCTGGTGGGTTAGTCATTAAGGATAGGATCAGTAGTGCTATAGAATGAGTTGAGTGTACTATATATGAGAGCATATTTGTTATTTTCTTATATAAAGATTTTAAAACGATTTTAAAATTAGTCTTTCTACAAGCTTATATTTGATATATAAAGCAATAATTTTTCTAATATATTAAGAAAATTGGTTGTTGGTTATTGAAATTGAGTAGGATAATAAGAATATAGGTTGGGATTCTACTAACTAAGTTTAATATAGGTTAGGAAGTCCCATTATATCCAGTCTTAAAGAAAGATGGCTAAGAATGAAGAATGAAAGGCTAGACGCAGAGAGCGAAGAGCAGCTGCACATAAGGATCGAGAAGAAGAAATTCAGGAATATGAGAAACAAGTTAAGGAAAGGGCTGGACCAAGGCCTTACGATAATTCTGCTACAGATGTTTCAATAATGGTCATTACGCAGCCAAGTGCAGTAGAACAAGGGAGGAATTGAAGGGTACATTCCAATGGTTTCGCTCTGAGATCTTGTGATTTAAGTGTCATTAGAAAGGACATTTCCTATACCATTACGCTGAAGTGAGAGAGGTGAAGCGTAAACCTGTAAAACCTATCAACGAGCCGACTATTTGCTATTAGTGTAAGGAGTCGAGATACATCGGTAGGAATTGTCTCAAGATATAGAAGAAGAATAAGATTGTGAAACATCCTATGGGAGGCATGAAGGTTATCCAGATTAATGGGAGGGTAGAAACCTTTTGTGGTAAATGTTATAAGTGGGGACATCCTGTTGAGAGGTGTATGTTCGGGATTTGCCCTTTGGAAGGAAGTCCATAGAAAGGATTACTGTAAGAATACTTAGGCTCTGTTCTTTTCCAAACCCCTAGGTAATGGAGAAGGCATCTAGATTTATGACTTCTATAAGAATCCTATTTTGGATAAATGGATGTAATGTTTGAACTACTAGTGTGTAGTCTATCAATGTATGGAATATTTTGTGGCAGTACAATCTAATATAAAATTGTGATGCCCCACCTCTATACCCACTCTAGCCAAGGACACTATGGTGTAATGCCGTCAACTAGCGCGGAGAATAAGGCTGTTGAGGAGCGACCATCCGTGTAATTGCTTTGTGCGAGCACCGATATGTCAGATAGTACAACATGCATTTGGTTTCAGGAGGAAATCCGACATATCGATACAAACTCAAAGCTACTACACAGTGGCTATATATATTCTTCGAAAACAAAAATAGAAATAAACATAACACAAATCAGTCACAGACATCCATATCACAAAGGCGGAAATAGATATGAATATAACACATAAAAGTGTGTACCAGAGTAGTGGTCAAACAAGATCCACAATATCACAAAAGAATAGCTACAAGTGCTAGACAAAAGAATATGGATACATCAATGAGTTTATACCTCAAATGTATACAACAAAAACTACTAATCTAAGTAGTTAGCCAAAAGTCAAGGTGATAATCCCAGATGTGAAGTCAAGCAGAAGCACCTGTAACATCTCGGTCTAACCCGAGTATTATTTAATAAAATAATAATAAACGGATCAGTCTAACTATAAATATCGGATGAAATGATATAGAATAAGAGATTTGACAAAAACGTATGATAACCATAAAACCATACTGTGATAAGGATGTAATCGAAAATCAACAAGAGATTAATCAATATCACAAGAATCTTCTCAAAGATAAAAAATAATGTCATACTCTTTATTTTTATTCACTAAAACCATAAGTATTGATCATTATATCAATGTCAATCACAAAAGTTAATGACACACAAATTCACCAACACAAATATTGATAAAACATATCAATGTAAATCACGAAAATTGGTGAAACACAAGTTCTAGAAATCATCAATGGAAATCCAGAAATCACAAAAAGGGGGAGTCCTATCACAAAACGGGAGCATGAAAACTCACCAACACGTGTATCACAAAATGGAACGCTATTCCATGGTTGCAAACCATTAATTTTGAGCCGAAGCTCCACAAAACGGCCCAAAGACCATAGGTTGCTATCCCACCAAATTAAGCCGAAGCTCCACAGAAACGGGGTTTAGCCTCCCTCGTAGACAAAGAGACATCGCATATTTGCTAGTCTAAATCACAAAAATGATCTTCAACGATCATCAAGAAGTGTCAATTACAGTAAGCTAGTAAATATATAAGCTTAGCCTCATGTCCCATAACCACTAGCTTAACTTAAATATTTACGAACAAATTGTAAGTTTTCACTAGAAAATTGTCACAAGAGATTCAATCGAACAAGTCCAAGAATTAACCAACGAAGTAAACGCAAGTGTTTCATACCACTTGTTTTACTATGTAGTTTAATTAGATTTCTCATACAAGTGAGGTAAAGGTTTGTATATACTAGTAGATTGGAAAACGGTTTAAGAAACGAGCTTTGTAATAAAATAGGGTTGAAATCGTTTTGATGAAAGAGTTTCGATATTTACTACTAGTATTGAAACCTTTATATTTTTAAAGTGACGAATCACAAAAACGATTGTAGAAACAATAAATCACAAAAATTCACATTCGAAGACATGAATAGAATCCAAAGAATTCGATTTTCCAAATCCTTCAAAGTGGAGCCTTGCGACTGAACAGCCACGACTTACGACTTAACACAATACAATACAAGAAATCAACGGCTCAACACATGCGACACTATGGCATACGACCTAAGAGATCAGCAACTTAAGAAATAGCATGCGGCCTAACAGAGCAACTTAACATGGCGCGACCTATAACAGGTGCGACTTAACAGGCCGAGCGACCTAAGGTACTGGGGCAAGCCGAGCGACCTAAGCAACAGAAATGCAAAAACTCTCTCAATTTGCAACCGGTCGAGCACGGACGCTAGAGGATTACGCCCATCGGCTACCCCATCGGCTACCCGGTCCTATTGGCGCCTCGATGCATTACAAAAACGTGTTCAAATGTCAAAGTTAGGATTTTTAAAGATTTGAACCCAAAACACTAAAAATTGGGATTTTCACCAATTCAATCCAAACCAAAAGCAAATGCACATGAATAAGTGTTAGGAATTCATACCCAACAATTAAAGATATTTATAGACAAAGATGTGAGATAAAAATCTCACCTTTTCACAAAATAAATGAAGAAGAAGCTTAAAAGCAAAGGAAGAATCAACCACGCTTCAATCTCAACACAAGAAGCTTGAATCAATGGCTTCTCTTTAGATTTGGAGTTAGATGTTGGATTTGCAAATGAACTAGGGCTTGGGGTTTTAATTTCACATTCCTCTCTCCATTTTTGATGAAGCTTGAGTGTTAGGAAATGAAAGTGAAGTAATGAAGGGAAGAGTGGGTTGAGCTAGAGTTAATAGTTTAGGCTAATGGGCTAAACCAAACCCAAAGCCCAAAGTGAAAAAGTGGCAAATTCCACTAACTCCAAACATATCAAAGTTTATACTCAAAAAGATCGCAAATGGCGTTTTGAACTCAATGGAAGTGGTCCCGAGTCCTAATTCGACCGTATGCAAAAAGTAACTTTTCAGAGTATTAACGATAAAATATTTAAACAAAAATATTTAGATATTCAATCGCAAAATATGCGGGTTATTACAAAAATTATCTTTATTCATTTGTGAATTGAATTGGGATTAATTCAAAGGTGGAATTGTAATGAATTAATTAAAATTTGAAATTGAATTAAAATAATTAGGAATAAAATTTGATAATTTGGATGTTTATTTACCTTGGCTTATCCTTATATCATCCTATTATTATTAATAATCTATGGAATATGAATTGGATTATTTAAATAAATCAAGAATTACATTGAGATGATATATATCTATTACTGAAATTAATTGGAAATAAAATTTGAAATAAAGGAAATGGAATCACTTTGAACTTAAGATTTAAATGTTAAAAATAAAATTGCAAACTAAAAATGTTAAAAATTGGGTAATAAATTGGATTCTGAAAATTAAATTGTTTAAAAAGGTTTTGAACTCCTACTTGAACTTTGAAATAAGATAAGTGAAGATCATTTAAAATGAATTTTTGAAATTTGGGCTCAAATTTAAATGTTTTAAAGATTTAAGTTCTTAATTAAAGTAAAGGTTAATTTGATTTAGGGGATTAAATCAACATTTAAAAATCCAACTCGAATTTATGTAATTCGAGATTGTTTAAAATTGAGATGGGGATGGTGATAAATTAAAATGGAAAAAATTGAATTGAATTAATTTGAGGAGAGAATTGAAGTTGAATGGGTTTAAATTCAAATGGGAATTGATTTGAATTTGGGATAGGAATTGAAGTTAATTCAAGTTAAATTGAAATTGAATCAATTTAAATGGAAGTGGGAATTGAAAATTTATTGGGAATGGAGTTTGGGGAATTGAACAGCTTTGGCTCTGAACTATTTTTTCAAATAAATTATTTTAATGTAAATTGTTTTAAATCTATCTTTTCTAGTTATTTACTATACAACCTTTCTTTAAAAACCCAAACTATCTTATGCTTATTTCACAACTATTTTGAATACTAATTGCTATTTTACATCTGTTTTACGAACTAATGACTGTTTTATAATTATTTTTGTAACTATCTAACTATTCTACAACTATTTAACTACTTTACAACTATTTTATAATTACTTAACTATTTTACTGCTATTTTACAACTAATTGTTATTTTACAACTACTTATCTATTTTAAACTTTTAAAGCTATCTTCTAAATTCAAGTTGGTCAGAGTGCAAACTGTTTAGAATTAAAGTGATAACCCAAATGGAAATGGGAGCAATTGTGAATAGAATTCTAAATGAATGTGTAGTAAGAGAAAGTTGATTTAGCTAATAATCAATGAAGATAATTACTTAAGATGTACGTATATTATTCTATTCGCATAATGATTTGATCCAGATTTCGAGCGTAGAATTTTGGGATAATATATCGATCCGAGTCAGGATTTATCACTCGATTTTCGACGGCGAACCCTGGATATGGATTTTTGATTGGTTTTGGAAATTCTCTATCATAGTTATGGCTATGCAAGGAGAATGATGGTTTATGATCAAGAAACCAGATAAGAGTCCACACTAGGAAGTCGGGAGGACGATACTAGTTCAGAAGTGAAATTGTGTGATCGAGTGAGCGATCAGATTTGACATTGCGTACGGATGGTATATGTACATCGTACATGCTTAAATGTAATAGATATTGTAATTTTGAAAGAAATTAAAAATGATTCTTCAAAAGAAAAATATATTTTGATAAATATATATGAATAAAGGTGGAAGTAGAATATCTTTATAACTGAAATTCACTTTATGAAAAGTAAGTGATATGGTAAGTAACTTTATAAAAGAAATCAAACTTGAATATTTGATTTGGCATAATAAAAGTTATATATATATATATATATATATATATATATATATATATATATGATAACTACCTTTCTGAATTTTTAACCAGAAGATGTGATCTTGGAAATTATTTGAAGTATAAAAGGAATTTATATAAGTATGAAGTGATCCCAAGATTTTTCAAGATTTTATATATCTATATATATATATAAATGTATTTATGAGATTGGTTTTGGGAAAAAGGTTTTGGAACCTATGGATTTTGGAAAGGTTTTTGATTGTTGGGAGAAATCAATTTTGGGAATTTGAAAACCAAATTTGGAACTATCGATATGAGATATCAATTTTATGTATAGAAGATTTATGTGAATCATAAAAAGTATGATTTGAAAGATACTATAAGTGTATAGTATAAAATGTTTTGAGGTTGGTACTGGGGAAAAAGGCGCTCCCATTGAAATGAACTTCATATGAGATCCACGGGGTGGTTCTGCCTTGAGCCCTAAGGGGAAGGCTCTAAATTGAATCCTGTAAGGAAGTCCGAACAAACTAAAGTTCCTGAGGATTTTATTGTGGGTAGTGAATGTCGAGAGCGCTAATGCCTAACGAGACATTTGGGTTATGCTATGACGATAATGTAACTCGATGTCACTGCGATCTACTACAGACTATAGCGGAAGTCATGTGACCGTGAGAGCCAACGGTCTACGTTTGATTTTGTCGTGATGGCAACATAACATCGGTAGACTGAGATTTATGAAGACATGGCGAAAGTCGTGTGGCAGTGAGTGCCTACAGGCCACATTGGGACTCGACTGATGCAGTCTTCGATCTATGTAGGAGCGGCGAAGTTTCATTTGGCAGCGAAATTAGAGGGCGCTGATGCCTACAGTTACATGGATTCTTGCCGTGATAGTAACGTAACCCTGGGTCTAGTTGCGATCCATGGCTGGTTCCATGGCATAATCGAGGGGCGCAGAGTGCCTACAATTATCAATGGATTTTTCCGTGATGGTAACGTAATCATCGGGTTAACTGCGACCATGGAGGGGGTGATGATTTTCAGAGCATTCTCACCAAAAATGATTTCTATTTTTTTTAAATGTTTTCTGGATTTTCGCAAAAGTTTTCAAAAAATGGTTTTCAAATATTTTCACTGGTTGTTGAAAATGGGTTTACTAAGTACATATAGATTTTCAGTCCCACGGCCGATCAACGTATGACCAAATTTCTGTGAGAACAATGATGGACTTGTTGTGACATCGAGTGATAAAAAGTATTTTATAAAGCTATTTTGTGTAATATTATGTAGATTTTAAAGTTTTTTAAAAATTTAAATAAAAAGAGTTTTTAGTTAAATATTCAGAGAGTAATTTATCTGATTTTAAGTATTGAATAAATTCTGGTTTCGTTCCTTTTTAGGGACAAAAAGATTCAAAGGGGAGAGGAACGTGATAACCTGGATTTCTGGACATCTGTGAATTAGTAATTAACTGGTTTTATTTAGTTGAACTCTGATAATAAAAGATATCTGGATGTATAGAAATGGATTTGAAACTATAATGAATATTGAAATATAAATATCTAGATATATCTTATAGTAAATTAACAGATATATTTATAGATATATGTAAACTCTATAATGTTGTAATCTTAAGTGTATATATAAACAAATCCATTGTGAATATATAATCATAGTAAACATATTAATGATTATTTAAAATTGGCAATATTGGTTTGATAATATTCTTTTATAAATATTTTAAATTTGACAAATTTATCTTTTCAAAGCTAATATTAGTTTTATATTAGTTTCTTTAAAAAGACCGTGTAAATATAAATAAAGTAAAATGTATTAAATAAATAAGAATTAAATATAAAGATTTATAAAGGAAAAAAAAAATTATTAACACATGCTAAATACAAGTGTAAGATTTATAGCATATAGTTTAACAAATGTAAGCAAATATTTTCATGCAAATTACAAGTGTCATGTAATTTATTTTATTTTCATTTTTAAGTAAAAGATAAATCAAGCTATAAATATATCTATACCATCCTTTTCTCTATTTCTTTCCTTTCTTTATTTTTCAAATAAAATCATAAGCCTGTAACAAAGATAATCAAGCCAGAAAAGATCTAAAGCAATCAACTATCTTAAACCTCGGCAAGAAAAATAATCTCAGTTTAAAGCAAGCTTTTAACTTCAAACAATCAAGGCAAGATCATTTCAACAAGTTTCCAGTTTCCAAAAGATTATCAAGCATCATCCATTTTTAAAAAGATCATAGCATACCCAGTTTCAAACTTCTCCGCTCATCAATTAACTATGAGTAAACAAAATTTCAAAAGCTTAAATTTATTTAATGATCTGATGCATGTAATGATCCTTGAAATTATGAAGTGAAATATGCTTGCATGATTGTTTGAAGATGAAAGCATGTATATATATATGTAGATATTGTGTGCATCTTTGTGAAAAAATATCTTTGCTCTGTTCTTAGTTCTATAGGCCTTAAAAATATTCAAAAACTAATTTCTCTTTCCATAACCCGTTATAAGTTATGATGTATAAACAATATATGATAGAAATAACAAGATTTTTGATTTAAAAATAGCTTCAAGTATGATTTGTAGGTAGTTTTCCAGTGTAAGGTAAATTACAGTAAAAGCTTGATTATATCAAAAATTTGATTTCAATAATTAAATGTTTCGTGAACATAACTTGATTTGCAATTGAAAACCATGATTTTTAAAAATGAAATCAAGCTTTTTAGATAAGTACCTAGGGAGAAATTGCAAGTTGAACGTGGATTGGGTTTTGGCCGATTTCTAATGATTGGTAAGGATTGGGTGGTCGAGGTCATTGTTGAAGCAAGATGGAAGGTCGGGGGTCACGGCGAAATTGATCGCTAGATTTTACGATCACTATAGCGGCGGTGTGGCGACGATGTAGGGTTTTAGCTCAGGTTTTGGACGAGCGTTAATCTCGGATTGTTGCGTCACCGTCACGGTATCAGAGATGATCGGCCGTGGTGGAATTGAAGCGTGGGTCTTCGGCGAGGCTATGGACGAGGCGGCGAGAACTCTGGTGGTTTTAGGCGGTGGGTCGAGGTGGATTTGTGGGTGAACAGTTTTGTTCCTATGGTTCGATCGAACTCAATATTGATTTCCTAGTCGATATGGAAATCTGGTGGTCAGAATTGAGAGTGAAGGTCATTGCCAACTTATCAACGGTGGAATGGGTGGTCGGATCGTCGACGATCCTCGGTGCATGTGCATGTGTGACTCTGTGTATCAGAGTAGGTTCTAAGGCAAGGAAGAAGAGAAGTCTCGAGGGAAACTCGAGAAAGAATAGGGTTGGCTCGGGTTCGTATTCGTGTTGTACGCGAGGGTTATCAACTTATAACAGTTTTAAAATTTAAACAAAGTTTAGAAAAAAAAAAAAGGAAGGGGTGGCTCAGGATTTTGATCGGGTAAGCTTAGGTTTGTCTCGGGTCTGGAGGTTTATTAAAAAATAGTTATAAACTTTTAAAACAAAATCCAGTTTTACTTAAAAAAAATTGGTTAAAACCACTTCTTTGTAATAATAAATGTTTATCTAAGTTTTGAATTAGTTAAAGATTTTTTTAAAAAAATTATTTTCAAATTAATTAAGTTTAAAGTGTTTTGATCTATATAACTTTTGTTTTAAAAGTTTATTTTAAATAAACTTAATATTGTAATTAAGTGGAAAATTAAAGAAATGGAATGATTTTAAAAGTTAATTTAAATTAAAGGTTTTAAGTAAATTTGTTAATGATAATTAATTACAAGGTTTATTAAATAGATTTAAATGATAATTAAAGTAATTAATTAATTAAAGATTAATTGATTAATGAAAGTAATTAAGGGATAATTACTTAAAGTATAATTACTTAATGCAGGTAATTAAAGATTAATTAAGGTTAATTAATTAACCTCAATTATTAATTTATTTAACCTGAATTATTAATCAATTAACCTTCTCTTTATTTATAATGATTAGTAAAATAATTAATTAAGAGGATGGTTTATCTTAGATTAAATAAGGATAATATTTAGTGGAATAAATTAAAGGATAGTTAATTACTTAGTGTCGTTGATCAAGATGACTAATTAATAATGATTTCCTAATGTGATTAATTATAGATAAATTAATGTAAGTAATTAAAGGGTTAATTTGTTAATGTAATTAATTAATCAAAGGTCAACTAATGTGATTAATTAAGAGATGATTAATTAATGTAATTAACTTATGAGATTAATTAAGGATAATTAATAATATAAGTAATTGAGAATAATTACTTAAGATGGATAATTAAGGATGATTTATTAATTTCACTTATTAATTAAAGTAATAACGAATGGTTTGTAATTAACGTTAATTAAGCTGGGTTAAGTAATTAATTTATTGGTTTACATTAATTACGAGATCAATTAATCTTACTTTTGGATGATAAAGTTATATTGAATGCCTTGAATTGATTAATGTGTGATGCTCTGTGATATGCAATGCTTGGTTGAACTATGTTAATGTAAGTTATCTATCTGTGATGAAATGTTGTGTAAACTGACATCATGTTTAATGAATTGAATTGTTTTCACTTAAACAACTTGGATTAAGAGGACATTGGATTCGAAGAGACCGGGGTTGGGTATCAAAAAATACCCGAAACCACTTTGATTTGTAATCTACAAATAAAAATTCATGCGGCTTGGAATTAAGAATCGAATAGGCTAGAGTAAATTCAGTATCAAGGCCATTTAAACTGAGTAAACACTTGTTTTCTAATTTGTGATTGACCATAACAAGTTAAGAACTCGTAGAAAGGTATGAGTTACCCTGGTATTCAAATAATTTTTATAACTTAAGTATTTCAAAATTTTATGGGTTTACTCACGCTGGTTTCTAGCATGACCCGGGTGTTACTTCATTGTAATGCTCGGGTCGGACCGAATATTACAGATTTTAAGGTTAGGATGTCCTGGAGCCTAGGAGGCTAGTTGGATGGCAAGAATATGTGGAGTTTACCGCTATGTATTTGAGTTTGATTTGATTGTAGTCTGGGACAGGTTGTACAACTGCCTGGTTTTCTTGAGCAGCTATGTACTCTGATATTGTATGTAAAGTAACAATTACAGCTTTCTTTGTATAAATGCTATTATTTGATATTATATTTAATCCGCTGTGAATATGAGATGTTGTTGTTTTCTATTCTTCTTTTACCATCTTCTTCTTTTCTCTAACAATCTTAAACTTCCAGCGTTTGATTGCTCGGCACTTCTACCGTGAACGTATTATTGTCGAGTTTTCGAGATCGAAAAAATTTCGGGTCGTTACAGAAAATATCTGGAAGTTAATGGAATCAAAGATGCAGTTCCTTGAAGTGCAAGGACTACTTGCTACTAATCCTGGGGGTAGTTCGAAAAAGGATGTAGTAGAAGTAGTACCTTTGGTTTTTTCAATCCTAAAACAAACTTATATGGACGAATGATTGCACTGCATTGTTGCCTAGAGGGTAGTATTAGCATTCCAAGTGGGATTTGCTAAAAGATAAATGTTACCTCAAGCCTCATTAATCGAAAATGACTAAAGCATGGACGTGTACTAGGGCTATTGTGGTCGCTCCTATTAGGTTACGGTAATCACTTGTATCTAGATTGACTTTTTCTAATTATGTATGCTTGTGGCCATGAAAATAGTTTGTCAAGTCAACTCCAACGGGGAGTGATCATATTCGTTACTATAGAGGAAGGGGTAGGCTGGTCCTAAGTAGTAGAGATGCAATTAAGGCAGCCTCGGTACATTTTCTCCAAAGGTGTACTGTACGAAAGTTAGACCTTTACCTTGTCATGTTGGAATCCATTCTCCTATAAGTACCGTCAGACTTAGTTGCATACTTATTATATTGGAATTCAATTAATGTAACAATTTCAGTGAAAATTTAATATTTATTTAAAACCTTGGACAGTATTATAATATCAAAAGATTTCCTATAAATGATTTGATTACCGTAAGGTAGAAGCCACCCGTGTTTATGTGCGGTGTGGCTTAACGAGATACATTTATTTTGAAAAGTTTTATAACGTTAAAATCCATTTGAGATGTGTTTCCCGTGCCGGTTTACCATACTTATCCGGCTGTTACTTTTCTTACGATGTCTGGGTCAGAGCGAGCATATTTTCATATTTGGTTATGGATGCTTTGGAGCTTCAAAAGACGAGCTGGAGGCCCTTAAGCCGTACTTACGTATATTTTATTTCTGCTGCATTGGTTGTTTATATTTATCAGCATATGTGAGGAAGGTTGTTATAACTGTCAGGGTTGATGATAGATTAGGGTACTCTTGTTTGATGTATGTGTATTACAGTTTTATGTTGTAAATATCTGTTGTATATTATATATTACTAATCACAAGGTGAGATCATGTTCTATCTTTTTCTTTTTTTTTCCCCAACAATCTGTCTTTTCGACACTTGGATGCTTGGCACATGAATACCGCTGATGTATTGGTGTCGACTTTTGAGGATCAAAAAGGTGAGTTATTACATAAACGAGACTGCAGGACATGAGTTACTTTCTTTTACAGATGCTTATTCCAGTTATAACCAAATACCAATGCATGTTCTGAATTAGGAGCACATGAACTTTATAATGGTTTTGGAATAATGTTGTTATCGAGTGATGCCCTTCGGTTTGAAGAATGCAGGAACTACATTCCATAGATTACTTAATTTTATGTTTAGTAATCAGGTTGGATGGACAATGGAAGTGTACGTAGATGATATGTTTGTGAAGTCAAGGCTATCGTGGAGCCACATGGATACCTTTTAGAAAAATTTGAATTGCTTCAAAAATATGGAATGAAGTTAGTCTATTGAAATGTTCTTTTGGAGTTGCATTGGGAAAGTTTTAGGATTTATCATGAATGTAAGGGGAGTTGAGGCCAATCCATAGTAGATTATTAACTTGAGGAATGTAAACGCCCTAGCCACGAAGAAAGAGATGCAAAGCTTGAACGGGAAGGTTTTCATGTTGAGTCGGTTTATCTTAAAGGAAACAGACAAGTGTATTCAAATAAAACAAATAAGCGTATACTATTCTTTGATGCCCTCAAAAAGGGAAAGATGAATTTTGAAAGGATGAAGGAATGTCAGGTGGCCTTCAATGAATTGCTAAAGCATGTGGAAACAACACTAGTTCTATCCAAACCATTGGAAAAGGAAGATTTTTTTCATCTATTTGGCTGTGTCGGCTCACGCCCTAAGCACGGTATTAGTACATGAGGTGGCAAGGATTCAAAGGTTGATTTACTATATCAGCAAGCGGTTTACCCGGGCTGCAAGGAACTATCCAAGGTTGGAGAAACTCGCTTATTGCTTGCTGATTGCATCGAGGAAGTTGATATCATATTATTAGGCTCACCGATTAAGGTGCTTACTAATTAACCTTTGAAGCAGATGTTGTATAGAACCATGACTTTGGGAAGATTACTGAAGTAGAACACTATGTTGAGTCAGTACGGTATTACTTACCATTCGAGAAGAGCGATAAACGGACAGGCATTGGCAGATTTCATTGTTGAGTTTACTGCATGAGATGATGAAGAGGAAGACAATATGGTCACACTTTCTCAATGGAAATTGTTTGTAGATGGAGCTTCCAATAAGTGTGGTTCTAGGTAGAAGTGGTACTTGTGACTCTAAAAGGACGATCAATTTGTTATGCATTTAAACTAGAGTTCCCCACAACAAACAGTGAGGCTATGTACGAAGCGCTGATAGCGGGAATCAGTATAGTAAAGGAACTAAGGGTATGGACGATGCATCGATGGTTTGTCAAGTAAAGAGGGAATTCCATGCTAAAGGTGCGAGACTTGCACCTTACCTGACGAAAATGTTGGAATTATTGAACGGTATAGAGCATTACTTGACTACACACATCCCTAGAGAGGAGAATGTGAAGGTCGATTCACTGGCCAAGTTAGCTAGTTTTAGAGATGCGCAACTATTAGGATTAGTTTCAGTGGAAGTTTTATTGGCTCCAAGTATTGACTGGATGGATGTCGACTAGATTTTGGAGGCTGAGGAGGTGAAGCAGTCATGGATGACTCTAATCAATGATCTAAGCTTTGAAATTTTTAAATAGCTAGTATACGTAAATATCATGCCTAAAACTTTTGTAGAAGGATATGCTGATAGATCATCACTTTTTAATGGCGAAAATTATGCTTATTAGTCATATAGAATGAAATTTACTTGCGGTCTAATGGTTTAGATATATGGAATATAACACAAACTGAGTATATTGAACCCTAGACAAATTATGCATAATGATCCGATAATAAAATGAGACAAGCACTCAACAATTCAAGGGAAATGAATATTATATTTTATGTCTTGAATAAAAATGAATTTAATTGTGTCTATTTGCAAAATTGCATACGAAATTTAGAATATTACAAGTCACACACAAAGGCACTTGTAAGGTTAAACAAACTAAGATTTGTATGTTAGCTAATCAGTTTCAGTTATTTAATGGTTTGTTTGGTGAAAGAAGAATGTGTTTTATGCAATGGAAAGGAATGACTTATTGTATTTATAATGTTTTTCAGTTTTAGTTTATTTTATCAGTTTTTAAATAAAATGTTATTGTTTGATTCTAATTTGTAATTTAATTAGAAAATCGCAAAGAAAATGGTGCATTGCATTAAAAAACATACATCTATTAAAAAGGCACATGCAAACAAAATAGAACACCACTCAAAAACCATTTTGTTTACTAAACTACCTCATTAAAAAATTCAAAAAATGCCTAAATGTAGAATCTATAGTGATAGAACGAGCAAGTTGGAAATATTTGAGCTCATCCATAGACAGTAAACCATTTTTTGCCTCCAATTCACGAATCGCAAGACAACGTGTGACAACCCGCATTTTGAAAGGTCTAAATCGACAATATCCACACATGTCCGACTCAAACAATCTGAAACATAGAAAATCAATGGGGTTAATTAAGAAGAATAAGAAAAGATGAAAATAAATACAGAATCTCGCAGCAGAATGACAAAATATAATAATCAAATAAACAATTCGTGAAGCTGTTTATATTACACGATTGATTAAAATTTTACAACCTCTAACAGAATAATGTATATATAACATAACAATAGAATAATGCAATAGAACAACATGATGTAGGGAAATACTAGTAATAATATTATACCAAATCTGCGTCTTCGTCCTCTACAAAATAATCTTTGATGTGCTGAAAACTCAAGGCTAACTCGAGCATAAAGTAAAACAATACACTCGAGTCAGAACTAAAATAAACTTATGTAAGTCAAATCAATATCACGTATGACATGAGTGTAACTGCGTCAGAGATGTATACGGGGTTTTACATCTCCTATCCATTATGCAATCTGTGTTCAATAACTTAAGAGACATTACGGGATTTTCCATCTCATAAGGATCCACTAAAATATCTATATATAGTAGAATAATCTATATATATAATGCCTAATAAATAAAATTAATATCTTTTCTAGCATTAAGGCTTTAAGTTGATCTCCCTTAATGCGTTTTTAAGCATCGTCGTACAGTTTGCATACAGCACAACTAGTAGAACGTTAGTAGATAGGGATATGCCGTGACAGAACAACACTAAACAAAAATCATAGTTGTCTCGTATAAGCATAAATTATGACAAGGCACATAAAGCAATGTCCAAGGTATTATGTTACCAGTTCGAGTCGTCGGGTTGGTGGTAATGCGTCGCCGCAACGACCGCCCACCGCGTCCACCCATCTTATATCGAGTCAAAAGGAGGTTATCCCAATCAAGGTGTACCATTCGAAATCAACAACAAAAGTAATAGTATGGACCGAGTCCACAAGAAAAATTGAAGAACAGGTGTCTGCTAAGGGTAGCTAGCCCACTTGGCCCGGTTCAAGCCGTCCTGTTTTAGTCATTTCAAATTTACACAAGTGTCAGGGTCAATCCATCATCGTTCTCTTTCTTTAAATCCAACAAACGTACACAAAATCCAACTACTTCATTCTGGAGTCTCCTCTGCGTACACAGTTATTTAAGTAGTTCCGACATTGACAGAGAGTATGCTAATAATCGGCCCTGGTCTCTTTAATAACCAAACATCGTTTTACACACCGGTTAGTTCTTTTACATTTCGAAATCAATTCATACTTGATATCAAAATACCAAATTCACTTCAAAAATCAATTTCATTTCGAAATCATCATATTCACTTCGAAATCAATTTCATAATAAAATCATATTCACTTCGAAGTCAATTTCATAATAAAATCATTTTCACTTCGAAAACAATTTCCATTCAAAATCATTTTCCACTTTGAAATTAACTTCATTACAAAATCATTTTATTCATTTCAAAAATCGTTTCGAGTTACAATTTAAGTTATAACTTCAATTTAAGCAAATTCGCATTTAAATCCATGATCTAAATGTAAACAATTCCTATCTTTAGTGATTTGAATTTTTGAAAATAGTTTGAATAGTTCAAATAGTTTGAAAAGTTAAATAGCTTAAAAAAATTAATAGTTTGAAAAGTTAAATATCTTAAAAAAAATAGTTTGAAAAATTAAGATAGTTAAAATAGTTTAGATATTAAAATAGTTTCTATATTAAATGATTGGGAAATTTAAATAATTTAAAAAAGACGAATTTTTAAAACGGTCTAGAGTGCAATAGTTTGTAGTGAAAATAGTTTCAAATTTAAAACTATTCTTTCCATTTCCCATAAATCTGGGCTCAGGTCCAAATTTCAAACCAAACAAATTCAAATTTCAAATCATTCAATTAAATCGACTCAAACTCAATTTAAATTCATATCAACTTCAATTTCAATTTTGATTTGAATTAACTTCAATTTCAAAATGTTCATTTTAACTTCAAATCCGATTCAACAATTCAATTCGATGGTTTAAATTTCAATTCAATTCTTATTTTTAAACCATTTCAATTTATATAAATTTCGGGTTCGATTTCAAAATCCTAATTTAAATCACTTAAATCGATTTAAACTTCAATATTCAATTTAAGGTTCAAATCTCTTAAAATAATTCAATTTCGAGCTCAAATTTGAAATATCTATTCAAATTACTTTTTCTTCGAAATATTTCAAAGTTCGAAACGAAGTTCAATCTTTTAAAAAAATCAATTTACATAATTCAAATCATATTTCAATTATAACTTTAAACTTCCAAATTCAATTCTTTGAATAATTTCTATATACAAATTTCAATTTCAACATTTCAAACCTCGAATTTGAAATTAATTCAATTCTCATGAATTCACATTTTTATTTCTTTAAAACCAAATCATTTAAATGGATTCAAATCAAGACTTTTAAAACCATTTAATTTAACTAATCTGGTGTCCATATATAATTTTATATAATATGGCCAAGTGATCAGTTATTACAATTTTAATTTCAGGGATGGATGTATATCATTTTAATCCAAATCAAAGTGTCATAGGTATATATCATTTCATCCCATTTCTTAATTTATTCAAAATAATTCCAATAACAGTTTATATGCTGTCAAACAACGTACAGGGTGATAAAATGATTTATATATAAAATAAATTAACACCCACTCATCCAAAATATCAACCAATAGTCATCCATCACAATCAACGTCCAAAATAGTCAATATATCACAACAATTAACTAGTTATCAATATCGGGTGTTTAATTAGCAATTTAATTTCAATTTCAAATTTAACTATTGAGTAAAATTCAAGACAATTCAATTCATATGGCAATTTGAATGTCAGTTAAATTATCAAACAACAGCCAATAAAAATAAATCCCTACATGATTTCAGTTTAACTAACATTAAAATATTTAAGTAATTCGTGAGCAGTTTAAATCACTCACATTTATTTGAAACTGAAAATTTTTCAGCTTCAAGTAAATTCCATACCCGATTTTAAAACAATATTATGTCGACTTGCCTCGTTTAAGTGTTTAGAAACCTCTATCGATAACATGGCGCCTCAAGTATCGACCAGAATTCATAAACAACTCAATAGATAAGTTAACACTATATAAAACATTTTATAACACTAAAAAATACATGCTCTCATACATATACACTCAAATAAGCTCATTCTAGGATATTACTATCCTATCTCTAATGAGTCCAGCCTCACCAAAGCTTCGATTATCGCTAAAACAAAGCTCTGATATCAACTGTGACGACCCATATTTTGGAAGGTCTAAATCGACAATAACCACACATGTTCAATTCAAACAATCAAAAATACGGATAATCAATGGGGTTAATTAAGAAGAATAAGAAAAGAAGAAAACAAATACAGAATCTCATAGCAGAATAACAAAATATAATAATCAAATAAACGGTTCATGAAGCTTTTTATACTATACATTTTATTAAAATTTTACAACATCTATCAAAGTTATATATATACACAACAGAATAGTAGAATAATGCAACAGAACAACATGATGTAGGGAGATACTAGTAATAATAATATACCAAATCTTCGTCCACATCCTGCAAAAAATAATCTTCAATGCGTTGAAAATTCAGGGCCGAACCGAGCATAAAGTAAAACAATACGCTCGAGTCAGAACTAAAATATTCTTATGTAAGTCAAATCAATATCATGTATAGCATGAGTGTAATTGCGTTAAAGATGTTTACGGGGTTTTATATCTCTTATCCAATGTACAACGTGCATGCAATAACTTAGGAGAAGTTACTGGATTTTCCATCTCATAAGGATCCGTCAAAATATCTATATATAGCGGAATACGCTAAATATATAATGTCTAATCAATAAAATAAATATTTTTCTAGCTTTAAGGCTTTAAATTAAACCTTCTTAATGTGTTTTTAAGCATTGTCATACAGTTTAAATATAACACAACCAATGGAATGTCGGAAGATAGGGATGCACTGTGATACGACAACACTAAACCAAAATTGTAGTTGTTTCATATAAGGATAAAAGTATGACAAGGCAATTGAGGTTATGCCCAAGGTAGTATGCTACCAGTTTGAGTCGCCAGGCTAGTGGTAACGCATCGTCGCAAAGATCGCCCACCACGTCCATCCATCCTATATCGAGTCAAAGGGAGGTTATCTTAATCAAGGTGCACCAATCGAAATCAACAACAAAGGTAATAGTACGGAACGAGTCCACAAGAAAAATTGAAGAACAGGTGTCTGTTAGGTGTAGCTAGCCCACTTGGCCTAGTTCAAGCCATGGAGTTTTAGTCATTTCAAATTTACACAAGTGTCAGGGCAATCCATCATCGTTCTTATTTCTTCATATCTACTAAATGTACATCAAATCCAACCACTTCATTTTGGAGTCTCCTCCGCGTACACAGTTGTTAAAGTGGTTCCAACATTGACAGAGAGTATGCCAATAATCGGCATGGGTCCCTTTAACAACCAAACGTCGTTTTACACACCGGTTGATTCTTTTACATTTCAAAATAGATTCATACTTGATATCAAAATATCAAATTCACTTCAAAAATCAATTTCATTTCAAAATCATCATATTCACTTTGAAATAATTTCATATCAAAATCATTTTTCACTTTGAAAACAATTTTATTTCAGAATCATTTTTCACTTCGACATTAATTTCATTACAAAATCATTTTATTCGTTTCAAAAATTATTTCGATTTTCAACTTAGGTTATAACTTCAATTTAACCAAATTTGCAGTTAAATCCACGATTTAAATATAAACAATTCTCATCTTGAACTGTTTGAATTTTTGAAAATAGTTTTAATAGTTAAAATAGTTTGAAAAGTTAAACAGCTTAAAATTTTAAATAGTTCGAAAAATTAAGATAGTTAAAAAAATTTATATATTAAAATAGTTTATATATTGAATGATTGAGAAATTTAAATAATTTGTAAACGATGAAATTTTAAAATAGTTTATGATAGAATAGTTTATAGTCAAAATAGTTTCAAATTTAAAACTGTTTCTTCCATTTCCCATAAATCTGGACTCAGGTCCAAATTTCAGACCAAACAAATTTTAAATCGTTCAATTCAATCGACTCAATCTCGATTTAAATTCAAATCAACTTCGATTTCAATTCGAATTAACTTCAATTTGAAACATTCATTTTAACTTCAAATCCGATTCAACAATTCACTACGACGGTTTAAGTTTCAATTTAATTCTTATTTTTAAACCATTTCAATTTATATAAAATTTGATTTCAATTTCAAAATCCCGATTTAAATCACTTAAATCTATTTAAACTTCAACACTCGATTTAAGGTTCAAATCTTTTAAAATAATTCAATTTCGAGCTCAATTTGAAATATCCATTCAAATTACTTTTACTTAGCAATATTTCAAAGTTCGAATAAAAGTTCAAATCTTTTAAATCAAATCAATTTCCATAATTCAAACCATATTTCAATTGTGTAACGGACCGGGATTTTCGACCATTGAAAATCGACATCAATATATCCACTATATGGAATGTCGAGCAATCGAGTGTCGGAAACACCAGTTCATTAAGGGTGAAGAATAAAAAGATGGAAAAAAAGAAACAGAACAACACAGAGTCTTACAATTGCAGCGGTACAATATATAATATATAATAACTGACTTTTATACAAAAGATTCTGTAGCTGTTAAATACTTACAATCATCAAAGTACAACAATCGATACATCAAATCTGGACAGTTATAATTACTTTTCCTCATACAGTGGAAATTATTAATCAAGTATGGAAGTAAGTCTTTGTTACCCAGCTCACCTCCTGAGTTCCAATCCTGAATTTGTAATACTCGGTCTGACCCGAGTATTATAATAAAATATCACCTGGTTCAGTTTGGAAAACCAGCGTGAGAAAAACACACTCAACTTGAATTATTAGAGTTGTCAAAATCCTTTGAAAAACAAAGGTATCTCGTAACACCGCGTCACACATAAACACGATGGGGTTTTCCCTTACGATAACCAAAACATTTTGTAGATAATCTAGTGATATTTTAATAGTGTCTAAATGCAAATACTTATTCAAATAGTTGAAATTGTTACATTAATTTAATTCTAGCATACTAAGCTCTGCAAACGAAACTGTAAACTCTTATTGGAGAATGGTTTTCAATAAATGACTGTGTCCCTGGGGTATCGCCCTTCATAGTACACCTCTAGAACCATATGCCGAGGACCACGTTGTGGACCTTTGCTACACAATACCAGTCTATCTCTAACCTGGATAGACCGAATATGTTATCACCCGGGTGTTCCCACCCTTAACATCGAGCGCTTCTTCTTTCAAGTGTACCTATATCTAAGATTAATAGGGTTTCTAAGGACATCTAGAAAGGTGATAACATATCCTACTTGGGTGCTACCCACTAAGCCTGGCTGCATCTCCCCTATTACAGTCATTTTCGATTGATGAAGCTCGACGCTAAGCGTAACCTTTCAAGGAACGATTTCTCTTAGAATGCTTATCGTCCTCGAATGACGATGTTCTGATAACGTTCGTCCATACAAGCTGCCTTGGGTTTGGACAAACCAAATCACCGTCTTCATCATCTTCACGGTATTCATTCGTAAGGTTTCAACCAGATCGAAGTGGTTTTTGGATAATTAAATCTGACCCCGGCCTCTTCGAAACGATTAGCGAAATAGGACAAAATTGATAGTCGTTTATTTAATTATCAACACACATCCATAAACAATCATCAGGCATTTTCATAAATTTTCCAAGATTTCAAAATATCAATATAATATTACTTCCAGTTCTTCAACATTTGAAAACAGTTTTCAACTCCTCATATCTTCAACGGAATATTCCCCCTCTTTTCCGACACTTAGAATATATTTTTTCCACTTCATCTTATTTTCAACGCTTAGGAAGTATTCTATTTATTTTCTAATTCTTTTCTCAAAAACATTTACAAATTTTATTTGTAATTCCTTAACTAGTTTATAACGAATTCTATAAATTTCGGAATTCTTTAATTAATCCCTTTAATATTCCAAAGCCAATTTTACTTTCTTATAAACTTAATTTTCCCTTTGTACTTCTTTATAAATTCTATTCCATTCTTTGAAGTATACCTTTATCAACTACTTCGGAAATCTTCTTACTTCTCTTCCTAATCCTATTTTAAGATTTTTTTCTCTGAAATCCCATCTACCGAATAACCCCATTTTCAAACTTCCAAGAAGTTTTATAAATAAATATAAAACATTCCAAAACTCTATACACACACACACACATGTAAATAAATATAAGTATTTTAAAGAAAATAATAATAAAATGTTTTCAAGACATATTCATATAATTATTTAAAATATTGAAAACACTATCTTATAACATCGGTTTTTCAAAGCAGTTTTAAAAACTTAGGATTTTATTAAGATAGTTGTTAAGTGTTTAAAAAATCACTTCTGAAGTATTTTGATACTAACTAACTTTAAAATTACATAGTTTAATAAAGAAGAATTTTCCTTCTTACGTAAAACTAAACTTATCAATAAAATAAATTTTAAAATGCTAATAACCATAATTCGATTTATAAATCATTCTCGATTTCCACCACGCAACTTCCCATTCGGTCTCCTTAACCATTTTTACTTCAAAATAATTTTCACTATTTTTCTTTCACCCTATTTCCACATTTTTAAATATAAATTCTTCCTGTGAATTTTATATTTCCCATTTATCAATAAATATAAATTTTCTTTATTTATAAAAATCATTTATAAATTTTATAACTTCTTTAAGTTTCACTAAAATAATCTCATTTATAAAATTCCATTTTTTTACACATTCAATTTCATATAAATTCCATTTCCCAATCTATTTTTAATACCGATTTCGTCTTCTTTCTATATTTCTTGGATATCATTATTAAATTTCAATCTGAAAAATCCCTTTATATGATTTTACTTTTGAATCTCTATTTAAAATATATTTCCCGTATTATTTTTTATTATCAAAAATCAATTTTTGCTTATTCAAATCAGTCTCTTTTAAATACATAAATTTCGATGTATATATTTTTTAACTTAAAAATCTTTTTTAATTCTTTAAAATTTTAAAATAATATTTATGGTATTAATATGCACAAAATTAATTTCCATGCCATTATAACATTTAAACATTTACAACACGCAATGATCCATCATTTTATATATAGGAAGAACATCAATATATTTGAGGAATCCAGTTGGATCCCTCCAACCTATTTCCATGCATCCACAGATGTTAGATAACAATAGAGTACCAATCCCACTTCGAAGGGGATATCACGGTATTTAGGGTCATCCGCTATTATGTGGGGCGCCTAGGGTCTCATCTGCTATAATGTGCGAGAATATCGCTCCAATACTAATATATATACACTACTATATATATAGTCATCCATTAAATAAACTATAAATTTATCAATCAAGCAAGCATCCAATAATTTAAATTTAAACATTTAAATTTAAATATGTTAATCCAAATGAGTGAAAAATTCTCACTTTGATTTTAATTTTCCCGAACCTCCAGATTTTCCCGACAAACTCCAAAAAATACCAAACTAATTTCTGATTATCCATTTGCAGCTACGAACCGATTGTGACTGATTTCGTGAATTTTGGATCTCGTGTACAAATTTAATTTAGTTCCATTAGCGGTTTCAAATTTTAAATTCGAAATCAAATAAACTAATGATAAAATTTAATTAAATCATAGTAATACCTCTTTCCTCCTGCCATCACGTTCATGTGAGCAAAAAAACAAGATGTTTTCTCAGGTCGAGTTCTATTGTCTCTACTACTTCGATCGCACCTCGTCGGAGTTCGCTCATCGCCGATGTGCACGGCGTCGCCTCCACCATGCAATGCCACGCGTATGTGTCTTCACTCAATTCGAGTTGCCACCCACGAAGCCTTCTTGATAGTCGTGACCCAACATCTAAAACCCTAGACGTGCATCAACCAACATCTTCTCATGCCTCTGCCCAATGTGCTCACGCGTGCAACCTCCAGCCGTGTCGCTTCCATCGCCGTCCTCCCATCAGTCACGAGCACAACGCGATTCACCCTCTTCCCTTTTATCTTTTTCAAACGAACTCAATTTAATAAATTCGAATTCTAGAGGAAGCAACAGAAGTAATGCGATTTATTTTTTGATTTGGTTCGAATCAAATAATATGGAGAGGGAAACTGATTTGAATCTCGGCCGTTTTTTCCTTTATATTTTTTTTCGCTTTTGAATCTACTTGTTTTCGTGCATTTTAAAAAGAAGAGGGAGGGGGCAAGACCCAATGGTGGCGTGTAGGAGAGGAAAAGGGTACAACGAAAGATAAGGTTATGTCTGAAAGAAGCTTGACTAATTTATAAAATAATTTTAATTTAAAAATGTCTCGATTTATGCAACTTAAAATCTCGAACCCCTATCGACGCATACCGCTAGGCGTTTATAATGTTATACCCTTATTCGGAACGCAATGGAAAAGGTTTTGAGTCCTAATTCGATCGTATGGAGATGATAGCTTTTTAAACCTAATTATTATATTAAATTTTCCATATAAATTTCAACGCATTTATATACCGTACGGCCAAATGATAACTTCAAATGCTACAAAATTTAAAATCTAATAATAATACACTATTACAGATCCAATGGAATTGGTTTCGTTGAATTCCAAGACTGTGCCCCAGAAGGCTATTTTTAAATGTCATTTTGAACGATATATTTTCAAAACTGAACAAATCACTTTTAGTTTAAATTTAAAAACTTTTTTATCTTCATTATTATAAATAGAAAGTTTATAAGCCCTTCAAATTATTTTTATCGTGCTTAAAACTCGAGATAAATAATTTAACCAATATTCAATTATTAAATTCAATAATTATATTATCTTATAAACCGCTATATTTAAATTCTGAATTTATTTTATAAACAAGCCCAAATCTTTATAATCAAAGTCAATTTATAAATTCAAATTCAATATTTAAAACCATTTAAATATTCCAAATCAAACTTCGAAAAATCCAGGTCGTTACAAATTACAACTTCAAACTTCCAAATTCAATTCTTTGAACGATTTCTATATACAAATTTCGATTTTAATATTTCAAAAATCGAATTCGAAATTAATTAAATTCTCACAAAATTCAAAATTTTATTTCTTTAAAACCAAATCATTTAAATGGATTCAAATCAAGAATTTTGAAACAATTTAATTTAACCAATCCGGTGTCCATATATAATTTTCTATCTAATGGCAAGTGATATGTTATTCTAATTTTAATTTCTGGGATGGATATATATCATTTCAATCCAAGTCAAACTGTCATGGTATATATCATTTCAACCTATTTATTAATTTATTCGAAATAATTCCAACAACAGTTTATATGTTGTCAAATAATTTACAGGGTGATAACAGGTTATATATATATATAATAAATAAACATCCAATCATCCAAATACCAATCAATAGTCATCCATCGCAATCAACATCCAAAACAGTCAATATATCACACCAGTTAACTAGTTATCAGTATCGGGTGTTTAACTAGCAATTTAATTTTAATTTCAAATTTAACTATCGATTATAATTCCTAACAGTTCAATTCATATGGCAACTTAAAATATCAGTTAAATTATCAAACAGCCGCAATAAAAATAAATCACTATATGATTTCAATTTAACTACCATCAAAATATATTAGTAAATCATGAGCAGTTTAAATCACTCACCTTTATTTGAAACGGAAAAAATTTCAACTTCAAATAAATTCCAATCCAATTCCATGTCATATACTTCGTCGCACAACACGACTCATTTCGCTCGAAACAGAACTCGTATGAAAAATTTATACGATAATTAACTATAATAATAGACAATTAAAAACCGTTACCATTCTCTCCTCTCAACGCAACAATACCCAAGCCAAGAGAATCCACTCGCATGACTAAGACCTCCAGACGCATGCCACCTCATGCCATCGGAACTCCATCCAACATTGCCGCATCGACCGCCTCGGCCAACTCTACCCACGGCTAAAACGCCATTGACTCGGCTGCCCCATTATCATGCAAAACCTAAAAAAATGTAGCGCCTTTGTGCATAAATTCTGGAGCATACGAGCCCTTCCATCTCGATTTAACCATTGGATGTGTAGAGGAGATCGAGCTCTACAAATTTGCTTTTGGAGTCGTTCAATTTTGATGAATTGATTAGAAGAAATCGAGGGATGAAATCTTCGGCCATTAAATTGAAATGCCGGCTAACGGTTAGGTTAGTTAGGTTTTTTGCAAAATGAACTGAGCGAGTCCTCATATATAAAATTTTAAGGCACTTTTCATTTGTGAAATTTTCGAAACTCCAAACCACGCGTACCACCTGGCATTCTATATGTTATACCCATATTCTGAACATAATGAAACATGTATCAGGAGCTAATTCCTTCATATTCAGAAAATAACTTTTCAAAATCAAATTATTTTGATTAAATTCCTTAAATTAATGTCTATACACAATTAAATCACTTTAAATTCAATTTTAAAGGTTAACAATATTCATTCTTGTTTAAATAAAATTTAAATCAACCTTTGAAATCGTCCGTATTCATATTAAATTTAGGATTTAAGTATTTAAATAATTTCCAATATTAAATTCAAACAATTTGATTATCCAATAAATTACCATAATTGAAATACCAGATGCTTAACTTATGGAAATTTAACTTCTAAAACGAATTCTAATAATAAAACAACTACTATCCTTATTTATAAAATTATAACCAAAGTCAAATAAAATGCACATTTATAAATTATTTTTAAACATCATTTTGTAAATAAAATGTTCGTTCTCATTCAATACACAAATGTTTTTATATTAAATACATAGATTAAACTACGCTACAATTCTTTATTTAAATTATTCCAAAAATCCAAATTTGATGAATTCCAATATTAGAATTTCAAATTAATTTAGTTATCAAACAATTAATTTATTTCCATCTAAAAATTTAGCATTTATTATTCAGTTCCAGCTATTGATTACAACACATTAAGTATATCTTTCTAACATGGATAATTTCCTTAAATCTTATGGAAATTGTTCTTTCAAAATTTTATTCAAGTTACTAAATAAATTACATAAATAAAACATAAATTTTTATTTCCAACCATTTTTGTTCAATAATTATATTAAATTCAATAATTTAAAATAGTTAAAATACAGGTCATTACATTCTCCCCCACTCAAAACTTTTCGTCCTTGAAAACGGTGTTAAGTAAGGAATCTAATATTTGATATATTTTACTCAAAATAGTCATTATAAAAACACTAAAAATCTTATTTGCAAAACATTTACCACGCTTACACTAAGCCATTATGATATCGAATTATATGTAAAATTACAACTTATTTATAAAAACAAGTTATAAAATTTTAAAATCTCAAAAATTTTCTAACATCCGAATTTAAGGAAAATTTCGGCGGCGTCTCCTTTGCACGGCTCGGTCGTAAAAATTTACAATATAGATGTATAACAAAAATATACACCTCGTCTTAATGATGAGGCATCCCGTAGGGGAAAAACATAAAAGTACGGTACGTCTTCCGAGATATGTACCTTGTTATTATTAATACAAGTGAGTTCACTCATATTAAGGAAGCAAAAGAAAAGAAAATCTACATATACATCCAAATGGCATTATATGTACCTATCTCAACTCAATTTAGAATATTTTTATAATAAGATATAGAAAACATGTATGAGTTTAATAGAACCGTATAACATAAATCTTGAATCCAAATCATAAGCACAAGCACTAATACACAACCATAACAATCATATGCAATCAAAAGCTGTAATAACAATAAATTGCAACAAAAGAAACCACCCAACAAACAATATTCATCTAATAAATTCATAACTACATCAATTTACATTATTCAATGTCTACAGTTTATACACTATCATGTTTTATTAACATTTGTTCTTTATAAACATTTAATTGGTTTACTTCCAATTTATTCACGTCTATTACATTTACATTTAATTTATTCAATTTCAATTATTTCACTTTTTGTTTAATCCAATTCATATCAATTCATTTATGGACCTTTCATAAAAATCATTTATTAGTTCATTTCATTCTAATAAGTGAAAATAATTAATTTACCAAGAATGTAAGAACTAAACACCGGTTTCTTTCTAAATCATTTTGAAATAATATATACTCATATCTTTCATACATATCAAATAATATTTAGAAATTTTATCAAAATCTGTTTATTGAATTGAATGCGTTGCAAAGCTACCAAGTGGCCTCCTTCACTTTGAGACTCAAAAATGAATGTCGACGATGCGGCGGTCATCACCGAAATTATTTTCCAACTATAGAAGAGAGGAGTACAGGACTTACTTCCTTTTAAAATCCTCTTTTAAAACAACTTCTATTCATAAATATTTTTAAATAATATTAACATTATTTTCAAAATCTTAGAAAACAAATTCTAAAGCATTGGGATTCAAGTTCTCAAATTCTTATTTTAAATTCATTCATTTAACTAAAACTAAAATTAGATTTTACTTATGTTCATTACTTAAGTTCATAAACATTCATAAACAAAAATTAGTTAAGTTAATATTTTCAGACTTGGTTTTATAACCTGTTCACTTCATATTCAATTATTTATAAATCCATTTATTTCATAATTTAACTTAAAGTTTAAACTATTTTTTACCACTTTTACTTAATCTGAATTAAATTTCCAATCATTCACATTCAGCAAATTAAAATTTGTTTTTAGCTTAATATTTCTCAAATCTGTAAGTCATATAAACTTATTCACTTAAAATTTCATTTCATTATTTTATCTAATTCATTTCAAATACAATTCACTTTTGTTTAAGCTTTCTTGAGTTAAACTTCATTTTATTTACTTCATTTCGCTAACTCAATTTATTTAACATTACTTAGGTCGATTCTTTTATTTTTAAATTTTCTCTTGTTACTTAACCAAAATGTTCAACCACTTTAAAATTCAGTTTTACTTTCCTATTCAAATTCATAAGTTATAAACTTATTTCTTATCTATACTATTTTCTATTTATAAGTTCAAAACTATTTTCCTATATTTATTAAATCATGCTTGGAATTTTTTCACAATTAAAACTTGTTTAACCGAAAATAAATTTCTTTTGCAAGCAATTCTCACTTAAAAACTCAAAAATGAGTATTAATGATGTTGTAGTCATCCTCAATTATTTTCCAACAACTAAAGTGAGTTCAATGCTTTTATTTATCTTAAAAATCTTTTCAAAATATATTTCTAGTCAAAGAATTTTCAAATAATATTATAAATAGTTCTGAAGGCTTTAAAAATAATTTTGAAAGCAGCGGAATTTATAATCTAAAATTCTCAGGTTTTAAATCTTTTCTATTTATAAGGCATGTTACAAATATATTTATACAATTCCCTTACCTTATTATGAAATTATTTTGTTAATTCACATCTTTGTTTTTTTCAAACAATTCTTATTGTAATTGGATTTCAATTCAATCAAATTATCGAAAGCTTCGTGAAGTAGAGTTCACAAAGTATTCGTTTTAGCTTAATTCAACCAATAATCGATGATAACTAAATATTATCATCCTCTAACAAACAAACATCCATTAATAATCATACAGGTTTTATGAACATTATCATTTTATATATGAAATATAATTTAGGAAAAATTATTTCATTTACCTGATTTTAAAACAATATCATGTCGACTTGCCTCGTTTAAGTGTTTAGAAATCCCTATCGATAACATGGTACCTCATGTATCGACCATAATTCATAAACAACTCAATAGATAAGCGAACACAATATAAAATATTTTGTAACACTAACAAATACGCGCTCTCGTGTGTGTGTGTGTGTGTATGTACACACACTCGAACAAGCTCATTCCAGGGGTATTAGTACCCTATCTCCAATGAATCCAACCCTACCAAAACTAAGGCTATCGCTAAACCAAAGCTCTGATACCAATGGTTATGTTCCGCATTTCGAAAGGTCTAAATCAACAATATCCACACATGTCCAAATCAAATAATCTGAAACATAGATAATCAATGGGGTTAATTAAGAAGAATAAGAAAAGAAGAAAACAAATGTAGAATCTCGCAGCGGAATGACAAAATATAATAATCAAATAAACAGTTCATGAAGTTGTTTATACTACACATTTGATTAAAACTTTACAACATCTATCAGAGTTATATATACAACAGAACAATAGAATAATGTAATAGAACAACATGATGTAGGGAAATACTAGTAATAATAATATACCAAATCTTTGTCTTTGTCCTTTAGAAAATAATCTTCAATGCGTTGAAAATTCAGGTCTGACCCGAGCGTAAAGTAAAACAATACACTCGAGTCAGTACTAAAATATTCTTATGTAAGTCAAATCAATATCACGTATAGCATGAGTGTAGTAGTGTCGGAGAAGTTTACGGTGTTTTACATCTCCTATCCAGTGTACAACCTACATGCAATAACTTAGGAGATGTTACCGGACTTTCTGTCTGATAAGGATCCGTCAAAAAATCTATACATAGTAGAATACATTATATATATATATATATAATGTCTAATCAATAAAATAAATATTCTTCCTAGCATTAAGGTTTTGAATTAAACCCCCTAAACGTGTTTTTAAGCCTGGTTTAACATAACATAACCAGTAGAACATCGGTGGATAGGGATGCACTGTGATACGACAACACTAAACAAAAATTGTAGTTTCCTTGTATAAGGATAAAAGTATGACAAGGCACGTAAGGCAATGCCCAAGGTCGTATGCTACCAGTTCGAATCGCCAGGCTGGTGGTAACGCATCGCCTCAATGACTGCCCACCACGTCCACCCATCCCATATCGAGCCAAAGGGAGGTCATCCCAATCAAGGTGCACCATTCGAAATCAATATCAAAAGTAACAGTATGGACCGAGTCCATAAGAAAATTTGAAGAACTGGTGTCCGCTAGGGGTAGCTAGGCTACTTGGCTGTGTTCAAGCCGTCATGTTTTAGTCATTTCAAACTGACACAAGTATCAGGGCCAATCCATCACATTCTCTTTCTTCAAATCCAGCAAACGTATTCAACCATTTCATTGTTGAATCTCCTCCACGTACACAGTTGTTAAAGTGGTTTCGACATTGACATAGAGTATGCCAATAATCGGCCACGGTCTCAATAACAACCAAACAACGTTTTACACATCGGTTGGTTTTTTTATATTTCGAAATCGATTCATACTTGATATCAAAATATCAAATTCACTATAAAAATCAATTTCTTCATCATATTCACTTCGAAATCTATATCATATCAAAATCATTTTTCACTTCGAAAACAATTTCATTGCAAAATCATTTTCCACTTCGAAACTAATTTCATTACAAAATCATTTTATTCAATTCAAAAATCGTTTAGAATTTCAACTTAGGCTTTAACTTCAATGTAACCAAATTCGCATTTAAATCCACAATTTAAATATAAACAATTCCCATCTTGAACAGTTTGAATTTTTGAAAGTAATGGAATAGTTAAAATAGTTTGAAAAGTCAAATAGCTTAAAATTTTAAATAGTTTGAAAAATTAAATACTTCGAAAAATTAAGATAGTTAAAATAGTTTAGATATTAAAATGGTTTAACATTAAATGATTGGGAAATTTAAATAATTTTAAAAAGATGGAATTTTAAAATAGTTTATAGTAAAATAGTTATAGATAAAATGGTTTCAAATTTAAAACTATTCTTTCCATTTCCCATAAATCTGGACTCAGGTCCAAATTTGAAACCAAACAAATTCAATTTCAAATCGTTCAATTCAATCGACTCAATCTCGATTTAAATGCAAATCAACTTCAATTTCGATTCAATTCGAATTAATTTCAATTTCGAAACGTTCATTTTAACTTCAGATCTGATTCAAGATTCGCTTCGATGGTTTAAATTTCAATTCAATTCTTATTTTTAAACCATTTTAATTTATATAATTTTCAAGTTCAATTTCAAAATCTCGATATAAATCACTTAAATCAAGTTAAACTTCAACACTCGATTTAAGGTTCAAATCTCTTAAAATAATTCAATTTCAAGCTCAAATTTAAAATATCCATTCAAATTACTTTTACTTAGCAATATTTAAAAGTTAGAATAAAAGTTCAAATCTTTTAAAACCAATCAATTTCCATAATTCAAATCATATTTCAATTATAACTTCAAACTTCCAAATTCAATTCTTTAAACGATCTATGTAACCAAATTCCAATTTCTACATTTCAAAACTCGAATTCAAAATTAATTCAATTCTCATAAATTCGAATTTTTAATTATTTAAAACCAAATCATTTAAATGGATTCAAATCAAGAATTTTAAAACCATTTAATTTATCCAAGATGTCTGTATATAATTTTCTATTCTATGGCTAGTGATCGGTTATTACAACTTTAATTTCCGGGATGGATGAATATCATTTCAATCCAAATCAAAGTGTCATGATATATATATATATATATATATATATCATTTCAACCTATTTCTTAATTTATTCGAAATAATTCCAATAATAGTCTATATGCTGTCAAATAATTTAAAGGGTGGTAACATGATATATATATAGAATAAATAAACATCTAATCATCCAAATATCAACCAATCGTCATCCATCACAATCAACATCCAATACAGTCAATATATCACAACAGTAAACTAGTTATCAATATCGGGTGTTTAACTAGCAATTTAATTTCAATTTCAAATTTAACTATTAATTAAAATTCCTAATAGTTCAATTTATATGGCAATTTAAATGTCAGTGAAATTGTCAAAAAAAAGCCAATAAAAATAAATCACTACATGATTTCAATTTAACTTACATCAGAATATATGTCTTTATTTGAAACTAAAAAAAATTCAGCTTCAAATAAATTCCAATCTAATTCCATGTCGTAGTCTTCGTCGATATGATCCCAACGTGACTGTTTCGCTAGGAACGAACCTTGTATGAAAAGGTTGTACGATAATTAACATGAAGATAATAAAAACATAATTAACTAAAATAATAAAAAATTAAAAACCGTTACCCTTCTCTCCTCTCAATGTAACAATAGCCAGGCCAAAAGAAACGACTCAAGAGACCAAGACCTCCAGGTGCACGCTACCCCAAGATGTCGGCACTCCATCCGATGTCGCCCCATCGACTGCCTCAGCTATAACGACCCGCAAATCCATACCCTTTGAATCAATAAGAAACCACATATGTCCGACCCAATAAGCACAGACTGACGGAAAGTCAAGAGAAATAAAAGAAGAGAGAAGAAGAGAAGAGAGGAAAGAGAGAAGATAGAACAAAACATAACAATACAGAATCTCACATCGCAGTGGAAAACATATAATATCACATCAATGATCCTTACAAAATAGAAACTGTATATACATACATCAACCAGAGTTTAACAATCAATCATAAGTTATCAGCCTGGACAGTTATGTTAACATGTCCTCACAACTGCCGACAATATACAACAACTAAGCAGCGGATAATCAAAACAGATATGTAGATATAAAAATGAGATCTCCAGCTCTTCTGTTGAAGCTCCAAAGCACTGAAATTGAACCTGTAAATATACTCAGTCGTACCCAAGCATTGAAAAGGGAGAATGCCAGGATCAGTCTGGTAAACTAGCATGAGAAACATACTCAACTGATTTTATTAAATTACCCAACTTTTTCTTAATCAAAACAAAAGTATCTCGTAAGACAAGTCCACACATAAACACGGATATGTTTTTACCTTACGATAACTATAACATTTCATATCAAATCTTCTTATATTATACTAGTGTCTAGTATACAAATAATATTCCAAATAGCCGAAATTATTACCATTATTAGATTCCAACATACTAGGCTCTACAATAAAATGGAAGGTACATAGTGGAGTTTGGATTTCCATATAAATGAGCAGGTAAAGGGACTACCTTCCGATGGGTACACCTCTAAATGGATGTCCCGAGGCACAGAACATCTGCCCTCTACCAACACAAGACCGTCCCACCTCTACAACTAGATGGTACCAAATATGTCATCCTTCGATTGTTACCGACCTTTACCGAGGGCCCTCATAGCGTACAAACCACAATAATCAGATACATGACGTCATAGCGTGTAAAGATATATCTAGAAGAGAATGATCATACCCTACTTGGGAGCGACCCACTTAGCCTTGCCGCATCTAACCCTGTTTTGGTCATTTTAGATTGATTAGGCCTAAGGTAATGATCACTTTTCATAAATCACAATCACATCACTTTGAATGCCACACGGCCATTTCCGTTGACTACTAATTGACTTCCACAAAAATACAACCCTTAAGCTCATACGTCTCAAGGAGGGTGTTAAGCTAAGAGATGTTGCCTTCTCTGCCACCACTGATGTACGTTTGTAAAAACCAATGTACGTAAACTATAGAAAGAAATGTCAGACAAACATCCATACAACTTGTCTAGAAACAGGACAAACTGAAGGTACTTTCCTATCACATCCTATTGGGAAATCCCTACGATTAGTATCGAATAGTCCTTGCATTGGATATTTCATAATGGAGAGACCACTGCTACTATATGTATATTGGAATTTTAATCCCCAAACGATCAACAAGCAGCTCCTCACTATGAAAATCCGAAATATCAGTATCATCACAGTCTGCACAAATCGAACGCATATACGTTGGTCCGAAGTGGTTTTCAGATAAATTTGATCCCAGTCTCTTCACACCAACAACGCAAAAGCATTTCTCAACCTCACACAGAATCTAAGTCTCATAGACTTACCACGTCTCCAACTTTCAACTTGCTATCCCTCAGGCCAAAAAGTAAGCTCGATAGATTAGAGTAATGCTCCGTACTATACGAATCAACATCCTCAACACAAATGATAATCAAGCCTACATAGAAGGCTACACACTAAGTGAACGACTAAATAGTTCCCACATCAAGTCGAGGAACTAAAATGGCCAAATTTGATAGTCGGTTATTTTACTATCAAAACAAACAAACAAATATTTAGCACCATATACAATAACTAGGCCCTTTTGATTAATATTTTATTAATTAAATCACTTGCCAAGTATTCTGTAACGACCCAGAATTTTTATAAATTTAAATTTGAATATTTAATTTATTTTAAATATTAATAAGTGAATTTTTAAGTCAAATAAATTTTATTTTGATTTATTGGATTTAATTGGATAATTAAATCGATAATTTAATATGTTAAATTATGGAAATAATTGAAAATAGAGTTAAAAATGATTGAAAATAATTTGGAAAATTTTATTTTATCATACTGGAGTTATAGAAATATTTTAGAACTTTTAAAATCGAATTAAAAGTTAATTTGTGAAAATCGAATATTTTAATATTAAATAATCGACTGTAAAATAGCCAATTTTTGAACAGTCTCAGAATCGAACGAAACCAGTTTCATTGGATCCGTAATAGTTAGTTATTACCGGATTTCAAATTTCGTGTCAATCGGAGTTATCGTTTGATCGTGGCAGCTCGAAACGCATCGATTCGTTTTTAATTTAAATTTGACGAGTCAAAATAGCCATTTTCAAAAAGTCTCGGAATTCGACGAAACCAGTTTCATCGGATCCGTAATGTGATATTATTGTAAGGTTTCAAATTTCAAGTCAATTGGATTTACCGTTTGTCCGGTACAAATTAAAACGCCTAGAAATCGACTTAAATCGGTTTAATTTAAATCGAGCGTTTTCTGCCATAACTCGCACATACTTCCGAATTAGCTTCCGAAACCTGTTCCATTGTGTCCGGAACGCGGGATAAACCCTAGGTACGCTGGTTACGGCGTCTAAATCAGAGTTCGGAATTCCCGGGATGAATAGTGTTTACGTTTGCTTTTTCTATAAATAGAGACACCCCCTTCATAAATTAGAAAATAACACAAAACCCTAATCTAACAAACCCTAGCCGCCACTTATTAACCAATGGCCAGAAAACACCCACCTTCCTCCCTCCAAATCTCCAAATCCGTCGACTATTAGACGAAACTCCCAACATGAAAGATGAAGAGCACGTCGAGATCTCAAGATCCAACGGCTGTGATGTAAAACGGAGCGATGTGGTGGCGTCTAGGGGGGGCCGTTCGTGGTCAGGTGCGCACGCCCTACAGGGTGGAATAGGGGGCCGAGCTCAGGGGGATGGGGGCCGAGTGCAGTGGAGGTGTAGGGCTACGAATTGGCGCGTCTTGATCGAAGAATCATCGAGTGATGGAGGTTGAATTTGGAACCCTAGTTCTTGGTTGATGGGTTATGTTGTGCGGCAAGTTTCCTGAAGATGAACGTGGGTTTGGGAAGATGAAGGGTACGGTGGAGATGTGTGGGAGTGGGATCTAAGGGCTGGAAATGGTTGTATGTTAAAATTATAAAAGTATGTTGTAATTTAGTTAATTTAAATTCGTGCAAACTTGTAAAAATCATAACTTTTTCATACGAGGTCGAAAAAATGCAAATCCAGTTGCGTTGGAATCGTATGGACGAGCACTACGCGATGGAGTTGGTTTGGAGTCGTTTGGAGTTAGTGAGAATTTCGGGTAAAATTAAACGCGCGTTTAATTTTATTCGAAATAAAAGCTAAAACGGAAATTAAAACCAAGGTGAGAATTTCTCACTCAATCGAATAGATTTCGATTTTATTTTAAATAGTTAGATTTAAAATATTTGAATGCATGTTTGAATGATGACTGTAAATTATTGATTGTTAAAATAGACATTATACGCCGTTAGTAAGCGGATGTTATTTATTAAAAACATATACCGCGAATATTTCATAAACAGTGAAATTGGTATTATATATAATATCAATATATATATATTGGCATATGTATATATTGCAGTTGTTGATTTCCCGCATTTTTTGTTTAGCGGATGAGACCCTATTACGCCGTTAGTAAGCGGATAGTATTTATTAAAAACATGTACCGCGATAATTTCGTACTGGAGCGAAATTGGTATTGTGCTAATGTTTTTGGATGCAGGAAACAGGTTGGAGGGATCCAACTGGATTCCTCAACAATATTTATTTAATTTCAGATATTTTGATATTTGATTGATTATCATATCGATATATGATATCGTTGTTGTCGTGATTGACTATTTGGTGTGTAGCATCATTGGACCCAGATTTTGGGATTTTAAAATGATTTTAAAAGTGATTTTGAAAATATACTATATTTTTGGAATTGATCCATTATAAATAAATAAACGTTATA
The DNA here is from genome assembly GCA_030765085.1 of Allium cepa. Lineage (NCBI taxonomy): Eukaryota > Viridiplantae > Streptophyta > Magnoliopsida > Asparagales > Amaryllidaceae > Allium > Allium cepa. Next base: position 248,450,729 of record CM060940.1, on the reverse strand, counting down.
ATTTTTAAAGTTATAAAATTATGGTTTTTGTGAAATATAGTTAAAAGCTGGTTTTTGAGAAATATGAACCAATGATTTTTATAAAATAGTTTAAACTGGATTTTTGGGTTTATTATTAAAAGTTTGAATATAAGATTTATAAAATTTGATTTTTTTTTTATAAATCAAGAGAACGGTGAAATTTTAAAGGAATTTAAAGACGTTTTAGAATAATAATATAAACTGATTTATATTAAGAGATTTATAAATGGATATTTATAAATTGAATTATGGATATTATAAAACGAGTTTTTATAAGTGTTTGAATGTAGTGAAAATGAATTTCCTAAATGAATGAAATTTATGAAATTATAAACTGTGAAGTTATAAATGAAATTTTATAAGCAATAGGTTTATAAAATTTATAAAGTTATCGAAAGAATGAATTTTGGATAAATAAACAATCTTATAAGTTAAGATTAATAATTTGGGAAGTTAAATGAACGATTTTGTAAAATAATCGTTTTATAAGTAATTAACTTATAATATGAACTTGTAGTTTATAATTGAGTTATAAACTGGAATAGGTTAATAAAGGAATTTATAAAAAGAGAAGTTTTTATAAATAAATAGAAATGGAATTTATAAACGTTGTTTTATAAATTCGCAAATGACTTATTTTGACAAGAAAATTGTTGTAACCTATTAATGGAGTTATATTCACATTTTTGAATAGTGAATAATCCTTTGAATTAAAATGAATAAAAGGATGAGATTTGTTAACAAAGTTTATTCACATTTTTGAATAGTGAATAACACGTTAAAGGAATTGTTTTGAATGTGATGTTTTAAATAGAATTAAAACAATCTAACGATGTTTTTAAACATGTTGAGATTCGAAACCATAGATTTCAACATTTATTGTTGAAATAGATGTTTCGAGAAATGAAAGGAGATGATGGACTATAACACTGTTGTTATAGTAAATGATTTCCGAAAGGAAATGTTTTTGTATAGTATTGGGATTTATATATCTATTTTTAATTTCGAATCCCTATACTAGTGATTTTGGGTTGTCGTAACGGTGTTTTACGTAACATTCGTTTTGGCCCAAATAAATATGTTTAAGTGAATGATTTCCTTAATAGAATGAAATATATACTTAATCCGATTTAAGTATATTGAATATTTTCTAAGTGTTGAAAATAAAAAGATTTGTGAATTACTTATTTTTAATAAGTATGGAATTGTTTTCCAATATGAAGTGAATATTTAGAATTTATCTTTTTGAAGATAAATCGGGAATGAATAATTGAAATCGGTTATTCATGGATATTTTTGAAAATATAAATTCATTATGGAATTTATATGTGAAAGTGGAATTTGTATGAAAATAAATGTTGATTTATTTTTGAAGTGTGAAATAATATATCTTGTAAAGATATTTTGGAAATTAAATAATTTGGAAAATTATTTGGAATCTGGTGATGTGTGCATATCCAGTGATAGTTCAACAGCCGACTATCAATATTTCCCTTTGAATGGGTATTTGATGTGAATTGATTGAATTTGAATGCACACTTATTTTTGAATAAGCGCTCACTATTCGGATTAACCGGGAAAGGACCATGGGGTCGTATAACCCACTCCGAATATGTGATACGTCGTTGTGAATTGCATTGAAGATCGGTGTTGAAGACCCGGTATTTGCGAGAGTGATAGGATGAACTATCGATTGACTCTGCACCGAGTAGCTACGGTATTGAGTTCTCCATATGTGATGGTGAATCCGATCAGGATTGTGAATATCCGGATTGCAAGGACTTCTTTGTAAGTGCCTTCGGTTCTGTTCGATCCCGGAACAGACTTGTATGGATTGTATGCCTGACATTACAATTTGAGATATAAAGCCGATTTCATTCAAATATATTTCTGTTGGTGGCGGAGAATTTATTCTTTGCTTAACACCCTTCTTTGAGACGTACGAGCTCAAAGGTTATATAGTTGAAGTTATCAGCAATATATCCCATTTTGGTAATGTGACATGCTGAGTGATGCTGAAATGATCATTGTGTTGATTATTTGTGATAGGATCATTTATTTGATCGTCTATCTTAGTGATCATTGTGTTGATCATTTGTTGACCCAAAGCATAGCTTTTGTATAAAGTATGTTTTTGTGGACGTGAATTCGTCGAGCCTCACATCCCGGATTGGTTAAATTAAATCATTTTTAAATCATTAAATTTTGAATTCAGTTAAATGATATTTTGAAATAGAATTTGATTTATATAAACTGAATTAATTTCAAAAATCCAAGCGTTAAATGTTGAAATTGGAATTGATTTAATGAATTGTTTAAAAGAATTAAAATGGAAATTTCAAAGTTGAATTTTAAAGCACGAATGAAATTTATCAAAATTGGGTTATTGAAATCTTTGAATATAACTTTGAAATCTATTTAATTTGAAGTGGTTTAAATTGATAATTCAAACATGGATTTGAAATCAATATTGATTAAATGGTTTTAAATAAGAATCTGAATTGAAAGAACAATTTTAGTTAGTTGATTTGAAAGCTGGACATGGTCCAGATGTGTTGAAATGAAAACAATGGCTTAATTTTGATATTAATTTCAAATTAATTATTTCAATATAAACTGTTTAAAGATTTATTATTTTAAAATACTGATTTCTAATATTTTCAAACTATTGAACCATTTTAAACTATTTTAGAACTATTAAACTATTTAATCTATTTCAATCTATTTTAAACTATTTGAAACTATACTATACTATTTTAATCTATATTTAAACCATTTAAACTATTGTAAAGTATTTTAAACTATTATCAATTATTTTAAACTATATTAAAGTATTTTAAACTAATTTAAAGTATTTTGAACTATTTTAAAGTGTTTTAAACTAATTTAAAGCATTTAAACTATTTTAAAAGTATTTAAACTATTTTAAAACATTTTAAACTATTTTAATCTAATTTAAACTATTAAAAGCCATTTAAAACTATATTCAAAGTATTTAACCATTTAAAAGCTATTGAAACTATTTAAACTATTTTGAACTATGTAAACTATTCTAAATTTCAGACTGTGTAAAGTGGAAGTGCTTATATTTAAATCCTTGATTTAAAGGCAAATATGGTTAAATGATGTTATAGCCTAAGTTGAGATTTAAAATGATATTTTCTAGTGAAATGACATATTTGAGTGAATATGATTTCGAAAATGATATGGTTTCAATTGAATATGATATTTTAATATCAATTATCAAACAGTTTTGAGAATTTAAAAGAACCATCCGGTGTAAAATAAGCGTTTGGTTGTTGAAGAAACCGGGATTGGATACCGTCATACTCTCTACCAATACTGAAAACCACTTTAATAACTATGTACGTGGTGGGGATTCCAGAATGAAGTAGGATGGTTTGGCAAACGATTCTGTATGGTTGTTATAGCCCTGACTCCCGTGAGACAGCTTGACGTGATTATAAAACGAGCCATGTCGGGCCAAGTGAGGTCGCACCTCCGATTGGACATGCTTCTTCGATACCATATTATGACTTTGTGATTGATTTGGTGGCCACTCTCGATTTTGATTATAGGAGTGTGTTCCGAGGTAGGCGGTAGTAGCTGCTATGTGTTACCACCAGTCCGGATCTGCAAAATGGTAGTACCCTACCCTGAGTATTGCCTCACATACCTTGTCACATGCCTTATCACACCTTTTAGGAGTTTGGTTTGTACCGTACCTATGGAGTGTCCTTTGATAGCCCTCCAGCTTACGGAGGAATTACGATATTGCATAGACTATGAGAATATAGAAAAATGTGTTAAGGGAGATATGGTTAATGCCTTAACGCTATTTTAATACTTTACTATAGACATTATTATAATAGCATATTGTACTATGTATGTAGATAGTTTAACGGATCCTTAGGAGATGGAAATTACGAACATCTCTTAAGTTATTGCACTCACGTTAGACACTGAATAAGGGATGTCAAACCCCGTAAACATTTCTGATGTCATTACACTCATATTTATTTGCCATTGATTTAACTTTCATAAGATATTTTAGTTCTGACTCAAGTGTTTTGACTTATCAATTCGCTCGGGTCAGTTTGAGCTTTTCAGTGTATCGAAGACTGCTTTTTTGGAGGACAACGACGGTGATTTTTATACTATTATTATTTATTACATTTATTCCACTACATCATGTTGTTCCACTGCATATCATTTATTTCTGTTGTATGTAACTCTCATTCTGTATTGTAAAAGTATAATCAAATTTTATTTGTAAAATAATTTAATGAACTATTTATTTTATTATTATATTTTGTCAATCCGCTATGAGATTCTGCGTTTAGTTTTTTTCTTTCGTTTCTCTGCTTTTCTTATTTACCCAATAACAACCCTCCCTTTTGAATGGTTTGAGTCTGACTTGTCTGGTTTATTGTCGATTTAAACCATCTAAAAAGGTGAGTCATAGAGATGATGGAATAATGTAAGGATAAGTCACTCTAAATATAGTCCTACAATACAATTCATTCGATTGTTTTTGAATGTCCTATATAGTTATGTAGTCGTCTTCAGCTAATCATCTTCTCCATTCACATAATCACGTTCAATATTCCAAATACCTCCCTTGGGTTGTAGCAGCTCGTTCCACGGAGTTTAAATGCACTTCACACTATCCCATTTGTTTTTCATATCGATTTCTTTGTACTCAAGTCCAAGTTGCTTGTTGAATGTTGTCGCAACTTATCATACCAAATTCCAACTTGTTGTTCATGAGTATCATGAATCTCTTGAAAGAAAAGGATGAAAGTGAAGATTCTTTTAGCATTCCAACCGATGATAATTCATGCTGATTAAGCGGTCGAAGAGGTTGACATTTTGAAAATTATAAAAAAAAACTCTGAGCAATAAGAAAAAAAATATGTGTTGTAGAGAATATGGATATAAACAGTATTAATAAGATACCTCAAAACTCGATTGAAAACAGCTAAAAATAGAGCAATTTTTGGAATTGTTGGAGTGGTGCGAAAGAAGAAGAAGAAATAGATTTATATATTGGTAATGGGAAATTCAATGGCTATATTGGAAATGGTCATTAGCATTCCGATATTTTTAAGGAGACTGACGCTAATGGTTCATTTCTAATGCATCATTGATAGGGTATGTAGACTATCTTCTCTGTTCCTACATCTAAAGCACCAATGCATCTGATTAGAGCACAAGGTAGAAAAAAACTATGAATGCACCCTGTATGTTTTGATTTTGACAGTACTTAGTAGACACTAAGGTAATTTGCTCGTTTTCAAAAATATTTATTTATATTTGCTTCCGCGTAGAATGTGGCTTATGTATTTTTCACGGATGAAATACTGTAATTTTTTTATTATAAGCATTATAGAGAATTTGCTTCAAATAAATCAAAATTGTGATATGTTAGAGAATATAAATTACCTACTTTGTAATGATTTGATTAACTGAATGCAAATTAACTGTGTTAAAAAGACAAGAATTATCTACATAAAGAGAACTAATTTGGAAGATAAAGGTAATAATTGATCAATTTTCTAATTAATTGATTAATTAAGTGTACTGCTATTGATACCTCAAAAAATGCTTCTGCCTTCCAAAACTAAAAGTCACCATACAACGTTTGGTTCTCTACTTCTTAACGTCGCTATTATTTCATTTTAAGTAAATAGGCACCTAATTATTTTAAAACGCAATAGTTATCCCTTCTATTCTCTAAACCAAATTCAACTCTTTTTAAATCACCACAAAATTCACATAATGTAAAAAAATCATAAATAAGTTAACAAAATTTATTTTTCTAATTCAAATATAGGAAATTTAAAAAAATATGTTCTCACTTGATCAGTTAAAAAATGGTTTGTCAAATCAACTTGAATGCATTTTGAAGTAATTAATTGATCGTCTTCTTCCATATTTACACTATCAAACCATTTGAAACAACGAGTGCATTCTTAATTTTATTGTGATTGGTATGCTCCATCTAATAACAAAAACACAAAAAAAAAAGGAAAAGAGGGCATAAATGTTGTATGATAAAACATTATAAATCAATAGCTTACATTAAGGTTTTAATTACAACATCATCAAATTTTATATCTTTCAAAATTATGTTAGTCATGGAATCATTAAACTGATTTTAAGATAACAAAAAAAAACTCTAAATAACAAATCTATGATTGATATGTAGAAGAAAATATACATTAAGAAATAAAAAGTAAATTATTCTCTTTATGTTCATCAAAATTAGGATTATCCATCAAAACTTTACTAGACTTCATCCATTAGACAAAAAAAAGATTACTTTTGGATTTAGGGTTTGAAATTTGGTTTTCTTATGATGTTTAAAGACAATGTGTGTGTGTTTTCCTAAGAAATATGAAGAGGCCATTATTTTTAGGTTCAATTAAGAAAATAGATGTTAGTAGCTAAAGGAGAATTTGAATCAAAAATGTATTTTATTGAATGCTTTGATATTTTGTACAGTATATAATCGGTTTGTATTTAAAGGGATACAAATGAATTAAACGGGCTACTGGGCCTAGATAGGTAAATACAAGTTGTACCCGAACTCGATAAGACAAAGATATAAACAGCACTCGTATACAAGCCGTATACATTATTACTCCTCTTCAAACTCATCTAGGGTTTCCACCCTCTTTTCTCACTTGCACCGCCATGAAAATTTCTTGTAAAAAAATCCTCAGATCTGAGATATGAAATCATGTTAAATCTCATGGATCTAACTTACTCTGTCTACACTAGTAAGGGTTTCTTTCGCTTCATCACCAGCGCTGCTATACACCACTTTTCAATCCATTCTTAGTCTCGAGAAGTTTTTAGTTGGGAGAACCATTGTTAAAATGTCAACGCGCTAGTATGCAGCAGGAACAAGACGAACGTCGAGCTGTCCTTTTCCGATTTGTTCACGAACAAAGTGCGGATTGATCTTGATGTTCTTTGTTCATGAATAAAGGATTGGATTAGTAGAGAGCCACTGTATTAAGGTTATCACACCAGATTATTGGCTTTTTTGTTAGTTTAATTCTGATTTCATGTAGTAATTGTTCAATCCACATTAATTCTATAGTTGTACTAGCAACTGATCTATAATCGGCTTCTATACTGGAGCGTGAAACCAGTGCTTGTTTTTTTTTTTGAACTGGTACTTTATATACAACAAATCATTGGGACAACATATCCCATGTCAAATAAACGTCCGAAAGCAAGTTTCGAATTTGTGACATCCTGCACCAAAGCCGAATCAATTAACCACTTGGACAAAGGTGTTTGTCAAAACCAGTGCTTGTTTCTTTGAGTGCCACGAGATTGGATTGTCACCAAGATAGATATAGAATCCAGATGTCGATCTCTTGTCATATGGGTCGGTAGCTTGGTCAGCATCAGTGTAAGCTTGTATATTTAACTCTTTACCTGTATGTAATATATTCCATGATTAATTGTTCCTCTAAGATAGCGCAATACTCTCTTTACTGCCTTCCATTTCTCATCTCTTGGCTGTTGCAGAAATTGACATATTTTATTGACACATATTTTTGGTCTTGTGATAGTAAAATACTGTAGAATACCTACTATGCTTCTATATTTTCGATCATTAAAAATATGTTCTCATTTGTCATTAGAGAGAGTAGATTACTGGTCATAGGAGTGGGCAGTGGTTTGGCTAAATCCAATTTTTCTCTGGTAAGAATTTCTAAAATATATTTCTTTTTATTTAAAACAAGTTCTGTAGCACTCTTCTTTATGACTTTTATACCCAAGAAGTAACTTAAGTCACCAAGTTCTTTGATAGAGAAATTCTGAGTTAAATGCTGGATAGTTTTGTTGATTTCATTATCATCACTTCCTGTGATTAGTATATCATCCACATATACCAGTAGATAGACTGTTTGTCCATGAGTTGTTTTCATGTATAGAGAATTGTCTGGCTTAGTTGACATATACCCTAAGTTGATCAAGGTTGTCTGAAATTTTTCATGCCATACCCTTGGGGCCTGCATGAATCCATAGACAGCCTTGTGAAATTTATACACCAGATTTGCATTGTTGCTTTGAATGTAGCCTTTTGGTTGTTGCATATAGACCTCCTCTCGTAGCTCACTATTAAGAAATGTACTATTCACATCTAGTTTAATTTTCCACTGGTTGTGTAGTGCTATGGTCATAATGATTCTTATAATAGCTGGTTTTACTACAGGAGAAAAGGTCTCATTAAAGTCAAATCTAAATTGTTATGTATACCCCTTTGCAACAAGTATTTCGTTGTATTTTTCTATGTTGCCATTAGGATTTCTCTTTACTTTATATGTCCATTTTCTTCCAATAACAATTTCGTGACTGGATAGATGCACTAAGCTCCATGTCTTGTTCTTTGTGAGAACATTATACTCCTTATGCATAGCTAGTTTCCAGTGATCATACTTGACTACTTGGTCATAAGTAGTAGGTTCTTTTTGACATAAATGAGCAGCATATATTTTGGGTTGAAAGATTCCACTTTTAGCCCTTGTAATTATATGATGTTCTGTTCTTGTAGAAATGTGTGGTTGATTATTGTCACTGGCACCTGAGTATTCAGACCATGGTGAATTGCTTTCATCATATTCTGAGTTTTCTTTAGGATTGGAACAGCAATGTGGTGAGATGTTGAGATGATCACACGACTCATTTGTACTATGACCCGGTCTAATGGAGGGCAAAGTGTGTTGCCGTCCTGATGTCTCATCATCCTTTTTCCTACTGCTCCAGTCAGTAACTTCATACAAAGGTGAAATTGACACCTTTGTATTGTATATTTTCTGAGTGGTTTTAATTCCTTTTTCTGCAAAAGGAAAAATGTTTTCATAAATACAACATGTCTTGAAATGTAAATTCTACCATTATTGCCGAGACATTTATACCCTTTCTGATTATTAGCATACCTTGTAAATGTGCAAGAGGCAGACCTTAGACTTAACTTATGGGTATTATATGGCCTGAGACATGGAAAACACAGGCAACCAAAGGTTTTTAGGTCTGGATAATTTGATTTTATATTAAATAATACTTCAATTGGGCTTTTGTACCCAAGAACCTTGGTTGGTAGTTTGTTAATTAGGTAAACTGATGTAGTAAATGCATCAGGCCAGAATTTCATTGGCAGAGAGCCTTGAGCTAAAAGTGTTAACCCAGTTTCCACTATATGCCTATGTTTTCTTTCCACTAGGCCATTTTTTTCAGAGATGTATGGACAAGTAATTCTCTTTATAATTCCTTTATTAAAAGAATACCTTAAGAGGTTTAAATTCACTTCCCCCGTCTGACTGAATAATTTTAACCTCACTGTTACACTATTTTCATCTTAACTAATAAATTGAATAACTACTTTACATAGCTCTGATTTAGCCTTGAAAAAGTATATCCAAGTATGTCTAGAATAAGCATCAACAAATGAAATGTAGTACCTAAATCCACACTCTGAATTTCCCCGAAGATCTATAGCTATAAGTTCAAGTGGTTTATTGTAAAAAGTAACAGAAAGTGTAAAAGGTAATTTATGGCTTTTTCCAAGTAGACAACTTGTATACATATATAAGGATACGAAATATTCTCAAAAGAAATATTAATATTTTTCAAAACATGTTTTACAACTTTAACACTAGGATGTCCCAGTTTACAATGTCATAGGCCAAATACACTCTTACTGCTAGTACCACTAGTTTCTAAATTATTGTACCATGATTTTTTATGAGTAAATTTTGCTGTATTTCCAAGACTGAATTTGTAATGCCCTTGTGCAACCTACCCTGTAACAATATATCCTGATTTAATAAGTCCCTAACAATGCGAATTTTAGGTGAAACTCAAAGTATACATTGTTTTCATTGGAAAATAGTGAAAAAATAATAAGATTCTTTTTACTTTAAGGGATAGTCAACAAATTTTTCAAGTAAAGTTGTCTTTTACCTTTGATACTGACATATCCAACATGAGTTATACTTATAGCTTCACCATTACCCATATGAATAGTTTATGTACTTGAGTATTCCATGTGACCAAGGTTCAAATTCTGAATGTTGTTAGTCAAGTGATTGGTGGCACCTGAATCTAGGTACCATTCTTCACAGTGAATCTCTTAGGTCTAGTAAGAGTATTTGAATTCATTTGAGCATTTTGTGTATCCTCACTGTAATTTCTTGATGATTTCTTTAGTTGAGCAACATTTGCATTTGGGTTGAAATTTTTGTGCATGCCTTGACTTTGTTGATTGTTACTGCTGTCACTGTTATATCTAAAATAGCATTTGCTTGCAATATGGCCAAAATTTTCACATATTTGATGCTTAACTTTGTTATTGTTGTTCCACCTTCCACTTTTTCCTCTACCTCTCTGATTAAAGCCACCTCTGTTGTTTTGAGTCCTTTCTTGATTCTTTGTTCTTGAACTTGAAGCATAGTTAATTAAATAATCTGATGCACTTGATTTTCTTTGTTCTAATCTTCCTTCATGAGCAAGAAGAGAGGAGTGAACAAACTGCATACTAGGCAGTGTCTCTTTAGATGACATAACTATAATGACAGACTCATATTCTTCTCCAAGACCATTCATTATGGTCAAGATTTGCTCAGTTTCAGAAATCTTATGACCTACGGTCTCCAAAAGATCACAGAATGATTTAATCTTGGTCAAATACTCCCTCATTGACATGTTTTTATTTTTTTAAATTACAATTCTCTTTTATAATGCACAATACGTGCAGCAGATTGAGAATTGAAAATTTGCTCCACTGTTTTCCAGAATTTATATGATGATCCACATCCAACAATTTGATGTGGTAGATTAACACTGATTGATGATAAAAGTCATGCTGATAGTAGACTATTTGTCTTTTTATTTTACATAATCTTGATTACTTATCATCTTGCCTTCTCTATCTGCAGTCATTATAGGTGGAATTGCAATGGTTCCTTTGATGAAATCTTCAAGTCCATAACCATTTATTACAGTTTACACTTGATATTTCCAAAGCAAGAAGTTGTTTTCATCGAATTGAACATTATTTAGATGGCTCTTGGGTTTTATCAGAGGGAAGCTAATGGTTTCAATGACAGATGTGGTAGTTGAATCGTTATCTCCTCCTTTTGTCATGGTGGGCACAAAATTAAAGAGAGATTGCACCTATTTTGGCAAGGCACGCTGAAATTGAATATCACGTTGAGTTTCAATGTGCAGCTAAGGGAAGAAACACAGGATCAATGATGATAAGATGATACAGATCTTCTCCGATAGATGAGATGCAGCCAAAATTCAGTTGATCATAACTTGAATCTTCAGGCTAGGCATTCTATAAGAAACTAATCAGGAACTGATTCTTGATCACTACTGAGGAATAAAGTATGAATTCTCTGATGATGATATTTAATCTGAGGAGAATATACTGATCAAAAAAATATTCCAGAAGATGAGAACTCTCTAATGGGTTTTAGTCAATGAAAAGATGATCAGCCTGTGATGCCGTTGGGCAGAGACTCTGATATCATAAAGGAGAATTTGGATCAGAGATGTATTTTATTGGATGCTTTGATATTTTGTATAGTATACAATCGGTTTCTATTTAAACAAATACAAGTGAGATAAATGAGCTACTGGTCCCAGATGGGTAAATAACAAGTTGTACCCAAACTCTATAAGACAAAGAAATAAATAGCACTCGTATACACAGCCATATACACTATTAGTGGCTATACGCAGATGAAAAAAACTAATAGATAATAAAATTTTAATGGTAGGGAGAAGCATTTTTCTAGAAGTCAATAGTAGCACACTTAATTAAAAGCATGGTAGCGAATATGTATCGGAAGAAATGAAGGTTGCAGAGTATATTTGTTTTCATATAAATTGATTCTCAATCAATGGTAACCAAAAATGGCATTGATTTATTAATGTAAATCGATCCCAACTCTAAATATCAAAACTTTATATAGATGAAGGCATTCATTAGAAATTGTGATTTTCAGTCAATTTTTAATTCTTTCCTCTTCTTATATTATGCCAATTATTAAAATAAATTTATCAATCTTTTGTAATCCTCTTTGAAATTATTAACATAATTCTTCTCCTCCAAAATGAACGATGGCGGAATCAATATAAATCAGTGTACCATTAACTTTTTGTTTATATCAGTTTTGCTCGTATTTGGTTCTTGATTGTTGGATTTAGTTTGATTATTTGACGTGTTTGCTTTGTCTCACATATATCTGATTCTGCTTGGGATTCCACTGATACTTAGGATAAATTAATATTATAAACCTTTTTCCCTAACGTAAGGAAATGGTTTAATGATGGTAAAATTGCATAAGTTTAAAAACAAATACTTTGCAATTTGTCGAATATTATAAAGTTCTAAAATTTAATAACACTTACATATCAATTGTAATGTCATTTGGAAATGAAGAAGATGAAGTATTTTTTATTGTATTTATAATCTTTCATTGTCAATATGATTTTGTTAATAACCCCATAAGGTTGTATTAGAGTAGGAACTGACCTGTGGTGTGTATTGAATGATTAAATAAGATTTTAGTTTGACTCTTGTAACAATGGAGGGTGTATGATACCATTTGTAAAACTTGTAGTACGGGTTATGGTTATGATGCATTGTTCCTCCAAATTTAAAAGGAAAAACTAGGTTCCAAATTCTAGAAAAATACTTATACATAATTGCATCATTTGGGATCCAACCCTCTTAAAACAAACATTACGAACTCAGATTAAAAACTTATTAAACAAAACTTACTGGAACAAAAAACACAACTTCAAATTTATTAAGAAAAAAAATTTGTACATGCGCACTTTTTATTTAGAAATGAAGCAGCCAAAATAAAATGTTACATCTCAATTATATTCAAGCTTTTATACAAAGGGTTTTGAGGCTATTTTTGTAATTTTGCTTATATGTGTAGCTGTATTATAAAACTATTCAATAATTTGTATTATAAAAGCTACACATACATGCATGTATCAATACAGTTTTCATTTTTAGTAATAAAACAAAAAATGCTTTCATGTTATCTTCCAGCAATCATCATTCAAAATCTTAACTTGGTACCAGAGCCAATTCATAACTGCCTAGCGGCATATTCATTTCAATCTGGATATCATCAGAAAGATCATCGTCTGATATCTCAAATCATAAAGATCTCATCAGAAAGCAAGAATCATCATTTGAGATCAGAATTTGAAGGTGATTTAATGACCAAAAGAGGTAACCTACCATAGAATTCTTTTAAAGAAAACTGGATGCACTAGATTTGATCAGAAATTCAGATTCAAATTCAAATTCAAGAAAAACATTAGAAAACCATAAAATCATCAAAGAAAGTGTCATGCCTAAAAAGCCCATCATCAGAAATCAATGACTAGGGTTTACGGCTGCACATACCTGATTTTTGAAGACCCTGATCAAGTTCTTGAATCACCTTTAACCCTCTAGTATCAATCTTTTTCTTTTGAATCATTTTACTTGTTGTATTCTCCACTCAGCAGTCTTGCATCATCATGGGAGAGAGTCCTGCAACATCAGAAACCCCTAACTTTGGTCAATCTGCTACTGAAAACCTCATCAAAACATTGTCAGTCCTCAAAGTCAGCTAGTCACAGCACACTTGGAAGAAGATAATTATCATCTTTGGAAAGTGCAAGTTGAAACTGCTGTCAAAGGATATGGACTCAAAGAGTACCTTTTTGGCACTCATATTTCTCCTCCAAGATTCATCACTAACGAAGAAAACAAGACAGCCAGTATCCTAGAATTTACCAAGTACCAAAGGCAAGATAGCCTAATCTGCTCATGGCTGTTATCATCTATAAGTGTTAAACTACTGCCATAAGTTATTGGAAGCAAGACAGCATATGGAATATGGTTAACCGTTGAGAGAATCTTTAACTCTCAATCAGTAGGAAAAGTATGCATCACAAAAGACTGTTGCACAGTATCAGAAAAGAGAATCAGTCTATGGGTGATTATCTTGCAAAAATTGAAACTACATGTGATCTTCTTGAAGCAGCAGGACACAAAGTCCCTACAACAGAACAAGTTCTTATTATCATGGGCGGTTTAAGTAAAGATTATGAAGCTGTTGTAGAGTTATTTCATCTCAAAGAATTACACCATCTATTGAAGATGTTCATTCTATTCTACTTGCGCAGAAGGAAGGTTACAATTCAAGAAACCTATTGATTCAGATATGTCTGTAAACTATACAGCAGGTCACAAAAACAAGAATCAATACAACTGTGTAAGTAGTCGGACATTTTAGAGAGTAAATGCGACAACCAGAGGTAGGACAAAGGAAGATGGTACAATAATAACCGACCAAAGTGTCAAATCTATGAAAAAGTGGAACACGTTGCAAGCAAATGTTATTTTAGATATGATTCTAACTATAATCCATCTCAGTACACAAATGTTCAGAAGGGATATGGTGGAAATGAAAATTGGTTAGTATACAACATGAGTCAAAAGGTTCATCAGATGATCATAGTACAAACTTATGTGAAACAGGAAGATGTGAAGAAATTCAAAATGAGTGCTAGTATCCAGATTCTGGTGCAACACATCATGTGACCAACAATCTACCAAATTTGAATCTTATGAACAAAGAATACAAAGGTAATCAATTTATTTGTATGAGAAATGGCACTAACATTAATATCACACACACTGGCTGTGCACAAATCATTGGACAGAAAGTACTACATTTTAATAATCTACTACATGTTCCAAAAATAAGGTAAAAATCCTATGTCACGTTTTGCACATGAAAATAATGTATTTTTTGAGTTCTATCCAAGATACCGTGTAGTTAAAGATATTGAAACTAAACAAACTTTACTGCAGGTTAAGACATACAAGGGTGTATACAAATTCAACTTGTCAAAAGCCAGTCAATTCAATAATACAAGAAAATGATGCAATCTAACAGAATCATGTACAGAAAGTAGTAACAATGATTTCAGTATCTAGCATTTTAAGCTAGGACACCCAAGTGTAAAAGTTGTATAACAAATATTGAATGATAATGAAATTCAAATTAGCGATATAACTGTATCTTATATTTGTACTTACTACCAAATGGAAAAAAGTCATAAACTGGCTTTTCCTCAATCATGGTTTGAATATTATAGGCCACTGCAATTGTTTGCAATAGATCTATGGGGTCCTGCACCAATAAATTCAGACTATGGATTTAATTACTATATCTCCTTTGTAGATGCTTATTCCAGGTGCGCATGGATATATTTTCTGAAATCAAAGGCTGAAGCATATGCTATAGTTATACACTTTATAAGACAGGTAGAAAAGCAGACAGATCAGCAGGTAAAAACTATCCAAACTGATGGAGGAACTGAGTTCAAGCTACTCAGAGAATTCCTTCAAAAGAAGGGAATAATTCAAAGGGGGACTTGCCCCTATACATCAGAATAGAACGGATTAGTTGAAAGGAAGCATAGTCACATAGTAGAGACTGGTCTTACACTACTTGCACAAGCATCACTTCCATTGAATTTCTGGCCTAATGCCTATTCAACTGCGGTATATCTAATCGACAGACTACCCACAAAAATTTTACAAGGTAAGACTCCAATGGAAGTGCAATATGATGTAAAGCTAGACTACGAGACTCTAATAATTTTTGTTTGTCTATGCTTCCCTCACCTAAGGACATATAATTCTAAGTTAAATTTCAGATCCACTCCATGCACCTTTCTAGGATATGGAGTGAATCGGAAAGGATACAAATGTCTTGATAGAAATGGAAAACTATTTGTGTCAAGACATGTTGTGTTTAATGAAAACTTATTTCCATTCAAAAGTAGCAGTGTAAAGGCAACACAAAAGGTGCACAATCCAACTGTGTCAATACCACCCGTACCAATATACAACAGCACTGAAAGTCAGGAGTATGCTGAGAGTCAGAATGATTCAGATGCTCAACTCACAGTGTCAGACGGTAGACTAGGTTAAGCCATCTCAGAACAATTACAACATCTCATTCACTCTCCAATAAATACAAATAATCAACAAACCAGAAGTAAAGAGCATAAACATCAAGCAAGTTCAGATCAAACTATTATACAACAGGAACAACTAGACAGGAGGAATCATGTGATAACTAGATCAAAAGGTGGCATATTCAAACCAAAGCTATATACAACTTATGCTGTTAATATAGAGCTATACACATATGGGCAAGCTATCAAAAATGACAAATGGAAACAAGCAAGAATGAAGAATACTCTGCATTGATGGGAAACAAGACTTGGAGTCTTATTCCAACACCAAAGCACAAAAATACAATAGGTTGTAAATGGACATACAAATCAAGATGGCACTATTCAAAAATACAAAGCAAGACTTGTTGCAAAAGGGTGCACACGGTAATATGGCTTTGATTTCTATGAAACCTTTTCACCAGTAGTCAAACCAACAACAGTAAGAGTTATATTAATTATTTCTTTACACAAGGGATGGGATATCAAACAACTACATATGAACAATACATACCTAAATGGTGATCTACAAGAAGAGGTTTATATGGAATAGCCACCAGGATTCAGACATGCAGACAAAGACAACATGGTATGTAAACTTCATAAAGCAATTTATGGCTTAAAAACAAGCTCTAAAAGTGTGGTTGGACAAGTTAAAAGCTATTCTCATTCACTTGGGATATAGTTCAACAAAATCAGACACTTTACTTTTCATTAAGGCCAACAAAGACAGCACAACATATATATTGGTCTATGTTGATGATTTCCTGATTACTGGAAGTTGCAAGGAAGAGATAGAACATGTTATTCAATTTTTGGATAAACAATTTTCTGTCAAAGATTTGGGTCAATTAAGCTATTTCCTTAGCATAGAGGTCACTAAAATGTCAAACTCAAAATTGCATCTATGTCAAACAAAATACATAAAGGAGCTACTTATCAAGCCAGGAATGAATGAAGCTAAACCATTACCAACACTCATGACAAGCATTCTTCATTTATCAAAATACGGAGGTGAAGCTATAACTAATGAAATGGAATATAGAAGTGTTGTTGGAGCTCTACAGTATGTAACAATCACAACCAGAACTGGCATACAGTGTAAACAAGGTGTGTCAATTGATGCATCAATCATTAAATGAACATTGGAAGGCCGTAAAAAGAATACTCAGTTATTTAAATGGTACTTTAAATCATGGTCTGATGCTAAAGTCAAATAGAATTTTATCTTTCACTGGTTTCTCAAATGCGGACTGGGCATCAGACCACGATGACCGTAGGTCGACAACAGGATACTGCATTTTCCTTGAAGAAAATCCAGTATCTTAGTGTTCAAAGAAACAACCTACGATATCGCGCTCAAGTACCGAATCAGAATATTGTAGCCTTGCTAGCATAACATTAGAAATTATATGGTTGGAATCGCTACTATAAGTGCTACAGATCAACACAGAAAAAAAAGCCAGTAATTCGGTATGATAACCTCAGCATTGTTTCTCTATCGGCAAATCCAGTATTACATTCACGAACGAAGCATATAGAACTTTACTTATACTTCGTTCGTGAACGGGTGAATACTGCGAAATTAAGTGTAAATCATGTACCTGCCTTTTACCAAAGGCCGATAATACTCACAAAAACTTTATTGACCAAGAATTTTTGCCGTTTAAAAGAAGAGCTGAAAATCAGAAGCAACTGCAACAAAATTGAGTACAAGAAGGAATCTTTAGCCCAAAATCCAGAAAGGAAACAACTTGCCGACAGGCAAAATTAAAGTAATCTCAAAGCAAGAGGAACGGCGATTGAATTTTGGGGACGAGAGGAAAACCCAAGCTTGAAGAAAAAGGGAGAAACGAAACAGCCGAAATAAAATGTTACATCTT
The DNA here is from genome assembly GCA_030765085.1 of Allium cepa. Taxonomy (NCBI): domain Eukaryota; kingdom Viridiplantae; phylum Streptophyta; class Magnoliopsida; order Asparagales; family Amaryllidaceae; genus Allium; species Allium cepa. The sequence goes on along the minus strand of CM060940.1, from coordinate 248,432,751 downwards.
AGTTATATTCAAGCTTTTATACAAAGGGTTTTGAGGCTATTTTTGTAATTTTGCTTCCATGTACAGCTGTGTTATAAGACGAAGTCAATAGCTTGTATTATAAAAGCTTTACGTACACGCATGTATATATCAATACAGTTTTCATTTTCGGTAATAAACCAATGTCGGCTTTCATCTTATCTTCCAGCAATCATCATTCAAAATCTTAACTATCAGTGCTCATGTTTATGATATTTTGAAAATCAAATGCGTATTTGTGTTAAGTTTGAAAAAAATGTTCTTTTAAAAGTCTGTAATTTGCAGAATTTACCTATCTTATGATTTCCAGAGTCGCTTATGTTCGCATTATAAGCTTGGAGTTACATTTCTGCTTCCCACGCAGGGGATTACAGTGAAACTATACAAACAAGACGGATTTTTTTTTTCTTTTTTCTTTTTTCTTTTTTCTTTTTCCTTTGTACTTTTAAACAGATCGCTCATTTTTGATACATTAGAAGATCGAATCCATGATTTCTAAAAACTAGTTTCTAAAATGTCCTTAACATATACAAAACACGTTTTTAATAATATCAACCATGATTTAATGAATTTTAGGGTTTCAAAACTATGTGCCACTTGTACAAAGTTAAGGTAGAGAAGAAGGAATGGTATCCTAAACCATATCCAATTTCAGAAATATATTAAGCACTTCATTGGCAAAAAAAAAAAGGAGCAGAATCTAATTCTCTCCAACGCCTGCAAGAGTTAGTGGAAGCATGAATATATACGGCCAGTAAGTATTGGCTTGATGTCATTAAGGATGCATAGTCTTTCCATGTGATTGGTTATAAAAATTTTGGCAAGTGCACTGGACTTGGAATGTGCATACGTTAAAGATTGCTATTAGTAATTGTTGAGTTCCATTCAGTTATTTCACTTATGCGCTAATAATTCAATGGTAGTAAATATATTCAAGTTTGCAAAAGAGGTACATGATAAAGTGAGTGTACGACATCCCATGATAAATGCCTAAAGCTATGTATCAGTTGAAAAACAGCATGCTACCAAAACTGTATAATTTAAAATCATGCAAACTTAACAATTATCATTCAATAAAAAGGTTTATTATCACTGGTGTTAGTTAGAGATGTTATAATTGATGTACTTTTCAGCTCAACCCAACTGACCTTGAGCTCTAGGTTCACCCAAATACAGTTTTTGTTGGTTGTAAGGTGTTACCGCTTTGAGCGTACTTATGACACAATGCATTAACACTAGTACTATTCATTCAAGTAAATCTCCATAATGTTTTCCTTAATGCAACTTCTGAACTTACACACCAGGTTGATATGTTTGAATCGACAACCCTAAGATCCGGTAGACCATAAGACCTGAATGTGATGGTAATGTTAGTTTTCAGGAGGGTTTGGAATCTTTGGATCTATGTTTAGTGGAAAAAAAAATTAGGATCCGATTGGTTTCAAAATGAATTTTGTGTTTTCGGTTTTCAATTCATACTCAAATGGTACGAAAAAGAGTACAGCATAGAAATGAGGAAAAGAGAAAAAAAAAGAGTACGAAGGACGAGTTTTTGAAAATAAATTGTTCTTTTCCACCGTTTGAGGATATGAAAAACTTCCCTCTCAATCCTCTTCTTTCTCCCCTCATATTTCACCACTCTTTTAATACAAATTAGAAACTCGAAACTCAAAAGTTCATTTTGATTAATTTCTAACGCTAGTTTCCAAGTGGGTTTAAAGCCTGATTTTCACACAGCCCCACTCCATTTTAGGCGATAGACTCGGAATTCAGGGAAGGCTCCACCTTCTTCTCTCTGCGTCGGTGGAAAATTCAGGGTGATAGGCCGGTTGAAATAGCCCCGTCGAACAATTTTATATTACGCGGGAGATTTAAAAAACTATACGTCGTAACTTAATTCAGATTACAAATTGTATATAATAGAAAACAAGAACATATCAAAAAATATATAAATAATGCAGAAAGTTAAACGGCATAGCAGAATTCATATTGGGTTGCTTTGATATGCGTCCACTTTAATCTCCATATAATTTCTTTTAGTTAGCGCATTATTAATACACAAGCAAAAAGTGATTTCTAATTTAATTTACATCACAAATCACAGAATATATTTTCTTCTCTCTCCTCTTATCACTACAAGAACGGCACCGGTTAACGACGGCTTTTAGCCGTCGCTAGTCGTCGCTAGCCGACGCTAAAACCCACCGTTGTTTACCTCGTCGCCCAACAGAATCGCGACGGCTTTAGCGACGGCTCCGTCACATAAATAGCGACGGCTCGCGACTGCAAACGAGCCACGTGAAAATTTTTCAACGTCTAATTGGCGTCGCTAGCCGTCGCTAATTTGAACAAAATGGTCGTCGCCAGCCGTCGCTATACTGAACAAAATTCTGTGCACTTGCACAGCCCATATACACTTCAAACAATAACCATTAAATACTATCATCACAGCCACTATACACTATATTCATCAATTATAACCATCATATATCCATCATATAACATCACTATACATTCAAACAATATAAAATCCAACAAAACAAAACAAAATCATATACAATCCCAACAACAATACATATCATGTCAACCAATACAAGTCATCAAAATATGTACATAGTTTTCCAACCAAAATGTGCACATAGTTCTCCAACCACAACTACAAACTGTTAACCCAAACAAACCGTTAACAAAACTACAAGTCATCAAAATATGTACATAATATCCCAAAATATATATACATCAAACCAACCAAAATGTGTATATACCAAACTGAAACATGAGCAAACAAGCATACCTACTCATCACCATCGCTGTCATCCTCTCCACGCATCCTCTCATGCTGTTGCAAATAACATACAATCCGCTCATCCAACTGTTGCTCGAAGAAACTCTTCCTCCAATCATTTATTTCATTCACTGTTTTCTTCAACTGAGCAATCTCCTCTTCTTACTGGGACCTCCTGTATGCACTCTGCAATCTCATCGCCTGCAAAATAGTTCATAATTATTTATATATTAGTATATATATAGTATTATTAAAATTATTTAACTATTCATATGCATGTGTAAATTTATATATTAGTACATGTCAAAATTTACCTCCAGATTTCCATAGCTATACCGCACATTGGTCCGAGAAGGCATGACAATAATAGCATCCCAGATATTGTTCGCCTCCTTTAGCGTAGGCTCTTCCCAACCAGTGGACTGTGCTACCCGAGCCCGCTCAGCTTCGTACCTCTCCTACGATTACAAACAATTGTTTTACACGATAAAAACCGAATTTCAAGTTTTTGAAACTAAAATAAGACAAAATATTGTTATTAACAGTAAATTAGTTTACCATTACGGATTGGGATTTGTCATCCGTCCGCTCGTACGAAACATTGCCTTCTTCATCAGTCCTCTCCACGGCATGCGTCACCTTGAACAACTCGGCCATAGTGGGCTCGCGGTTGTATCTCGCGGCCAGAAAATATATAAATATTATTGCTAATCTGATTATAAAATATTTTAATAAAATGTAAACACAATTTATAAATTTAATTACCAGCTCTCTCTTATGCTCCTGAAAGGATTTGGAGCCGTCACGGTGCAATGCAGGATTTTTATTACTGTTAGCCCGGTTCCGCGCAGATAATTCCTACAAATTAAGATCAATTATCACGTTATATCTTGCGAGATTTATATTAGACTTAAATAACAAAGCAAACATATATTACTTACTTTTGCTGCCAGAGTGTCCCAAAGCCGAAGAAAATCAGCCCATACACCGTCACCCATCCAGTTCGGCTTTTTGCCTGAATTCTAAGCCTTGGACAATGTATCTCTGTAATTTTTCCTCATTCTTTTGTTCCAGTGATTTAAGAAACGTCCATGTCGTCAGGGTCAACGCGGACTGCAGCCTGTAAATTAAAATTATTTTAAGTTATATAGATTAAATTAATTTACAACTGAAATTCAAACTACTACTTACAAGTAAATCGGCATGTATTGCGTTCTTGACATGAAGGGGAATGTCGTCCCAGCGAGGCCAACAACCATCCATCCGGCTCTAAAAAATCTTCCTCGAAACCTGTAGAATATAATCTGATGGCTCCACCTCAAATCCCCTGCAAAAGTTATGATATACATGTTTAGTGGATTTTAAAACTTATACTTTAAATAAAATTGATACTTACCCGGCACTTTTCGGAACAACTTCTACCATCGGACGTAAGTCCGGTGCAGTGCCACTACCACCTACACCGGGAGATGGGGATGGCGTGCCTGTCATACTTCGTCTCCTGCCAGACATATCTACTATAGAAAAATAATAACATCACAGAACAATTATAGTAATTCACTACTACATAGCATGTTTCAATCACTTTCACAGAAACAATTATAAAAATTTACTAGTACAAAACATGGATAAAAATTAAATAAATGATCATCATAGAACAATAATAGAAATTCACTACTACATAGCATGTTTCAATCACTTTCACAGAACAATTATAAAATTTTACTAGTACAAAACATGGATAAAAATTAATTAAATGATCATCACAGAACAATTACAGAAATTTACTATTACATACCATGTTTCAATCACTATCACATAACAATTATATCAATAACGATCAGTCTTCATCTTTTTCTGATTCAGACTCGGTCTCGTATTCTATCTCATTTTCTTCGGTACTTTCAAATGCATCAAATAAGACGTTCGATTCATCATTCAAAGGCCCTACATCAGTATCATCAGTTATTATTATTTCTGTATTTGATTCAAGATCGGCTTGATATGCTGCTTCATCTGGAATATTATTTCTATCAAACGTAAACCTTGGTTTAGTTTTGAAAACAGCAGACCAATCCGCTTTATCTCTTTTCAAAGATGGATATGAAACAAAATAAATTTGTAATGCTTGCTTGGCGAATACAAAAGGATCGTACTTATAGTAGTGTGATGTATGCCTTATTTCAATAAGTTTATACTCTTTATGCACGTTGATTCCGGAACCAGGAACGTTACTGAACCAATTGCACTTAAATTAAAAAAACATTTTCTAAAGATTCAACATAATATGTCAACTCTAGAATCTGTGTTAAGACACTATAAAAATCTTTTAAATGCTCATCTAGATCATCACTGCCTTTGACAAATACCCCGCTGTTATATGTTAATTTTTCAGCCCCGTAATCTTTCGTGTTGAACTTAAACCCATTGACGAAGAATATTGGATAAGTCTTCACATTTCTTTTCAGTCCAATCGCAGGATGTCTTAAGCCTTCATCAACGACACAGTTTCTTGGCTCATAAACATAGTTAAAAAACCATTTGGCAAATTCTTTACTGAGATCGCCAGATGGATACTGTGATTCGTAGATACTGCATATATGTAATATGTGTTATAATTATTATGTACGTACAAGTAAATTACAAGTGAATTAATTATTACCTAACAAATGGTGCGACTTCGACACAATTTAAAAGAACATACGTGTGTGCTACATGGTGATCTCTATCGTCCAACCATATTTCCACACATTTTCCACCAGGTCTACCATGTTGTCTAAAAACAGATAACATTGTTTGAGAAGAATTTTGTTCAACGACTTCCTCATTTCGAGGAACAGTTACAAACGATAAGTTCACATCGTCCATTAAGTAGTGAGAGAAAAAAAATGAGGCTTCTTCTTCAAGATACGATTTGCATATCAAACCCTCAACTCGGGCTTTTTGTCGAATCTTCTTCTTCAGATGATTCAAGTAGCTATTAAGATATTTATTACATATTTAGATATACAAATTTGAGTTTGAAATTGACTTGAACATTGCACATGTTAATTTACCTCTCAAACGGATACATCCATCCATATTGCACATGACCTCGAAGAAGTGCTACGGATGGAAAATGAATAGGTAAATGCTCCATTACGTTTAAAGAAACCAGGCGGAAGTATTTTCTCCAGTTTGCATAGCAATATGGGTATTTCTACTTCAAGTTTACGTGTATGATCCACCTTTAATGTTGTCGAACAAAGCTGTTTATAAAACAAACATAACTCTGTTATAACATTCCATACTTTTACGGGCAATAGTTCTTTGAAAGCCATGGGTAGTAAATATTCCATCATGATATGACAATCGTGACTTTTCATCCCACTCAGTTTACTATTTTTGAAGTCAACACACCTACGAAGATTGGAAGAAATCCCCTCGGGAAATCTTAATTCTTCCACTCACTTTAGCACGATTTTTACTTACTTATTGTCTAGCTCATAGCATGCTTTCGGTTTTTTATTGTCATTAGGCTTCATATGAAGTTCCGGACGCTTATAATAGTTTGCTATATCAAGCCTTGAATTCAAATCGTCCTTGGTTTTTCCATTTACATTCAAAATTGTATTGAACAGATTATCAAACACGTTCTTTTCGTTATGCATCACATCAATATTATGTCGGAGTAAGAGATCTTTCCAATATGTTAACTCCCAAAATATACTTTGTTTGCACCAATTATGAATGTCTGACTTTCCTGAGATTTCAATCTGGACTCCAGTTTCATGTATCTTTGGATAGTTCCTTACAATTTCCTACATTTCCTCGCCTGACCAAACCTTGGGTGGTTTCAAATTCTCTTCTCTGTTAGCTATGAAAATTTTCTTATCTCTTCTAAAGTATGATTGGGATAAAGAAAACACCGATGACAATCAAACCACGAAACTTTATTCCCATATCGTAACGAAAATGCTCGTGTTTCTTCCATACAATAAGGACATGCTAGACGATCGGCCGTACTCCAACCAGAAAGCATCCCGTATGCAGGAAAATCATTAATAGTCCATAACAAAGAAGCGAATACCGGAAAAAAATTCATTGATACATCGTAAGTTTCGACTCCTTCATTTCACAGTTTCTTCAACTCTTCGATCAATGGTTGTAAATAAATATCAATTCCTTGGTTGGATCATGAGTGCCGGGAACGACAGTGGTGAGAAATATATACGGTGTCTTCATACACATCCATGGAGGTAAATTATACGGAGTAACGATAATTGGTCAGGATGAATATTTACTACCAAACTGTGAAAATGATGAAAATCCATCCGTACATAAACCAAGTCTGACATTACGGCTTTCCGCAGCAAATGCGGGATAAGTCTTATCGAAATGTTTCCATGCTTCTCCGTTGGATGGATGTATTAAAGTTTCTTCTTCCGCTGTTCTCACACTATGCCATCGCATATGACAGGTCGTAGCAGAAGATGCATATAACCTTTGAAGTCTGAGAGTGATGGGTAAATAATGCATTCTCTTGTACGGGACTTCTTTCGCTTTCTTCTTCCTTGGTTTGTATCTTTCTTCGTTACATATTTTGCATTTTCTTAGGTCAACGTCGTCTTTCCAATACAACATGCAACTTTTCACACATGCATCTATCTTCTCGTACGGTAGACCGAAAGCGGACATCATTTTTTTTACTTTATAATGACTATCGAACGTCAAATTATTGGGTGGCATGTGCGTTTTGCAGCTTGTACAACTGCTGTAAATGCAGCTTCCGTAAGGTTGAATTTTGATTTCATAGTTATGTATTCGGCGGTTACTGAAAGTTCGGTTCCGCTTTTACATCCGTCCCACAACGGCCTCTTAGTAGAATCCAACAAATCTTAAATTTTTTTAGCTCCCGCAGTCGGTTCTTCTTCGATAGTCTTGTCTTCATCGACAGCTTCGGTTGTAGGAAACATTGATAATGCTGCATCATCCACCATATTTTCTACCGGATTCATCATCATATCTCTGTCCTCTAACACTTCAGTATTAGGTGTAGGTTCAACAAGTTCTCCATGACGATCCCAGAAATAATAATCAAACACGAAACCATATTGATACAAATGTACTTCAACTATATCTGGTTTCCAATGCTTCAAATGTTGGCACTTACTACACGGGCAACGAATTTCTCTGTTGTTTCGGTTATTAGATTTAGCAAATCTAATAAATTCGTGTACACTATTGTAGAAATGTTGCTTTATTGATCCTCATACATCCAAGTATGGTCGAGAAAATAATTGAATATTTTTCCTGATTTAAAAATGTATGTTAGACAATTTAAATCATTAATTTTCAACCATTCTCCATTGCAAACAGTTCATCGTTGTAGAAAATTCAAAATAAAAAATTCACTTTATTTTTTTATTTTTTGGTATTTTGGTTTTCACTTCGGTGGTCAGTCGTCTTACTTCCCATTACAAACACAATAATGTAATTACATTTTACAAATCATTTCATACTAAACGGTTCAACAAATTTTCGGCAGCACTTCTCTTCTGTTTCCTGTATCGTACACAAATGCATGTACATAGGGAACGTAAAGGAAGTGCTGTCGAAATTTTGTAACCGTTTAAAATGAAATGATCTATAATATGTAATTACTTTATTGTGTTTGTAACTTATCCAAACAGGGACAAATCCGACAAATATTGTATCAGATGAATATAAATGTTCGTTCCGTTACAAAACGAACATCCATATAACGATCATATACAACACTTACCAGACGGGGCCAAAGCCAATCGAAGGGATAAAAAAATTCTTTAAATTTTATCATATATTGTTGTTCTTTTCAAATTTTGACAACGTTTCAACTATTTAAATTTTATTTCATAAATTTGTGTATTTAAATTTTAGTTCAACATTCAATTAATAATTTTAGTTCAATATTCATTTCCTTATATATTTTTTCGACATAGATTTTAGCGGAATATTTGTTGTTGTTATATTCATTTCTTAATTTCTTTACAAAATCGATTTTAGTACAATATCAGTTGTTTTTAAAGTCATGTCCTATTTTTTTTTAAAATTATATATTTGCAGAATTTTTAATGTTCTCATATTCATTTTTTAATTTTCTATATAAACTTTATTTTTGTACAATATATACAACGTTTTGCATTTTGGCCGTCGCTAGCCATCGCTAAAATTATTAAAATGGCCGTCGTCAGCCGTCGCTAAATCAACAAGATAAATAGAAGAATTATCAATGAAGATAATTATAAAACAACAAAATCTAATTATCAAATAGATAATTAGAAAACAATATAAATCTAATTATTAAATAAAAATTGTCAATTTAAATTCACTTAACAACTTAAATTTTTAATTTATCAATTTCATAAACAATGAAATACTTTCATGTAAATTTATCAATAACCAAGTTAATCGTTAATATACACTAATTTTTCACCTAACATAACTAATCATGTTAATCGCCAACACTAATTATCTATATCAACTATTTATTCAACTTCATGATAAACTAATTAATCTAATACCTAATTTAACTTCATGATAATAAACTAATTAATCTACCAAATCAACATACAACACTACTAATACCTAATTTAACAACATTACTAATACCTAATTTAACAACAAATCCTAATTTATTTAGGGTTTAAACTAAACCTAAAAACATCAAATTTACATTCAAAATTTAGATTAGAAGCATACGTAGGCGAATTTGGATGATTTGGAGGCGGGGGAAGGCGGGGCGGCGGCTGCGGTGACGGGGGCGGCGGATTGGGGGAAGTTGGGTGAAATTTTGGTGGGAAAGGAATGAAAGTTCTACCCGCAGGAAGCAGCTGTATATTTCGTATAGCGACGGCCGCGTTTTTTAGCCGTCGCCAGCCGTCGCCAGCCGTCGCTATACGAAACCGTTCTAGCATTGTATTATTCTCTTGTTACATAGTACTGCGCACCTAGACAAAGAGATGAGCTATGAACATGGAAGGAGGAACCAACATGGTGAATTAGTGGTGCTGACTTAGGAAGTTAACGTGTAAGAGGAGTGTATGCATTAAATACATGCATGCATATAAAAACGTGTATTTTGCAAGGTATCAAAGTCCGGCCGGCACGCTGGCGTTCCGACCATCTCGGCCTGGTTCCGGCGTGGACCAGACCGAAACAATCAAAGAAAACCGGTTTCAGTTTTCGTCTTTAAAGAAAAATAATAATGATAAAACAGAGAAGAAACGAAAAGAAAACAAACTACTGTCAATTTGTTCAAATCTTGTGAGGCAAACAAACAAAAATCAAAACTTTATAAAACCAGAGATACAAATCAAACTCATGTGAAGCAAACCAACAAAGATCAAAACTTTGTTCTAATCAATCAAAGTTTTGTCTGCCATATACAAATTCGATCCAACAAATTCACGTGAATAAGAGTCAATTTTTTCTCTATAAAAGAAGAGACGATTCATACAATATAGGCAACAAAATTAACCTCTTCAATCGCTTCGGCTCTGACGATCCTTGCTCGAGCTGGGCAGCACCTGATTGAACACGGCAGCGTCGATCTTCCTTCGACAAACAGCGGCGACCAGGTTTTTTTTCTTCCTCTTTCATCTATTTGAATTTGTGTCGGTTTGATGGCTAGGGCAAAAACGAACGTGGGAAGATAGGGTTGTGGTAGAATAATGGGCCAGTTGAGGAAGTTGGATTTATAAACAGTATATTATAGTCAGTAGCTAACAATAGAAGACAATATTATTAATCTGTAATGTTTTGAATGTCAAATTAAGTAACAACAGAAGGCAATGTTATTTTAACCCACCTGATAATGTTTTGTTTGTAATTTGTAGTACGAAAATCGTGATAAAAATTATTATGTGAAAAAATGTGTTGGTTACTTTAATTTGACAATTGAACAACTATGAATGGAAGTTCTATAATGCAAATAATATACTGTTTAGTTTGCATTAAATGTATTAGCGTTAAGTAATTAAATATCAAATTTTTTTGTTTCTTAGTTAGGTGGCTGATTATGAAAAATCGTGATATCGTTTGAAATTATTGTACGGCGGTTATTGGTGAAAAAAGAAAAAATAAATGTAATTATTGTCACAAAATAATTTCTGGTGGTGGTATAACACGTATGAAAGAACATTAAGCAGGACAAATAGGCGATGTGGTAGTATGTCCGACTGTTCCGAAAGAGGTCAGGAAACTTATACAAGAACATCTGAATAAAAAGCGAAGTGAGTGGAATTAAGGAAAGCTCGCAAAACAACGTATGCAAGAAGAGCTAATGAGCATGTCCGAATAACAAAATGAAGATACCGACAGTGACGGAGGTGAAGATGATAGAGAGCTTCGATGCGCCTTGCAAGAAAGTAAAGAAAGTTATATGAACTCAGGTGTAGGTTCTAGTGGAACATGCGTAGGATCTAGCGGACTAAAGCACGATGACCGTTCTAAATCAATCAGAATAGATGACGATTTAGCAACACGGACAGCCAGAAGGACTGATCCCTGTGTACAAAAACGAGGAGGTAAAACTCAACCTTCTATTAGAACTGCAATAAAAAGGCATTAAACATGCTAAAAAATACACAGGTCGTGCAATATCAAAAAAAAATTACTTTAATCATATTCCACACAATGCTACTAATAGTCCTTACCATCAAACTATGGTAGATGCCATTTAAGAAGCTAGTCCTGAAATTAAAGGACCCACGGCACATGACTTATCAAAAACATATTTAGATTTAGAGTGTACTGAAATCAAACAATACATCAACACTTACTCCAACTTTTGGGATGAGTATGGTTGTACGTTGATGTGCGACGGTTGAAGCATACATAATAGAAGAAAAATCATAAATTTTCTTGTGTATTCTACCCAAGGATCTGTCTTTCTTAAATCTGTAGACACTACCTAAAAATTTCAAAATGTCGAGTATATTTATGGTCTAATGGATAATGTTATTAATTTTATTGGAGAAGATAGAATTGTGCAAATAGTAACTGATAATGGAGCAAATTACAAAGCTGTTGACCAACTACTGATGAAAAAAAGGAAACTATATTAGACACCATGCACAGTATATTGTATCGATTTGATTCTTGAAGATATTTCAAAAGAAATCGAGGTAAAATCAATAATTTTAAATTGTCAATTAATAACAGGATTCATATACAATCATGGTTGGATGCTTATCATAATGAGAAAAGAAACCAATAATAATAAACTGATTCGGCCAGCAATAACTAGGTTTGCTACTCATTTATTGCATTGGAATCCATATATACACATAAAGAGAAACTAAGTAGAATGATTTCTTCGAGGGAGTGGAGCGCAAAGATTCCTAAACTCGTTCCTAAAGATAAAAAACTGCAATTTTTATATATAATTTTATTCACAATGATAAATTCTGGGCAACATTGCTACTATTACTCTCGTATTTGGTCCACTTGTAAAAGTTTCATAACACCAGAAAGGCAATTTCCTCATGGTTATAAGCGTGAAAAAACTAATTTGTCACGGTTATAACCGTGAAAATAGGTACCGTGGGCAAATTCAGTCACACTTTTGCTCACGGTTATAACCGTGACAAAAATAGTAATTTCTCACGCTTATAACCGTGACAGAATAGTATTTACCCACGGTTATAACCGTGATCAAATAGTAATTTCTCTCACTTATAATCGTGACAGAATAGTATTTACTCACGGTTATAACCGTGACAAAATAGTAATTTCTCACACTTATAACTGTGACAGAATAGTATTTACTCACGGTTATAGCCGTGACAAAATAGTAATTTCTCGTACTTATAACCGTGACAGAACAATAGTTTCTAACATTTATAACCGTACCAAAAATAAAACTCTAACACTTATAACCGTGACAAATGCAAATTATATCACAGTTATAACCATTACGAAAGGTTATTTTCTAACACTTATAACCGTGATAACTAAAACAGTATCAAACAAACTATATAGCACCAATATTTTATTACAACTACAAACAATCTATACAAAAAAATATATAGTATTAACATTAAGAAAACATACGATTAATAATTAGAACAACACCAAACATTTATATTTCATTCAAACACAACAAAGGATACTTCATACCAACACCACAAATTATAGCATACAAGCATAGTATATATAACAAACTTTAAAACACAGTTTCAGAATATAACTACATAGTGTTCAGTAACTTACTAATAACGCAAACGATACTCGGGCCAAATCACAAAACTCCCTTCAACTAATTCGGATAGTGTGTAATGGCCATTTTGTGGTGCTTCATAAATTGAAGCTTCTGGATCGTAAACATTCTCCACCCAAACAACTTGCTCTCCTTCAACCACCTTTCTACCATGACATATCTTTTGCATCTCAATGTGTCCTTTTGCTACTTCCGTCAAATCTACCGAAAATAGCGTTACTGGTTGTTTCTCTCTGTAGAAGATCCCATTATTCCATTTAGTGGAGCACCTAAGCTATCTCCAGGACTGGTTAGATTTTGCTCTGTATTAGAAGCAGCTTCTCCTCTTGGTGTCGGCACATTTCCTCCAATATGATTTACAAGCATCTTTATACATTGTCTCATATCATTTATAGCTAAACTCATTATTTTCATCTCTTCATGCATTTTTGTTTTCCATTATTGATTTGCATTCTCGTTGTAATTGGTAATGGCTTTTAAAGCTTGAGAGAGCCTTACCTGCTTTACATTAGACGTAGAGCTAATAGCTCGGCAATAGCTTCGCTTTTTATCATCCCGAAAAGCTTCGGCAACGGGATCTTTTTCAAAATCTTCTAAACTTCTTATTCCATCTTCTCCATTAACACTAGCTTCCGATTTTTGTCTTTCTTCGGCTGCTTCTATCAATGCCTACACAATTCATAATTTTGTAAAGATGTAAAATTACATAACAGAGGTTAAATATATAATTGAAACTGAAACTGAAACTGAAAAAAACATAGGTGCATGAGTAACACAGATTCAGATATAGGTACAGTAACTAATAGGCTACTGAAACAGATTTTAAATCATTTCTCCCATTTAAATCATGGACTACCATCAGTTAAGCCAGTTAAATCATGGACTAGAGCCTGTGTGTGTATTCAGAGTTTATAGGTTACATATTATCACTGTAATATTTTTGTTTAACTTGCAACAGGGACAATGAAAAGCACAGTTGAAATTGGTGACAGTTCAAATACAACTTCCAATATCGATATGCAAACCTGAAGAAGAAGACACGAATGCTATGGGTCTTTTGGAATGTTAGGGGTCTGAATTCAGCCCCTGAATAATTAGATATATACAAATATGTTAGTTTTAACAAGTTTTCTTTATTACACTCCTTGAAAACAAACTAATGGCAAATAAAATTCCAAACATGGTAAGAGGAATAAACCCTGAATGGGATTACATTCATTAATGACCAACATGGTAAAGGTGGAAAACTGATAGTTTAGTATCCAAAACAGTGGCAAAATGCAGTAATCCACAACTCGGATCATTTTATTACATGTAAATTAACACAAGCAGAGTGATTAACAATGATATGCACAACAGTGTGCAAAAAATGATGCAGAAAATAGAAGGCTTATATGGGATTACATTAAAAAAAGGCAAGCTATAAATACTAACATAAGATGGATAATAGCTGGTGACATTAAAGCAACACTACAAAATTATGCGAGGCTAAACAATTAAACTAGCTACTTGTCTGTTGATATTGAGTTTTTGGAATGTGTTACAAATTCTAAGCTTATGGAACCCAAACTCTTTGGCAATTTCTACAATTAGAGGGGTGGGAGTCATTATAACCTTCAAAAGTAGAATGGATCGAGTATTTGTTAACTATGTATGCTATGATAAATTCCTACCATATACAATTCAATTCAAAAATCATTCATCAAAGCGAGCACACGCCCATTATTATCTCTTGAAATGAAAATGGCAGTCAAGAAATTACCATTTAAGTACAGTAATGCGTGGTCTGGTCAAGAATGTTATAAGGAAGCTGTAAAGGGCAGTTACAAAACTTAATTTTATGGTTACCCACTCTTTAACAGAATGAAAAAGATGAAAGCAGTCAAAAAGACACTCACATTATAGCAATAGAGCAAACATATTATTGCAGAATGGTAATTGCAGTAACTTAAGGATTAGTGTTAACCAAATCCAACAAATTCAAAGATTAAAATTCTTAAGGTTTTATTGGATCATGATCAATAGTTCAATTATTGATGAAAATTGACATGTTTCATCTACAGTTATCATGCCAGGAGATTTGATGACTTGTAGTGTTTCTTATGCCAACTACTAACATAGAGTAGGACTTGTAAATAGTATTCATGATTTATCCAGAAAAGAAATAATTAACATGGTCAAATCTTATAAGAGCAGTAGACTTAATTATTGTCCAAATGATCAGGCACACATATTTAAGTTCTCATCCAATTCATCATTTTTGATGTCCCATCAATTGCTTTTCCTATGTTATTCCCATTGGATAGTCGACAAAAATTTTCCATCTAATTTATTCAAATAAGTTCTTTTCATTTTTCCAGGATTTATCATGATGAGCCCACAGTTATTCATCAACTATAAAATGAAATCTATTGCACATCTTCCATGGAGACAAATGACATACAAATTCCTCAACACAATCATTGACGACCTCTTTGCATTTGTCATCAAAATGCCAATCTTACACCGGCTATCTATTTTCCGAGATGGTAAGAGTTTTATTATCTTACTATTGTTTTTATAGTGTAGAATGAAATTACGAGCTTCTAATATTCGATGAAACGAATTTCAAATCATGACATTTCTCATTGTCTTATGCAGATATCATATTCTTGATATACTTGTACCAAAGGTGGGTGTATCCAGTAAACAAAAAGCATGTCAATGAATTTGGTTTTGGTGGCGAAGAAGAAGATAAAAGTCTTGTTGCCTCAAGCTCAGATGGAACCCAAACGGAAGATGCAAACAGCGAAGGCGATAAGAAGACAAATTAAATCACAGTTTTTCTAACTGTGATAGTCCATTTTGGCACTAAATCGTGGTGGTGTGTTTTGGTTCAGAGTGCATATTGCTTTATCTTCCGTGCAATGAATATTTAGTCCCATATATGGGTCTGTTACCAAACCACATGGTTTTGTGTTATTTGGATGAATATTGTCAGGGTAAATTTTGCTAATGGTCCTGTACTTTTCAGCGAATAGGTTTATTGCAGTATATCTAGATAAATTTAGTTATGCAGGGATGTGTAATTAAAGATATCTTATGATTATTTATATTTATAGCAACGTTATTTCCATTTTCATAATCTTTTACCAATAATGGAAACATCTTGTGATTATGATTTTCTTTTTTCTACTTATGTTATCATCGATATTATTTGGTTACTCTGATTTTATTAAGTACATGCATGTATTTACGCACTTTTGATGATTTGCTTGACGCTTGCAAGAATTGTTGGTTCACATTATTGAAAACAGAATTATTGGTTTATGATTAAAGTGTTTTAGTACATTAAGTTCGACAGTTATGTTGAAAGATAGATTGTATGTAATAATTTAATTCTATTATTATGGTATTTTGTCTGTTATTGATTAATTAATTGAAAAGTTAATTATTTAATAAATATTTACATGAACAAGCAATTCTTTAAACATTATAAGTAGACAAATATCAAAATAAAAGGTTTCACATAAATTACTGCAATATTTTATAGAGAAAAGCTATGATAGAGCAAATGAATTTGTGAATGAGCATGTACATATACCATGGGCTGTGTAGTTGAATGCAAAAGATAAATGTAGTTGCAGTGTGCCAAAAAAAGAAAATATGAGATGTACTTGCAGAATTGTAAAAGGAAATTGTAAATGCAAAATTGTAAAAGACTTACATATTTTTCAGCGGCGCAAGGAATCACCTCTCCGGTTTTTTTACTTGTGTGCGCCACTTTCCATGTCTTTGCTTGTGTAATTTTACATTCGGGATTATCAGTTTCCTACATAAATAAATGTAAATATATTAAACAATTATACAATATTATCGCGATTAGTTGTGAAAGACTTACTACGTACCAATTCTTCATATAGTCTACTATAAGCTTTTCTTCCCAATGTATGATTTATGGTGTTCTTTCTTTTATTATCAGCATTCGTCTTGTATTGTTTTTTCTTCTTATCAGCATACTCAATGTCGATGAACCCCTCCCGCTGAACTTTATCAATGTCTTCGGGTCGGTTATCAATCGCAAGACGCCTAGGCAATAACTCTCCTTCTTCTTTTTTAAGATATAGCTTTCTCAATTTCTCTTTTGCTGTTCTAAAGTACTGTGAAAGCCCCTTCTCTAAAATAGGTTGAGCTACATCGGGGTTTATATTCAAATCAAACTCCTTCTATAGAAAGATAAAATAAATGTTCTAATTATGATTTTGTACTTCAAACATGCACAAAAAAATCATTCTTGTAAATATTGTAAATTCAAATACCATGAGTGCTTTCCATAAATTATCCCTGAAAAAACCCATCAACTTTCCTCCAATCATCATAGCTAATGGGAATATGCCTTCGAATTAGAGTGCCACAACGGGAACTCCACTTTGTTGCATCGTCGTCTTTAGCACCATCCATCTCAACAATTATCCAGTACTTTTTATTTGGTGGGGGAGGAGGAACTTCTTCTTCTCTGCTTTCTGTATGTCTACTGCAACTAGCCGACATACTGCCAAAATATAATGCAAGAGATATAATGCAAGAGATATCTCAAATCATATGAATGGAAAGCTTCACGCATTTTAAAAGGTCACACATACTTGCATACTTGCATGTCACCTGCATTTGCATTGAAATATACTATCTCTGCTGCATTTAGAAGGATGGTTTTATATGCCATGTGAAGATTTAATGAATGATAACAAATGAGTATACAGGGAAGAAAGAAATGCCTTTATATTTTAAATTTGTTGAAATTTCTGATTTATGGCAACATGCTAAATGTCAAATAATGACTGAGAATACTAATAAAGTTACAAAACAAGCAACTACTACTTCAATCAAGCTCATCTATTTGGATTCAATACATTTCAACAACGTTGTTAAGTTAGATTGCTCCTTTAAAACTGACTGGAAGTTTGTTGGCATCTCGTAATCAACCACGCTATCAGTCAAGCGTTTAGGTGAACGTCGTACAATGGACCAATCGGGATTTTGTAGTCTGGTATGTAAAAAATTTGACTTTCTTCTGATGCAAGAATTGCAGGCTCATCATACTCTCTGTCGCTGCTTTTAAGTTTTTTTAGATTCACCATCAACAAATTAGAGTCCGGACAAATCTTACAACCAGGCATTTTATCAGCAATATTGACCACTCACAATAGAATACTACATGTGAAAATCCATAATAATCAACTTCAATGATTTCCTTGATAATACCATACTAAATGGTGTCATCATCTGTAGGATTCAAATCTTTCGCACTTGCAACAAATGTTGTTATTGCATCCATACAAACACCGCTATCTTGCGTTGAAAGGGTGTCATCATAGCGCTGCGGAGAAAATACATAACCATTTACTCTATATTTAAGATGAGTTTTGGCTTCCCACGCTGGTCCACTAACGTAATACCATAACAATGAATCCATGCATTTTTCTTCTATCAACTATTAAAATGATTTAATTAAGTTAAATAATATTAATTTGATTATCGAATTATGATTTTGTGGAATTTAACAAACCTTCTTGTACAACCACTCAATGAATTCAGTTTGCACTACTACTTCCGTCCTTGCATGGAGCTTCTTTTTTACTTCGTTGAGCATCTTCTAACGACGATCGGTATTCGCTACAAACCAATATATGATGGCGTAAGTAAATATTAAAGTTACATCTTATAGCGTGTAGAAAAAAATGCAAACCTATAATAATCATCTCGGTCTGGAATTTCCATCCTAAAAAGTATCCAACTTCGAATTTGAGTATGTTGTATGCAGGATAACTTGATAGTTTTACCCTCAATGATGGAACGTTCATAAATGTCGTCTTCATTCTCATCTAAAAATGGCGCTTGTTTAGAGCTATGATTACCAGTACGTGGATTTGGCATATATTCCATGGCATATTTAACGGATTCTGAAACAAGATATGCTTCGGAAATTGATCCATCCACGTAGCTTTTATTGCTTGGTATATCTTTGCATTCCTTCATAGCTCTAATATAAAAATACATCATTTATGTTACTATTGAAAAAGAATCATGTGATAATTATATTTTTAAAATGCCGCACCTTTCAAATGGATACATCCATGTATAACTAACTGGTCCACATAGTAGTGCGTGATCAGCTAAATGCACCATTAGATGTATGCTTATGTCAAAAAATTGAGAGGGAAAATAATGCACCAACACGCATAATGCCTCAGCAATCATATCTTTGGCAGCTTGGACATGCTCTCGAATTAAAACCTTCGAACAAATAATATTGAAGTACAAGCATACTTGTAATATCGCACGTCTTAAGTCACGACACTTTGGATAAGCATGTTGAACCATGATAGGCAAAAAATACTGGATAATAACATGATAGTCATATGACTTTCTAATATTAAAACTGGGTGGTTGAATATTTACTAAGTTACTTAACTTAGTCCCAAAGCATGATGGAAGTTTTGCATCTTTTAGAACTTGACAACATTGCATTCTATATGTTTTATCAAATGCAAATTTGGAAGATTGTTTATATATACCAAACAGCAAGTTAATGAAATGCTCCGATACATTCTTCTCAGTATGCATCACGTCAATAGTATGTCGCACTCTATGACTACTCCAATACTCTAAGCCAAAAAGAATCGACTTCTTATACCATGCTGGTTTTTCATCATCGCCATTTTCGTTTACAAAATGTTCATCGTCAAGGTCGATATCATCTACCATGCGTTTTTTGTTTTTTGTTATTTTACCGGGTAAATATTTGATATGAGCAAGCTTTTCTAAAAGAGTTGATCTCGTCAATCGTGTTAGAGGTTCCTTATCCTCTATATTCTTATACCATCCATGTTTCGATTCCCTATATGGATGACCATTCTTTAAAAGTCTTCTATACTTCGTATAAACAATCTTATTTCCAATGCGTTCTGATTCAGTGTCCACGGCACAAACAGGACATGCTTTGTAACCATGTGTTACAAAACCAGATAAATTTCAAAATGTAGTTAGATCATGAATTCCCCATAATAGCATTGCTCTCAAAGTGAAATGCTCTTTCTTCTCCACGTCAAATGCAAGCACTCCCTCTGTCCATAGCTGCTTCAATTCATCGACAAGGGGTTCCAAATACACATCAATATCTTTACTAGGTGCCCTTGGTCCAGGAATTAACAAGCATAACATTTGAAACTCCGACTTCATACATAATGAAGGGGGTAAGTTATAAGAAACCGTATACACAGGCCAGCAACTATAATTACTTGATTGTGTTGCACTAGGGTTAAACCCGTCAGTAGCAATACCAAGCCAAACATTTCGCCCATTTTTACCAAACTCTGGCCACTTATTCTTCAACGATCTCCATTCGGCTGATTCAATAGGATGATGCATGGAATTCCAGCAAAGTTTTGCTTCACTATGCCATAACATCTTTCGAGCTATCCATGATATAGTATACAACCTTGTTAATCTCGGAGTTATTGGAAAATATTTCAAAACTTTTCGAGGTTGTTTTGTCATTTTTACCACTTCTCCTTGATTTTTAACTTTAAATCTGGACGTATGACAACGTGGACATTCCAACGCATCATTGTATTCCTTCCAAAACAATTTACAATCATTTTCACAAGCATGTATACACTCTACTTTCATTCCCAAATCCTTTAACATTTGTTTCATTGTCGAGTACTTCTCCGGTATTGTATTTTCCTTTGGAAGCCACTGCTTCAATCGTATCAACAACTCGGTCATACTGTTTCCTGACCAATTAAAATCTTTTTTAAAATTGTGAAGCTCTATAATGACACTTAATGTTGTAAGATCATCTTCACAAGAAGAGTATAATTTTTCATTTGCTTTTCTTTTGTATTCCTGATACTTTTTCCAATGGTTACCATCACCGACGCCTTCAACGCTACCATATACTCTATATGCATCATCAACAAGGTCTTCAAGCGCATCTCCTACATGGTTCTGTTCTTGAAATTGATTAGAGTTGTAAGCCTCATAGGTATTATGTCGCGTAGTATTGACCATCACATCATTGTCGCTTCTCTCGCCATGGAAAAACCATTCGTCGTATGTTGGATCCATACCATGAATGATCAAGTGTTTTTCTACTAATTTAAAAGCCAACTTTTTTGAATTCCTACACTTTATACAAGGACAGCTGCATAGTCCAAAGTCCGATGGTGAATGACTCTTCGCGAATTTCATAAAATATCGAACTCCTTGTATATATTCATTGGTATTCCTATGCCGAATTCTAATCCACTTTCTCGATGTAGGCTTCGACATTAGCAAGAAAATTTATTTGTTCCTACAATTTTATGTAAATACAACATTAATACATAAATGAAGCATTAAACAACATGCTAACATAACATTTCGCTAAAAAATAATGTATACAAAGGCAAAATAAGGCCTACATTTAAAAGGTTAAGAAATTGTAAGAAAGCTGGATTCATAACGTAAAATGCTAGTTTTACCATGGTAGAAAGTCGAATTAGAGGAACTAAATAACGAACTAGTTGATGAGAACACAAAGATTGATAGTAATCACCGAAACATGTCTGGTTCAAAATTAATTACAAATTTAGCTATGTTTCCACCATGTTGTCGGTAAATCAGTATTTCACACTGGCTTAACTTCAAATCGTGGCAGAATTTTTTTCTGCTTCAAACTACACTAGTGCGATCTAGGATAGCTCTAATGCTTTTTTTTCCTCTTCCATGTTTACATTAAAACTTGGCCAATGTAATTGTTCTTCAGCAAATTTGGTCTGACCTGATCTGAAATCATGCTGCTATAAACTTGCTGACAGGGTACCAACGTGGTCAAACAGACCTGTTTTGCAATTAGTATTAAAATAGGCATGTTGATGTTATAGTTTGTTAATATAGGCCTAAATGAAAAAAATTTCCTTGTATGTTTTTAACTGTTTACATTGCTACATGATACGTGTAGATAAATATAATACTTTTTGGTGCCCATGCCTCTATCAAAGGGGTTATTTATACCAATTTCTTCAAAAGTAGATGGGTATTCGAGAATAATACCACTCTGGTAATTCATTGGCCTTAATTGTGGAAATAAATTTTAGTGCTATGGACGGGTCGTTGAATATTAGACTTCCTATTTGTCTTTTGGTTTTCTTCAAGGTAATTTTTATTTTTATCCGTGTTATTTATCCGTTTATCCACCCTATAAAATAGAATTATTTGACTTTCAAATTTATACTGAAAGTATTTACTTCATCCACGGTGTACTAACTTATAAAAAATGTGGATTAACTTAATAAAAGTCAACTTGTGGATTAGCCAATGGAATTTGTGGATGAAAATAAAAGTTGCCATAGGTTTTGGTGACACTTTTTTAGTGTACAATCAAATTCAAATCTAGTTGTTTCACTCCGTTTGTGTGCTCTAATTGTTTTCTCCTGTCTTTTGTTTGTTATTCTAATTTCACTGTTTTAATTAATCTTAAGTTCTAAATTGATCATGACAAATACTATCAGTTTTTGTTATGTATTATAGTCGTGGATGGAATGAGGAGGAGGTATATGTTCTCAAGGAAGTTCAGTGAAAATTCACTAGAAAAGCTTGTAGTTTATGTTTCAAATCAGATACGTTCTTCACTGCAAAAGGCATATCAGGTATATGTTCACCAACTACTGTATATCATATTTTTTTGGAAAATTGGTTCTTTATTATTTACAAGAAGGTACATAAAAGTAGCTTAGAGAAAAAAACAAGTGATGGATTGTGCATACAAAAATTCACCCATACTAGCGAGTGAAGGATTACTTAGTAAAAAATACAAGGGGAGGGGAGAAAGAGAAAAACAGAAAAAAGGCAAGCAAGTTCATATGAACCTCACGTTGAGTATGAACGTATTAAGCGATTAGAGACCTAGCTTTCGGTAGCACAGAAGCAGGTTGAAGAGTTATAGACTGTTATAACTGGCATGAACGAGGATGTTGAGTTAAAAGTAGTACGGAAACATGTATCGAGGTTGGAAGCTACTGTGGATAATGTGAAAGGCTTAAGCGTAATTTCACACGAGGAATAAAAAGCAAAAATGAAGGCAATTGTAAAGGATTTAAAAAGCATGGTACAAAATGATTAAACTTATAGGATATGGTTGGATAAAGAACAGAATTCAAAAATCAACAATTTTCTACCAGAAACTTGAACAATATCTTAGGCTAAATTTTAGAAACTTGTCATAAAGGCTACATTCGTCTAACTTGTAGTATATAAATTTGTCTAAACTTATGTGCTTGCATGCATAAAACACAGTAGAGTGAATTTCCTACAATGCTAACATTTACAGATATTAAGTGTTAAATAGTCTCTAATGCAAAACTATAAACTTATCAACTAGATACAGAAGGTTAGTTACCTGTTGATGGAAGGAAGATTCAATACAACTACAAAGAACTTTTCGAGAACTAAAAGCAATATAGTTTCAGCAATTACTGGCCTTGGTGCTTCTGTTGAACCTAACTTTGAACTCCCTTACTTGCTAGACTTTGTTTTTTCAGAATTGCTGCCGAGAAACCTGATGCCCATACCTGTATGGAAAACAATCTTGAATATGAGTTAACCTATTATGACAATCTAACATACAAGGTTAGAACATGGGGCACAAACTCTTGATATCACCAAATAAATCAAAAATAAATAGCTGCATGACTAACGGTTATGCAAAAATGACACAAAACTATAAAGAAAGAATGAAACAAAGACATTAAGTAATTGAATATGTAAAAATCGGATTCATAATGTAAAATGCTAATTTTACCATGTAATCTCCAAAAGTTGATACTGTTTTATGTCCAGATTGCTTTAGACAGCATAAACCGTTCTGATTATTCAAAGTGAAAACCAATTATTGATGCTTGTGAAATACAAACATACATAAATAAAACAATTTTTTAATACACAAACGCAAAGACTTAACTATAAATAAATCTACACAAAGATTTACTTGCATGCTGCTATATTTAGTTATTTGGTAGAGTTAGACTAGGCACGTGAGTCATCAGCACCATCTTTGCTTATAAAACAAAGAATTAATTACGAGTATAAATATAAAATATGTATATAAGAGGTACATATTATTCATATGCACTCTAGCATAATAGGACATATGACTAGAAGATAAAACCAAAGTGGAAAGGAGCTCTAATGACATTTTAAATCAAATATTAACCTAAAAGGATATATAGGCGTAAAGTGTTTACTTGCTTTTGCAAGTATGAAGAGTTAAGCAAACAAAGATCTCAGGAAAAACTTTTCTAGCTCAAAACAATAAATCCAATGTTTTATTGTTTAGGGAACATTATTGCATCATAGGAGTTAATCAAGTATTGTTTAATGCTCATACTTTTGAGATGCGCTTTCAAAGTAGATGCTATGTTTTTCATGCACTTTTAGTTCATTTATGATCATGTCCAAGAATGTAGGCAAAAAATTATGAAATATTCGATTTGAAATAAGTACATTCATGCAAGAACTTATACTACAAAATCAATATAACAATTATATGTTTAGTCAAGTTCGGGGAAATACAGCGTTATCAACTCCAAGCTACTAATTTGCTAGTTACCAGCTTAGATTTGTAGTTACATAGAGGAAAAGTAATTATGCGATTAACCCATAAACATGAACAAAGACATAAAATTGAATATGTGATGGCTAAGCTATAGGTTCAACACACGCTGCACATGATAACTAGATTCAAAGAAAATCATGTAATCAATAACTGCGAACATTCCAGACAATCATATAAATTATAATTGTGTTGGAATTTTTTTTTAAAAAGATTTTATCTATAGCCATTCAAAGTACTTATAAAAAATATTCAGATTGTAAAAATCTTCCTATATATTCATGCTTCATTAAATAAAAATCAACTTAGATTTTCTTCCTATTAGGGTTTTCAGTAATCAAATCCAGCAATAAACACAACATAAAAGTGGGTTACACAGTAATCAAATCCAATAATAAACACAACATAGAAGTGTGTTACAGGGTTTTCAGTAATAGTTAAACATAACAGTGAAATATATCACAACAATGAAACAGGTTACAATGTCCATCAATATGAACACGGAAAAAATAATGTCTCAAGGTCCAACAGTGTTGCTGCTACACAACCCAAACAAACTACAAGGAGAACACCAAAATTCAATTCACCCAGTCAAGTAAACTGAACCCTTATCATCATCACTCAACAGGCTGCTAAACAAAATTTGTAATCCCTTTTGTTACTTGCTTAATAACCGAACCTAAAACTATTTCAAAGCTAACAAATCAAACTCCAAAACATATATAGCAACGAATTATTGCTCCTTAATTTCAAAAATCAACCGGAGATGGCAAAGTTCACTAACCTAAAGAGAACGCAGAAAACCCTAATAAACTAAGACGAGCTGCTGTTATAAGAAAATTCAACCAAATACAGATGTATTGTAAGAGATTAAACATTATAGACGAATAGAAAGTGCTCACCTCACTACAGCTTTGCTTTGGATAGCTTTCTGGTTTTCACCTTTTGCCTACAGTAAGAGAATTGTAATATCACTAAAGAATGATACAAGGCGATAGGGCGACTCGCAATGAAGGAAGGCTGCGACGGCTTTAATCTAATTAGATTTTAGGAAGAAAGATACAAGCCAAAACCGTGACAAACACCTGAAGCTAAGGATTGGAACGTAAATGACAACTCTGCCTAATGTCTTCTAATTATATACAAAAAGCCCAAATTTTGTCACGGAAATAACCGTGACAAAATAATATAACAATAATAACCGTTACAAATTTCCAACAATAATAACCGTGACAAAATGAAACGAAAAAAGTGTGACAAAATGGCCTGTTTGATGTAGTATTTTAAGAATGGTGAACAATGATGATAAAGCAGAGATGGGATGTCTATATGAAACAATGGATCGAGCGAAGGAATCAATTAAGATAAATGTTGGTGTAAGACAATGTCAAAAGTGGTGGAATTCGATAAAAGATGGAAAAGACAATTGCATCGACCTATTCATGCAGCGGGTAATTTTTTTTAATTATTGCACAGTCATAAAAGTACATATCATGTCAATATTTCTTTGAACTATTAAATTGTTTTAGGTTATTTTCTCAATCCACGTATACAATACGGAGATAATGCAACAAACGATGATGAGGTTTTAAATGGATGGACAAATGTTCTTGAAAAATGGTACCTGATATTGCTATACAAATTGAAATTTCAAAAGAGATAATAAACAAATTATTAAACTACTCATGATTCTTGCTGTTATGTTTAGCGTAAAGAATAACTTGGTTTACTATGAATGATTCGTAGGTTGAAAAATATAGAATGAAACTTGATGTATTTGGTCCTGCAAAAGCGAAACGTGCAGTTGAGTCATGTCTTCCAGCTATGTGGTGGTCAATATTTGATAGGAAAACTGCTCTAAATTTAACATGCATAGCTATGCGTATTCTTAGCCAAACAGTTTCTTCTTCAAATTGTGAAAGAAATTGGATAACATTTGCAATGATTCACACGAAGTTAAGAAACAGAATAAAAATGAAGAACTTAGAAAAACTGGTATTCGTACATTATAATATGCGATTAAGAATACGACATGCTAAACACCAACAAACAACCGCCCAACTTATGGATTTAAATTACATCTTTCATGAGGAGGACACTTGCAGAATGGACTAGAGAAGCTGAGAATTCACTACTTGGTAATGCAAGCGATAATCCTTGGCAGACAATGATATTATATCTGCAGAAAATGTTGAAAATGATAGTTCATCAAATGATGATTCAGATAATGCTGGTGGTGACGGTATTGATTCTGGTGGTTATGGCGTTGGTTCCACTTTTGATGATTCTCAAAGACATATCCAAAATTATGAAGCAGATGGCTATAGTCGACGAAGAGATAGAAATTTGAACATTGTACATGAAGATCAAGGGGATTATGATGGCGGATATACTTCTAACAATGTCTCCAGTTTTAGGTATTCTACGTCTAATTATACTAGAGGTTATTCGTATTGTGGGTTAAATCAACCGTATGCTGTTGAGCCATCAAGTAGCCAAGATGAACCCCCACCCTTGATAATATGATGACCACATTTTTAAGTTCGAATCAGATACAGCAGTATGTTTTTTCAGTATATTATAATCCGATACAAGATGAAGAGAGCGATGGACAAAACTTAGACGATGCTCAGAGAAAATAGCTTTTGTTATTAAATTTTTATATTGTATGTTTTCTAACTTCTATGTCACTTGAATAATTTAGTGTAATTGACTATCAATATTGCATATTTATTTGCGTATTTATAACAAAAATATACCAGAATTCACAAATCGGATTTAAAACAGGATTTTCAAAAATCCCGAAATGAGATCGAAATTTTGAATTTTTCAGATGACCGGAACGGAAACGAAAACCGAAACTTCGAACCTTGGTATTTTGTAAATGGAATCTCCATTCTTGTGTCATTATGTTTTATTTTTGGTTTCTATCTACACTTATCCACATATGGGACAGTCGTTTGGCCCACTGAATGATCTGATTCAATTGAATTCTCCATTTTTGGTTTTGCGGTGATTAGCTCTTCTTAAAAGTTAATCATTTTTCTTTCACTGTGTGTGATCGCACGCATGTAATTTACTTTATTTTTCAATAGTTATCCGTTCACCCAAAATATATTAAACTCACCGAAACACAATTCTACTCTTCTGTTTCTTAATCTCTCAAACATCCATCATGAAGATTAGAAATCAATTGTGTTCCTTTTTTCCATCTTTGATTGTATTGCGAACGGCAGAAAATATGGATGGAAATGAAGGCACTTCTTCAAGTGGACGTGCTAATTAAGTCTCTCATTTTATTGAATTTATCCCTTAATTATGGAGAAAATATAACGTAGGGGAAATATAACAATAATAAGGCAATGTTTCCACTCTTCTGTTTGCGAAAGCAACATAAAGCACATAGATCGCCACCTAGTTCGATCTCAAAAGGAGCATTTTGTTGGAGAGGATTAAAATAATTTGCTTGCAACTTTTGACAAAGAAAGAGATCGGTGGTGCACAACATGCATAAGATTCCTCTTCATTAAAGAAATTGAAGGTGTACATAGATTAAGTTAACAATATAATTTTTATTTTTTTAACATGATCAAATACCCAGTTCTTAGAGCTTTACCACTGAGTGTGGCTGAAGGTAACTTATTGGCAAACTATTTGCAGATTTTCTAGCAACTTTAGACAAACATATGTAGCTATCATCTCCTTTGTACCTTTATCACATAGGCACCGTGCAACTACCATACATACCTATTTTCTGGTGAAAATCTCTTCTGACGAATAAATGTCATGATCACATTGCAGATATGGCGGACAATTATATCCTAAAAAAGTGGATAATGACGTCGCTTGAATCGACTAAGCCAATTGCTTACTTTTGACTGATCCATTTCTTAAGATGGGCTTGTTTGATACATTATTTGATTATTTTTTATCAATGCTCTTATTCTTGATTTATCCATCTCTTCAGAGTTGAGTTACTCCATGAGACTGGCGTATTACTGATACATTATGGTAAGCTTGATATGATTCATAACTTAGAATTGAGTTGTCAATAAATCAATTCATGCTATTCATAGGATTATTTATGATCGTAAATAAACTTCATATTCTTAACATTTGTTGCTTCGTATTGACTTTGTATGTAAATCATCTTTTCATGCAACAAAATCCATTTCAACTGATAATCAAGTTTGACTTTGTGAATATGACATACAAAGCATATTTAAAACAAAGGAAACATTTTCGCAAGAGAACATACTGGAGAGTAACTTCACACCAAGTAGACTTAGAAATCTCTAAACCACAAACACAGGTACGGATGTATGGTTACGCATACCTGAGCTGGTCCTTATTCTTTAATATATGAAAGGACGTATAACATAGATTTCAAAAGAAAAGACTTGTAAGAAACTCGATGTTAGTCTAATCTATTAAACTATTTAACAAGTTGGTCATTCCACCTATTTGAGTATCCATTCATTTTCAGAGCAACCCAAAAGAGAAGTGGAAAAGAAAACAAAGTATTTGTGAAAAATCTCGCATTTAAATTGTAATATCCCGGAATTTCCAGGAGTTTAAAATGCTGATAATCGCTTAATTTAATTATTTGAATTGATTAAATTGTTATTTCCAAAGATAATTAAACCAAGTAATATTTTAATTATGGTTATAAATTGGTTTTATAATAAGAATAATTATTTTATTGTATAAATAAATTCTAAATTGATATATTGTTTTCAAAATTTATAAGTGTGTTTAAAGTGTATTTAGATTTGTGTAATTCGAATTGATTTTAAAATAGGATATATTATTTGAAAATAATAATAAGCTTATTTTAAAATAGTTGTTTATATTCATTTAAATTTATTTTGGTTTTGGTTTTTAAATTGGACTTTGAAATGAATATAAAATTTGAATTCAAAGATATACATGCATCTTAAAATAAAATAATATATATATAATTTGGTTTTAAATATATAGATAATATTTTAATTAAAGATAAGATTTTGATTTATTTTTCTTTTATAAGAAGTTTATATAAACAAATTTGATTTGTGTTTATCTTTACTACTAATAATGTAAGTTCCTTCCACTGTATTCAACCGTGTCTTTTGGAAATACCAGTAATACCCTCCGCTTCCATTTACGTTTCAGCTCCGTAAAACCTAATCCGTCATTTCTTCCCTAATACAACCACATTCCCAAATTCGATTCCTCACACCCCTGATTCTTCGCTGTCAAAATTCCTTACCAATTTAAATTCAACCGTTGTTAAGAGCTGCGTTGACGATGATGTGGGCTCGAAGTTCAAATCTGGAAGCACAAAACTGGGAGGAATTGGGTTAAAGGTCGGATCTGAGGTGGTTTAGAGTTTTATGATAAAGGACGTTGGCTGTTTATGTGGATGTTGGGTTTGATGATGTTTATGTGGACGTTGGTTGTTGATGATAGAGAAGTCGTAGTGGTCGGAAGAGACTAAGTATCAAGTTGAATGTGAGGTGGGAGAAGGAAGCAATAATGTGGTGTTGCTATCTGCAGCTGTTTGCAGATGCTAGTATAAATGGTTTTTTCTGCACTTCTACATTCTTGATTTATTTTATTTTCTAATTAACATATATTTGTTCCACACAGTTAATTTTTAAGTTTTCAACACATTGATTAAGGTAATTCGATTTGATCCTTGCCCTAAAAACCCCAATCTTTTGAAGCTTGAGTACGACTTTACACAATTCTTTGAAGTCGAATTCTATTTTTAAAAGGTTCTAATCATACCTGATTTGCTAATTGAATTTATTTTGATCGGTTTCCCTATATTTGGTACTTATTTCAATACGTAACAAGTTAGAAAAGATGGTACTTCGGAAAAATGGCAAAAAAATTTAAGGTAACTTAATCAGTTTTATCATTCTCATTTTGTATAGGATCCGAACCTTTATGATATATTTGATGTTTCACACTTTATAACGAGGATTTTTTTTAATTAAAAAAAAAACAAATTGCTGGATTTGCATTACGAAGAATTTAGCAAAAAATCTAAAATCTATTGTACAATCTGAACCAACCTCATAAGCACAAAGAGTGATATTAAGATATTTATAGTAATAGTAATTCACTTCACTATTATGCAGTATTATGGAACGAATATATGCTGAAGAGAAATGGCATAAGGTACAAGATTATTTGCTTCTATTCAGAAAATGAAGTGTAGTGTAATTTATATTTGAAAATGAATATCATTACAGTAAACTTTTGGTTAACCTGCTTTTACAGTGAAGCCAACAAACTGTTTGAAATAGTGTTTTGAAATAATGTTCCATAACGAGTGTGATTCAATTGTATTAACTATATTTTTGTTCTTTCCTTTTTTTGTCCAGAATTCAAATACTTGATCAACATGAAGGGGGTATTACTGTATTCGTTCATACTCAAACAACATTCTCATTTATTCTCTCATCGCCTTCATCATTTGTAACACCATAGAGTAGAAATACAACTTAGAAAAGAGAAGCATTGAAGACTAAAACCGACTATACTGAAGTATGAAGTAGTTGAAGTGAAAGTGAAGGCAGAATTTGATGAAACAGCTTTCCAAATAATGGACGAAAAAGATGTACGACTGTTATATTGAAAGATGATGAAATTATTGCACCTTTGGATGTTGCAAGGATAGATGTGATGATGGAAGTGTTGATCCTCTCTTTGTGCCTAAGCTGAATAATGATGGAGACAATGAGAACTTTTCCAACCAAGAACAGCCTGTTCCATTATGCATCATTGAAGACTGGGATGAAAAATTTGTGGCTGCTTTGGTAATTCACAATGCTTTATACACCTACAACCATAATTATTTCACCATTTAAACTTATGTCTACTGTTTTTATATGCAGATTGATTGGGTGGAAAAGAATGGATATTGATGGCGTCGTACCTAAATTTTAGTTCTTTTTTCATCCGTCGATTTTAGTTGTTAGGTTTCTGTGTTCTTTAAATTACATTTGTCATTTGTATGCAGATTGTTTATGTTACTTCTCTGTACTTGAATTCAAAGCATCTCTCAATGTTTCATGATCATTTCAAATATTGTGTTAGTACTTTTTCTCATATACATTGCAGATTCCTACTTTACTAATTTGGTCATTCATGAGTTTTGACAATGTTAGGAAAAACAGTAGAGTCTTCTTTCATTTAATCATGGTCCATAGTATGATGCTGCATAATAAATAAAAATGTAAGATGTACCGTTGTTCTGCATTCAAAACGTGTAATGTAACCTCTCACAAATGACAATAAAATTATGATTGAAAGATTATATCCCTAATAAATAAAAGGGGAATAGAAGTAAAAAGAAAATTATATTAAAGTATGATAGACTGACAATCAAAAATATAGTAGAAACCCTGTACAATCTTTACTAGCATGTAAAAATCAGTCATAGGTGAAAAGCCTATTGCTATTTTTGGCTACCATCTATTAATATCAGCATTAATGATGCATCAATGACTTTTGGCAACATTAGCAAAAACATTAAAATCTTCATTTCACTAAATCGTGGTCCATAATGGTGTCGCGTAATAAATGAGAGGATAAGATTCAAATTTACTGAAAGAGCAGCTTAATTGTACATTAAATACAACTGCCTTAACAAGTTGTAGTCTGCCAACTTTGCACCGATTCTTTTTCATAAATTACTAGCTAAATCAAAATTGCGAGCAGCCCTAGAGAATAAGAATTTTTTTAGTAAAGATACGATCATTCAACAAGTAATTGATTGATTATCATTCAAGTAATTAATTTACTTCCATTTATTTGTCTTAAAGAGTGGTAACAATACCCACCCTCTTGAATCCACTGTTACACAATTCAATCTGTATGTTATCACACTGGGATTTTGAGCACATTGTGAAGTTACAGTTTACATATAGTGGCTTGAAACACAACTGTCTGTGGTTACTTTTATATACTTATCGAATCCAAATTGTGTGGCATTTTACTCTATATTTATTAAGTTATATTCAGAGAGAATATATAACTACATAGTGAATTGGTGCAAAACTATGACATTTCGAAGTAAAATAAGTTGAGTTTCATTTACAAAATAAGTATGAAGGCTACTCACATGACATTTCGAAAATACATTCACTGAATAATAAAAACTAAGCATCTAACTCATAAATATATTGATTGTCTAATTATAGTTCTCCTAATTGTTTACCTTTTATGTGACAACAACCTTTTATATTTACTCTACACCTCATAAAATGTGTTGTTGAATTAATGCATGACATTATGATTAGAGCAGGCTCATCTGGGCGTGCATACACACTCGTATTTAATAAAAGGAATACAAAGGCTTTTTAAAATAGTATTTAAAATAAGTTTGAAATGTTGTATATAATTTTATTTAAATTATATCTGGTTTCATTTCTTTTTAAAAAAGATTGTATTTTATATAAACTAGCATGCATTTATAAATGTATAGGAATATTTGTTTAGAAAAGTATTTTTAAATTTAAGAAACACATTAGTAATTAGGAAAATAATTTTAAAATGCTTTTAAATTTCTTTAGAATTAGAATAAAAATTAATATTGACAAGTGTTTAATTCTAAAACACCTTGATAACAAGTGTTAAACCATTTGTATAAATAGAGACAAGTGTCTTTTGTTTTTCTAATTTCTTTTTAATTTATTAAAATCTGAAATTATCCTATAAAAAACCCTCTTTATCATTTTCTTAAACCTTTGTTCATTTCTAAAAGAAACCTAAAATCTTCATGCAATCTTCACTCATTCTAAAACCAGAAATCCTCAAAACTTCCTCAACAAAATAATCTGGAAATTTCATGCTCAAGTTAAACATCAAAAAAACCTGGAATATTAATTCCTGTTTACCAAATCCTGTAATTCTTTTTGAAGTGCAAATCAAACTGCATATCTGCAGTTTATTTTCAAAATAAATAAACTCCTCAAACATTAAATTCTGTTTACAATTCAATGCATGTAAACATTGTTTTCAGATCAATGTTTAAACCCTTTTCTGTGATCAAAGCCTGTAAACATTTTCTTGAGCAAATCAAATTGCAAGCCTGCAGATTCAAACAAAAATCTGCATTTAAATTCTTCAAACTCAAGTGTCTACATCAAATTTTCAATTTCATGCAAGTCTCAAGGGGTATTACCTGAAGCTGTCACCTCTGTCAAGTGTGCATGCAAATGATTTGGGGTCAAAAACACCTGAAGTACTCCAATTCAAATAGCATCAAGTTCAAGTTCGTAATCTTTTAAAGTTTCAGCTTTATCAACTCTCTGCATCTTGTTTAAAAGGCGAGTAAACATTTTAACAATAACTTAAGTGGTTAATTATCTTTGGCTTGACAAATTTCTGGAAATAATTGAAGTTTGCATGTGTGTATATAAATGTATAATCTATGTGTATGGATGTGAACCAACTGTGCATGTTTGATTTGATGATCTTCTCTGTTTTAAACTATAGAGAATAGGAAAAGAAAAAAAATATTTAACAACTCATCTGGGATTTGTTATGTTGAAATTGTGTATGCTGGTTCCATTTTCATCTCTGTACTTTACTTTAGAATCTGAGAAAAGAAAAATCAAATCTTTAAGCTATTTTATTTAAACAATTGTTGTGCCATAGATTTGAATCAACTAAGTTAGTTTAGGTGTAAATTAAGAACTAAAAAAAAAATAGAACAGGGTACCTGGTATTTGAAGTTTCTGGAAAATAAAACAAAGCAGTGATACTTAATCACCAATATGTGAAATCAAATATTGTAATTCGATGAAATAATTATATAATTGGATTTTTGACTGGGAATTATGAATTTTAGAAAGAGAATCACAATTTTTAAACCTTAATTGAGTATGAAATTGGAGGTTTTCTGGAAATTGGTTTTGGGTCAATTCCAGTTGATCTCGGGGTCTTTGGTGATTGGGGTTCTTGGTGGAGGTTGAGGAGGGATCAGAAAGTGTTGGGAAAATGGTGGAAATGTTGGATGATCACCGTAGTAACGGCGGTAGAAGATTGTTTTTTTTTTGACCTAGTTTGGGAAACTTGTTGTAAGATGAACTCAGCGTCTTCATCTTTGGATCAAGTGAGGTGAAAATTGGAGTGAAGGAAGGTTGGTGGGTCGGTGGACTATGGCCGGAGTTGTAGCATTTGTTGATGATCGGCGGCGGCGATTTTTGGGTTTTCTGGTGATGGGTTTTTGAGTTCAGTCACCTGATGAACTCGATTGTGATTCAAAGCTTGAAGTGTCGTTCTGTTGGTCGTAGGGGCTTGAGAGGTGCTAGGGTGATTTGCCGGAGGTGTTGCCGTTGACTGGAGAAGGTCGGGCAACGGTGCAGGTTGCACGGTGGGGATGGTGGTGTCAGTTGTTTTGGGTTTTGCTTTGGAGTTGGATACTGGGTATAGTTAGGGTAATAAGGGAGAAGACTCGGGGAATAGCTCGAGTACATTTGGATGTGGCTCAGGGAACTCGCGTGGCTTCGGGTGTTTTGAGTTGCAGGGAATCGTTTGTTTTAGCAGTTTTGATTTTAAATTAAAACGGTTTTATTTTAAAAAAAAGGGCAGTTTGGTTTTAAAAAGAAAAGGTACTTGTACTTGAATTCAAATATATATGGGTTGAACTCAAATTTATGTTCAACCTAAAATTTGGTTTAAAAATAAAATAAATTTTAAACTTTAAGAAAATTTAAAGTTAAATTTAAAGTTTTTGTTTTGAAATTGAATTGTTTTTTTTGTAAATAAACTTGTATATGTTTAAATATCTTAAAGTTAAAATCTTAATATTATTTCAAATTTTATTTTGGAATATAAAGAGAATTTAAGTAAATGTTTTAATTAAATTAATTAGTGGAGTTGATTATTATTTAACAATTAAAGTTTAAGATAATTTATGAACTTGAAAATTAGATTGTTAATTAATAGTTAAGGAAAGTAATTGATGAATCTTTATAATTAAATTTAATTAGCGAATTAAGTTTAAATAAAGGTTTCAAGATTTATTTAAGATAATATTTTATCTTAAATAATAATTAAGTATTTATAATTTGTAATTAGTTGATTAATTAAAGAATTTTAAGTTAATTCATTTATTTAATTATTATTTTAAAATGGGTTAATTAAGTAATTAATTAAGTATAATTATTTATTTAATTAACTATTAATTAAGATGATAATTTAATCAATGTCTAATGTTTAATTAAATTGTAATTACTTATTAATTAAGTAATTAAGAGTTAATTAAAATAGTAATCAATTAATGCTTAATAAAGGTTTTATTAAGTTTTTCTTAATTAATAATTAAAGGATTATTAATTTATAATGCTTGTTAATTAGGAATTAATTAACTATTTTTATTTAAGGTTAATTAATTTTAATTAAGGATTAATTAATTTTAGTAATGGATTAATTAATTTGTAATTAAGATTATTAATTAATAATTAAGTTTATTAATTAATGATTAAGAGTTGATTAATTAGTTAATTAAGTTTAATTAATTAATCAATAAAAGTAATTAGTGATTAATTACTTTGTATTAAAGGATTGATTAATAACTAAGGTTTATTAATTAATAGTTGGAGATAATTAATCTGATAATTGAAGATTAATTTGAGTTAATGAGTAATTAGGGATGAATTACTCAATTTTGTTTTATGAGATGAGTTAAATCAAGTAAATTAATTAATTTGTTAATTAATTAAGCATAGTCACTTGATAAATGATTAAGTATTATTACTTAATAAAGTTTTGATAAGGTTAATTACTTAAGATAAGTAATTGATTAATTACAGAGGTAATTGAGTTGGGTAAATTACTGATTTGGGAAGTAAATTTTAAATGAATAATTACTTGTTAAAGTAATTAAAGGTTTATTACTTGGTGTAATAAATAAATGAATTTATAAAGTAAATAAAAGTAATTAAGAAGTAATTAAGAATAATTAATTACTGTATTTAAGTTTAAGCAATTAATCTAAGCATGATTAAATTAATTAAGGTACATTAATTGATATGATTAATGAAGATAATTAAGGATTAATTACTTTATTAAGAGTTAATTAATCAAGGTTGATTATAATTAATTAATCGATTTAACTAATGTTTATTTAAGCAAGATATTGGATGAAGGTTATTAATTTAATTAATTTTAAATTAATTAAGAAGTAATTAATTTAATTCATTTTAAATTAATTAGTGATAGAGATAGTTAATTTAATTCATTTTAAATTAATTATATTGTGGTATGAGTAAATCGTTACTTATGTATGAATGGATGACATTGATTGTCTTGAATGCTGTATGATCTCAGAAATGAGATAAGTATGTTTGTGTGATATGAATGCTTGGTTGCATTGTGATGATTACATAGATTATCAATTTGGATGTTGATATATGGATTATCTATTATGATATTGATAATGTGGATTACCTGTTATTTGATAATGCTGATTATCAATTATCGATATGTGAGTTATCTATCTGTATGTATATAGATACTGTATTGAATTGTTTTAAAACCTTTAAAACAACTTGGACTTAAAAGACACGCTTTGGATTTCGATGAGACAGGGATCGGGTTTCCATATTTGGATATCTGAAAACCACATCGATTCCAAATAAGGTTAGGTCGTGAGTCAAAGTGGAGCTTGTGAAGACTCGAGGTGTAAGGGCTATACGTCAGTATAACTTTGTGGGTGATTCCATAATGAGTTGACGGAATAGATCTTATAGATTCGAGATGGTGATTTAGAGTGCAAGGGTTATTGTCGTTAACTCTGAGGGTGATTCCAAAATGAGTGTAACGAGATAATGCCTTCGGTTTCGTTCAAACCCGGAACGAACTTGTATGGATTGAATGCTTTCAGAACATCGTCAGGTGGACGATGAGCATTCTAAGTGATATGTCCTATAAAGGTAATCGTAACCTCAAACCTCATCAACCGGGAATGGCTAAAACAGGGGAGGTGCAGCAAAGCTTCGTGGGTCGCACCCACTGGAGAGTAATATTTACCCCTGTCTAGAGGTCCCTTTTATTTCGGCTGTGTGGACGGTTGAATAGCTACAACCGTCGTGGTTGTCTTATTTGGAACTGTTCAGTAAGGAACAGGTCCGGCTTTGTATTGCAGGGGGTCGGGAGTGATCCTCGGTACGGTGATCTAAGTCACTTACTGTGGCGGGCGGTACCCCAGTAGCCCTGCCATTGTATGGAATTCAAAATCCAATAAGTGCCAACGGTTTTGATTGTATTACCCACTTTTGTGGCTAGTAGCTGGAATTTAATAAATATAACAATTTCGGCTATTTCTTATTTATTTCAAAACCCTAGACACTATTATAATATCATTGGATTTCCTATCAAATGTTTTGGTTAGCGTAAGGTAAAAACTTTTCCATGTTTATGTGTGGGAAGTCTTACGTGATACCTTTCCTTTCAAAAAGGTTTTTAAAGTTAAGCAACTTTAACCGTTTACTCGCACCAGACCCATGTCTGACCCGGAGTTTATTTTTGTTTTTCATAAACTCTTGGGTACTCAAATTTTTATGAGTAGTCAAGGGAATTTAGGTTAGGATTTTAAGTTGGCTTGACGAATTCTGAAGGAGCAATGGAGCAGGAGGCTTCTGCGTATAGCTATAGAGTATTCCGCTGTGTGTTCTCTGAGTTATTGTATTGAGTTGTATAACTAGACAGGTGTTTATAACTGTCTATTATGTGTTGTTTTTGCAGTGTAACTCTGATGTATATATACTATGTAAAGTATTATGTGATTAATATAATTTATTCGTTCTGCTGTTTAGATTCTGATGTGTTGTTTCTTTCTTCTTCTCTATCTTTTCTCTTTCTATCCCTTTCTTTTTTAAAGATGATGCGATTTTCCGGTGGTGGAAAGTCGGGTCGTGACAGTTGGTATCAGAGCATTAGGCTGAGTAAATACCTAGGTTCTGAAGTATGTCTTTCTTAGGGAGCGTTAGGTTGAGTGAATACCTAGGCTCTGTAGTGGTGTCTTTCTTGAGAGAGCGTACTTGTAATTTTTATATATAACTATATATGTATATATTTCTACCTATCTGTTGGGTTACCCGTTCGGGTTTTCCAATATAAGTTATAAATGTAGTTGAGGTAGTAGCGTGTGTAACACAACTACCATTTGTTGGAGTTTGAATGTTTGAGGTTGGAAGTGTATTTTCGAGACTGTAGACCTAATACTGTCTCGAGTAATCTTTGTAGTTCGGTATAAGCATTTCATTGATCTCTGAAGGAAACCTGTTATGGTTCAGAGTTCATCTTTGAAGTGTAAGTTTGTTTGCGCTCGTGTGAGCGGATTTTTGAAAGTTTGGATCTGTTGGTTAGGCAGAAGTGAGTGATGGTATTTTGGTACCTCAGGAAGTAGTAGCTGCGTGATGAGATGCAGTGACTATGGAATTCTCTGGAGATGTTTCTTTTGGAGCAAGCATGAGGAAATGTGTCTGCTTCAGAGTTGTAGCTAAGTTGAAGGTCTGAGTTTCTCCAAGAACTCTAGATAAGGAGTCTTTGGCATCTGTGTTAGCAGTGCAGCTCGAGAGTGTTCTGTGTTTCAGCAGGAAGATCTTTTTGGCTTAGCATTTCCTGGAGACGGAATTCAGAAGCAGCAGTGAGAATCTGTTTCTTAGATGGATTAGTTGGTTAAGGATAAACTGTTCTGATTAGCGGAGAGAGAACAGTATCTTGGATATTGGATTGGTTGATCGCAAAAGTGACTTGCGATAGTTGGTGATTATCTTAGATAGTTTTTGCCTGGATTTGTGGCATCTCTAGAGAATGTAGGAGTTATGGAGTTGCTGAAGATTTTTCATGGATATATCTTCAGGAAAGTTGGAGTTTTGCCCGCATTGGAGTTTAAGTTCTGAATCGACTTGATGTCGAGAGGGATAATGGTGATTCAGTTGGGTAGAAGGTTGTCTCCTAGGTTGGTGGCTTGGAGGTAGCTCTGTATTTCTTGGAACTTCTGTTGAACCTTATTTCCGAGATGTGATGTTTGGTCTGTGCCTGTGTTATTCTATGGCATTTTCATCTGCTCCAGATCAGAGTTGTGCAGCGGAAGCAAGGTGACTGTTGTTCTTGAATAAAAGCAACTGGGAATTGCAGTATTTTGGGTTAGAGAGATTTCTACTGAATTTATTTTTCAGAATCTGAGGCAAGTTGGCAAGTGATTCTGTTCTGTCTTTTCTGGATAGGAGAAGTTGTTTTCTACTGTGGATAGTAAAGTTTGGTTTTGGTTTTTGGATTGATCTTGTGAGGATCGGTTTGTGAGTTGATCCAGTTTGTTTGTAGACGTATCAGTGAAGGTTGAGCTGATCGGGAAGGATATATAGGCATCCCGGATCATCTGGGAAGTTTTTGAGATTAAGTAACAGAAGAATTTGGAATTCGAAGTTGGAGACTTCGATGTTGTTGTGTTTCCTCTAGTAAAGGAAGTAATAAGTTTTGGTGAACTTCGAAGTATATTGGATTTTGAGGTGATCTTCGAGGTATTGGATTCTTCTGAGTTTTTGTAGAGATCAGTGCTTTGGTTTGAAGAGTTGAATTTCCAGTTTGGAAGACTGAAATTCAAATTATTTCACGTGTCTCTGAGGGAGTACGTGTTTTGGTTATCACTGGTTTTGAGTCCAGTAATTCTGTGTAGGATTTAGTAGTTGATCAGTCTGTCTGTGGTCTGGTATCTTGTGTAGATTATAGATCTAGCTGAGTGAGAACTCAGTAGCTTTTAAGTATAGCTAATTTGGGTTTAGTAGAGCGAGTATCCCTGTGTCTGTACTGGGAAAACTCGAGATAATTTTAGGAAGTTTATCCGGATCTGTGTCTGGATAGCAGTGTTGTTTGATTGAATTGGTTGTTTGGATGAAATTGTTTATTTGATTGATAGTGTATGGCTGTTATGTATGTTTGAATTGGTTGAAAATAAAATAAACTATGGATTATCTTTGTTTTAAATTTCGAGGACGAAATTCTGTTAAGGGGGGAGGATTGTAATATCCCAGAATTTCCAGGAGTTTAAAATGTTGATAATCGCTTAATTTAATTATTTGAATTGATTAAATTGTTATTTTCAAAGATAATTAAACCAAGTAATATTTTAATTATGGTTATAAATTGGTTTTATAATAAGAATAATTATTTTATTGTATAAATAAATTCTAAATTGATATATTGTTTTCAAAATTTATAAGTGTGTTTAAAGTGTATTTAGATTTGTGTAATTTAAATTGATTTTAAAATAGGATATATTATTTGAAAATAATAATAAGCTTATTTTAAAATGGTTGTTTATATTCATTTAAATTTATTTAGTTTTCGTTTTTAAATTGGACTTTGAAATGAATATAAAATTTGAATTCAAAGATATACATGCATCTTAAAATAAAATAATATATATATAATTTGGTTTTAAATATATAGATAATATTTTAATTAAAGATAAGATTTTGATTTATTTTTCTTTTATAAGAAATTTATCTAATCAAATTGGATTTGTGTTTATATTTAATAAAAGGAATACAAAGGCTTTTAAAATAGTATTTAAAATAAGTTTGAAATGTTGTATATAATTTTATTTAAATTATATTTGGTTTCATTTCTTTTTAAAAAAAATTGTATATTATATAAACTAGCATACATTTATAAATGTATAGGAATATTTGTTTAGAAAAGTATTTTTAAATTTAAGAAACACATTAGTAATTAGGAAAATAATTTTAAAATGCTTTTAAATTTCTTTAGAATTAGAATAAAACTTAATATTGACAAGTGTTTAATTCTAAAACACCTTGATAACAAGTGTTAAACCATTTGTGTAAATAGAGACAAGTGTCCTTTGTTTTTCTAATTTCTTTTTAATTTATTAAAATCTGAAATTATCCTATAAAAAACCCTCTTTATCATTTTCTTAAACTTTTGTTCATTTCTAAAAGAAACCTAAAATTTTCATGCAATCTTCACTCATTCTAAAACCAGAAAATCCTCAAAACTTCCTCAACAAAATAATCTGGAAATTTCATGCTCAAGTTAAACATCAAAAAAACCTGGAATATTAATTCCTATTTACCAAATCCTGTAATTCTTTTTGAAGTGCAAATCAAACTGCATATCTGCAATTTATTTTCAAAATAAATAAACTCCTCAAACATTAAATTCTGTTTACAATTCAATGCATGTGAACATTGTTTTCAGATCAATGTTTAAACCCTTTTTTGTGATCAAAGCTTGTAAACATTTTCTTGAGCAAATCAAATTACAAGCCTGCAGATTCAAACAAAAATCTCTATTTAAATTCTTCAAACTCAAGTGTCTACATCAAATTTTCAATTGCATGCAAGTCTCAAGGGGTATTACCTGAAGTTGTCACCTCTGTCAAGTGTGCATGCAAATGATTTAGGGTCAAAAACACCTGAAGTACTCCAATTCAAATAGCATCAAGTTCAAGTTCATAATCTTTTAAAGTTTCAGCTTTATCAACTCTCTGCATCTTGTTTAAAAGGCGAGTAAACATTTTAACAATAACTTAAGTGGTTAATTATCTTTGGCTTGACAAATTTCTGGAAATAATTGAAGTTTGCATGTGTGTATATAAATGTATAATCTATGTGTATGGATGTGAACCAACTGTGCATGTATGATTTGATGATCTTCTCTGTTTTAAACTATAGAGAATAGGAAAAGAAAAAATATATTTAACAACTCATCTGGGATTTGTTATGTTGAAATTGTGTATGCTGGTTCCATTTTCTTCTCTGTACTTTACTTTAGAATCTGAGAAAAGAAAAATCAAATCTTTAAGCTATTTTATTTAAACAATTGTTGTGCCATAGATTTGAATCAACTAAGTTAGTTTAGGTGTAAATTAAGAACTAAAAAAAATAGAACAGGGTACCTGGTATTTGAAGTTTCTGGAAAATAAAACAAAGCAGTGATACTTAATCACCAATATGTGAAATCAAATATTGTAATTCGATGAAATAATTATATAATTGGATTTTTTACTGGGAATTATGAATTTTAGAAAGAGAATCACAATTTTTAAACCTTAATTGAGTATGAAATTGGAGGTTTTCTGGAAATTGGTTTTGGGTCAATTCCAGTTGATCTCGGGGTCTTTGGTGATTGGGGTTCTTGGTGGAGGTTGAGGAGGGATCAGAAAGTGTTGGGAAAATGGTGGAAATGTTGGATGATCACCGTAGTAACGGCGGTAGAAGATTGTTTTTTTTTTGACCTAGTTTGGCAAACTTGCTGTAAGATGAACTCAGCGTCTTCATCTTTGGATCGACTGAGGTGAAAATTGGAGTGAAGGAAGGTTGGTGGGTCGGTGGACTATGGCCGGAGTTGTAGCATTTGTTGATGATCGGCGGCGACGATTTTTGGGTT
The DNA here is from genome assembly GCA_030765085.1 of Allium cepa. Lineage (NCBI taxonomy): Eukaryota > Viridiplantae > Streptophyta > Magnoliopsida > Asparagales > Amaryllidaceae > Allium > Allium cepa. The sequence continues at coordinate 248,389,659 of CM060940.1, read as the reverse complement.
TTCTGGTGATGGGTTTTTGAGTTCAGTCACCTGATGAACTCGATTGTGATTCAAAGCTTGAAGTGTCGTTCTGTTGGTCGTAGGGGCTTGAGAGGTGCTAGGGTGATTTGCCGGAGGTGTTGCCGATGACTGGAGAAGGTCGGGCAACGGTGCAGGTTGCACGGTGAGGATGGTGGTGTCAGTTGTTTTGGGTTTTGCTTTGGAGTTGGATACTGGGTATAGTTAGGGTAATTAAGGAGAAGACTCGGGGAATAGCTCGAGTACATTTGGATGTGGCTCGGGGCACTCGCGTGGTTTCGGGTGTTTTGAGTTGCAGGGAATCATTTGTTTTAGCAGTTTTGATTTTAAATTAAAACAGTTTTTAATTTTAAAAAAAGGGCAGTTTTGTTTTAAAAAGAAAAGGTACTTGTACTTGAATTCAAATATATATGGGTTGAACTCAAATTTATGTTCAACCTAAAATTTGGTTTAAAAATAAAATAAGTTTTAAACTTTAAGAAAATTTAAAGTTAAATTTAAAGTTCTTGTTTTGAAATTGAATTGTTTTTTTTGTAAATAAACTTGTATATGTTTAAATATCTTAAAGTTAAAATCTTAATATTATTTCAAATTTTATTTTGGAATACAAAGAGAATTTATGTAAATGTTTTAATTAAATTAATTAGTGGAGTTGATTATTAATTAACAATTAAAGTTTAAGATAATTTATGAACTTAAAAATCAGATTTTTAATTAATAGTTAAGGAAAGTAATTGATGAATCTTTATAATTAAATTTAATTAGTGAATTAAGTTTAAATAAAGGTTTCAAGATTTATTTAAGATAATATTTTGTCTTAAATAATAATTAAGTATTTATAATTTGTAATTAGTTGATTAATTAAAGAATTTTAAGTTAATTCATTTATTTAATTATTATTTTAAAATGGGTTAATTAAGTAATTAATTAAGTATAATTATTTATTTAGTTAACTATTAATTAAGATGATAATTTAATTAATGTCTAATGTTTAATTAAATTGTAATTACTTATTAATTAAGTAATTAAGAGTTAATTAAAATAGTAATCAATTAATGCTTAATAAAGGTTTTATTAAGTTTTTCTAAATTAATAATTAAAGGATTATTAATTTATAATGCTTGTTAATTAGGAATTAATTAACTATTTTTAGTTAAGGTTAATTAATTTTAATTAAGGATTAATTAATTTTAGTAATGGATTAATTAATTTGTAATTAAGATTATTAATTAATAATTAAGTTTATTAATTAATGATTAAGAGTTGATTAATTAGTTAATTAAGTTTAATTAATTAATCAATAAAAGTAATTAGTGATTAATTACTCAGTATTAAAGGATTGATTAATAATTAAGGTTTATTAATTAATAGTTGGAGATAATTAATCTGATAATTGAAGATTAATTTGAGTTAATGAGTAATTAGGGATGAATTACTCAATTTTGTTTTATGAGATGAGTGAAATCAAGTAAATTAATTAATTTGTTAATTAATTAAGCATAGTCACTTGATAAATGATTAAGTATTATTACTTAATAAAGTTTTGATAAGGTTAATTACTTAAGATAAGTAATTGATTAATTACAGAGGTAATTGAGTTGGGTAAATTACTGATTTGGGAAGTAAATTTTAAATGAATAATTACTTGTTAAAGTAATTAAAGGTTTATTACTTGGTGTAATAAATCAATGAATTTGTAAAGTAAATAAAAGTAATTAAGAAATAATTAAGAATAATTAATTAATGTATTTAAGTTTAAGCAATTAATCTAAGCATGATTAAATTAATTAAGGTTCATTAATTGATATGATTAATGAAGATAATTAAGGATTAATTACTTTATTAAGAGTTAATTAATCAAGTTTGATTATGATTAATTAATTGATTTAACTAATGTTTATTTAAGCAAGATATTGGATGAAGGTTATTAATTTAATTAATTTTAAATTAATTAAGAAGTAATTAATTTAATTCATTTTAAATTTTTTTTTGGCAAGGCCAGCCGGTTTTATAGTGGACCGTCCACTTTTTATTACGAACGTAATAAAAATTGAAGTACAGGAGCAAGGTATAAGCACCTTAACTACTAAAGGAAATAGAAAATACAGCACAGGTACATGACAGCAATGTCACGATAACTAAAATAACATATAAACCTAGCACTCCTCCTTGGAGGGAGAATCACCAACAACTGAAGTCACCAAAGAAGAGCTCAAAGGGGCAGACCCAGAAAGACCAGCAAAAGGGCGGAAACGGAGAGCAAGTCTAGGGTCATAAACCACATCATCAGAACAGTAGATAAACGATCGATCCCAGGAAGGGTCAGCAAGCATGATAGAATTAGAAGTTGCATCCAAACCGTCCATATCAAGAACTATAGAATCACCAGATTGTTTGTAGCGTAGACATCGAAGATCTAGTTGATTATCAGAAACAAACCGAAAGAAGGATTCATTTTCCGGGTTGTACCTCATATCAGAAATGGGATCAATCCAACACCCTTCAGCCTCATCCCATGCTACCGGAGGTAGCAGCGTGGTAGGGTCAGGAGCAACAAGTGGGATGACAGGAGCAGCACCAGGAACCACAGAACCAGGCGGAGAAACAGGCAAAACAAGGGGCAAAAAAGGATCACTCAGAACTGGCATCGCAGCCACAGGTGCAGGATAAGGGTGAGGGGTCGGGACTTTGGGAACCCAGATCCTACGACGGGGGCGCGGCAATGGTAACTTAGGAGCAGCCGCAGATGCAACAGTATGATGGCAATCACTAGTAAGGTGTCCAAAAGAGTGACAGTAGGTACAAATATCTGGAACCCAACCATAACGAACCCTGACTTCCACAATATGGCCGACAGCTAGCTGAACAGGAATAGAAGTAGGGAGAGGCTTAGAGGGGGAAATTTCGATAAGAGCCTTCGCATACATCAACTTATCACGCTCCACGGTGTTAGAGTCAAAACATTTCAGCTTACCAACATTACAAGCTAACCAATTCAATCCAATAAGAGGCTGAAGGACTGAGGGAATGTGAGAAAAATATACCCAAACAGGAATAGAACAAACTTGCTCACGAGCACACGCCGCAGTAGGAGACCAGGGGGTAACAATAAAAGGCCTTCCATCAACGATAGAAGGCTCAGCTTCCAAAACAAGCCGTCGATCCTCAGAAGAGGAAAACTTAAGGTAATACATCGTATCAATTAGTTTCACATGCAAATTTCCACGAATCTTCCATGCCCTGCGCAGAACCATCGCCGCATCTGTTAGCCGGCAATGCGGATCCAGAAAAAAACCGACCAAATAGTCAGACCAAAATTCCACACCGGCTTGCAAAACACAAGGGGGAGGAATCATCACTCCATCTACCTCAACCAATTCAAATTCAATCGGGATGTAGGCACCAGCATTACGGGGCAAGGACGAGAAAAGTGAAGACCACGATTTTGTGGGTTGTTTCGTAGCATTAGTATCACGGCTTTCATCAACTGTAGGAACAGTGGGAAGTTTTGCATCAGTGCAAATAACAGTGACAGTAGGATCAGATTTCTCAGGGGAATAAACACAAACACTAGGTGTGCCAAGTCCACTACAAGAAATATGAGCAGAAGCACACCCCTGAGCTTGGTCAGACACTCCAACTACCCCACTAGAAACGTGTTCACCAAACAAGGAATTCTTTCCCACTGGACTGCTCAACTCAAGCTGGCTACCAAGAACTTGCGCACACGCAACAGAGGGAGGCACAACAGCACGCAAGGACTCACACGCATCCACAACAGAGGGGCGAACTGGTGAAGCTAGCAAAGGAGGAAACTCGGAAGGCGAGTGGAGGGCAGGGGGACGCACAGACATTAGCAATAACGGCTTGAAAAAACGGCCAGACCGAGTCGTCGAAGAAATTGGGGGGATCAAAACTAGAGGAGAAGAATCGGTCATAAGAAACGAGGTGCAGACGAGGAGGATCGGCAGAAAGGGGGAGAAACGCGGATTAGGGCAGAAGAAACTCCAGTCGCAAGAAACTCCAGTCGCAAGCAACCATTTTCATTCATATATTTTTCATGAAAGCGAAAAGCACTAAAAACTTTGGGGACAGGGAGACTATGTCGCCCTGACCTTTGGTTAAGCCGGTTTTAAAGTGGCCGTGCACTTATGTCTCATACTTGTGGCCGCTGGGAATCGAACCTGTGCCACCACAACAAGATGCAGCAACTCACCTCATGTCGTAAACCACTGGACCACTAGTACTTAATTAGTGATAGAGATAGTTAATTTAATTCATTTTAAATTAATTATATTGTGGTATGAGTAAATCGTTACTTATGTATGAATGGATGACATTGATTGTCTTGAATGCTGTGTGATCTCAGAAATGAGATAAGTATGTTTGTGTGATATGAATGCTTGGTTGCATTGTGATGATTACATAGATTATCAATTTGGATGTTGATATATGGATTATCTATTATGATATTGATAATGTGGATTACCTGTTATTTGATAATGCTGATTATCAATTATTGATATGTGAGTTATCTATCTGTATGTATATAGATACTGTATTGAATTGTTTTAAAACCTTTAAAACGACTTGGACTTAAAAGACACGCTTTGGATTTCGATGAGGCCAGGATCGGGTTTCCATATTTGGATATCCGAAAACCACATAGATTCCAAATAACGTTAGGTCGTGAGTCAAAGTGGAGCTTGTGAAGACTCGAGGTGTAAGGGCTATACGTCAGTATAACTTTGTGGGTGATTCCATAATGAGTTGACGGAATAGATCTTATAGATTCGAGATGGTGATTTAGAGTGCAAGGGTTATTGTCGTTAACTCTGAGGGTGATTCCAAAATGAGTGTAACGAGATAATGCCTTCGGTTTCGTTCGAACCCGGAACGAACTTGTATGGATTGAATGCTTTCAGAACATCGTCAGGTGGACGATCAGCATTCTAAGTGATATGTCCTATAAAGGTAATCGTAACCTCAAACCTCATCAACCGGGAATGGCTAAAACAGGGGAGGTGCAGCAATGCTTCGTGGGTCGCACCCACTGGAGAGTAAGATTTACCCCTATCTAGAGGTCCCTTTTATTTCGGGTGTGTGGACGGTTGAATAGCTACAACCGTCGGGGTTATCTTATTTGGAACTGTTCAGTAAGGAACGGGTCCGGCTTCGTGTTGCAGGGGGTCGGGAGTGATCCTCGGTACGGTGATCTAGGCCACGTACTGTGACGGGCGGTACCCCAGTATCCCTGCCATTGTATGGAATTCAAAATCCAATAAGTGCCAACGGTTTTGATTGTATTACCCACTTTTGCGGCTAGTAGCTGGAATTTAATAAATGTAACAATTTCGACTATTTCTTATTTATTTGAAAACCCTAGACACTATTATAATATCATTGGATTTCCTATCAAATGTTTTGATTAGCGTAAGGTAAAAACTTTTCCATGTTTATGTGTGGGAAGTCTTACGTGATACCTTTCCTTTCAAAAAGGTTTTTAAAGTTAAGCAACTTTAACCGTTTACTCACACCAGACCCATGTCTGACCCGGAGTTTATTTTTGTTTTTCATAAACTCTTGGGTACTCAAATTTTTATGAGTAGTCAAGGGAATTCAGGTTAGGATTTTAAGTTGGCTTGACGAATTCTGAAGGAGCAATGGAGCAAGAGGCTTCTGCGTATAGCTATAGAGTATTCCGCTGTGTGTTCTCCGAGTTGTTGTATTGAGTTGTATAACTAGACAGGTGTTTATAACAGTCTAGTATGTGTTGTTTTTGCTGCGTAACTCTGATGTATATATACTATGTAAAGTATTATGTGATTAATATAATTTATTTGTTCCGCTGTTTAGATTCTGATGTGTTGTTTCTTTCTTCTTCTCTATCTTTTCTCTTTCTATTCCTTTCTTTCTTAAAGATGATGCGATTTTCCGGTGGTGGAAAGTCGGGTCGTGACAGTTGGTATCAGAGCATTAGGCTGAGTAAATACCTAGGTTCTGAAGTATGTCTTTCTTAGGGAGCATTAGGTTGAGTGAATACCTAGGCTCTGTAGTGGTGTCTTTCTTGAGAGAGCGTACTTGTAATTTTTATATATAACTATATATGTATATATTTCTACCTATCTATTGGGTTACCTGTTCGAGTTTTCCAATATAAGTTATAAAGGTAGATGAGGTAGTAGTGTGTGTAACACAACTACCATTTGTTGGAGTTTGAATGTTTGAGGTTGGAAGTGTATTTGTCGAGATTGTAGACCTAATACTGTCTCGAGTAATCTTTGTAGTTTAGTATAAGGATTTCATTGATCTCTGAAGGAAACCTGTTAAGGTTCAGAGTTCATCTTTGAAATGTAAGTTTGTTTGCGCTCGTGTGAGCGGATTTTTGAAAGTTTGGATCTGTTGGGTGGGCAGAAGTGAGTGATGGGATTTTGGTACCTCAGGAAGTAGTAGCTGCGTGATGTGATGCAGTGACTATGGAATTCTCTGGAGATGTTTCTTTTGGAGCAAGCATGAGGAAATGTGTCTGCTTCAGAGTTGTAGCTGAGTTGAAGGTCTGAGTTTCTCCAAGAACTCTGGATAAGGAGTCTTTGGCATCTGTGTTAGCAGTGCAGCTCGAGAGTGTTCTGTGTTTCAGCAGGAAGATCTTTTTGGCTTAGCATTTCCTGGAGACGAAATTCAGAAGCAGCAGTGAGAATCTGTTTCTTAGATGGATTAGTTGGTTAAGGATAAACTGTTCTGATTAGTGGAGAGAGAACAGTATCTTGGATATTGGATTGGTTGATCGCAAAAGTGACTTGCGATAGTTGGTGATTATCTTAGATAGTTTTTGCCTGGATTTGTGGCATCTCTAGAGGATGTAGGAGTTATGGAGTTGCTGAAGATTTTTCATGGATATATCTTCAGGAAAGTTGGAGTTTTGCCCGCATTGGAGTTTAAGTTCTGAATCGACTTGATGTCGAGAGGGATAAAGGTGATTCAGTTGGGTAGAAGGTTGTCTCCTAGGTTGGTGGCTTGGAAGCAGCTCTGTATTTCTTGGAACTTCTGTTGAACCTTATTTCCGAGATGTGATGTTTGGTCTGTGCCTGTGTTATTTTATGGCATTTTCATCTGCTCCAGATCAGAGTTGTGCAGCGGAAGAAAGGTTACTGTTGTTCTTGAATAAAAGCAACTGGGAATTGCAGTATTTTGGGCTAGAGAGATTTCTACTGAATTTATTTTTCAGAATCTGAGGCAAGTTGGCAAGTGATTCTGTTCTGTCTTTTCCGGATAGGAGAAGTTGTTTTCTACTGTGGATAGTAAAGTTTGGTTTTGGTTTTTGGATTGATCTTGTGAGGATCAGTTTGTGAGTTGATCCAGTTTGTTTATAGAAGTATCAGTGAAGGTTAAGCTGATCGGGAAGGATCTATAGGCAGCCCGGATCATCTGGGAAGTTTTTGAGATTAAGTAACAGAAGAATTTGGAATTCGAAGTTGGAGACTTCGATGTTGTTGAGTTTCCTCTGGTAAAGGAAGTAATAAGTTTTGGTGAGCTTCGAATTATATTGGATTTTGAGGTGATCTTCGAGGTATTGGATTCTTCTGAGTTTTTGTAGAGATCAGTGCTTTGGTTTGAAGAGTTGAATTTCCAGTTTGGAAGACTGAAATTCAAATTATTTCACGATTCTCTGAGGGAGTACGTGTTTTGGTTATCACTGGTTTTGAGTCCAGTAATTCTGTGTAGGATTTAGTAGTTGATCAGTCTTGTCTGTGGTCTGGTATCTTGTGTAGATTATAGATCTAGCTGAGTGAGAACTCAGTAGCTTTTAAGTATAGCTAATTTGGGTTTAGTAGAGCGAATATCCCTGCGTCTGTACTGGGAAAACTCGAGATAATTTTAGGAAGTTTATCCGGATCTGTGCCCGGATAGCTAGTGTTGTTTGATTGAATTGGTTGTTTGGATGAAATTGTTTATTTGATTGATAGTGTATGGCTGTTATGTATGTTTGAATTGGTTGAAAATAAAATAAACTATGGATTATCTTTGTTTTAAATTTCGAGGATGAAATTCTGTTAAGGGGGGAGGATTGTAATATCCCGAAATTTCCAGGAGTTTAAAATGCTGATAATCGCTTAATTTAATTATTTGAATTGATTAAATTGTTATTTTCAAAGATAATTAAACCAAGTAATATTTTAATTATGGTTATAAATTGGTTTTATAATAAGAATAATTATTTTATTGTGTAAATAAATTCTAAATTGATATATTGTTTTCAAAATTTATAAGTGTGTTTAAAGTGTATTTAGATTTGTGTAATTTAAATTGATTTTAAAATAGGATATATTATTTGAAAATAATAATAAGCTTATTTTAAAATAGTTGTTTATATTCATTTAAATTTATTTTAGTTTTGGTTTTTAAATTGGACTTTGAAATGAATATAAAATTTGAATTCAAAGATATACATGCATCTTAAAATAAAATAATATATATATAATTTGGTTTTAGATATATAGATAATATTTTAATTAAAGATAAGATTTTGATTTATTTTTCTTTTATAAGAAGTTTATCTAAACAAATTTGATTTGTGTTTATATTTAATAAAAGGAATACAAAGGCTTTTTAAAATAGTATTTAAAATAAGTTTGAAATGTTGTATATAATTTTATTTAAATTATATTTGGTTTCATTTCTTTTTAAAAAAGATTGTATTTTATATAAACTAGCATACATTTATAAATGTATAGGAATATTTGTTTAGAAAAGTATTTTTAAATTTAAGAAACACATTAGTAAGTAGGAAAATAATTTTAAAATGCTTTTAAATTTCTTTAGAATCAGAATAAAACTTAATATTGACAAGTGTTTAATTCTAAAACACCTTGATAACAAGTGTTAAACCATTTGTGTAAATAGAGACAAGTGTCCTTTGTTTTTCTAATTTCGTTTTAATTTATTAAAATCTGAATTTATCCTATAAAAAACCCTCTTTATCATTTTCTTAAACTGTAACGTCCCGGAAATTTTCGACTTTCGAAAATTCAACATCGATACTCACTTTATCGACTGCCGAGAAATCGAAGGCCGAAAACCCGAAATGTTATGGTTTTAAAAAGAATTTAAGAAAAGAGAAGAGAAAAAGGTAGAAGATGGAGAGGAAAGAAAACAGAGAATAAAGAAAACATAGAACGGAACAGAAAAACAACAGCAGAATAACAGAATCTCACAATTCGCAGCGGAACAACATATAATAATAAATGAATAATCTTTAAACAAAGAACTATATCAGTTATTACATTTTACACATTACATTTCATTACATCATATCATCAGAGTGTACAACAACAACAAACAGTGCAGCGGAAAAATAATACTATATACTAGAAATACGCCACGCCATCCAGCTTGCCTCCCGCAATTCCAGAATATCCTGATAAACCTTAACTCTTGACTGCCCGTGTAGAAATTGGTGGGCACCCAGAGTTTAGGAAGGAAAACAATAAACTCCGAGTCATTCATGTGACTGGTGTGAGAACTCAAAACAGTTTATTTATCTTTAAAATCAAAATAGAGGAATATTTTTAAGTCAATTCGCAATGCTTTTAAAAATGAGACTACCATAAGGCCTCCCGCACACACACACATGCAAACGCAGAATCGGAGGAGATTTCTCCTTATGATAGTCAAAGATGCTTGATACGCAATTAAAATAACATTTGATATTATTACTAGTGCATAGTGTAGAGAAAAATTCATTTCGAAAGTAGAATATAAATCTTAGCCAACATACGACCATTATCGTATGCCTACTATAGCTACCATCCAAACAGTGGTCACCACCATAAGTGAATGGCAGGTTCTACAACTAATACCGTACAAGTCACGTATTGTTTCTTTGGATTTCCAACGAATGATCAGGCCAAGGAACTTCCCATTGCCACATGAGAATGCCTCTGGATGGACATCCCCGAGAACCAAACCGGATCTCTACCAACACAAGGCCGGGTTACCCCTAACTGAGTAACAACTGACCGAATATGCCATCCCCCGGTCCTTAGGGACCTTTCACCGAGCGCTCGTAATCAATTCACACAATCATAACAAAGTGTTTTCAACATGAGTAAGTATCTGGGCTCCATACCATGATACCACCCTTTTCCAGAAGGAAATGCACACATCCTAAAGGGCGCTACCCCTCATAACCTTGCTGCTTCTTTCCTGTTTTGACCATTCACGGGGTGTGAGGCTCGACGAAGTCACGTCCACAAAAACATACTTTATACAAAAGCCATGCTTTGGGTCAACAAATGATCATAGAAATGATCACCAAGATAGACGATCAAATAAACGATCCTATCACAAATAATCAACACAATGATCATTTACAGCAACACTCAGCATGTCACATTACCAAATTGGGAATATATCGCTGATAACCTTCAACTACATAACCTCTGAGCTCGTACGTCTCAGAGAAGGGTGTTAAGCTAAAAGAATAAATTCTCCGCCACCAACAGAAATATATTTGAAAGAAATCGGCTTTATATCTCAATTTGTAACGTCAGACATACAATCCATACAAGTCTGTTCCGGGCTCGAACAAAACCGAAGGCACTTACAAAGAAGTCCTTGCAATCCGGATATTCACAATCCTGATCGGATTCACCATCACATATGGAGAACTCTATACCGGAGCAACTCGGTGCAGAGTCAATCGACAGGTCATCCTATCGCTTTCGCAAATACCGGGTCTTCAACACCGATCTTCAATGCAATTCACAACGACGTATCACATATTCGGAATGGGTTATACGACCCCATGGTCCTTTCCCGGTTAACCCGAATAGTGAGCGCTTATTCAAAAATAAGTGTGGCATTTAAATTCAAACAAATCACATCAATTACCCATTCAAAGGGAAATATTGATAGTCGGTTATTGAACTATCAATGGATATGCACACATCACCAGTTTCCAAATAATTTTCCAAATTACTTACTTTCCAAAATATCTGTGAACATATGTTTCAATTCGATTTCTAATATTCATTTTCCATTTATCTTCAAAAAGACAAACTCTCACAATATTCACTTATTTATTGGAAAACGATTCCATACTTATAAAAAAAAATAAGTAATTCACGAACCTATTTATTTTCAACACTTGGAAAATATTTAATATACTTAAATCGAAATTAAGTATATATTTCATTCTTTTAAGAAAATCATTCACTTTAATATATTTATTTGGGCCAAAACGAATGTTACGTAAAACATCGTTACGACAACCCAAATCACTAGTATAGGAATTCGAAATTAAAATAGATATATAAATCCCAATACTATACAAAACATTTCCTTTCGGAAATCATTTACTATAACAACAGTGTTATAGTCCACCATTCCCTTTTATTTCTCGAAAACGTCTATTTCAACAATTAATGTTGAAATCTATGGTTTCGAATCTCAACACATTTTAAAACATCGTTAGATCGTTTTAATTCAATTTAAACATCACATCCTAAACATTTTCTTTAACATATTATTCACTATTCAAAAACGTGAATATACTACGTTAACAAATTTCATCCTTTTATTCATTTTATTTCAAAGGATTATTCACAGTTCAAAAACGTGAATATAACTCCATTTATAAGTTATAACAATTTACTTATCAAAATAAGTCGTTTTCGAATTTATAAAACAACGTTTATAAATTCCATTTCTATTTATTTATAACAACTTCCTTTTATAAATTCCTTTATTAACCTATTCGATTTATAACTCAATTATAAAACAAAGGTTCATATTATAAGTCAAATACTTATAATTTATTTGTTTGAAAAATCGTTCCTTTGAACTTCATAATTATAAATCTTATAACTTATAAGATTCAATTATTTATCCAAATCTATTCTTTCAATAACTTTATAAATTTTATAAACCTATTGTTTATAAAATTCCATTTATAACTTCACCGTTTATAATCTTATAAATTCCATTCAGTTATGAAATTCGTTCACAATTCATTCTAACACTTATAAAAGCTCGTTTTATAATTTCAATATTTCGATTTATAAATATCCATTTATAAATCTCTTATATAAATCAATTCATATTAATATTTCAAAACGTCTTTAAACTCCTTTAAAAACTTCATCATTTTGATTTATAAAATAATTAAATTTTATAAATCCTATATTTAAACTTTTTACAATAAATTCAAAAATACCGATTAAACTATTTTATAAAATCATTAGCATCATATTCTCAAAAATCAGTTTTTAACTATTTTTCTCAAAAATCATAATTTTTATAACTTTAAAAATTATAACGTTTATTTATTTAAAATAGATCAAATTCCAAACATATAGTATATTTTCAAAAATCACTTTAAAAATCATTTTTAAATTCCAAAGTTTGGTTCAATGATGCTACATACCAAATAGTCAATCACGACAACAACGATATCATATATCGTATATGATAATCAACGAATATCAAAATATCCATAATCAAATAAATACTGTTGAGGAATCCAGTTGGATCCCTCCAAACTGTTTTCCTGCATCCACAAACATTAGCACAATACCAATTTCGCTCCAGTACGAAATTATCGCGGTATATGTTTTTATTAAATATTATCCGCTTAATAGACGGCGCAATAGGGTCTCATCCGCTAAACAAATGCGGGAAATCAATAACTCCAATATATACATATGCCAATATATATATATATATATATATATATATATTGCTACTATATATAATACCAATTTCACTGTTTATGAAATATTCGCGGTATATGTTTTTAATAAATAACATCCGCTTACTAACGGCGCATAATGTCTATTTTTAAAAATCAATAGATATCAATCATCATTCAAACATGCATTCAATAATTTTAAATCTAACTATTTAAAATAAAATCGAAAATGATTCGATTGAGTGAGAAGTTCTCACCTTGGTTTTAAATTCGTTTTAGCGATTTATTCCGAATAAAATTAAACGGACGTTTAATTTTACCCAAAATTTTCACTAACTCCAAACGACTCCAATCCAATTTCATCGCGTAGTGCTCGTCCATACGATTCCAACGCAACTGGTTTCGCGCGTTTTCGACCTCGTATGAAAAAGTTATGATTTTTCAAAGTTTACTCGAATTTATATACATAATTTATAAAATTTATAACCTAACTCATTATCTACCTTTCATTTGAAATCAACGCATCTGGGCCGTATACCATTCCTTCTTCCTCACGCGCAAGAACACCCAGGCAACATGAAGAGGCCGAACCCATTTGCTCAACACCTAGGGTTTTATATTGCAACCACATCTCTCAACGAAAACACGATCAGCAACTTGCATTTTGAAGAGCACGATGAGGGCAACACTCGGCTGCAACCTTGCTCAACTCGGTCCCCCCTCTGCATAGAAATGCGTGCACGAACGCAAGGAGAACGCGGCTAAAAATCTCACAATATACAACTCCATTCGCGATCATACCCGTTGGATATGTCAATCACACTACCCTCTACATTTTTCTAGTTGAGCGATTCTTGAATCGATGCTTGGATTTTGAGAAATTGAAGGAAGAACATGTGAAACTTTCGGCCATTGATCTGTTGTAGGTGGCGGCTACACGTAGATTAGGGTTAGGTTTTTATTTTTGCAAATTATGAAGAGAGGGGGGCTTTTATAGAGAATTTTCGAACACTATTCATCCCAGAAATTCCGAACTCCGATTTACGCGCCGTAACCAGCGTTTCTAGGGTTTACCACGCGTTCCGGACACAATGGAACAGGTCTCGGAAGCTAATTCGGACATCTGTGCGAGTTATGGCAATAAACGTTCAATTTGAATTAAACCGATTTAATCGATTTTATAGGCGTTTTAATTCGTACCGGACAAACGGTAAATCCAATTGACACGAAATTTGAAACCTTACAATAATATCACATTACGGATCCGATGAAACTGGTTTCGTCGAAATCCGAGACTTTTTGAAAAATGGCTATTTTAACTCGCCAAATCAAAATTAAGAATAATTCTATGCGTTTCGAGCTGCCACGATCAAACGGTAACTCCGATTGACACGAAAATTGAAATCCGATAATAACTAACTATTACGGATCCAATGGAACTGGTTTCGTCCAATTCTGAGACTGTTCAAAAATTGACTATTTTCACTAGTCGATTTTAATATTAAAATATTCAATTTTCACAAATTAACTTTTAATTCGATTTTAAAAGTTCTAAAATATCTTTCTAACTTCCATATGATAAAATAAAATTTTACAAATCATTTTCAATCATATTTAACTCAATTTTCAATTATTTTCATAATTTAACATATTAAATTATCGATTTAATTATTCAATTAAATCCAATAATTCAAATTAAAATTTATTTGACTTATAAATTCACTTATTAATATTTAAAATAAACTAAATATTCAAATTTTAATTTCTAAAAATTCTGGGTCGTTACAATCTTCCCCCCTTAAAAGAATTTCGTCCTCGAAATTATTAAGTAAGAAAAGTTATAGAATTTATTAACTTTCCAAAATTCATAGTCAAACTTCTTACAATACTTTACTAAGTTTTTAAATCATACTTCGTTATCTTTTCAAACAATTACTATGGTTTAACTTTCAATTCCAATCAAAGTTAAAGTTTTCAAAAAATTTCCAAATTTTCTCAAATTTTTCTAACGCCTTAAATTTTCGGAAAAATTCGCCATAGTCTCCTTTACGCGGCTCGATCCGAAAAAAAATGACAGTATATATATCACAAATATACATCTCATCAAGTAATGAGGCATCCCGAAGGGAAAAAGTATAAAAGTACGATATTTAATCCGAGATATGTACCTTATAATTTATTAGCGAGCATATACGGCTAATATAGCGCGAAAGCGAGCTCCAAATGCGAAGCAAACGCCATCCGCACCTACTAATCACTCAACAAACAACATGAGAACATGCATATATGAAAATAATTTCAATATACAACATATATCTCCATATGCTAACATAGCAAATGTAGTAAAAGCAACTAATGCAAACATCAACCAACTATCATTCAACAAATTTCATAACCAATAAATATTCATTCATATTCTCATTAATATTCAATGGAATGGTTTTCAATTTAATCACATTTGATTCATTAACAGTGGATGTTTACTAACATTCATTTTCAATTAGTTTGCATTCACTAACTCATATTCAAGTTGGTTCACTTCCAAATCAAATTCAATTCTATTCAAGATTCACTTAACTTCCAATTGAATTTTAATTACTTTAGCTTTCAATTTCATTAACTCAATTTCATTAACACTTAATGAATTATATACAATCAATCAACTAAAAACCATAGTATATTAATTACAACCAAATTCCTTTGCTTATATTCATTTTTTCATATCAATTTTATTCACATTCAATTGATTTACATTTAATCCATTAATTCAATTCAATTACAAAAGTTGAATTTTATTTATATAACTTAAGTTCACATTTATCACTTAACTTTTATTAATTTATTTTGATATCAATATCAACTTCATTCAAACATCTCTTAAGTTATATTTCATTTAAACATCACTTAGTTTTACATAACTTAAATTCCTACTTATAAATAAATTCAGATTCCAAATTCTAAAGTAAATTTCCATTTATCTTTAAATTCATTTTTATTTATAACTCATATTCATGAATATATTCATATAGTTTCACTTTTCACATATATAAGTTTATTTCACAATTGTAAATCACTTTAATTATAATTCAATTCTTATAATTCATTTTGCTTACACAATTATTCTTCAATTTAGATTATTCAAACATCTAAACAATCCAATTATATACATTTTAATAATTCTGAAAAATTATTCCTTTATATATAAAATATGATCAAGGTAAAATTATTTCATTTACCCAATTTTTTAAAAACAATATTATGTCGAATTGTTCTATTCAAGTGTTTAGAAACCCCTTCGGCATAGTCTTGCGGACCACGCTGACGAAAGTTCATATGCCACTCAACAAACCAATCATCACAATATAAAACAATTTTTATTCACTAACAAATACGCTCTCATAGCTATTATTACACTTAACTCATTCTAGAGCACTACTGACTCTATCTCAAATGAGTAATACCCAACAGAACCATGGTTGTCGCTTAACCATAAGCTCTGATACCAAATGTAACGTCCTGGAAATTTTCGACTTTCGAAAATTCAACATCGATACTCACTTTATCGACTGCCGAGAAATCGAAGGCCGAAAACCCGAAATGTTATGGTTTTAAAAAGAATTTAAGAAAAGAGAAGATAAAAAGGTAGAAGATGGAGAGGAAAGAAAACAGAGAATAAAGAAAACATAGAACGGAACAGAAAAACAACAGCAGAACAACAGAATCTCACAATTCGCAGCGGAACAACATATAATAATAAATGAATAATCTTTAAACAAAGAACTATATCAGTTATTACATTTTACACATTACATTTCATTACATCATATCATCAGAGTGTACAACAACAACAAACAGTGCAGCGGAAAAAAAATACTATATACTAGAAATACGCCATGCCATCCAGCTTGCCTCCCGCAATTCCAGAATATCCTTATAAACCTTAACTCTTGACTGCCCGTGTAGAAATTAGTGGGCACCCAGAGTTTAGGAAGGAAAACAATAAACTCCGAGTCAGTCATGTGACTGGTGTGAGAACTCAAAACAGTTTATTTATCTTTAAAATCAAAATAGAGGAATATTTTTAAGTCAATTCGCAATGCTTTTAAAAATGAGACTACCATAAGGCCTCCCGCACACACACACATGCAAACGCAGAATCGGAGGAGATTTCTCCTTATGATAGTCAAAGATGCTTGATACGCAATTAAAATAACATTTGATATTATTACTAGTGCATAGTGTAGAGAAAAATTCATTTCGAAAGTAGAATATAAATCTTAGCCAACATACGACCATTATCGTATGCCTACTATAGCTACCATCCAAACAGTGGTGACCACCATAAGTGAATGGCAGGTTCTACAACTAATACCGTACAAGTCACGTATTGTTTCTTTGGATTTCCAACGAATGATCAGGCCAAGGAACTTCCCATTGCCACATGAGAATGCCTCTGGATGGACATCCCCGAGAACCAAACCGGATCTCTACCAACACAAGGCCGGGTTACCTCTAACTGAGTAACAACTGACCGAATATGCCATCCCCCGGTCCTTAGGGACCTTTCACCGAGCGCTCGTAATCAATTCACACAATCATAACAAAGTGTTTTCAACATGAGTAAGTATCTGGGCTCCATACCATGATACCACCCTTTTCCAGAAGGAAATGCACACATCCTAAAGGGCGCTACCCCTCATAACCTTGCTGCTTCTTTCCTGTTTTGACCATTCACGGGGTGTGAGGCTCGACGAAGTCACGTCCACAAAAACATACTTTATACAAAAGCCATGCTTTGGGTCAACAAATGATCATAGAAATGATCACCAAGATAGACGATCAAATAAACGATCCTATCACAAATAATCAACACAATGATCATTTACAGCAACACTCAGCATGTCACATTACCAAATTGGGAATATATCGCTGATAACCTTCAACTACATAACCTCTGAGCTCGTACGTCTCAGAGAAGGGTGTTAAGCTAAAAGAATAAATTCTCCGCCACCAACAGAAATATATTTGAAAGAAATCGGCTTTATATCTCAATTTGTAACGTCAGACATACAATCCATACAAGTCTGTTCCGGGCTCGAACAAAACCGAAGGCACTTACAAAGAAGTCCTTGCAATCCGGATATTCACAATCCTGATCGGATTCACCATCACATATGGAGAACTCTATACCGGAGCAACTCGGTGCAGAGTCAATCGACAGGTCATCCTATCGCTTTCGCAAATACCGGGTCTTCAACACCGATCTTCAATGCAATTCACAACGACGTATCACATATTCGGAATGGGTTATACGACCCCATGGTCCTTTCCCGGTTAACCCGAATAGTGAGCGCTTATTCAAAAATAAGTGTGGCATTTAAATTCAAACAAATCACATCAATTACCCATTCAAAGGGAAATATTGATAGTCGGTTATTGAACTATCAATGGATATACACACATCACCAGTTTCCAAATAATTTTCCAAATTACTTACTTTCCAAAATATCTGTGAACATATGTTTCAATTCGATTTCTAATATTCATTTTCCATTTATCTTCAAAAAGACAAACTCTCACAATATTCACTTATTTATTGGAAAACGATTCCATACTTATAAAAAAATAAGTAATTCACGAACCTATTTATTTTCAACACTTGGAAAATATTTAATATACTTAAATCGAAATTAAGTATATATTTCATTCTTTTAAGAAAATCATTCACTTTAACATATTTATTTGGGCCAAAACGAATGTTACGTAAAACATCGTTACGACAACCCAAATCACTAGTATAGGAATTCGAAATTAATATAGATATATAAATCCCAATACTATACAAAACATTTCCTTTCGGAAATCATTTACTATAACAGTAGTGTTATAGTCCACCATTCCCTTTTATTTCTCGAAAACGTCTATTTCAACAATTAATGTTGAAATCTATGGTTTCGAATCTCAACACATTTTAAAACATCGTTAGATCGTTTTAATTCAATTTAAAGATCACATCCTAAACATTTTCTTTAACATATTATTCACTATTCAAAAACGAGAATATACTACGTTAACAAATTTCATCCTTTTATTCATTTTATTTCAAAGGATTATTCACAGTTCAAAAACGTGAATATAACTCCATTTATAAGTTATAACAATTTACTTATCAAAATAAGTCGTTTTCGAATTTATAAAACAACGTTTATAAATTCCATTTCTATTTATTTATAACAACTTCCTTTTATAAATTCCTTTATTAACCTATTCGATTTATAACTCAATTATAAAACAAAGGTTCATATTATAAGTCAAATACTTATAATTTATTTGTTTGAAAAATCGTTCCTTTGAACTTCATAATTATAAATCTTATAACTTATAAGATTCAATTATTTATCCAAATCTATTCTTTCAATAACTTTATAAATTTTATAAACCTATTGTTTATAAAATTCCATTTATAACTTCACCGTTTATAATCTTATAAATTCCATTCAGTTATGAAATTCGTTCACAATTCATTCTAACACTTATAAAAGCTCGTTTTATAATTTCAATATTTCGATTTATAAATATCCATTTATAAATCTCTTATATAAATCAATTCATATTAGTATTTCAAAACGTCTTTAAACTCCTTTAAAAACTTCATCATTTTGATTTATAAAATAATTAAATTTTATAAATCCTATATTTAAACTTTTTACAATAAATTCAAAAATACCGATTAAACTATTTTATAAAATCATTAGCATCATATTCTCAAAAATCAGTTTTTAACTATTTTTCTCAAAAATCATAATTTTTATAACTTTAAAAATTATAACGTTTATTTATTTAAAATAGATCAAATTCCAAACATATAGTATATTTTCAAAAATCACTTTAAAAATCATTTTTAAATTCCAAAGTTTGGTTCAATGATGCTACATACCAAATAGTCAATCACGACAACAACGATATCATATATCGTATATGATAATCAACGAATATCAAAATATCCATAATCAAATAAATACTGTTGAGGAATCCAGTTGGATCCCTCCAAACTGTTTTCCTGCATCCACAAACATTAGCACAATACCAATTTCGCTCCAGTACGAAATTATCGCGGTATATGTTTTTATTAAATATTATCCGCTTAATAGACGGCGCAATAGGGTCTCATCCGCTAAACAAATGCGGGAAATCAATAACTCCAATATATACATATGCCAATATATATATATTGCTACTATATATAATACCAATTTCACTGTTTATGAAATATTCGCGGTATATGTTTTTAATAAATAACATCCGCTTACTAACGGCGCATAATGTCTATTTTTAAAAATCAATAGATATCAATCATCATTCAAACATGCATTCAATAATTTTAAATCTAACTATTTAAAATAAAATCGAAAATGATTCGATTGAGTGAGAAGTTCTCACCTTGGTTTTAAATTCATTTTAGCGATTTATTCCGAATAAAATTAAACGGACGTTTAATTTTACCCAAAATTTTCACTAACTCCAAACGACTCCAATCCAATTTCATCGCGTAGTGCTCGTCCATACGATTCCAACGCAACTGGTTTCGCGCGTTTTCGACCTCGTATGAAAAAGTTATGATTTTTCAAAGTTTACTCGAATTTATATACATAATTTATAAAATTTATAACCTAACTCATTATCTACCTTTCATTTGAAATCAACGCATCTGGGCCGTATACCATTCCTTCTTCCTCACGCGCAAGAACACCCAGGCAACATGAAGAGGCCGAACCCATTTGCTCAACACCTAGGGTTTTATATTGCAACCACATCTCTCAACGAAAACACGATCAGCAACTTGCATTTTGAAGAGCACGATGAGGGCAACACTCGGCTGCAACCTTGCTCAACTCGGTCCCCCCTCTGCATAGAAATGCGTGCACGAACGCAAGGAGAACGCGGCTAAAAATCTCACAATATACAACTCCATTCGCGATCATACCCGTTGGATATGTCAATCACACTACCCTCTACGTTTTTCTAGTTGAGCGATTCTTGAATCGATGCTTGGATTTTGAGAAATTGAAGGAAGAACATGTGAAACTTTCGGCCATTGATCTGTTGTAGGTGGCGGCTACACGTAGATTAGGGTTAGGTTTTTATTTTTGCAAATTATGAAGAGAGGGGGGCTTTTATAGAGAATTTTCGAACACTATTCATCCCAGAAATTCCGAACTCCGATTTACGCGCCGTAACCAGCGTTTCTAGGGTTTACCACGCGTTCCGGACACAATGGAACAGGTTTCGGAAGCTAATTCGGACATCTGTGCGAGTTATGGCAATAAACGTTCAATTTGAATTAAACCGATTTAATCGATTTTATAGGCGTTTTAATTCGTACCGGACAAACGGTAAATCCAATTGACACGAAATTTGAAACCTTACAATAATATCACATTACGGATCCGATGAAACTGGTTTCGTCGAAATCCGAGACTTTTTGAAAAATGGCTATTTTAACTCGCCAAATCAAAATTAAGAATAATTCTATGCGTTTCGAGCTGCCACGATCAAACGGTAACTCCGATTGACACGAAAATTGAAATCCGATAATAACTAACTATTACGGATCCAATGGAACTGGTTTCGTCCAATTCTGAGACTGTTCAAAAATTGACTATTTTCACTAGTCGATTTTAATATTAAAATATTCAATTTTCACAAATTAACTTTTAATTCGATTTTAAAAGTTCTAAAATATCTTTCTAACTTCCATATGATAAAATAAAATTTTACAAATCATTTTCAATCATATTTAACTCAATTTTCAATTATTTTCATAATTTAACATATTAAATTATCGATTTAATTATTCAATTAAATCCAATAATTCAAATTAAAATTTATTTGACTTATAAATTCACTTATTAATATTTAAAATAAACTAAATATTCAAATTTTAATTTCTAAAAATTCTGGGTCGTTACAATCTTCCCCCCTTAAAAGAATTTCGTCCTCGAAATTATTAAGTAAGAAAAGTTATAGAATTTATTAACTTTCCAAAATTCATAGTCAAACTTCTTACAATACTTTACTAAGTTTTTAAATCATACTTCGTTATCTTTTCAAACAATTACTATGGTTTAACTTTCAATTCCAATCAAAGTTAAAGTTTTCAAAAAATTTCCAAATTTTCTCAAATTTTTCTAACGCCTTAAATTTTCGGAAAAATTCGCCATAGTCTCCTTTACGCGGCTCGATCCGAAAAAAAATGACAGTATATATATCACAAATATACATCTCATCAAGTAATGAGGCATCCCGAAGGGAAAAAGTATAAAAGTACGATATTTAATCCGAGATATGTACCTTATAATTTATTAGCGAGCATATACGGCTAATATAGCGCGAAAGCGAGCTCCAAATGCGAAGCAAACGCCATCCGCACCTACTAATCACTCAACAAACAACATGAGAACATGCATATATGAAAATAATTTCAATATACAACATATATCTCCATATGCTAACATAGCAAATGTAGTAAAAGCAACTAATGCAAACATCAACCAACTATCATTCAACAAATTTCATAACCAATAAATATTCATTCATATTCTCATTAATATTCAATGGAATGGTTTTCAATTTAATCACATTTGATTCATTAACAGTGGATGTTTACTAACATTCATTTTCAATTAGTTTGCATTCACTAACTCATATTCAAGTTGGTTCACTTCCAAATCAAATTCAATTCTATTCAAGATTCACTTAACTTCCAATTGAATTTTAATTACTTTAGCTTTCAATTTCATTAACTCAATTTCATTAACACTTAATGAATTATATACAATCAATCAACTAAAAACCATAGTATATTAATTACAACCAAATTCCTTTGCTTATATTCATTTTTTCATATCAATTTTATTCACATTCAATTGATTTACATTTAATCCATTAATTCAATTCAATTACAAAAGTTGAATTTTATTTATATAACTTAAGTTCACATTTATCACTTAACTTTTATTAATTTATTTTGATATCAATATCAACTTCATTCAAACATCTCTTAAGTTATATTTCATTTAAACATCACTTAGTTTTACATAACTTAAATTCCTACTTATAAATAAATTCAGATTCCAAATTCTAAAGTAAATTTCCATTTATCTTTAAATTCATTTTTATTTATAACTCATATTCATGAATATATTCATATAGTTTCACTTTTCACATATATAAGTTTATTTCACAATTGTAAATCACTTTAATTATAATTCAATTCTTATAATTCATTTTGCTTACACAATTATTCTTCAATTTAGATTATTCAAACATCTAAACAATCCAATTATATACATTTTAATAATTCTGAAAAATTATTCCTTTATATATAAAATATGATCAAGGTAAAATTATTTCATTTACCCAATTTTTTAAAAACAATATTATGTCGAATTGTTCTATTCAAGTGTTTAGAAACCCCTTCGGCATAGTCTTGCGGACCACGCTGACGAAAGTTCATATGCCACTCAACAAACCAATCATCACAATATAAAACAATTTTTATTCACTAACAAATACGCTCTCATAGCTATTATTACACTTAACTCATTCTAGAGCACTACTGACTCTATCTCAAATGAGTAATACCCAACAGAACCATGGTTGTCGCTTAACCATAAGCTCTGATACCAAATGTAACGTCCTGGAAATTTTCGACTTTCGAAAATTCAACATCGATACTCACTTTATCGACTGCCGAGAAATCGAAGGCCGAAAACCCGAAATGTTATGGTTTTAAAAAGAATTTAAGAAAAGAGAAGATAAAAAGGTAGAAGATGGAGAGGAAAGAAAACAGAGAATAAAGAAAACATAGAACGGAACAGAAAAACAACAGCAGAACAACAGAATCTCACAATTCGCAGCGGAACAACATATAATAATAAATGAATAATCTTTAAACAAAGAACTATATCAGTTATTACATTTTACACATTACATTTCATTACATCATATCATCAGAGTGTACAACAACAACAAACAGTGCAGCGGAAAAAAAATACTATATACTAGAAATACGCCATGCCATCCAGCTTGCCTCCCGCAATTCCAGAATATCCTTATAAACCTTAACTCTTGACTGCCCGTGTAGAAATTAGTGGGCACCCAGAGTTTAGGAAGGAAAACAATAAACTCCGAGTCAGTCATGTGACTGGTGTGAGAACTCAAAACAGTTTATTTATCTTTAAAATCAAAATAGAGGAATATTTTTAAGTCAATTCGCAATGCTTTTAAAAATGAGACTACCATAAGGCCTCCCGCACACACACACATGCAAACGCAGAATCGGAGGAGATTTCTCCTTATGATAGTCAAAGATGCTTGATACGCAATTAAAATAACATTTGATATTATTACTAGTGCATAGTGTAGAGAAAAATTCATTTCGAAAGTAGAATATAAATCTTAGCCAACATACGACCATTATCGTATGCCTACTATAGCTACCATCCAAACAGTGGTCACCACCATAAGTGAATGGCAGGTTCTACAACTAATACCGTACAAGTCACGTATTGTTTCTTTGGATTTCCAACGAATGATCAGGCCAAGGAACTTCCCATTGCCACATGAGAATGCCTCTGGATGGACATCCCCGAGAACCAAACCGGATCTCTACCAACACAAGGCCGGGTTACCTCTAACTGAGTAACAACTGACCGAATATGCCATCCCCCGGTCCTTAGGGACCTTTCACCGAGCGCTCGTAATCAATTCACACAATCATAACAAAGTGTTTTCAACATGAGTAAGTATCTGGGCTCCATACCATGATACCACCCTTTTCCAGAAGGAAATGCACACATCCTAAAGGGCGCTACCCCTCATAACCTTGCTGCTTCTTTCCTGTTTTGACCATTCACGGGGTGTGAGGCTCGACGAAGTCACGTCCACAAAAACATACTTTATACAAAAGCCATGCTTTGGGTCAACAAATGATCATAGAAATGATCACCAAGATAGACGATCAAATAAACGATCCTATCACAAATAATCAACACAATGATCATTTACAGCAACACTCAGCATGTCACATTACCAAATTGGGAATATATCGCTGATAACCTTCAACTACATAACCTCTGAGCTCGTACGTCTCAGAGAAGGGTGTTAAGCTAAAAGAATAAATTCTCCGCCACCAACAGAAATATATTTGAATGAAATCGGCTTTATATCTCAATTTGTAATGTCAGACATACAATCCATACAAGTCATTGTTTTTTTGTAAATAAACTTGTATATGTTTAAATATCTTAAAGTTAAAATATTAATATTATTTCAAATTTTATTTTGGAATATAAAGAGAATTTAAGTAAATGTTTTAATTAAATTAATTAGTGGAGTTGATTATTAATTAACAATTAAAGTTTAAGATAATTTATGAACTTGAAAATTAGATTGTTAATTAATAGTTAAGGAAAGTAATTGATGAATCTTTATAATTAAATTTAATTAGTGGATTAAGTTTAAATAAAGGTTTCAAGATTTATTTAAGATAATATTTTATCTTAAATAATAATTAAGTATTTATAATTTGTAATTAGTTGATTAATTAAAGAATTTTAAGCTAATTCATTTATTTAATTATTATTTTAAAATGGGTTAATTAAGTAATTAATAAAGTATAATTATTTATTTAATTAACTATTAATTAAGATGATAATTTAATTAATGTCTAATGTTTAATTAAATTGTAATTACTTATTAGTTAAGTAATTAAGAGTTAATTAAAATAGTAATCGATTAATGCTTAATAAAGGTTTTATTAAGTTTTTCTTAATTAATAATTAAAGGATTATTAATTTATAATGCTTGTTAATTAGGAATTAATTAACTATTTTTATTTAAGATTAATTAATTTTAATTAAGGATTAATAAATTTTAGTAATGGATTAATTAATTTGTAAATAAGATTATTAATTAATAATTAAGTTTATTAATTAATGATTAAGAGTTGATTAATTAGTTAATTAAGTTTAATTAATTAATCAATAAAAGTAATTAGTGATTCATTACTTTGTATTAAAGGATTGATTAATAATTAAGGTTTATTAATTAATAGTTGGAGATAATTAATCTGATAATTGAAAATTAATTTGAGTTAATGAGTAATTAGGGATGAATTGCTCAATTTTGTTTTATGACATGAGTGAAATCAAGTAAATATATTAATTTGTTAATTAATTAAGCATAGTCACTTGATAAATGATTAAGTATTATTACTTAATAAAGTTTTGATAAGGTTAATTACTTAAGATAAGTAATTGATTAATTACAGAGGTAATTGAGTTGGGTAAATTACTGATTTGGCAAGTAAATTTTAAATGAATAATTACTTGTTAAAGTAATTAAAGGTTTATTACTTGGTGTAATAAATCAATGAATTTATAAAGTAAATAAAAGTAATTAAGAAGTAATTAAGAATAATTAATTATTGTATTTAAGTTTAAGCAATTAATCTAAGCATGATTAAATTAATTAAGGTTCATTAATTGATATGATTAATGAAGATAATTAAGGATTAATTACTTTATTAAGAGTTAATTAATCAAGGTTGATTATGATTAATTGATTGATTTAACTAATGTTTATTTAAGAAAGATATTGGATAAAGGTTATTAATTTAATTAATTTTAAATTAATTAAGAAGTAATTAATTTAATTCATTTTAAATTAATTAGTGATAGAGATAGTTAATTTAATTCATTTTAAATTAATTATAT
Source organism: Allium cepa (assembly GCA_030765085.1). Taxonomy (NCBI): domain Eukaryota; kingdom Viridiplantae; phylum Streptophyta; class Magnoliopsida; order Asparagales; family Amaryllidaceae; genus Allium; species Allium cepa. Next base: position 248,363,175 of record CM060940.1, on the reverse strand, counting down.
TGTGGTATGAGTAAATCGTTACTTATGTATGAATGGATGACATTGATTGTCTTGAATGCTGTGTGATCTAAGAAATGAGATAAGTATGTTTGTGTGATGTGAATGCTTGGTTGCACTGTGATGATTACATAGATTATCAATTTGGATGTTGATATATGGATTATCTATTATGATATTGATAATGTGGATTACCAGTTATTTGATAATGCTGATAATCAATTATTGATATGTGAGTTATCTATCTGTATGTATATAGATACTATATTGAATTGTTTTAAAACCTTTAAAACAACTTGGACTTAAAAGACACGCTTTGGATTTCGATGAGACCGGGATCGGGTTTCCATATTTGGATATCCGAAAACCACATCGATTCCAAATAACGTTAGGTCGTGAGTCAAAGTGGAGCTTGTGAAGACCCGAGGTGTAAGGGCTATACGTCAGTATAACTCTGTGGGTGATTACGTAATGAGTTGACGGAATAGATCTTATAGATTCGAGATGGTGATTTAGAGTGCAAGGGTTATTGTCGTTAACTCTGAGGGTGATTCCAAAATGAGTATAACGAGATAATGCCTTCGGTTTCGTTCGAACCCGGAACGAACTTGTATGGATTGAATGCTTTCAGAACATCGTCAGGTGGACGATGAGCATTCTAAGTGATATGTCCTATAAAGGTAATCGTAACCTCAAACCTCATCAATCGGGAATGGCTAAAACAGGGGAGGTGCAGCAAAGCTTCGTGGGTCGCACCCACTGGAGAGTAAGATTTACCCCTGTCTAGAGGTCCCTTTTATTTCGGTTGTGTGGACGGTTGAATAGCTACAACCGTCGGGGTTGTCTTATTTGGAACTGTTCAGTAAGGAACGGGTCCGACTTTGTGTTGCAGGGGGTCGGGAGTGATCCTCGGTACGGTGATCTAGGCCACGTACTGTGACGGGCGGTACCCCAGTAGCCCTGCCATTGTATGGAATTCAAAATCCAATAAGTGCCAACGGTTTTGATTGTATTACCCACTTTTGTGGCTAGCAGCTGGAATTTAATAAATGTAACAATTTCGGCTATTTCTTATTTATTTGAAAACCCTAGACACTATTATAATATCATCGTATTTCCTATCAAATGTTTTGGTTAGCGTAAGGTAAAAACTTTTCCATGTTTATGTGTGGGAAGTCTTACGTGATACCTTTCCTTTCAAAAAGGTTTTTAAAGTTAAGCAACTTTAACCGTTTACTCACCCCAGACCCATGTCTGACCCGGAGTTTATTTTTGTTTTTCATAAACTCTTGGGTACTCAAATTTTTATGAGTAGTCTAGGGAATTCAGGTTAAGATTTTAAGTTGGCTTGACGAATTCTGAAGGAGCAATGGAGCAAGAGGCTTCTGCGTATAGCTATAGAGTATTCCGTTGTGTGTTCTCTGAGTTGTTGTATTGAGTTGTATAACTAGACAGGTGTTTATAACTATCTAGTATGTGTTGTTTTTGCTGTGTAACTCTGATGTATATATACTATGTAAAGTATTATGTGATTAATATAATTTATTCGTTCCGCTGTTTAGATTCTGATGTGTTGTTTCTTTCTTCTTCTCTATCTTTTCTCTTTCTATTCCTTTCTTTCTTAAAGATGATGCGATTTTCCGGTGGTGGAAAGTCGGGTCGTGACATAAATTTTATTGCTAAAATTGTCATGGTGCTATTTATAAGTTATTTTATAATCGAATAAGGCTTTATCTTAGGGCACAACCAAAAATGGTTTTTTCAGTTGCTAAATAAGTCATGAAGCAATCAGGTGTGGCTTGATCGCTTCGCTGTGGCTAGCTCATGGCTAGTTGGAGCAGTTTACATGGCTAGTTGAGTTTTATAAGGGCAAGGTCTCTGCTGTTATAAACTTATAACGGCAAAGACATCACTATTATAAAACTCCACCCTTTGTTCCCCAATGGCTAGTGCAACGGCTCCTTCCAACGGTCAAAGCCCACCTTATATCTTCCTCCATTCCACCATCTCCTTCTTACACACAAACATATTCTCCGCTTCTTCATTTTCTACTTCTGAAAATGTCTTCATCTTTCAAACGAACTGGCAAGAAAGTTATCGGTAAGAAACCCATGTCCAATCTGCATTCCTCCGGATTTTCCAACCAACATTCAGCATACCAGCAGAAAACGCTTCATCCTTCACATGAGTACAGATATTCGCTGTATTCAAGCTTTTCCTACAGCCAACCTTACCGACCGCTCGCTCCTCTCCTCCCATGCATTCTACTTCCCCGCAACAATATTACCAACAGCGTCTTCCATATGGCACATACGACGATCATTCGTTGTACATGTCTCTGATGATGCAAAGCGATCAAATGCAACATCAAAATCTTAATGCCCAATAGTCAAATAGTCGTGACCGTGAAGTAATGCAGAACCTACAAAGGCAATTTTCTTATGCGCAATGTTCCAACCCATGAAGAAACTATTGATAGTTTGGAGGTGGAGGAGAAGGACGAGGAGGAGGAAGAAAACCAAGAAGAGGATGCAGCAAATGTCGAAGAATTCCGAGAAGAAATAGTTGCAGAGTTTGTTTTGTCACCTAGTCTGGAATATAATAAGAAGAAGAAGAAGTGGAAATCCTCAAGTGGCATTTTCGACAGATGATGCAAAGATTCAGCTGCAATAGAAACATAATATGGCGTAGAAGACATTGAGGATGAAAATGTCAAAGAGGAAGGAACGGCAGCTGACGGTAGAAAAAAGCAAAGTAAGTTTACTACCGAGTAGTATGTTTCACTTGCTAAATCATGGACACGCATTTCACAAGGTAGCATTTCTGGAAATAATAAGAAAGGCCAAGAATTTTGGGAAGAGTTGCAGAGTTTTGCATCTTCTTTCCAAATCGAAGAAGAGAACATGGGGATCGCTAAGAGGAGGTTATCGGGTTATGAACGCCGCATGCCAAAGCTATTAAGCAATACTCACCAAATTGCAGAATAGACAGCAAAGTGGTGCTGCTCCCTACAACATCATAAGTACAGTATTGTTTTAAATTTATTTGATAATGTAATGAGTAGTTTTTTAAATCCATACACTTATGAATCTATCCTACAAATTGAAGAATCTAGTAAGGCCTGTCAGCTGCAGTATGGTCAACCATTAAAATTTAAAGAGTGCTTTGATCTTCTATCCAGTTTATCGAAATAGAAGAATCTAAGCAACTTCATGTTCGAGCAACAAAAAAAGCCAAAAGAATGAAATACTCTGAGTCAAGTCCTGGTAGCGATCCAAGTTCGTAGGAAAGATCTCCACTATGCGGAAGTAGTGATGGACGACCTCTTGGTAAAAACAAGTCAATTCGGATGGAGCAGCGTAGTGTGAAGTTCTCTAGATTTGGAAGTTCTCTAGATTTGTAGGAACTTTAGAGACCTCTGTCAGAGAAACACAAGAGCAAGGAGCCAACTCTTCAGCTCAAAGAACCCACAGCGAAGCTGAATTTCAGAAGGTTATCATGGACAATTGAGAGTTCAAGAGACGTGCGCATGAAGAGTAGAAAGTTTGATGCAAGAGAAGAATTACATCAAACTGATGACTTGTGACTTCAGTAAGCTTTCTCCTTTACAGTAGGAACTAGTAACTGAGCAGCTGAAAACATACAAGAAAGTCAGAGGCAGTGGGAGCAGAAGCGAAAGCGGTAGTGGCTCGATTAGGGATGTGTTTTAGATGTTTTGTTGCATTGTACTGGTTGCTTTATGCTTGTTCTAAATCTCTATATTATGTCTATTTATCTTTTGGTTTATGAGTTTATGTACTTGATATAATTTTATTGCAGCGTTATTTATTTTGAATTAAGGTCGGACATCACTTTATTAACTAAATTCCATAATAATATTACATAATGGTCAACATTAAAATTGTAAAACATAATACATTAAAAAAGAGCAAATATAAAAGCTTAACAACACAATACAGTAAACGAAGTAGCAAACAAAAATCAAACCATTAATAGTGGGGAATGTAAAGACCTAGAAATTTGGTCGTTAAATTTGAACATTTAATTTATTTAAATGTTGAGTGTGGATTATAAATTGGTATTGAAATAAGAAGATTGAGGTTAAATCAATAAGATTTGTTATAATTTCAAATATCAAAAAAAAACTGCTACAATCAATGCTTAAGAATTCCTACAATTTCGTCCTTTGTGTGCCCACAAATGGCCCACCAACTGGTCACGCAATTGGAAGTGTGAAGGTTGGTCTTCAATATGTTGTACCATGGCAACATATTCCTCCATCGAGTTTATGTTTCTATCGGGTTTTTTATTACAACCCTTAAACAAGTCAAGATAATTAGCCTATTGATTTTTATACCCACCTCTTTCGGACTCTGCAATCATATTATGAATTATTATACCCTTATACATAAATTTAGATAGAACTCTTGCATCATGAAATCTTGCAGGATTTCATAATATCTGAAACCTTGCTTGCAAGACACCAAACGTTCGATGTCCTTTCTGTAGCTTGCCATCTTTTTAGTGAAATGGCTCTCTTTGTCATTTGTTGGTATTCTAAAGCCTTGTATTAAAGTTCTCCACCTTGGGCAAATGCCATCTACCAGGTAATACCATGTATGATGCTCGATGTTACCAACTTTATATGTAACATCCGTTAAAATTCCGTTAGACAGTTCATAAAATAGATATGACTGTTTCAAAACATTTATATCATTCAAAGACCCTGCTACGCCAAAGAAAGCTTGCCAAACCCATAAATCACTGGTGGTAACCACTTTAAGTATCATCGTTGGCACCTTTTTGTATCCTGTGAACATTCCTTTCCAACCTGTTGGACAGTTTTTCCACACCTAATGCATGCAATCCAAACATCCAAACATACCTTGAAAACCTCTAGCTTCTTCTCTGGTAGTACCCTACTTACATCATTAGGTCCCGGCATTCGTAGGCATTCACCGTCGAATTGTTGGATAACTGTTTTACAAAATTCCTTTATGCACTCAATTGTAGTTTATGCTGCGACTCTGAAATATTCATCCATATGATCACCGGCGGCTCCATAGCTTAACATACGTAAAGCAATTGAGATTTTGATGTGGGGAGAATGTCTAGGTTCTTGTGCTCCATTTAGCCTATAAGTGAAATATTGAATTTTTTCATGAAGTTTAAGATAAATTTTAGAGAATACATCGGGGTTCATTCGAAATCAATGGCAGAACAAAGTAATATCGTAGGTTGGATTGTCAATGAAGTAGTCCCTTATCAACCTTTCATGTCCATCCTATAGTCCCTTTTGTATCTTCGGTCAATCCTTCCAGTTATACTACCATGACGATTGCTCGTAGATCCTTCACCAAAAAAGCAAGTATACCCGATTGTTGCATGTTGATTTTGTAACTCTGCTGACTCATCATCCATTTCTTATGCATTGTCACAACTGTGGTTCATGTCTTAGTAGTACTGGTAGTACATGTTGGGATCCATGATTGTCAAGGAGTATGTATTTTGAGTTATTAGGTTGTTAAGATTTCTGCAATACTATGTTTGAGTCAATTCATAAAGCATGTATTTTAGGTGCAGGAATGCATAAATGAAAGCATGTGAATAAGTGTGAAATAATGCAAGGAAGCCTACTATGAACCTGCAAAGTACAGACTATCAAGCAAGTGCACTACTAAAGGACAAAAATTGAAGTTAGTCCATTTTTCATACCTGTAATGCAAGTGTAGAACTATGTAAAGCAACAATGCAGTATGGAAAGCTAGAAGACACTATACTGCATTGTGGAAAGCTACAAGACACTGTACCGCATTATGGAAAGCTACATTACAAAAAATAAAGGGTATGTAGAGGCCTAAATGGCTTGGCAGTGATAAAAGTAGCAGGAGGCTACTTATGAGTGCACTGTTCGAAATAACATGATAGTTGTGTTTGTTCAGCGGCTACTTATGAGTGCACTGTTTGAAATGACATAACAGTTGTGATACTTATGAGTGCACTGTTCGAAATGACATGACAATTGTGTATGTTCAACGGCTACTTATGAGTGCACTGTTCGAAATGACATGATAGTTGTGTATGTTCAACGGCTACTTATAAGTGCACTGTTCGAAATGATATGACAGTAACGGCTACAATACGTATCCCCATACTATTTGTACCCTAATTTTTGTCGTTGGAGGTTCATAAGAGTGCAAATGGAAAATCAGACACGGACTCCCAACGATTATTTGGTGTTGATAGAAGCTTATATTCTAGCCAATACAAGACACATAAAAGAGGAGGCCGGTGAAGATTTTTGGATCATCGTCAATGATGAATACAACAACCGTCCAGAATGTAGGCTAAGAAGACGAAATTTAGATACTAGAAGTGCATTCATTTCATTCACTAGAGCTTGCAGGAGGTATCAGAGAATTATAGCCAAGGTAGAACGCGACAATGTTCTTCAAATGACCCGATCAACCTTTGACTCCTTGTATTATATGGATCATCAAACACACTTTTTTGATCATGTTGCTTACGAGTTGTGGGTAAATTATGTTATATAGTTTGAGTGAGTGCTATGTCCACGAACGTTGTATGTCTATGTGGTTGTCCAACTATCTTAGGTCTGCTTATGTTGAAGTATTAGTTTAATGAAAATTGAATTATATGATTTGTGATAGTATAATGCATGTCCATCGGTAGTAATATGAGTTATGTATGTTCGATGTAATTTGGAGACTGGATTATGTACTTAAATACACAACAACATACAACATACTTGAACATACCACAACTTACTTGAACATAAAACAAAGACTAACTTAATCGAACAACGTACTTAAAGATTCAAGGAAAACAAACTACATTCTTCATCATATTAGTTTCAAACTTCCAATGCACCTATCATATCACGTAGCATGGTCACTTCTTGTTCCAGTTCATTTGCATATTCCACCGCTCGATGAGGGAACGGATCATCAATCCATTTCCACAAATCACAACCAATTGGAAAGATATGGCATCTGTAATGGCGCCGGCCAATTTCGTTTCCGCTTCGGATGATGGAATACGTAACTGACACCCCACAAACACAATATAGTAATTGAGGAGAGTTAACTTCTTGCTCATTTGAAAATGTTCATTTCGAACTTCCCAGCGTTCTTGGTTGTTCGTGGGAACTCCGATCTCTACTTAATATGGTCGGAGCCCTACCTTTTGTTCATATGCAGGTTGAACGTCCTCCAGGAGTTTTAGTTGGCTAAGATCTAAGAACTCGGTTCGAACGTCCTTGTAGTGCTATTCTTGACACTCGATAAGCCAATCCTCATCGATTCTTGGGCTTTCCGAAGGCGCATTTCCTCCAATATCAGACACAATAGAAGAAGTCCAAGATGGCATCGTTGTGAGATGTAAATGAATGTGAGGAAGATGTAGATAGAAGTGAAGAAGGAGTAGATGATTGTGAAGAAGCATATGTGAACTAGTATGTGTATATATAGAAGGGAAGAGGGAAATGGCAAACTGATAATTATGATAAGAAGAGAGCAAAGGAAATACCCTAAATTTAGCATTAAAAACATGGTAAAAATAAACTTTAATAATAAATGCATATATACTTACATTTGGTCCAATAGCTATTTATTATATAAATGTGGAACATTAACTGGCTTTCTAAAGTTAAATATTAACTGCCTATATAAAACCATATGTCCTATATAAATACATTTTGTCCATTAGCCATTTATTATATGAATACATTTACAGTGTTAGTCAAGTAACATGATTTTAAATGTTGTTAGTTCATTTGAATATAGTTCCAGTAATTCACATTTGTCAACAACACATAATCATAAAAAACAATGACGTCAATGCATAAAATGAATACAACAGAGATATCATACAGCACATCACATGAACAATAACAACTACACAGAAACATGAATAATAATAATATCGATACATCGACCAAATACCGAAGGTATATAATACATCAGACCAAAAGAATAGATACATAAAGCGTATAGAAACAGAAATGAACTACAATACAAAAGATTATCCATCTGTACGTGGACGTCTATGTCATCATCAGCGCCTCTCCTCCTCGTCATCTCCACCACTGCTCGGACCGGCTAAATGCTCACAGCGCATCTGCATGTTCGCAAATCTCTTGCGCTCTTCCTCCAGCTGTGCCCATATACGTGCTACTTCCTCTACCTACCGACGTAGCTCACCGTCGAAGCAGTCTAAGTTATGCCTATGCTCTACGTGTCATGTATGTCTGATCCCCATCTACATGTCATACAAATCATGGTAGGATATATGGCTAGGATCGGGGAAATGATCGTGCATCGGAGGATGATATATGTTAATATAGGGGTCTGGTCCAATGGTAGGAACTACCATGGTCCATCCAATTGTTGGGAACTGGATATAGTGGTTTTGATGAAAACAACCATTGTAACTTATTTTATTATAACTTATATACTAACACTATTGTCCAGATATATATAAATGTTATTATGGAGGATATATATAGGGCAGGTACTGATTATTGAAGACTGTACAGTATAAAGATCAAGAATGAAGAAATCAAGTTTGAAGACTCATGGGTATCAAGATCAAGATTTCAAAATAAGTGTCTAGTTTTGTTAAAACTTCATAATGCATGGAAATCTTCATTCCAAATTTCATTTGGGATGGAACTCATTTCTACCTTCTTAGTGGCTTACAAACCTATGACAAGTAGCTTAAAAACCTACAACAAGTGGCTTACAAACCCACAAACATCCTAATTTTGTACAAGTTCTCGAGTCCTGATGTGATGAAATTTTCTACAGGAAGAAGCTTGCAAAACTACTTCAAAATGATTAATTTCAAAATGATTTTCAAAACTGCTTTTCAAAATGTTTTAGCTTTAAAAATTATCTTTTCAAATGATTTTCAAAAAGATGTTTTAGCCTTAAAATATTGTTTGTTTTTGTTAAACTCTTGTTTTAAATTTCGTTTGTTTTTAAAACTATCTTCTGATTTTTATATATTCTTTATAATATATATATACACACTTGAGATTTAAAATCAAATTTATATATACATTTAAAAATATATATTTCTACTCTTCTTTATTTTAAAACATAGGAAAATTAGTTTATTTTACTCCAGAATCATTTTATCTTGTTTTCCTTACAATAAAATTTTCAAAACAAATTTTACATTGTTTTTAACTAAGGGATGTCGACATCATGGGATACCCCATGTCGACATGGTGGCTGTTAAATTCAAAAGTTTCAATTTTCAAAAGAAGTGTCTAGTCATTTAAATCTTTTCACGGATGGTTATGACCGTTACTAGTCTATAAATAGCATTTACAAATAAATTTTTTAACTAACTATTTTCTTCACTCCTTCTTCTCCACAAATCCATATTCTAAAATTTTCATATTTTTAAGATCATGCTGAAATTCTGTCGAATTCTCAAGTGAATCAAATTAGAATCTCATTCTTGTTTGATTCTCTACCCTCTCTTGAAAATCAAAGTGCTATTCAGAGTTATAGGATCAATTTGTAATCAAAAGTTTATCAAGTCTCTCTATAAGGTATGGTTGTGCCTGGAAATCAATTGGGTGATCTTGTGTCCCGTAAATCAAGAGAGTTTGCCCCGGACTCGAAAACAGGAGGATGCCTCAAGGCCTTTAGAAATTGAGGATTGTAACATCGACATTAGTACTAATAAAAACCTATATGATGTGTTTGCCTTGGTATAGGACTGGATGTAGGGTAACTCCGAGCCAGCATAAAATCCGGTGTGTTCTTTCCTTTTAGTACTTTTAAGTTACTTTCTGCATCTGTGTTTGATTCTGCGATTGTTCTGTAATTAAGTTCTGCATTTGTTTATATCATAATTTTTAAACTAGTCCATATACGCCTTGAATCCATTAAACACTATTCACCCCCCTTCCTCCTCTAGTGTTAAATTAGCCTTAGCATCATTAATCTGCACTACCTTTCAATTTGTATCGGAGCGTAGGTTTTCATAGTTTTCATAATCTGAAACTTGAAAAGTTAAAAATTGCATTTTTAGGAAATTTTGTTAATGCTAATTTGAATTTATGCATTTCATCAAAGTATCATAACTCTGCATATAGTTTTAATGAAAAATCAAGTTATTTACCAAATTGGTTTGTTATGCAGGAACAGACATGTTACGTGGCTTTTGAAGAATCAACAACCAATGGACAAACTGTGCAAATTGAGAAAGATAAATGGATACATGATAGTGGTTGTTCAAGGCATATGATTGGAAATCCTAAGATACTCAATGACATTATATATCAAGATGGTGGATTGGTCAACTTTGGAGATAACTCAAAAGGATATGTAATTGGCATCGGCAATGTTGGTAATTCTAAAACTCCTCTTATTTCTGATGTTTTGCTAGTTAGGAATTTAAAATATAATATACTTAGTATAAGTCAACAATGTGATAAAGGATTTAAAATTTAATTTGGAAAAGATAAGTGTCACATCGAAGATAATAAGTCAAATATTATCTTTGAAGGAATTAGGAAGAAAAACATTTACATCCTTAGTATGAAAGTTTCAAATGATAACTTATGTCTTTTGGCTAATACAAGTGACCCTTGGATTTGGCATAAAAGATTTGTTCATTTAAATTTCAAATTGTTATCTAGGTTATCAAAACTTGACTTAGTTAGAGGTTTTCCCAAGTTAAACTTTAAAGTAAATAGTATATATGATGCTTGCCAATTAGGAAAACTTAAGAAAAGTTCATTTAAATTAAAAGATATGATTTCTACTTCTAAACCTCTAGAATTACTTCACTTAGATTTATTTGGTCCATTTCAAGTTCAATCAATTAATCACAATAAATATGTTTTTGTAATTGTAGATGATTATTTTAGATATACTTGGATAATTTTTCTTGAACTTAAAAGTGATGCTTTTGAACTATTTAAGAATTTTGCTAAAAGAATTTAAAATCAACTTTCTTTAAAAATAAAAACTATTCATAGTGATCACGGTGGAGAATTTGAAAATGAAAATTTTGAGAATTTCTGTAATCAAAATGGAATTACTCATAATTTCTCTTTTCCAAGAATCCACAACAAAACGGAGTGGTAGAACATAAGAATAGAATGATTCAAGAGTGTGCTAGAAAAATGCTTTCTAATAGTAACTTACCTAAAAACTTTTGGGTTGAAGAAATCGCTACAGCTTGTTATATATTAAATAGGATTTTAATTAGACCATTAACTAATAAAACACTATATGAATTACTTTAAAATAAGAAACCCGTAGTAGCTTATTTTAAATTTTTTGGTAGTAAGTGTTTTATTCTTAATACAAAAGATAATTTAGATAAATTTGAACCTAAATCCGATAAAGGTATCTTTATCGAAAATTCTAATAGAAGTAAAGCATTAAGAGTTTATAATTTAAGAACTAACACTATTGAAGAAACAATGCATATATCTTTTGATGAAAATTTTAAAGATACTATACAAATAGAAGATGAAGAAGATTTTGTAACTTTAAATAATGAACCTAATGAAACTAATTGTGAAATCATTCAACCTAACAAAAGAATTAGGTTATTAAAAGATCATCCTGTAGAAATTATACTAGGAAATATTGAATCTATGGTTAAAACAAGAAATCAACTAAATAGTATGAGTAATGTAGCTTTTATATCAACTATTGAACCTAAAATCCAAAGGAAGCATCATCTAATGATTCATGGATTCTTGCTATGCAAGAAAAATTGAATCAGTTCACTAGAAATAATGTTTGGGAACTTGTTCCATGACCTGAGGATAAAAGTATAATTGGAACAAAATGGATTTATAAAAATGAAATGAATGAACTTGGTGAGGTCGTAAGAAATAAAGCTCGTTTAGTCGCGCAAGGTTATTGTGAAGAAGAAGGAATTGATTATGACGAAACCTTTGCACCGATAGCAAGACTAGAAGGTATCAGGATTCTACTTGCTTTCGCAAACAACAATAATTTCAAGTGATATCAAATGAATGTTAAAAGTGCATTTCTAAATGGTTTTGTAAAAGAAGATGTTTATGTTGAACAACCTCCACTTTTTGAAGATAATAAATTTTCAAATCATGTATATAAATTAAAGAAAGCTTTATATGGTCTGAAACAAGCTCCAAGAGCCTGGTATGAAAGACTAAGATCTTATTTACTACAACCTGGTTTTGAAATTGGTAAAATAGATACAACTCTTTTTATTAAAAGAAACAAAAATGATATTCAATTAGTACAAATATATGTAGATAATATAATATTTGGGTCAACTAGTAACATAATGAATAAAGATTTTTTAGATATAATGACTAAAGAATTTAAAATGAGTCATATGGGAGAACTAAGTTTCTTCTTAGGACTTCAAATCAAACAATTAGATAAAGGAATTTTCATTAGTCAATAAAAATATGCTAAGGATTTAATTAATAAATTTGGATTGACCACTTCTATTAGGAAACCAACTCCAATGACAATTAATGTAGCTTTAATTAAAGAAGATAAATCAAAAGATGTTGATCAAAAATTATATAGGGGAATGATTGGTTTGCTGCTTTATATAACAGCAAGTCGTCCTGGCATCATGCATAGTGTCTGTCTCGGAGTAAGTTACCAATTTCAACCTAAAGAAACTCACTTAAAAGCTGTTAAAAGAATTTTAAGATATATAAACATACTTTAGATTATGATTTATTTTACCCTAAAAACGATGTATTTGATTTAATTTCATATTGTGATGCTGATTACGCTGGTTATAAATCAGACCGAAAAGTACAAGTGGAACTTGTCACTATCTAGGACATTCTCTGGCTTCCTGGTTTAGTAAGAAGCAAAACACTGTATCCTTGTCAGCAACTGAAGCATAATATATATCTGCTGTTTTGGCTTGTTCTCAAGTTATATATATGCAACAAACTTTAAAATATTTTGGTCTAATTATAACTAAATCACCAATGTATTGTGATAATACTAGTGCAATAAAGCTATCTAAAAATCAAACTCATCATGCTAGAACAAAACATATTGATATTAGACATCATTTTTTTAGAGATAATATAAGTAAAGAAGTTATAACTCTTGAATATATTAATACTGAAAAAAAAATTGCTGATATATTAACCAAACCTTCAAATGAACAAAACTTTACTAAATTTAGAAGAGAATTAGGTATATGTTCATTAAGTGAAATATAAATTATAAATAATACAAGTATAGTTAATAATTAATATAAATAAAAATTTCTCAAGAATTGAACTAGACATGTCGACATGACCCATCCTCCTATGTCGACATACAGACCGAGATTTTCAAATATAAATTTCCCTCTGAAAGAAGTTATTTGGTTATATATTTATATATTTCGACTTTTACTCCTTTTCTCTGTTCTATTCTCTGTAATAAGCTTCTAAAACGGTAAATTAATGGCTTACTCCTCTAATAATGAACCTTCTTCACCTACTTCTCCTCATTCTGGTCCTTTTCAACGTTCCACACACGTATTATTCATCAAATTACAAGAGAAGATGAAAGATTTGCTTCAAATGATGATGGAATTTCAAGTGAGTCAACTGCGAGTGGCTAGAGAACAAGATAGGCAAGGCAGAATCCTTAGGAATTTACGAAAATTCCTTATGGATAACCATGCCAATCCTATTGTCATGAAGAATCATCACAAGCCATGGATTCTAAAGAAGAAGAGTCTCTAGATGAACCACAAGAGGATCAAGAAGAAGAACACCCTCTTCCGAATCCGGATGTTCATATGGACGAAGATGATGGCGTGGTTTGCGTTGGAAAGGTCCTTTGACGCTAATGGGAACTTGGTCGAACAACGTGGAAACTTTTGTCTCCACTATCCAAATTGTTCGGTCCATAAATCACCAACAGTTAAGGGTCCTCGTTAAGTGTTTTTCGTTTTTCTCTTTTTAGATTGAATATTGGTTTGTTAATTTGTATATAAGTGTTATCTTAATTAATGTTCTTCTAAAAACGATCTTTGGTGTATAAAATCTTGAATTCCATTTAACTTAGGATGTTATATTTCACTCATACATAGTTATTATGTCATATGTTTATTTATCTCATTTTCTATTAAGTTCACGCTTTATAGGTTATTTTTTGTTGATGACAAAGGGGGAGAAGTTAAATAAAATAGTAGGCTTGGAGTAAGGGGGAGTGTTGGTGTAAGGGGGAGTTATAGTATGATCGAAGTGGTAAGTATATTTTATAATGTTGTCATCATCAAAAAGGGGGAGATTGTTAGGAACTGGAGATAGTGGTTTTGATGACAGCAACCTTTGTAACTTATTTTATTATAACTTATATACTAACACTATTGTCCAGATATATATAAATGTTATTATGGAGGATATATATAAGACAGGTACTGATTATTGAAGACTGTACAGTATAAAGATCAAGAATGAAGAAATCAAGTTTGAAGACTCATGGGTATCAGATCAAGATTTCAAAATAAGTGTCTAGTTTTGTTAAAACTTCATAATGCATGGAAATCTTCATTCCAAATTTCATTTGGGATCGAACCTATTTCTATGTTCTTAGTGGCCTACAAAACCACAACAAGTAGCTTACAACCCTACGACAAGTGGCTTACAAACGCACGAACACCCTGGTTTTGTACAAGTTCTCGAGTCCTGATGTGATAAAATATTATATAGGAAGAAGCTTGCAAAACTACTTCAAAATAATTTTCAAAACTGCTTTTCAAAATGTTTTAGCTATAAAAATTATCTTTACAATTGATTTTCAAAAAGATGTTTTAGCCTTAAAATATTCTTTTTTTTGTTAAACTCTTGTTTTAAACTTCGTTTGTTTTTAAAACTATCTTCTGAATTTTAAATATTCTTTATAATATATATATACTTGAGATTTAAAATCAAATTTATATATACATTCTAAAAATATATTTTTCTACTCTTCTTTATTTTAAAACATAGGAAAATTAGTTTATTTTATTCTAGAATCATTTTATCTTGTTTTCCTTTCAACGCCATTTTCAAAACAAATTTTACATTGTTTTTAACTAAGGGATGTCGACATCATGGGATACCCTATGTTAACATAGTAGCCGTTAAACTCAAAAGTTTCAGTTTTCAAAAGAAGTGTCTATTCGTTTAAATCTCTTCACGAATAGTTATGACCATTAGTGGTCTATAAATAGCCTTCATAAATGAATTTTTTAACTAATTATTTTCTTATTTTCTTCACTCCTCCTTCTCCATAAATCCATATTCTAAAATTTTCATATTTTTAGGATCTCGCCGAAATTTTGTCGAATTCTCAAGTGAATCAAATTAGAATCTCATTCTTGTTTGATTCTCTACCCTCTCTTGAAGATTAAAGTGCTATTCGGAGTTATAGGATCAATTTGTAATCAAAAATTTATCGAGTCTCCCTATAAGGTATGGTTGTGCTGGAAATCAATTGGGTGATCTTATGTCCCATAAATCAAGAGAGTTTGCCCCAGACTCGAAGACAGGAGGGTACCTCAAGGTCTTTAGAAATTGAGGATTGTAATCTCGAAATTGGTATAATAAAAATCTGTAAGAGGTGTTTGCCTTGGTGCAAGACTGGATGTAGGGTAACTCCGAACCAGTATAAAATCCGGTGTGTTCTTTCCTTTTACTACTTTTTATTTACTTTCTACATCTGCGTTTGATTTTGTGATTGTTCTGTGATTAAATTCTGCATTTGTTCATGTGATAATTTTTAAATTAGTATATATAGGTCTTAGAATCCATTAAACACTATTCGCCCCCTCTCTAGTGTTAAATTAGCCTTAAGATCCTTAATCTGCACTACCTTTCACCAAAGTAAGAAGCAACCACCGCGTGATCGGGTGCGCAATAACCCTGGCTGGGCTGAGTTAGATCCTCGGGAACTGAGGGATGTATGCCGTGCCGCATAGCGGACGGACCAACCAGATCTATCACCACTGCATGTGTAATGGTATAGGTGGAACCAATGTAAAATCTATGCCAAAAGTCAACGTATGACTGATCAGTAATAAAAAGCTCTCGGCCGGTCACCAACCACCTACCCTCGCCATGTCTAGCTGCTCTGAAGGGTAAATCATATGGCGATAGGTATGAGGGTGTAGATCATCGAAAATAGCATCAAAGTCATATAACTGCCTCCAACAACTCTCACACAGAAATCAACATGCACCAAATGCCGAGGGATAAGATAGCAGTGGAAATCTCCTCCATGCTAGCATCCTGGCAATCTCTATAAAATGAATGCCAAAGGATACCCTATCGTGAAATGAATGCCATACAATCTGGTGTCTGTACATTCTCAAATCAATCAGGTTGTGGGAAACCGAATACACATGGCGGGATACATTATCCCTGGGCCCTCTTTTGTCCTCACACCAAAACAACAAACGGGGGAAAAGGTCGACGCATCAGAAGTAAGAGTGACGAAATGGAAATTCCTAGAGTGCTCAAAATACCAGTACTGTAATAACTCCTAGAAACCAGATAGTGAAACCTTTGCGTCTGAAATGGTGCACTGTATGTCGAGGCATCTGTACATGTACGCAAGAATAGGCATACCCAAGTCATTTAAAATAGCACATCTATAATCCAACTCAGATGTGACCTCAATAAACCCAGCAGTCAGACTACTGCTTGATGTGCAGAAAATAGGTTACCAATGAGGTATAGGATAAATAATCGAGCGAGCTTAAGATCATCATCAGTTGAGTAGTGAGCTAGAATGTTGTCTATGGCAGCACGAATAGCGCTGACTCTAATAGCGCCTCCTGCATGATACGACGCACCGGAGGCGTCAAAATGAGGTAGAAGATCGTGAATGCACTTGGGATCACACCATCGAGCATCATCGAAAGGAAGTGGTGGAAAATAAGCTACTCCAATGCAAATGCCTTTGAGCATGGAGAAATCAAGTAGTGTGATTCCCAACTCCCCGCAAAGAAAGTGGAACATGTGGATGGTTTTATACCACCGTAAAGCAATAGCTGCGCACAATTGAACATCATCTTTTATATCATTATTGATTCCTAGAATTGTAGAGTATATATCAAGTTAAATTATAGAGAGATAAATTAACTAGTTTATTAAATAAATGGTTCGTTCGATTACCTAAGAAATGGTGGAATCCAAGCCCTTTTAGTAGCGCTATGACTCTATCTTTTTTTGCCAAATGTTCATGATAATATTTAAGTGTGTTCGCTAACGAACCCGTGAACGGATATTTCGCTATTGTTAAATTAAATAAAGTCATACTATATATTTAAACTAACAATGTATTGTAGTTATTTAAATCATATAAAGGAATACTTACAACCAAACTTGTCAACGTGCTGACATGTACTTTGCCATCTTGAACTGCACAAAAGTTGGAAAGCATAGATTATTTTGCCATGCTAAGGTTTGGATCATTAAATCCGTCAAGGTCGGCAAGTCTAGCGGAAACCTGACACCCCTGCACATCCTACCTCCTCGACCACCCCTACGGCCGCCACGACCACGGCGATCGCCTTCCACCGTGACTCTGCCCTGATTCTCGAGATTTTCGATGGCTAACAGCAAATCTTCTATGCCCGGCCGATCCTTCCCGTACAAGACAACATTCTGCTCCTCGCAACTCCTACCTATGCTACCGGCACCGCTGCTAATGCCTTCTACGTGCATGAACTTGTTGGCAAAAATTTTAAGCAATCTTGACTTCTTTTCGAGCGTGTATCTCAAAAATGTCCTACAATTTGGCTGAAAACGATTAGATTTGGACGTTTGGTGGTAGAAACTAGGGCTGGGAATGGTGGCTTTCCTTCTTCTCGGCTGCAAAATGGCATAGAAGAGATATACAGAAGGTAAAGTGTGGCAGTTGGTAAATTAGGATTTTGGTTTATAACGGCATAGACTTTGCCGTTATAAATTGCTTTCCGAACCAGCCCGTGGCTGTTCTCCCCCTCCTGGTTACACCGCCCGTTCGTTTAGTTGTCGCCGATGAGAGAGAATAGAGTGAACAGAACAGCTTGTTGGTTACGGTCTTATTCCATTTCTTGATATAAAACCAAAATTTAATGGACTTTTGAACCAATTGGTTGGTAGTCACTTTTCCTTTGATATTAATTGGAATTGTTTAATGGTCGAGTTTAATATACATATTCATGGTTTTACAATTGGTAAATCGATTTATCTACACCTTCATTAATGTTGGTTAAAATGATTCACATGTTTTATATTTATTTATTTTATTAATATTTATTTGACATAGCGAATATTTTATTAGCCTGGGTCAATATGAAATCCTAGCTCCGTCTCCGCACATACATGTACCTTAGTTTACTTATATGTGTTGAATATGCTAGTATATAATTTTTGTTTGATGATAATAAATATACATACATACATATGTATAGATATTTAAATGTATTTGTTATTGTATCATTTTAGTTTTCACATAATTAAATAAATATTTGATGAATAACATAAATAACACAGAAGTCATATTCAAGCAAATATTTTATTCAAATAAATATTTTATTATAATTTTGAATAGTACAAATTTGAGCTCTAACTATATATACACAATTTCAGTTACATTACAATTTCGATTACATCGCATATTTCATGACACAATGTTCACCTCACTACATATCACTCATTCACTCATATTTTATCTTCAACTTTGTTCCAACCTGAATCCAGCATCTAAGTTATCTGCAAAATAAACACTAATGCGGTAAAAATGAAAACGAAATAATTTACAGTGTAAAATAAAATGTGTATTTTTAAAATGTTATTTGCCTCAGTTATTTGGGTTGATCATCATCATTTATTTTGAATTCATCTACAGAACAACTTGTGCATGCATAATGCATCACTGTACATGCCACAAGACGTGCACAGTGATGTACACTTGATAAAATTGAAGGGACGGGTGAGCACAAGGTCAAACCCAAGCCAAAGCTGGGCTCAACTCAGGTGAAATACGAAAAACAAAACTAGAATGGTCAAGTACAAGTTTCAATGAGAGTGAACACCAAAAAGAGAATACAAACTCAGTTACATATATGCAACAAAGCTGAAAATCAAATTGCATCAAATCAGATCGGCAAAATGTGCACCAAAGCAAATAGAAAAATGGATAGACCAATAAACAACAAAAGGCACCAGTACCATGGACTCAAATGAAGGCAAGTGCATAAGACCAGTGAATAAGGAAATGGGTTAGGCAACATTAAGTGCATGGCAAAACCAAGGCAGTATCGGATCAAAAATTAAATAAGTGAATGGACATCAAGAAATCAGGGGAAATGGCCATGGAGATTACAACATTCACCAAAACCAGAGAGCATGTCAAGCCAAAACAAAATGGAACAAGGTGCGTCAAGCACATATGGTTAAAAAAAAATCAAAATGTACAACCCACAATTAAAAAACCCAGATATCAGTACCAAGATCAGACATGAACAAGTTCAATGATAATGTCAGCAAAACCATAATGCAAAACATATTCAGATCAACATAGTTGAAAACTAGAGATGTATGCATATAAATGAAGACTGCAATATGTTCATGCAACCAGAGTCAATGAACCCAGTAAAACAGTTTCGAGCAAGGGAGCAGCTAGCTCAATAAACCAGTTCAAAAAGACAAGTCAGTGGAACGAAAGAAATGCATCATTGAAATACAAGCATTACACAGTACACACTGGAATATGCAAGCACTGAAGTGGAGGCGCAACCATAAAAAGACCAGAATTCAAGAGGATAAAACTAGATTAGTGAAGCAGCAAGAAAAGTGACATACGTATGCGCATATGCATATAAGTACATACATATGTATCAAGTCAAAGGCATGAACAACCAGAGTACAGGATGCAATGCTACGAAGACACAATGCAACAGAGATGACAACAGAGCGTCAAGCAGAACAAGGCATCAAAAGCATACATATATACATGCGCAAACACACACACACACATGTGTGTGTGTGTATTGGGTGACAATTTGGGATGCAATAAAGCAGTAGACACAAAGGCAACCTAATTTAACAAATGCAAAGCACTTGAATAAAAAGTCAATATGCAAAAATGTATCAGACCAGAATAAAGAAATGTAACACATACAACAAGGGTTCAAACTAGTGCCAAACTTCAAATGCTCACAACAATCAAGTGAAGACTCCAAGAGGAACAAGTGCAGGCATATAACAATAAGACATGAATAACATGAAGCAGTTTACAGTCTTACAAAAACAGTGCAAGTAGCAGTGTGAACATTGGTCAAAAAATAAGGAAGTCACGGCGAAAATATTATCACAATCTCAAATGCCAAAGCCATAGGAACTGACCAAAGCAATTCATAAAAAATCGAATTACAATAACCATGTCAAGACCGAGATGAACAAATTCAACAAAATTCACGAGCATGATGAACAAGCATCACAGATTCTAAAAACCAAACGCAAGCCATGGTGACCAAGCAAAGCATAATATAAAAATATACAAATTGAACCAGTCAAAAATAATCACATCGTTCAATCGAAAATCATTGGCTAGTCATAGCAACGTAAAGAATTCAAACAAAATAAATACGAATGATAATTTAGGGTTCGATCCCTATAAAAACCGGTTACATCATCGGTAGTTAAATCGTTCGAGAAAAAGCAAAAAAATCACAGAGCCAAGTTTCAAATTAAATTCCAAATCAATAACTCGAACCGATTTCGAACCAAAGCGATCAACAGAGAAATTAAAGCTAAAATCATATACCAATTCTAGTCTAATTCGAACTCGACCTTGAAGCAGCCAGAAGCAAGTGAGGTGAATTGAAGAACGAAAGATAATAAATTTGGACTCCAAGTTGCGGCTTTAAGGGATTCAACAAAACCCTAAATTCCAAAACAAGAAACAAAAGGGAGCGGCCACGAAAATAAGAAACGGGAAGACCTTCTCTTCATTTAAGTATTGAGTAGGCCGGTTATATATTATTTTGGACATATATTATATAAAAAGGGTTTTGTTTTTTAGTTTTGTTTTTTAGTTTTCTTTTAAACTTTTGTAAAATTCTAGTCGTGTGACTAGGACGAACAACGGTGGTGTAATTCGAGAATTCGCAACTCAGTGGCTCAGTTGTAGAAGGATTTTGAGCATAGAGTTAGGTTAGTCGATAGCGGGTGTCGCAAGTTTACATATGTAAGTGTCTGACTACTTAATTTCTAGTAGAAACCTTGGAGGCAATATGTAGGCAAGGTTTTGCCGAAGCTGGGTAAATCTGTGTTGTTCTATTTCTGCTTTTAATATTCTGCTATTATTTATGATGCAATTATTATATATATTTTCGCATTAATTTTTATTACTATTATCATTTTATCACACTATTCACACCCCCCCCCCCCCCCACGCCCCACTAGGGTGAAATCGATCCTACAATATGATCTGATCCTTTTATCATGGTAGAAGAGCCGCATGGCGTGAACACTAATAGACTTCATGCTCGTCGACATCTCTGTTATCATCAACCTTTGTTTATTCTCTGTGTTGATAAGCAATATTCAGTTACGTCATCTTCCACGGTAATCATTGAAAATTTGAATGAATTCTAATAACATAGATGTTAATATAATGCAAGTACATGATAGCTAGCTATTGGCAATAAGCCAAATACCAATGTCCATATTTCATAATCCATTCCTACTTTCTTCAATGATATCAAGGCTTAAAGCCCGTATAATCAATTTTACTAACCAAACATGCATATTTTACAAAATAACCCCTTTACCCTACTAAGGTTTCATTATTCTAACACATCAACTTTATCTTCCTATCAAAAACAATGACAGACAACCGATCTTCTGTCATTCTTAAAAGCTCATCGCTTTTGACTTTGCTTGTCTTTCCTTTTTCCCAATATGGAAGAAAATTTCTAAACCCATCTCTTAATCCCTTAAGTTGAAATTTAATCATGGTTTTCACCCTCTTGCTCTTACCTTATCAGAATTTAAACAATTATTAGATCTGTAACCATTACGATCCAGATTAGATAACTTCAGTCCATGCTAGTCATCTTCGAGCTTTCCATTATTCAGATAAGTGAACATATTGGGTTTGCCCTTTTTTCCAATTACTTAACATGATATCGCTTTTGATTTCAAAAAGTATCCACTTTTGTTCTTTAGCGGTTGTCTTATCGTTATGCACTATACTATTATGTGTAAGATTTCATAATATAGTATTTCCAATTATAGAAGATTTGAAAGATATTATTGATTTCAGTCATACAATATTTTCAATTGCAGAAAATTTGAATGATATTTGAGATAATTGCTTAAACATATATTGCCTTTTTTTTATAGCATTAAAGAGAGTAATAAATTACCTACATGAGAATAAGAATTATGTTGGAAGGTTGAGGTAATCAAATAATTTCCATCATTGGTGGCCTCCTAACTCTTAAAAGGATCTACTAAATTCATCAAGTTATTCCAAAGAATAAAAACGGTTGGTTATTGATGGAAACTGTCGTCGGCTCTCTGTGAAATATTCGTCTGGTCGAGGACTAGCAGTTCTTCTATAGGTAGTCGCGCACCCTTGACTCTCTTAACTTCGAGCTAATTAAGTGACTTTGCGTAGCGTAGTAGAATGAAGGCCCTAATTAAAACACTGGTCGACGCTATCTAATTAGCTGATTAAAGAAGGGATCTTATCAGGTGCATGTAAATTGGGGGAAACTGGAAATCAAATGGATAAACGTTTCCTGTATGAATATGAGATTTAATAAGATATCGATTTATGACCATAAATTAATTACTTCAACCCTAAGTAATAATCTCTATATAAAGGCAGAGAGTAACATGAGTAGAATTATCTCCCTCAGTTGTAATTCTTATTCTTCTTCTCTATTATCGACCTTGTAAAATTTTCTTATCTTAGAAAGTAATAAAATCTTCTCTCCCCAAGTGGATGTACACGTGGTAGTGGAACAACTGTGAATCACGTGTGTTATTTTCTTTTATTGGTTGATCTGTGATTGCTTTTAGCTGGTGATTATCTATTATTTGTTTTGTCTCGCCATCAATCCATTCCTATTTGTTTTTTATGCAACGTCGGATTTTTTGCTCCTAAGGCGATCTTGAGGGATTTTTTCCCAACGGTTTGGCACCAAAGGAATAAGGTTGATTAAGAAAGGGTGCTAGATATTATGGTAGAAGATGACGAGACTTCGACGGTTGTACCAAGACATTATGTTAGAGGGACCTATATTGCATCAGGATCTAGTTAGCAATAAAGAAGAGGAACGGTGATAAAAACTTTGAGAAGTGGAAATGGAGGATGAAAGTTGTTCTAATGGGAAACAAATTCACCATGTGGTGTTTTCTCCTGAGGAGTTGACGATTGAAATTTCAGCCGCGGAAAGAAAGGAGATGGAAAAGTGGATGTTTACTGCTTTGCAATTAGCTATGGGAGAAAATGTTATTTCTGAGATTAGCGGTGAAACTACTACTAAGGGCATTTGGATCAAGCTAGAAAATCTCTATCTGAAGAAATCATTAACTGACCGTTTGATTTTGTTGAAGACCTTTTTCACCATGAGGATGAGATATGGTACTTCTGTCAAAGAGCATCTGGGTTTCTTCGACGATCTAGTGATGAAGATGAAGACTGTGGATTTGAAGGTAGATGAAGAGCATATGGCTATAATGCCCTTGTGTTCCTTTTCGGAGCATTACACAAGTTTCGCTAACAGTCTTATCTTTGTGAGAGATACTTTGACCGTTGAAAAATGTAAATTCGGGTCTTCTACCTGAGGACTTGATGGATCAGATGAAGGAAATGGGTAAAGGTAGAGGAGGAAGTAGTAGTCAAGGTCTATTTGCTGAGAGAGAGAGAGAGAGAGAGAGAGAGAATTGCAATTCTAGGGGGCCTTCCAAATCTAGAAAGCCCGGTAATAATTATAAAGGAAAGTCTAAGGATGGAAAGTGTCACCATCGTAAGAAACCATGCCACTGAGAAAAAGACTATCCAGATTGGAAGAAGAAGAAGAAGGAAGAAAATAGTTCATCATTTGCGGTGGAGAAAGTTGTATCCGTGACGTGTTATCTGCAGTGATATCAGATGTGTTAAACCATTAGGTGCTTGATCCAGGGGCATCTTTCATATGACGCCTAATAGGGATTACTTCAGTTATTTAGTTGACGGAGAGGGAAGTGCAATCCTTATAGGTAATGATGCTAGTTGTAGAGCCACGGAGAAGGTACAGTGCAGATTAGTATGTTTGACGGAGTGATATGCTCTTTGATAGGTGTTTGGTATGTTTCGGGTCTTTGGAAGTCCTTGATTTCTTTGGGGCAGTTAGCATCCATGGGGTGTGAGGTCACTTTAGAGAAAGATGGTTTGAAGGTTTTGAGGGGTGCTCTTGTTCTTATGAAGGGAGATGTGCTCCGGAATCTGTATTTTCTTAAGGGGACCGTAGTTCTTGGAGAGCCGTGTGTTGGAGTTGATAGTTCTCGTGCTTTGGATGCCAGTAGACTTTGGCAACTCAGGTTGGGTCATATTTTTTAGAATGACTTAGAGTTTCTTCATGGATGGAAGATGATTAAAGGTGACTTCGACAAGTTGGATTTCGTCTAGGAGTGTGTGTTAGGTAAGCAGACTAAAGTATCCTTTGGAGTTGGACTCTATAGATCAAAGAGGATACTTGATTATGTGCATACAGATGTTTAGGGACCAGTTGCTACTGCTTCCATTAGGGGATCAAAGTATTTTATCTCTTTTATTGTTGATTGTTCTCAAAAAGTTTGGGTGTATGTGATGAAGGCCAAGTCATAATGCATTGAGAAGTTTAAGTCTTGGAAGGTACTTGTTGAGAACCAATCTGGTTCTAAGTTGAAGGTATTAAGATCTGTAAAGGCGGCGAGTTTGTCTCTAGGGAGTTCCTCGACTTTTGTAGATAGCATGGCATTTAGAGAAATTTCACTACACCAGTTGATCTGCAATCCAACGGGGTTGCTGAGAGGATGAATAGGAATTTACTTGAGATGACTCATTGCTTGAGATTGACCGCGGGCTTATCTAAAGGCTTTTGGGCTGAGGCATTATCGACTGCTGCGAATATTATTAATCGGATTATGTGCTCAGTCGTAGATGGGAATATTCCAGAAGAGAAGTGGAAGGTAAAGCCGTGTACCTTGCTTATTTTTGGTTGTCTTATGTATGGTCACCATACAAGTGATGATAAGTTGGAGGCTAGAGCATACAAGAGCATCTTTGTGGGATACATAAATTGTATCAAAGGGTATTGTATTTGGAACCCTGTTGATAGGAAGATTTTTCATTCCATATATGTTTCTGATGAGTCGGCAATGTTCAATCCTAAGAAAGACTTACCTACCATATCAGATGTTTCTGATAGGCCTAAGGAGATGGAAGAGGATCCTATTTTATAGCCGAGTAGTAGAGTTGTTGATGTTGTTGAGAGTGAGATAGATGTAGCTGATGTGACGTCAGAGAGTAGTCCAAAGGGATAGGAAGCCTGGACTTTTTCGGCTCACCCAAAAACAATTTATTCTGAAAGTGCTTGCTTGGTCTAGCATGGAAGGAGCAAAGACAATTAGTACACTCATGCCTTTGCATATACAGCTTTCTAGTAGAGGCTCTCTGATCTCGAAGAAGGACAAGGCTTATATGGAGAAGGTTCCATATGCGAGTGTAGTTGGTAGTCTGATGTATACCAAGGTGTAACATCCTGATATTTTCAACCATTCGCATCCACACATGCCAGATTTGAATTGTCAAAATACCAGATTGTTAATTTTTGTTTAACAAAACACAACATATACAGTAAATAAAATAATCACAGAATCACAGATATAGAGTAATGTAACAATAAGCAGCGGAAACAAATGAATAGTAGTTCATGAAGTTACTATATATAAACAGAGTTAAACAAGATACAATAGAAGTCTCGAATATAATAGTCAAATACAAAAATATGAATACATCACTGGAATCAACTGAATAACTACAAGCTGAATAGATAGATGGATCTTCAAACGAAGCTCCGAATCCAAAAGTGAGTCTCAAATGTTGTATCACTCAGTCTAACACGAGCGTAAAGCAAAACACAAAACACTAGAGTCGGGATTAACATTCTTATATCAATAAATCCAACTCAAGTGAAATATCAACTGAAATACAAGTAACTCAAAGGATGTTGGGATAACCATCCTCTAAGGATCCGTTAAACTATCTACTATGTAGTAATATACGTTATTATAATAATGTCTATAGTAAAGTATACTATTTAAAAATAACGTTAAGGTTTTACATTTTCCACCTTAATACATTTTATAGTGCCAATAGTCTATATAGTAACGTAATACCTCCAGATCGGGAGGCTACCAGAGGATACTCCATAGGTACGACACAAAACAAACTCATATAAGGTGTGTTAGGGTAGGTGACATGGCACAACTAGGCAATGCCAGGGTAGACATACCGATTGCACTTCCGGGCTGGGGGTAATGCATAGCAGCCACTACCGCCCACCTCGAGCCACACTCCTAAAAAAATCAAAGATGCGCACCAAATCAATCACAAAGTAATAGAATGGCATATGAAGGAGTGTGTCTGATCAGAGGAGCTACCCCACTTGATCTGTCGATTGCTCCTATTTTAGCCACCTTATGCCAACTCACGGGAGTTAGGTCCATGTATATACCTCATATAGTATTGTCGGCACCATCCTACTTCATTCTGGAATCTCCACCGCGTACACAGTTGTTAAAGTGATACTCGGTATTGGCAGAGAGTATGACAATATCCAATCCCGGTCTCTTTAACAACCAATCGTTATTATAACACCACGGTCATTTCAAAATAGTTTATACTTCAAAACCAAAATACCATTGCCATTTCAAAACCATATTAATATGATATCAATTCCATTTCAAAACCAAATACAATATCATTTCCATTTCAAATATATCCTTTTTCAAAATCATAGCACTTTCAAAGTTATAACATTTTCGGAACCAAACACTGAAAATCATAACACTTTCAAAACATAATACTTTGAAATTCATAACTTTGAAAACATCACTTCCACCACTTAAACAGTTTAGGTATTAAAATAGTATATATAATAAAATAGTTTATAAAGTAAAATAGTTTATATAAAAGAGTTATAAGTTAAAATAGTTTATATTAAAATAGTTAGTACATTAAAATAGTTTATTTTAAGAATATTTTATATTAAAAATGATTTATATTAAAATAATTTATAAAGTAAAATATAAAATAGTTTTAAATATAATTTAAAAATACTTTATATAATTATATAATTTTCTCAAATTTCACAAACCGATTCCAAATCAACTCGAATTCCAAAAATTCAAATTTAGTCAAATCTCAAATCATCAATTTCAATTTATTGCAGTTTCTCAACAAATCATTTCAAATTATATCGATTATAAATGCATATTTTTAACCACAAAATAAACCATTTCAATTTCAATATTTTCAAAGCTTTAAATATTCAAACATTTCAAAACTAGATTTGATAATTCCATATATATATATATATATGTATGTATATATATATATATCAAATTCACTTTACTATTGTTTATTTTGAAATATTTACTTAATCATTCAAATAACATTTAAATAAAACTTTAAATTTAAATAAAACTAAATAATCCATTTCAATTTATGTAAATTTTGAAATATTCATTTAAATCATTTTTAATCAAAAAAATCAAGTTATAAAATCATATCTTTAAAATCCCAAATCTAATAAATTTCAAATCAAACTTTTTGAGTATAATTGTTAAATAAATTCAATTTCAAAACCATGGAAATAATTTCAAATATATATATATATTGACCAACTGTGTCTGTATATAATGTTCTATCCTATGGTCAAGTGATACGGATATTTATCATTTCAGTCTGCAATTTAAATATATACAGGAATATATCATTTCAACCCACAATCCCAAATTCAATTCAATGAAAATCGCTTGGGTTTATCATTTTAACCCATAATGATTTTCTTCTATTCTACAGATCGTTCGAGTATGTATCATTTCAACCCATATGGAATTCTATGCTAATAGGGAACTTGCAGAGTGATAACAGATATGATAATAATATAACAAGCATATAATATCAACATAAATAACAGATAATGGTGTCAGATGTCATAGGTGAACACATACAGATAACAGCATATATATCACTGTAAATAACTAACAACAGCATATTTCAATTGTCGTTTCAATTGAAATCAGATTTAATAAATATGTTAATCGTGAGTTATTGATCACCTTTCGAGGCTATAGATGATAGACAATGAAATTGAGTTATGAATGCCAGCATGACTTCCAAAGCTAAGCTATATTGGCATGAATTTGACGGACAAAGCTGATAGATAGGAATCAATGAGAAAAATCAATTAGTTTGATAGAAGCAGAAAATATACACATATATTATTATTTGCTTGAAATCAATATTTAAATTTTACCACCTATAAAATAAAATTTATATATATATATATATATATATATATATATATATATATTTGGGAACCAAAGTCAAGTAAACTATATATATATAGACTGATATATAAACATATATATATATATATAAACTCACATGACTATTATGTTTTTTAAATATAAAATTAAAAAGTATAAATTTATCAAAATAAAGCATCTTCACATTATTGAAATCCATATATATAAACCAATGTACATGTACTTTAGAACCCCAAAGTAAATAAAAGATTCAGTCATTATTATATCCAGACTGACATTGATATATACACATTTTAAAATCAACGACCAACAACCCGGTATCAACACTAATATGTATATTCAATTTTATATAGCAGATATGTAAACTACAACCAAAAAATGCTTATATATTTATATGTATAGCTTATATATGAAAGTTTGTATTGTCACATTCATAAACAAAT
Source organism: Allium cepa (assembly GCA_030765085.1). Classification (NCBI taxonomy): domain Eukaryota; kingdom Viridiplantae; phylum Streptophyta; class Magnoliopsida; order Asparagales; family Amaryllidaceae; genus Allium; species Allium cepa. Next base: position 248,334,159 of record CM060940.1, on the reverse strand, counting down.
ATGTATATACTTTATATAACCGAACATATATAACTACAAACATATATAAACCTTTATACTTTTTAATTTTTTTAAGACCAGTCCTTATATCAAAATCAGTATAACACATATATGAATATATATATATATATATATATTTAAAAATATTATATATGCGAACAAACAATTTTTATATAACTCAAAGGTTTTGCATATATGAGTAATAAGTTACACACACATATATATATATATATACATTACATATATAAACAGCAGCAGAAATATATATATATATAGAACTTTTACAAACACTACATTTTTCCATTGAGAAGCCTGTTAACATAAGTTTATATACATATGAATTTATATAAACTTTTATAACTTTATATACTTCAAAATATATAAACTAAACTATATAACAAACATTATAACTTACATATAAACAACAGTACCCATATATACAAACATCTATACCACCGCAAACTATTCTTTTAGAAACCATATTTATTTCCTTTCTAGTAGAATATAAAAAAAGCATGTATACTTGTAATATAAAATATACATAAAATACCTTAATATATATTAACGAAGAAACTCAGCCAGATGGGTAGGAGAGCCGATAGTCGACCGAGACTTGATGGTGTGGATGAGAAGCACGAGGCGAAGGCAGTGACAAGGCAAAGTCTGGGAAGAGGGTCGACCCGCTACCATGCTATGGTGGTGCGAACAGTGGGTTGGTGGTTCGTCTACTTTGAGGTGGGTTGCTGTCATGTGTGATGAAGTGGAGAGAACGGTAGGGTGGTTCGGGGAAGAAGTGGAGGTTGTAGGCCGGAGTGGGAGGCAAGGAGGAGGGCCGATGAATTGATTGATGATGATAATCAGGAGATGGATGAGCATAAAGATCGGTTTAGATGGCATAAAAAGGGAAGAGGAACCGTGCCCACTAACTTCAATAATATAAACATATTAGTTTATAATTTTGTCTTTTCAATAGAAATTGGATAGGAAGTAAATGAACCAGAGGATAGAAAGTGAATGAATTCATGAAAAAAAATCAACTAGGGAATAGCAAGAGATTGGCACAAATTAAAGGAGTTAATAAAAGCTCGGTTGTTTAGTTTCAACAGTGGATAACTGAATGGAAACAAGGAAGCCCAACAGTTGAAAATTGGGTACCGGTGCGATTATCGGTTTATTGGTTTCACTTGGTGCCCGAAGTCGGAACACAAAAGTGAATATAATATGAAATTAGCACGACGAGACGATCAAAACGGTATACAGATATCAGTGGTATGACCATCCCATCAAAAGTCGATATCCGGTACCGAAAATGCTGCTATTTTGCCGAAAATAAGATAGACAGAGCAATACAGTCAAAATTTGGAGAAACGGAAGATGACGTCACGCTCAAAAGATGATTTACAAATTTTTTGTATAAAAATATTTAGGTTTGGAGAACATTTTATTATCATCAATTTTTAGCTGATTCGAATTTGAATAAAATTATACAATAAAATTTATTGTCATTTTATCTGATGAAAATTTACCATTTTCCATGTTAAAGTAGATGTATTCCAAATATTAATTTCTTTTTCAAATTCAAATATTTAAAATTTCACAAAAATTCAGTTAAATATATTTTTAAAACCATTAAAATTTACATGTCGTTACACATGGTTTGCACTAGGCTTGACATTGCATAGGTAGTTAGATTGGTGAGTAGATTCATGTCAAATCCAAGAAAGATGCATTGGGAGGCAGTGGAATATATATTTTCAGATATCCTAGAGGGACTCCAGACAATGGGCTTGTCTTTGGTCGCAGATATTGAGATTTCAACTTGGTTGGATTTTGTGATTCTGACTATGCCGGTGATAGAGATTGAAGGAAGTCAACCTTAGGTTATGTGTTCACCATTGGTGGGACAACTATTAGTTGGAGAGTGAGATTGCATCACAAGTACCCCCACATCCTGGGCCATCGCAAGGAAAACTATAACTGAAATCCTTTTTATCTGGCATTAATTTAGAACCTCGCTCCTCGTTGCTGCCATCGGCCATCCTCCTTGTCGTACACGTGGTCAAAGCTCGGTGGGCGGCACGAGTGCGATTGTGACTTTGTCTACTACAGAGGTGGAGCTTGTAGTTGCAATTGAAGCGGCTAAGGAGGCGCTTTACTTGAAGCGTTTGTTGTGTGACTTGGGCTTCATATATAAAGGTATAGAAGTGAATTGTGATAGCCAAAATGCAGCTCACTTAGCTAAAAATATTGCTTTCAGCTCAAGGACGAAGCATATTGAGTTGAGAAAATCCTTTCTTGCCTCTATGGATGAAGAGAAGCTTGTATGTCTTAGAAGATTCACACAGAGGAGAATGCAGCAGATATGTTTGTCAAGTCATTGACCATTGCAAAAGTTCGAGCATTGCTCGAACATGATTCGTTTGATGAAGTGCTAGGTGCCACACGGTGGCACGGGGGAGAGTAAGTTGATAGATGGAGACATTTGTTTTCATTGTGTAGATTGATAGGTCCTACTTGAAGAGGGTGCTTTCAACACTTTGTTGGCGGGTGATGGCCTTGCCGAAGTTCATGGACAAAGTATAATGGGTGATGGCTATGCCGAAGCTCATTGAGAAAGTATCTGTGGTGTCTTATCCAAAAGCTACGTGGAGTAAGAGGATGTAGGTGGAGTTGATAGGCTTGTGGAGAAATATACTATCAAGGTGGAGATTGTAAGAATTTTGCGGGAAATTATAGTATCAAGGTGGAGATTGTAAGATTTGGTGATTTAATATTTCCAATTGCAGAAATTTGTATTTCCAATTGCAGAAGATTTGAATTTTTGAGATAATTACTCAAATATATATTGCCTTTCTTATAGCATTAAAGAGAATAATAAATTACTTACATGAGAAGAAGAATTATTTTGGGAGATTGAGGTAATTCAATTAGTTTCCTAATTAGCTGATTAAAGAAGGAATCTTATCAGGTGCGTGTAAATTATTTTTCTACAAGGATGGATTTTTTTTTCTTAAGGCAATCTTGAGGGATTTTTTCCCAACATTATGTTCTTTCCATGTGCGATAAGTTAGTGTTATTGTAATGATGCTTGCATAATCTATCGCTTCTTATTTAGAGCTAAAAGTTTTTATTATGTGTTTCGCTGCTTCCTTTAATGTCGTGATGTTGCTTTACTATAGCCTCAATTTATTTTTTGCTACATTCCATAAATTTTGAGAATATATGCATTTAATAAATAGATGTTCGCTGGATTTTAGAAATATTTCACATAGAGGACATCATATTACATTTGTTTTTCCCCACTTGTTTGTTCTGTTCCTTTTTTGATAACTTATTGTTGATTGTAAAGAAAGCGTAGAATACCATTTAAGACAATTAGCTTTATTCTAGATGCACTCATGTCGGTCTACTACTTGATGTTTGTTTCTGATAAGTTCCAAAGTTTTTTTAAATGGAAAATTTTCATTGTTGCTAGCTAACAATTCCCAATAGTCCATGTCTGCACTAATGACTATTGGTAGTTTGCTGATTTTATCCTTGTGTGGATTAGTTGTTGGGTGTAGCCATGGTTGTCATTCATCATCATTGACAACAATTGAAACTATGGCATTATCACAAAATTAGCAAAATATTCCATCCCAATTTGTTTATAAAAGGTTCTTGTTTATATTAGGGGTCAAACCATAAACTAGTTTCACTTCCTGTTTTGAAATGTCTTTTCAAAATTCGTTTGGGGTTTTTAGGCTCAAGGAAAAAGTTAGAAAAAAACTAGTTTCGAGGAAAAAAAGTTTTTTTTTTAGGCTGAAGGACACTTTTTAGTATAAATCACAAAATGATAGTTGTGACTGTCATTTTCAGTTCACATCAAAAAGTGTCCTTCAAACTAAAAAGCAAACTTGTTGTCTCCGAGACTAATTTTTTTTTCAACTTCTTTCTTGTGCCTATTTACCTGAATTCGTTTTCCCATATCTTTAAAATTTAAAATTTGCTTCTAAGCATTGGATTGGTTCGTTACTAACATGGAGTTTCAAATTTTGGCCTTCTAAAGATATTTATTTTTCATCCACCTTGCCCGCATTGACTCGCTATCCAAAAATCTCCAAAATAGTTGCAAATGGAAAGTCTGGCCTAAGTCTGCAATGTTACGGATCCCAATCTCTCCTCCTCTCTTAAACCTACATAATTTTTTTAGGACATTTTGAGATGATTTCCTCTCTAAATAAATTCTGCACATCTTCTCTCTATTTTTTTTATTGATGCTACAGGAATATGATAAGTATGAAGCCAGTATAAAATGATTGCATATGTAATTGTCTTTATTAGTTCTGCTCTGCCTGCTATGGATAGTATTTTACTTGACCATGTTTCCATCTTTTCTTGTATTTTTTTCAATCAGCACTACACGGTCACTATCTGTAATCTGATTTACGGATAGTGGTAACCCAAATATTTGATTGGTAATGCTCCTTTTCATATGTTTAAGGTTTGCAGCACTTCTTTTATGTTTCTGCTGCTAAAGTGCACTTTACTATTAAATTCATTTATTTTTAATCCTGCGTACTTACTTAAACACTCAAAAACACATGTATTCTCATAAGCATTAAAATAATTTTCATTTATAAACAGCATCACATCATCAACATAAATTAAATGTGTAATATGTGGTTGTATTTTATTTATTGGATTTATAGTGCCTTTCAACACCTCTATGTCAAATACAATTGTAATATACTTCATTACCATTGTAAATAGACAAGGTGATAGTGGATCGCCTTGCCTTTCTCTATTACTTTGAATAAACCCAACATGTTTCCCTTGAGTTAATATTGAGAAAGCAGGTGTGTTAACGCATTCATATATTAGTCATAAAATTTCTTGAGGAAGCCCATACTTATTATCATAGTATGATGTATAAACTTTATATTTACTCCATATGTTTTTTTGTAGATCTATTTCCAAATAGACATTGTCCCTTTATTACTATTAAAAATTTCTCACCAGTACATGTGCTAATAAAGAATTTTCATATATCAATCTTTTTGGCGTACGTGCACTTTGGTTTTCAAAAATTAAAAAAGGTAAAAAAAAATCTTTTATTCTATTACTCAATACCACTGCAATGATTTTATAAATAAAATTGCAGTATGATATTGGTATATAATCCACTAAGTTCGAAGGATTTTTTTTTGGATTAAAGTAATGAATGTATGATTTATACTTTTAAGTATTTTCCTTTATTAAGAAATTGTTTACTACTTTTAAGATCCCGTCTTTGATTTTACCCCAATTTGCTTTATAAAATTTGGCCTTAAAACCATCTGGCCGTGGACTCTTATTATCTCCAACGTTGAAAATACTAAATTTAGTTTCATTTTCTTGTATGGGTGATAATAAAATTTTGTGAAGCCCCACCTCTATACCCACGCTAGCCAAGAACACTACGGTGTAGTGCTGTCAACTAGCACGGAGAATAAGGCTGTTGAGGAGCGACCATCCATGTGATTGCTTATCACACGGTGGCTATAAATAATCTTCGTAAACAAACATAGAAATAAGCATAACACAAATTAGTCGCAGACATCCATATCACAGAGGCGGAAGAAGATATGAATATATAACTAGCACATGAAAGTGTACATCGGAGTAGTGGTCAAAAAGATCCACAATAATACAAAAGAATAGCAACACGTGCTATGCAAAAGAATACAACTATGAGTCTATGTCTCAAGTGTATACAACAAAAAAACTGCTAATCTAAATAGTTAGCCAAAAGTAAGAGTAGCAAATCCCGGGAAGAATTCAAGCAGAAGCACCTGTAACATCTCGGTCTGACCCGAGTATTATTTAAGAAAAGAATAAACGGATCAGTCTAGCTATAAATATCAGATGACATGGTATAAAATAAAAGATATGGCATAAACATAAAATATCCATACTGACATGCTACTATAAGTATGCAAACGATGATCAACAGAAGATCAATCAATAAGAGATAAATCGATATCACAAGAATCTTCTCAAAGATCCAAAGAGGGCATCATACCCTAAACTTGTACTCATAACAAGTCAATGACCTAAATTCCATAAATCAACACAAGAAATCCAGAAATCACAGAAAAAGGGAAAGAGGCCTATCACATGACGGTCCGAAGACCATGGGGCGCTACCCCATATGTGTGAGTTGAAATCACACAGATGAGGTCTAGACTAACCAAAAATCAAAAAGGTATGTGTGAGTGAAATTACACAAGTGGTGTCTAGTCTAACCTAGAAAACAAAAACGTATGTGTGAGTGAAATCACACAAGTGGTATCTAGACTAACCAAAAAGGTAAAAGGTATATGTGAATGAAATCACACAAGTGGTGTCTAGTCTAACCAAGCAAACAAGAGACATCGCACAACTGCTAGTCTAAATCATAAGAATGATCGTCATGATCAACGAGAAGTGTCAATTACACTAAGCTAGTAAATATGAAAGTTCAGCTTCATGTCCCATAACCACTTGCTTAACTTAAATATTTACGAACAAACTGTAAATCTTCACTAGAAAATTGTCACAAGAGGTTCAATCGAACAAGTCCAAGAATTAACCGATGAAGCAAACGCAAGCATTTCATACCACTTGTTTTACTAGGCCGTTTAATTAGATTTCTCATCCGAGTGAGGTAGAGATTTGTATATACTAGTAGATTGGAAAACGGGTTAAAAAAAGAGCTTTGGTATTGATAATAGAGTTAAAATTGTTTTGATGAAAGAGTTTTGATGTTTACTACTAGTATTGAAACCTTTATTTTATTAAAGTGACAAATCACAAAAACTTCACGTTCAAACACGTGAATGAAATCCAAGGAAATCAGCTCAAAATGCACCTTTCATCTAAGATCCTCTACGGAGGGGGGGTCCAGGGGGGGTGGCAACCCCCCAAGGTGGGGGTGCGGGGGCAACGCCACCGCTACGAGGTTCGACCTGCCCAGTCAGGTCGCGGGGGTCCGGGGGCAGCGCCCCCGGCGGGGTGCGGGGCAGCGCCCCGACCAAAACGGTATGACCTAGTGAAGACCTAAGGAAGGATAGGATCGTGCGACTTAAAGGGTTTCGACCTAAAGAGTCACGACCTAAAGGAGTTAAAGTAGGTCGGAACGTTGCGACCTAAAGGGGGCGACCTAACAAGGATAGCCCAGCGACCTAACAATAGCACAGGTCAAGCGACCTAACGTTTTAAGGCCGAGTGACCTAATTAAACTCGCGACTTAATGGTGTGAAAGGCGTGCGACCTAAAGTGTTACGACCTAAGGGTCGAGCGACTTAGTGGAACAAGGTCATACGACCTAATACTTGTAGTAGGGTTGGACGACCTAACGGAGTAAACTGTCGAGCGACCTAACAGGTTATAGGTCATGCGACCTAGTGGATTAACGGCCTAACGACCTAAGGGTTATAGGCCGAACGACCTAACGGATTATAGGTCCAACGACCTAGCGGGTTAGAAGGTCATGCGACCTAAAAATGGAAGGCAAGGCCGAGCGACTTAAAGAACCAAGGCCACACGAGTTAAGGCCTAACGACCTAACGACCTACGACCTAGAGTCCCGCGACTTACGACCTAAGGAGCCACAGCCGAGCAACCTAAGGCTGTATAGGGGATTTAAGGCCAGAAACGACCTAAGTGTTAGCGACCTAACGACCTAAAAGCCCACGACCTACGACCTAAGAGCCACACGACCTACGACCTAATTTCGAGTGCTGAGCGACCTAACGTTGTAGGCCATTTTAAGGTCGGAAACGAGCTATTTTGAGGCCGAGACTTTTCCACGCGAACGACTTAGCATAGGCAGAATGACCTAAGTGCAGAATTTCACCAAAAACACTAAAAATTGGAGTTTTCGCCAATTCGATTCAAACCAAATGCAAATGTGCATGCAAAAGTGATAGGGAATCATTCCCAACAGTCCAATATAGTTATAGACTAGAATTGTGAGATAAAAATCTCACCTTTGCACTAAAATTTATGAAGATGAAGCTTGAAAGCAAGGAGAAGCAATCTAAAGCTTGAATCCAATATCTTCTACTTGAATTTGGAGTTGAATGTTGGAGTTGCAATTGAATTTGAGTTTGGAGTTTTAATTTCCTGTTCTCTTCACCATTAATGCCAAAGCTTGGGTTAGTTAGGAAATTTATGAAGAGTGAGGAGAAGGGGGTTGGAATTTGGGCTTAATAGGCTAAACTAACCCAAAGTCCAAAGCGAGAAAAGTTAGTGAAATTTCACTAACTCCAAACCTATCGATGTTTATACTTAAAAAAGTTGTAAACGGCATTTCGAACTCAATGGAAGCGGTCTCGAGTCCTAATTTGACCGTTTGCAAAAAGTAGCCTTTCGGACCAAAATCCGATTAACGATTTAATATTTGAATAAAATATTTAAATATAAACTCGAAAAATATGCGGGTTGTTACAAATTTTTTTTGCATTCAAATTTAACCGTGTTCTACATGTTAGTTTTGGAATTTGAACATTTATCACCTTAGTATTATGTCGTTCTTTGAAATATTTAACTGCTTTTGTAGCTATATAATTAAAATTGTTAGTAGAATTTCCTTCATTATCAAATATATTTCCAATGATATTAATGTGTTTTCTACAATTCATTTTTGCATTAAAAAATACAGTCATCCCCTTATGTTAATCAATCAAATTTTGCTTTATGTTCTAGATTCAACACATTTATGTATATTTCTTTTGATAGTTCATTCTGATTGTTAACAAAATTTTGAGTACTATCTATATCTTTGGGACCATCATCTATTGAGTCTAGAAAAAATTTCCCGTCTTTTCTTAATTCAATAATGTACCCTTTAGCTAAACTCTTACCTTTTTTCTAGTTTTTAAGGCACTACATTATGTTTTTCAAAAAATTATTAAATTGAAACTATTTAGTTCCTTTACATGGAAATTTTAAGCATTTTTCAAACATTTTGTTATAATTTTTATCTAGAATCCACCCATTTTTAAATATAAAAGGAATTCCTCTATTTTCATTTCAATTTCTTCATTTTGAAATAACTTATTAAAATGGGGGTATGATCACTAGTATTTTGTTCCAAAGAATTACAAATTAGTTTTGGAAATTTAGCAAAAAATTCTTTGTTTATTAGTATTCTATCTTACAATGTATATTTTGCCTAAAACAAATCTCCAAGTATATTTATTTCCACTTATTACTAATTCTATTAGACCTGTCTCAATTAGGATTTGTTAACTTTATCTAATTTACTTTGTGGTATACTATTACCCCTACTTTTCTCATGTATATGCATCACGGTATTAAAATTGGCCATTATTAACCATGGTTTTATATATATTTTTAAGTTTATTCCATAGTTCTTCCTTCTCTTTCTCAAAGTTACATCCATATATACTTGTTATTTGTAATGGTATCCTTCCCATATTATTAAAATTACTATCTATAAATTGAATTTTTTTTTACTATATAATTATTTGTCCAAATGTCTAAATCCCATAAAAAAATTCTACTTTTGTCCCCGCGTTCATTATTATATATATTTTTTCAGTTCTTAGGTAGGTTACAATAGAATCTTTCAATATTTAAATCATTCATTTTGTTTTCATTAGGGCTAATATAGTAGGTTTGTTTCCTCTTAGTAAGTCAAAAATATCAGTTTCCTTGATGGGGAATTCATTCAACTAACATTCCATGCAATTATAGACATTATATATAAAATGTATTACAAGGATGTTCTAGTTCTCATACATGACCCTGAAGTACTTCTACTCTTGTTTCATGTTGTTCTCTTAATTATTAGCTTAGTTGTTAGCTCATCCCATTCTGGATTGTATGCAACATACTTTTGCTTAAAACTTGCTTTCTCTTTGACATTACCTTTAACCCCTCTACTTCTTGTATTTTCCAGTGAATTGTTTTCTTTCTGGTCTGAATTGTGGGGCAATGAGTTGATGCTTACCCTATCCTTAGATTCTACATCATTTTCAGCCTGAGGAACGATCTTCATTATCTCTGCTTTATCATCACTATCAGTTGCATATATTTCATCATCTTCTTCATTTATGTCTGTACAATCTATGTCTGTAATTAAACATGGATTTAGAACCTGGGGGTTTCTAGATTCAAAGACTTGTATAATGTTTTTAACCCCTTTTGTTATGCTTCATATATTACTAATTGATTTTCTTGATGTTTTTCTTGGTGGTTCTTTTCAACATGTTGCATTTCTTCTTCAACTATGACATAAGCATTTTCTCATAGAGTTACTATGCTTTAGAATTGCCTTGTTTTTATTACTGCCCATATGATTATTTAAACTCAGTTGTGATATCTTCTTGATTGAACTGACAGTTGGTTTTTTCAACATATAGCTTCGGCCGGTTTCCTGATAGCATTAAGTATTGATTAGTCCCCCACCACTACTTTTATGACTATTTTTTGCAGTTTCTTGATTATCTTGCTTACCATTCTCTGGTATCCAAGCCTTTTCTGTATTGCACTATTCTTTTGTGTGCCCAAAACACATGAAAACTTCACATTTTTGAGGAATCCATTCATATTCCACTTTTTGAGTAATGCTTTCGCTATTATACATTTTCAAATGTATCTTTTTTGGCAATTCTGACTCTACGGTCACCTCCACTAGAATTCGAGCATAATTCAATCTCATCTTCAAGGCTGTGCTATATCTAGTTTTATGCATTTTATTATAATGTTTTCCATTGTGCTAAAAGCCACATTGTCCTAAATTTTTAGATTTACACTGGATAACCTTACATAAATTGGCATTGTTGTTAACAGATCTCCATCAACTTTTAAAGAAGTAGACCACCTTCTCATAATGATGAGTCTGCTGTCATAGAAATATGGTCTATTCTTGGTGATGTTGTTTTTTTTGAAATGGTACTTTATATTCAACAAATCACTCAGAACAACATATCACACATCAATAAACGTTCGAATCACGCTATGCAAGTTTCGAACTTTTAACCTCTAGCATCAAAGCCAGATCACTTAACCACTGGGAGAATGGTGCTTGGTAATATTGTTAATATCTTTAAGTTTTTTGAATTTGATAAGAAAGAATGCAATTTCTCTTGAATACATTTTGAGCTCACCTATTGATTTCCATACTTTTTGAATATATGATTTAAAGTATATAAAGTATGGTTTTGCATTCACAACATAGGCGAACTAAATTGCACCAGTGCTCTTTAGCTCTTTTGCACACATTTTCACTGCTAATACCATATTTCTTGTTTATCTTTATTGGTGGAATGTATTCAAGATTGCATTCATCTTTAGTTGTTTCCTCAACAACATTATCAGCCCAAGTTTTCTTTCCTTGTATGTGATTCAATAAGATGGCCGGTGTATTCCTTTTGGCAAGGTTTTCATCACTTTGCACTCCTTTATTTCATAGATTTGTAGATATATTACTCCTTATACCTGCACTGTTTTTGCTGAAAGGAGTCAATGGCAATTCCGGATTATGCTTCTTGATTCCCTTTTTCTTGCTAGCTTTGCTTTAGACTAACACTTTAGATTAACTGAAAGCCTTCATCATTTATGATGAAACCCCCGACGGCTTTCTGATTTAGTGATCAAGTAGTCTTACAAGATTTGGAATGTCGGGATTTTTTGAGGATCTTTTAAATGGATTTTGATTTTTCTCCATGGTAGGAAGAAAAAACCTAAATTTCGCTAAAGGTATGGGAATTTAATACTAAACATATATCAATTTGAATAATAAAAATTGTTTTTTAGTATCAAATTAATATATATATTATAGTTATTCTTACAAATGATTTAAATTAGAAATAATAATAGTGTTATATATTTACAATCCAGTCCAAACTCAACAGAAGTCCAACCCATGTAAGTAGCGAAAAAGAAATAAACAAGCAACGTGATATAGCCAAAGAAAATGATGTGATTTTTTTGCTTTTCTTGTTTATGTTGCCAAGATGTTTGTGAACCTCTTCAGCCATGAGAAGCTATGATGGATACGATGATTGGGGGAAAAACTTGCTTCAATCTGCTTAAATTCTTCATTCTATTTGAAAAGAATAAAACATTATTATTTTTGCTACAATTCTCTTCGTTTCACATTTTACTCTGTTCTTGCTAAAAATCAATTTTGTTTGATTATTTTAACCTTTACGGTTTGAAACTTTGTTTCTATAAAGATTATGTTCCGGTCAAAGCTGAAATCGATTGAAATGGCCAAAATTCCAATATGCCAAATGTATTCTTGAACCTTTTCTATTACACTTCAATGTTTTTGGCTAAATATCCCTTTAAAGCTATAAGTAACCTGATCTAAGTCCTCCAGTCAGTTTATTATTTGATCTGTTCTTCTTTTCTAAAAAATTAAATGCTAAATTCAACGTTTTCATACAACACAATAGTATAAATAATTAAAATAGCTTATCAATTGATGATCCAAGGGTAGTCAGCATATACACATTTCTAAGAGCTCGTTTCATGAATGCATTTTCGGTGTTAAGTAAAGCTCGCATTAGAAGGTATGTGGATTGAATTTGATAAAGTCACACACAACGAAGCGCACGTATATGAAGGACATGCTGGAGTATCAAAACTTAACATAAAACGGTATGGTTTTAGGTATTGTGACTATTACACAACTTTTTATATATGATTTAATTAGCAATATTAATGTATTAGCTTAGAACTATATAATCGGTTAAGAATCTTGAAATTTTACATAACTATTTAATTTTCCCTGCTATTATTATTAGTCATATATTAATAGAATGAGATCAATCTTGCAGCTAATAATAAATAAATTACGAAACATCACTTATATAAACAGTCAACTTGTAACGACCCAGGATTTTTAGTAATTAAAATTTGAATATTTAATTAATTTTAGATATTAATAAGTGAATTTATAAGTCGAATAAATTTTATTTTGACTAATTGGATTTAATTGAATAATTAAATCAATAATTTAATATGTGAAATTATGGAATTAATTGAAAATTGGGTTAAATATGATTGAAAATGATTTGTAAAATTTTATTTTATCATATTGAAGTTAGAACGATATTTTAGAACTTTTAAAATCGAATTAAAAGTCAATTTGTGAAAATTGAATATTTTAGTATTTAATCGACTAGTGAAAATAGTCAATTTTTGAACAGTCTCAAAATTGGACGAAACTAGTTCCATTGGATCCGTAATAGTTTGTTATTACCGGATTTCAATTTTCGTAGCAATCGAATTTATCGTTTGATCGTGGCAGCTCGAAACGCATCGAAATTGTTTTAATATTAATTTGGCAAGTTAAAATAGCCATTTTTCAAACAGTCTCGGATTTCGACGAAACTAGTTTCATTGGATCCGTAATGTGATATTATTGTATGGTTTCAAATTTCGTGTCAATTGGACTTACCGTTTGTCCAGTGCAAGCTAAAACGCCTAGAAAATCGTTTAAATCGGTTTAATTTAAATTGAACGTTTATAGCCATAACTCGCACAGATGTCCGAATTAGCTTCCGAAACCTGTTCCATTGTGTCCGGAACGCGGGGTAAACCCTAGAGACGCTGGTTACGGCGCGTGAATCGGAGTTCGGAAAATCGAAATGAATAATGTCGTTCGTTTTCCTATAAATAGCCCACCTTCACAAATAAAAAACAAAAAACAAAACCCTAGTTTCTATATGCAGCCGCCACCCCTAAACCTAAGGCCGAAAATTGTTCATCTTCTCCCCTTAATCTCTCTCAATCCATGCAATATTATCAAAAACTTTCTGAAGCAAAGATGAAGAGCATCCCGAGAGCTTCAGATCCATACGGCGATGATGATCATTGGAGCGACGTGGTGGGAGAAATTTGGCCGCAACTTCTTGCCGCTCCTCTTCGTGCGCGCGCATAAGGAGGAGGCCGAACTTCGAGTTGTTCATGGTGAAGGTAGCTCTTGCAATGGGCTTCAATATGGAGGTGGTTTGATGAAGTTTCGTCGAGCGAGGAAGTTGCAAAGTCGAACCCTAGTTTCAATGAGATGGGTTCAAAGCAAGGCCTTTGTCTGTAGATGGAGAACGTGGGAGAGATGAAGGGAAAACACGGCCAGGATGCAAGGGGGAGAGATCCAGTGGCTAGGAATGGTTGTAGGTTTATAATTATATAATTAAGTTGTAAATTATGTATATAAAATCTGTGTAAACTTCAAAAATTCATAACTTTTTCATGCGAGGTCGAAAACGCGCGAAACCAGTTGCGTTGGAATCGTATGGATGAGCACTACGCTATGGACTTGGATTGGAGTCGTTTGGAGTTAGTGAGAATTTCGTGTAAAATTAAACGTCCGTTTAATTTTATTCGAAATAAATCGCTAAAACGAAATTGAAATCAAAGTGAGAACTTCTCACTCAATCGAATCGGTTTCGATTTTATTTTAAATAGTTAGATTTAAAATATTTGAATGCATGTTTGAATGATGATTGTTATCTATTGATTGTTAAAATAGACATTATGCGCCGTTAGTAAGCGGATGTTATTTATTAAAAACATATACCGCGAATATTTCATAAACAGTGAAATTGGTATTATATATAGTAGCAATATATATATATATATATATATATATTGGCATATGTATATATTGGAGTTATTGATTTCCCGCAATTGTATAGCGGATGAGACCCTATTGCGCCGTCTATTAAGCGGATAATATTTTAAATCCCATATACCACGATAATTCCGTACTGGAGCTGAATTGGTATTGTGCTAATGTTTTTGGATACAGGAAAACAGGTTGGAGGGATCCAACTGGATTCATCAACAGTATTTATTTGATTATGGATATTTTGATATTCGTTGATTATCATATCGATATATGATATCGTTGTTGTCGTGATTGATTATTTGGTGTGTAGCATCATTGGGCCAAGATTTTTGGAATTTATCCATTTTAAATAAATAAACGTATAAATATTAATGTTATAAAAAAATTATATTTTTGAGAAATATAGTTAAAAACTGATTTTTGAAAATATGGGGTTAATAATTTTATAAAATAGTTAAAACGGGATTTCTGAATTTATTGTGAAAAGTTTAAATATAGGATTTATAAAATTTAATTATTTTATAAATAAAAACGGTGAAATTATAAAGGGGATTAAAGATGTTTTAAAAGAATAATAGTATAAATTGATTTATATAAGAGATTTATAAATTGATAATTTGTAAATTAAAATATTTGAATTATAAAAACGAGTTTTTATAAGTGTTAGAATGAAGTGAGAATGAATTTCATAAATGAATGAAATTTATAGAATTATAAACGGTGAAGTTATAAATGGAATTTTATAAGCAGTAGGTTTATAAAATTTATAAAGTTATTAAAAGAATGGTTTTGGATAAATAATTGAATCTTATAAGTTATAAGATTTATAATTATGAAGTTCAAAGGAACGATTTTTGCAAACAAATAAATTATAAGTATTTCACTTATAATATGAACTTTTAGTATATCATTGAGATATGAATTGAGATAGGTTAATAAAGGAATTTATAAAAGGAAGTTGTTATAAAATAAATAGAAATGGAATTTATAAACATTGTTTTATAAATTCGCAAACGACTTATTTTGATAAGTAAATTGTTATAACTTATTTATGGAGTTATATTCACGTTTTAGACAGTGAATAATCCTTTAAGATAAAATGTATAGAAATGATGAAATTTGTTAACGTAGTATACTCACGTTTTTGAATAGTGAATAATATGTTAAAGAAATTGTTTTGAATGTGATGTTTTAAATAGAATTAAAACGATCTAACGATGTTTTAAATGTGTTAAGATTCGAAAGCATAGATTTCAACATTCATTGTTGAAATAGACGTTTTCGAGAAATAGAAGGAAATGGTGGACTATAACACTGTTGTTATAGTAAATGATTTCCGAAAGGAAATGTTTTGTATAGTATTGGGATTTGTATATCTATTTTAAATTTTGAATCCCTATACTAGTGATTTTGGGTTGTCGTAACGATGTTTTACGTAACATTCGTTTTGACCCAAATAAATATGTTTGAGAGAATAATTTCCTTAAAGAATGAAATATGTACTTAATCTCGATTTAAGTATATTGAATATTTTCCAAGTGTTGAAAATAAATGGAATTGAGAATTACTTAATAAATAAGTATGGAAATGTTTTTCCAATGGGAAATGAAACGTTTGAGAATTTATCTTTTTGAAGATAAATTGAAAATTGAATAATTTAAATCGTATATCAGTAGATATTGTGAAATATAAATTCACTATGGAATTTATAAAAGAAAGTGGAATTTGTTTAAAAATAAATATTGATTTATTTTGAAGTGTGAAATTATTTATCTTGTAAAGATATTTTTGGGAAATAAATAATTTGGAAAATTATTTGGAATCTGGTGATGTTGTGCATATCCATTGATAGTTCAATAACCGACTATCAATATTTACCTTTGAAAGGTATTTGTTGGGATTTGTTGAATTTGAATGCTACACTTATTTTTAAATTATTGCTCTCATTATTCGGATTACCCATTCCGAATAGTGATACGACGTAATGGATAGCATTGAAGATCGGTGTTGAAGACCCGGTATTTGCGAGAGCGATAGGATGACCTGTCGATTGACTCTGCACCGAGTTGCTCCGGTATAGAGTTCTCCATATGTGATGGGAAATCCGATCAGGATTGTGGATATCCGGATTGCAATGACTTCTTTGTAAGTGCCTTCGGTTCTGTTCGAGCCCGGAACAGACTTGTATGGATTGTATGTCTGACATTACAAGTTGAGATATAAAGCCGATTTCTTTCAAATATATTTCTGTTGGTGGCGGAGAATTTGTTCTCTTAGCTTAACACCCTTCTCTGAGACGTACGAGCTCAGAGGTTATGTAGTTGAATGTTATCAGCGATATATTCCCAATTTGGTAATGTGACATGCTGAGTGTTGCTGTAAATGATCATTGTGTTGATTATTTGTGATAGGATCATTTATTTGATCGTCTATCCTGGTGATCATTTCTATGATCATTTGTTGACCCAAAGCATGGCTTTTGTATAAAGTATGTTTTTGTGGACGTGACTTCGTCGAGCCTCACACCCCGGAATGGTCAAAACAGGAAAGATGCAGCAAGGTTATGAGGGGTAGCGCCCTTTAGGGTATGTGCATTTCCTTCTGGAAAAGGGTGGTATCATGGTATGGAGCCCAGATACTTACTCATGTTGAAAACACTTTATGATTGTGTGAATTGATTACGAGCGCTCGGTTAAAGGTCCCAAAGGACCGGGGGATGGCATATTCGGTCAATTGTTACTCAGTTAGGGGTAACCCGGCCTTGTGTTGGTAGAGATCCGGTTTGGTTCTCGGGGATGTCCTTCCAGAGGCATTCTCATGTGGCAATGGGAAGTTCCTTGGCCTGATCATTCGTTGGAAATCCAATTCCCAATACAAAACTTGTACGGTTTTAGTTGTAGAACCTGCCATTCACTTATGGTGGTCACCACTGTTTGGATGGTAGCTATAGTAGGCATACGATAATGGTCGTATGTTGGCTAAGATTTATATTCTACTTTCGAAAATGAATTTTTCCTACACTATGCACTAGTAATAATATCAAATGTTCTTTTAAATACGTATCAAGCATCTTTGACTATAATAAGGAGAAATCTCCTCCGATTCTGCGTTTTCATGTGTGTGTGTGCGGGAGGCCTTATGGTAGTCTCATTTTTAAAAGCATTGCGAATTGACTTAAAAAAATATTCCTCTATTTTGATTTTAAAGATAAATAAACTGTTTTGAGTTCTCACACCAGTCACATGACTGACTCGGAGTTTATTGTTTTCCTTCCTAAACTCTGGGTGCCCACCAATTTCCACACGGGCAGTCAAGAGTTAGGTTTATCAGGATATTTTGGATATTCTGGAGTTGCTGGAGGCAAGCTGGATGGCATGGCGTATTACTAGTATATAGTATTTCTTTTTCCGCTGCACTATTTGTTATTTGTTGTTGTACATTCTGATGTAATGAAATGTAATGTGATGTAATGTAATAACTAATATAGTTCTTTGTTTAAAGATTATTCATTTATCTATTATATGTTGTTCCGCTGCGAATTGTGAGATTCTGTTGTTGTTCAGCTGTTTTCTTTCTGTTCCGTTCTATTTTCTTTCCTCTCTATTTTCTATCTCTTTCTCTCTCCTTCTATCCTTTTTATCTTTTCTTTCTTTTTCTAAAACATTGAGAATTCGTATTTCTGTTCATCTTGAATTAATCTATGGAGATTAGTGTATATTCAAGGAGTACGGATTTGCGGGCCTTTACATTTGGTATCAGAGCTTATGGTTAAGCGATAACCATGGTTCTGTTAGGTATTACTCATTAGAGATAGAGTCAGTAGTGCTCTAGAATGAGTTTGAGTGTAATAATAGCTATGAGAGCGTATTTGTTAGTGAATATAAAAAAAAATTGTTTTATATTGTGATGATTGGTTTATTGAGTGGCATATGAACTTTCGTCAGCACGGTCTGTACAACTATGCCGAAGGGGTTTATAAACACATGAATAGAACAATTCGACACAATATTGTTTTAAAATTGGGTAAATGAAATAATTTTGCCTTGATTATATTTTTATATATAAAGAAATAATTTTTTAGAATTATTAAAGTGTATATAAGTTGATTGTTTAGTTGTTTGAATAATCTAAATAAAAGAATAATTGTATAAGCAAAAGAATTATAAGAATGGAAGTATAATTAAAGTGATTTACAATTGAGAAATAAACTTATATATATAAGAAGTGAAACTAATGAATATATTTATGAATATGAGTTATAAATAAAAAATGAATTTAAAGTTAAATGGAAATTTACTTTAGAATTGGAAGCTGAATTGATTTATAAGTGGGAATTTAAGTTATGTAAAACCAAGTGACGTTATTAAATGGAATATAACTTAAGAGATGTTGAATGAAGTTGATATTAGTATCAAAGTAAATTAATAAAGTTAAGTGATAGATATGGACTTAAGTTATGTAAATGAAATTCAACTTTTGTTATTGAATTGAATTAATGGATTGAATGTTAATCAATTGAAAGTGAATAATTGGTATGGAAATAATGAATGTAAGTGTCAATTCATTAAATTCTAATGTTATTGGAAGTTGAATAATTGAATGAAATGAATATAAGCAAAGGAATTTGGTTGTAATTAATATACATTGATTGTTATATGGTTGTTAGTTGATTGATTGTATATAATTCATTAAGTGTTAATGAAATTGAGTTAATGAAATTGGAAGCTAAAGTAATTGGAATTCAATTGGAATTTAAGCGAATCTTAAATAGAATTGAATTTGATTTGGAAGTGAACCAACTTGAATATGAATTAGTGAATATAAACTAATTGAAAATGAATGTTAGTAACATCCACTGTTAATGAATCAAAAGTGATTAAATTGAAAACCTATTTCATTGGATATTAATGAGAATATGAATGAATATTTATTGGTTATGAATGCTTGTTGGATGCTAGTTGGTTGATGTTTGCATTTGTTGTTTAGCAGCATTTGCTATGTTGGCATATATAGTTATTATGTTGCTATATGTTGTATATCGATACTATTGTCTATATACATGTTTCTCATCTATTTTTTTGAGTGTTTAGTAGGTGCGGATCGCGTTTGGTTCGCATTTGGAGCTCGCTTTCGCGCTATATTAGCCGTATATGCTTGCTAATAAAATATAAGGTACATATCTCGGATTACATACCGTACTTTTACAATTTTTTCCCTGCGGGATGCCTCATTACTTGATGAGATGTATATTTGTGATATATATACTGTCATTTATTTTTTCGGATCGAGCCGCGCAAAGGAGACTATGGCGAATTTTTCCGAAAATTTAAGGCGTTAGAAAAAATTTGAGAAAATTGGAAATTTTTGAAAACTTAAACTTTGATTTTGGAAATTGAAAGTTAAACAATAGTAGTTGTTTTTGAAAGTATAACTAAGTATGATTTGGAAAACTTAGTAAAGTTATTATAAGAAGTTTAATTATGAATTTTTGGAAAGTTAATAAATTCTGTAATTTTTCTTACTTAATAATTTCGAGGACGAAATTCTTTTAAGGGGGGAAGATTGTAACGACCCAGGATTTTTAGTAATTAAAATTTGAATATTTAATTAATTTAGATATTAATAAGTGAATTTATAAGTCGAATAAATTTTATTTTGACTAATTGGATTTAATTGAATAATTAAATCAATAATTTAATATGTGAAATTATGGAATTAATTGAAAATTGGGTTAAATATGATTGAAAATGATTTGTAAAATTTTATTTTATCATATTGAAGTTAGAACAATATTTTAGAATTTTTAAAATCGAATTAAAAGTCAATTTGTGAAAATTGAATATTTTAGTTTTTAATCGACCAGTGAAAATAGTCAATTTTCGAACAGTCTCAGAATTGGACGAAACTAGTTCCATTGGATCCGTAATAGTTTGTTATTACCGGATTTCAATTTTCGTAGCAATCGGATTTATCGTTTGATCGTGGCAGCTCGAAACGCATCGAAATTGTTTTAATATTAATTTGGCGAGTTAAAATAGCCATTTTTCAAACAGTCTCGGATTTCGACGAAACCAGTTTCATCAGATCCGTAATGTGATATTATTGTATCGTTTCAAATTTCGTGTCAATTGGATTTACCGTTTGTCCGGTGCAAGCTAAAACGCCTAGAAAATCGTTTAAATCGGTTTAATTTAAATTGAACGTTTATAGCCATAACTCGCACAGATGTCCAAATTAGCTTCCGAAACCTGTTCCATTGTGTCCGAAACGCGGGGTAAATCCTAGAAACGCTAGTTACGGCGCGTGAATCGGAGTTCGGAAAATCGAAATGAATAGCGTCGTTCGTTTTCCTATAAATAGCCCACCTTCACAAATTAAATAAAAAACGAAACCCTAGTTTCTATATGCAGCCGCCACCCCTTAACCTACGGCCGAAAATTGTTCATCTTCTCCCCTCAATCTCTCTCAATCCATGCAATATTATCAAAAACTTTATGAAGCAAAGATGAAGAGCATCCCGAGAGCTTCAGATCCATACGGCGATGATGATCATTGGAGCGACGTGGTGGGAGAAATTTGGCCGCAACTTCTTGCCGTTCCTCTTCGTGCGCGCGCATAAGGAGGAGGCCGAACTTCGAGTTGTTCATGGTGAAGGTAGCTCTTGCAATGGGCTTCAATATGGAGGTGATTTGATGAAGTTTCGTCGAGCGAGGAAGTTGCAAAGTCGAACACTAGTTTCAATGAGATGGGTTCAAAGCACGGCCTTTGTCTGTAGATGGAGAACGTGGGAGAGATGAAGGGAAACACGGCCAGGATGCAAGGGGGAGAGATCCAGTGGCTAGGAATGGTTGTAGGTTTATAATTATATAATTAAGTTGTAAATTATGTATATAAAATTTGTGTAAACTTCAAAAATTCATAACTTTTTCATACGAGGTCGAAAACGCGCGAAACCAGTTGCGTTGGAATCATATAGACGAGCACTACGCTATGGAATTGGATTGGAGTCATTTGGAGTTAGTGAGAATTTCGTGTAAAATTAAACATTTATTCGAAATAAATCGCTAAAACGAAATTGAAATCAAAGTGAGAACTTCTCACTCAATTGAATCGGTTTCGATTTTATTTTAAATAGTTAGATTTAAAATATTTGAATGCATGTTTGAATGATGATTGTTATCTATTGATTGTTAAAATAGACATTATGCGCCGTTAGCAAGCGGATGTTATTTATTAAAAACATATACCGCGAATATTTCATAAACAGTGAAATTGGTATTATATATAGTAGCAATATATATATTGGCATATGTATATATTGGAGTTATTGATTTCCCGCAATTGTATAGCGGATGAGACCCTATTGCGCCGTCTATTAAGCGGATAATATTTTAAATCCCATATACCGCGATAATTCCATACTGGAGCGGAATTGGTATTGTGCTAATGTTTTTGGATGCAGGAAAACAGGTTGGAGGGATCCAACTGGATTCCTCAACAGTATTTATTTGATTATGGATATTTTGATATTCGTTGATTATCATATCGATATATGATATCGTTGTTGTCGTGGTTGACTATTTGGTGTGTAGCATCATTGGGACAAGATTTTTGGAATTTATCCATTTTAAATAAATAAACGTATAAATATTAATGTTATAAAAAATTATATTTTTGAGAAATATAGTTAAAAACTGATTTTTGAAAATATGGGGTTAATAATTTTATAAAATAGTTAAAACGGGATTTCTGAATTTATTGTGAAAAGTTTAAATATAGGATTTATAAAATTTAATTATTTTATAAATAAAAACGGTGAAATTATAAAGGGGATTAAAGATGTTTTAAAAGAATAATAGTATAAACTGATTTATATAAGAGATTTATAAATTGATAATTTGTAAATTAAAATATTTGAATTATAAAAACGAGTTTTTATAAGTGTTAGAATGAAGTGAGAATGAATTTCATAAATGAATGAAATTTATAGAATTATAAACGGTGAAGTTATAAATGGAATTTTATAAGCAGTAGGTTTATAAAATTTATAAAGTTATTAAAAGAATGGTTTTGGATAAATAATTGAATCTTATAAGTTATAAGATTTATAATTATGAAGTTCAAAGGAACGATTTTTGCAAACAAATAAATTATAAGTATTTCACTTATAATATGAACTTTTAGTATATCATTGAGATATGAATTGAGATAGGTTAATAAAGGAATTTATAAAAGGAAGTTGTTATAAAATAAATAGAAATGGAATTTATAAACATTGTTTTATAAATTCGCAAACGACTTATTTAGATAAGTAAATTGTTATAACTTATTCATGGAGTTATATTCACGTTTTAGACAGTGAATAATCCTTTAAGATAAAATGTATAGAAATGATGAAATTTGTTAACGTAGTATACTCACGTTTTTGAATAGTGAATAATATGTTAAAGAAATTGTTTTGAATGTGATGTTTTAAATAGAATTAAAACGATCTAACGATGTTTTAAATGTGTTAAGATTCGAAAGCATAGATTTCAACATTCATTGTTGAAATAGACGTTTTCGAGAAATAGAAGGAAATGGTGGACTATAACACTGTTGTTATAGTAAATGATTTTCGAAAGGAAATGTTTTGTATAGTATTGGGATTTATATATCTATTTTAAATTTCGAATCCCTGTACTAGTGATTTTGGGTTGTCGTAGCGATGTTTTACGTAACATTCGTTTTGACCCAAATAAATATGTTTGAGAGAATAATTTCCTTAAAGAATGAAATATGTACTTAATCTCGATTTAAGTATATTGAATATTTTCCAAGTGTTGAAAATAAATGGAATTGAGAATTACTTAATAAATAAGTATGGAAATGTTTTTCCAATGGGAAATGAAACGTTCGAGAATTTATCTTTTTGAAGATAAATTGAAAAATGAATAATTGAAATCGTATATCAGTAGATATTGTGAAATATAAATTCACTATGGAATTTATAAAAGAAAGTGGAATTTGTTTAAAAATAAATATTGATTTATTTTGAAGTGTGAAATTATTTATCTTGTAAAGATATTTTCGGGAAATAAATAATTTGGAAAATTATTTGGAATCTGGTGATGTTGTGCATATCCATTGATAGTTCAATAACCGACTATCAATATTTACCTTTGAAAGGTATTTGTTGGGATTTGTTGAATTTGAATGCTACACTTATTTTTAAATTATTGCGCTCATTATTCGGATTACCCATTCCGAATAGTGATACGACGTAATGGATAGCATTGAAGATCGGTGTTGAAGACCCGGTATTTGCGAGAGCGATAGGATGACCTGTCGATTGACTCTGCACCGAGTTGCTCCGGTATAGAGTTCTCCATATGTGATGGGAAATCCGATCAGGATTGTGGATATCCGGATTGCAAGGACTTCTTTGTAAGTGCCTTCGATTCTGTTCGAGCCCGGAACAGACTTGTATGGATTGTATGTCTGACATTACAAGTTGAGATATAAAGCCGATTTCTTTCAAATATATTTCTGTTGGTGGCGGAGAATTTGTTCTCTTAGCTTAACACCCTTCTCTGAGACGTACGAGCTCAGAGGTTATGTAGTTGAATGTTATCAGCGATATATTCCCAATTTGGTAATGTGACATGCTGAGTGTTGCTGTACATGATCATTGTGTTGATTATTTGTGATAGGATCATTTATTTGATCGTCTATCCTGGTGATCATTTCTATGATCATTTGTTGACCCAAAGCATGGCTTTTGTATAAAGTATGTTTTTGTGGACGTGACTTCGTCGAGCCTCACACCCCGGAATGGTCAAAACAGGAAAGATGCAGCAAGGTTATGAGGGGTAGCGCCCTTTAGGGTATGTGCATTTCCTTCTGGAAAAGGGTGGTATCATGGTATGGAGCCCAGATACTTACTCATGTTGAAAACACTTTATGATTGTGTGAATTGATTACGAGCGCTCGGTTAAAGGTCCCAAAGGACCAGGGGATGGCATATTCGGTCAGTTGTTACTCAGTTAGGGGTAACCCGGCCTTGTGTTGGTAGAGATCCGGTTTGGTTCTCGGGGATGTCCTTCCAGAGGCATTCTCATGTGGCAATGGGAAGTTCCTTGGCCTGATCATTCGTTGGAAATCCAATTCCCAATACAAAACTTGTACGGTTTTAGTTGTAGAACCTGCCATTCACTTATGGTGGTCACCACTGTTTGGATGGTAGCTATAGTAGGCATACGATAATGGTCGTATGTTGGCTAAGATTTATATTCTACTTTCGAAAATGAATTTTTCCTACACTATGCACTAGTAATAATATCAAATGTTCTTTTAAATACGTATCAAGCATCTTTGACTATAATAAGGAGAAATCTCCTCCGATTCTGCGTTTGCATGTGTGTGTGTGCGGGAGGCCTTATGGTAGTCTCATTTTTAAAAGCATTGCGAATTGACTTAAAAAAATATTCCTCTATTTTGATTTTAAAGATAAATAAACTGTTTTGAGTTCTCACACCACTCACATGACTGACTCGGAGTTTATTGTTTTCCTTCCTAAACTCTGGGTGCCCACCAATTTCCACACGGGCAGTCAAGAGTTAGGTTTATCAGGATATTCTGGAGTTGTTGGAGGCAAGCTGGATGGCATGGCGTATTACTAGTATATAGTATTTCTTTTTCCGCTGCACTATTTGTTGTTTGTTGTTGTACACTCTGATGTAATGAAATGTAATGTGATGTAATGTAATAACTAATATAGTTCTTTGTTTAAAGATTATTCATTTATCTATTATATGTTGTTCCGCTGCGAATTGTGAGATTCTGTTGTTGTTCAGCTGTTTTCTTTCTGTTCCGTTCTATTTTCTTTCCTCTCTATTTTCTATCTCTTTCTCTCTCCTTCTATCCTTTTTCTCTTTTCTTTCTTTTTCTAAAACATTGAGAATTCGTATTTCTGTTCATCTTGAATTAATCTATGGAGATTAGTGTATATTCAAGGAGTACGGATTTGCGGGCCTTTACGCAACTATTTAATGAATATGGCTTAATTTATACTACAATCTTATCGAAACAATAAGTAATAAAATAATGGAACTAAATTAGAAATTACTGATTTGATTCAAGAGAGGCTTGTAGTTGCAATATTCTAAGATAGGATTTCATCCCTATCCCTCTGTTGCAGTTTTAGCATAGTAGACATCCGTCTTGCGAGATTCAACTCTCAATCCAAGGCGTATAAAGATGCCTTGGGCTATGGCAAACTTCAATCTATTTTTCTCTTTTGATTGCGTGAAGAAGAGTGTAAAGAAGAAGAGTAGAATAGTTAAAAGTGTTTTCTTTTTGGAATTTTTGGTATGTGTATATATGCATTCAAGAGGAATGACCATTGGTAAATGACCATTAGAAAACAGTTATGTCTATTCGAAAAATATCTTCCACCAAAATAGTTTTTTCAAAACTGAAATGGCTGCTAGAAAACGGTAATGTCTGTTTGAAAAGGCACTTCCTACCAAAATATACTTTTCAAAAGTTAAAACCTATTTTTCAAACAATACCCCATATTTCTATTCAAACTCTAACATACCTCATAATTGAATAGAAAATATGTTCTTCAAATCATTAGAGAATAATACTTGATATGCATTTGGAGAGATGACATCTGGACTTGAACCTTCCATAGTGAGCACTTATCAGATTTACTTCGCAAAGTGGTGATTTAATATCTTGAACTATTTGCTTTTTATAATAAACCAAAATAACAAGTTTCATGCATACCAAATCTGACACATTTCAATTCATTTGGTTGTGTTCATTTTGGTCCTGAACAGATCATGTCTTCATGAGAGCTTTAGAGAGTGTAGCTATATATCCCTCCTATATGTGACCTTATATCACTCTCATATATGTAATACAAGTTAAGAATATCTAGCCAAAATTCCTTTTAAAGTAGGATATTTGTATTATTAAGAAGAATTATTCACCCTAGTTGTAACACCCCCACCTCTATACCCATACTATCATAGAGTATTATTAGGTAATACTATCTCATAATATGGAGAATGAGACGATATTGGGCTATCACACATAAATATTCCCTTGGGCTAACATGGATACGTATTTCAAAATCATATACTACTCATCTATATGTACTCGGTATCGGCACAAAGCAATAAACACATGCATTTCCAAGATAGAAAAATATACAATATAAAATAAATCACAGAGAACATAGAGTCATCAATGTAGTGATAACATATAATATAAAATATACACTAGTCCAAGTGGGTCTACAAAAATAGTCAAATGCCCACTATTATCAAAAATATACATAACATGTCCTATAGATACATCTCAGCGGCACATGTACACATGTAGTTACAAATATACGAATGATACTCAACCCTATAATATATAACTATCCTCCTCTATGCCCAAAATCAAAAGCTAACCACCTCGTCCTTGAACCTATAGTGTCTCGGACTGACCCAGTTATTATATAAATAAAACACGGGTCTGAATGTCTAGAATGTAGGTTTTAAAAGATAGCAACAACTATATATCTTAATTTTGGCATGCAAACAACTCAATATATGTGCTAGCATACCACATACCATGCACATATCATACCACAAATTGTGCATATATCATCACCCAATCACTAAATAATTAAATAACACATCAAGAACTATAATATCAAAATGATTGAAATATCAAACATATCCAGTTGTCATCGAGACATAAAGTCATCAAGTACCATATGGGCCAGCACATAGCTATGCCCAAGATAACCATATAAAAGATAGGTACATGGTCCAACTCCATGCTCTCAACATCTCTAGCTATCCTCGATAGCGGTATAGTCGATGTGTATGGTGTTACTCAACTTCATGGACTCAGAGAATCATGAGTAATCTAAGAGATTGATAATCAGTTTATGATCTTCTTGACTTTCAACCTCATAGTAATTGTCTTGGCTCTCATCTAATGAAATAATCATACATTCTCTCATACCTCTACTTATCCACTTAACTCTCAGTATCACGGATAGTCATTTGGACTCTTTCTCTTATGTGCACTCAACATCATAAATAGCTATTTTCATATTAGTCTTAACAAATGATCTGATCGGCTCTCACCATATACATAATGATCTCATTTAGGTGAATAAGTATATGTCTATGTCATCTCATCAATACTAAACAAACAAGAGACTAATGGCTTTCAACCTTCTCTAGAAGCGTTCCTCACACGTTCTCAGCGCTACTCCTATAGTCTTTAGTTAACTCGACGGCCATCGTAACCCAATATCCATCAAAAGCAAGACTATGCTGTGCAATGGTTATGACCCTGAAAGTACTCCGATGGTAACAAACTGTTAGCCTATATGATACAGAGGCAGTGCCTCTTTAGCTATGGTTATTAGCCATAAATATCAAAAAGGTGTGTCACGGATTCAGGAAGCAACCCTGCAATCAGACCGCTAGGATAGATACTAGCCTTATCTAGTTTACTCCAAGTCATATAATAGGAGTATACACACAATATATAGACACATTGTAAAGTCCCCATTCTAAGGCTTGAAAATAAGCGCTATTGATGTGATAATCATTTAATAGTATTATTCTCCGATGTTAGAATAAGATCAATCAATAGTATTATTAACGTTAAAGCACAGGAATATGAAATTTTTCCAAAACACAGATTTCACTAATTAACTTCCATATTCATTACATAACCCCAAAATGCTACCTAGCTTCAGATAAAATATAATATTACAAAATACTCCAAGAGCGACATATGAAGGTGCCCCTTTGGTTGATTAGAATTTACTACTAGATAGATACAACCTCTATTATTACATACATTCAGACAAAGTAATAACACAACGGACATAGATAGACTCCTATATAGCTAGCTCTTCCTCTTGCACATCTTCAAAAGTTTTATTCGTCAAACCTAAAACATAGAAAACTTACTCTCGAACTACTCAATTGAGTATCCAAGAGTTAAAGAGGAAAAAACAAAAACTTCAAATCAGACGAAAAGTCTAGTGTGAACAATAATATGCCATCACGATAATAAATATCTAGTGAGACCATGTCGTTGAACGAAACGAGTGTTCCCTACACTAATATCCTCTGATAATATGTCTATCACAATCATACTTCTGCAATCACAATGGTTACATAAATATAAGATAATTAAATGCATGCTGCAAGGTAATCTTGACTAATCTGTCTCAATTTATTAACTGTCCTCCTATGCTTCATAGTTTTTCCAAGGTTACTACAAATTTTTATGGCTGACTTGGACCTATTAAATATATCAAAATTCTCCAGCTTTCATTTAGGAGTAAATTGTATCGTCCATCCGAACACAATCATCCGAGTGGTTAACTGACTGTTTGTCAATCTCAAAGTTTGCTAGGCTCAATATAAACCTAATAGTTGTACAGGCCAACCATTAACCTATCGAAGTGATAATGCTTTCGGTGCGTAAACCTACTTTCATTTTTACCCTTAACAAAGTCCTACGCATCAGAATCATGGACTAATATCAATTAGGGGTTAACGGTTAAAGTATATGACATCACCATGCACCAGCCGCATTATCTGGTTTTCTATTCTCTAATCCATAAATTAGTTTATCCTATTACAATTTACCTAATGGTAATAAGAACAATCATTTCATTGTAAAATTCTAGTGTAAATTCCCTTTTTATTTCCTTGAAAACATAAATCTTTATAATTGACTTGACCCTTGAAATCATACACAAAACAAAGAAAATATAGCCCTTTTAATTTATCCTGATGCGAAGATATACATGCTTTTGTAAAATAGCATTTCAAAATCACTTAGGGTTATCGCACCTCAAAACCTTGGGCTATGAAGCCATATTTAATAAAAATTACTTGAATTGATAAAGTATGGCATTGATATAGTCGCTATAGGATTGTCGCACCCCTCTATGTCAAAACCATATTAAAGCATATGATTTAATAAAGCATAAGGCCATAAGGCCAAAACCATTTATGTCGCATAACATAAATATATAAGCCGTCGAATATAAGCGGCATAGTCTTTGGTTTGCATAGTATAAAGCTTTATAACCTAAAAACATGGGAATGCCGACATTGATGAACTTTGCCATCAATGTTATACAGTCATTATATCGTTTGTGTCAATATAGAAAATAAGTGGCATCATTGTCATTTATATCCATGTCTAAAATAAGGTTTATATGTAGCATTGCTGCCTGTAGTAATAATGCTAAAATTATATATATTTGGCATCATTCCCTTTAATATCAATGTCAAAAATGCGGCATTACTGCCTCTTTATACATAAATAAAAAAGATACGTGACGTCATTGCCATTATAAATATTAAAGCCGATGTAGAGAAATGCGGCATCATAGTAGAAGGAGTTGTATTTGAAAACAAGCGGCATTATTTAAAACTATAGTGAAAACTTGCGGCATTGCTATAGTTGGTATAAAATAGGCAGGATTGTTGCCATAATACCTTTATCTTTAAAGCAATACTTATGGGATTACTATAGCTGATATAAAATATGCAGCATTGATAGCAGCGCCATAGATGGACGTAGGCATTGATTAATAATGTCGTGGCAATCTCGTAGTTAACATAAAATTGTTTTTTCTTAGAAAAGAATAATATATTTTCACCAACTTCAATCCTTTGTCAAATTGCTATTGGATAATAAACTTCTTTATCAAATCCTTTTTAGAAAACTGCTATAGATTATAATTATCATTCCCAAAATAATTTGCAAACCTTTAGTTTTATATTAATATTTTGATATAATTATTAAGCTTTTCTAGCCTAATAAATTCATATAAAATCATAAACACTTTGGAAAAATCCTCAAAAATTAGAATAAATCAAGATTAACATATTCTTTAATATATAAAAATTTCTATGCCAAAAACATTATTTAATTAGTTTTATTAATTAAAACTCAAAATAAATTATTTTCCCCACTTAGGAAATTCATAAAATATTCATGCTTGATTGAAAAATTATGAAATCAAAAACCGACTTCTAAAATAATGTTTCTAACATCATATCTAAATGTCAAGTCATTTTGTTGTCATATAATAGTTTTCATACTTAAACCTATTAACTAATTTCGTAAATAAATCCAAAAGCATATAATCACCAAACATTTATATCATGGTATGATAACACATATGAGATTCGAGTTTAATAATAAAACTGAAAATGAACAATCATACTTGAGATGGATAATCATTATTTACCTTGATTTGATAATGAGAATTGAGATTTAATTTCCCCTAAGCTTAATCTTGATATACTATTTTTTTCTTCACTTGAACTCCTTCGTAATGGCCGTCCTTGGGTGAGTTTATGTTTGTGTGAATATGGATGTAAATAAGCGAGTTAAAAGTGTAAAGGTTATGTTTAGAAAATATGGCCTATTCCCATTTTGCCGTCCACATGAATTCTCCTTCTTCTTTAAGTTATAATCAATCCTATTAACTCTTAATTAAGGCATGACCCATTTTAATTATCAAACCTCATTCTCCTAATCATCATATATTATTTTATTTTATTTATCTAATTATATATTTTAAATAATATTAATCAAAGTTATGGGTGTTACACACACTTGTGGCTCTTAGCCTGCTCACTTTCAGCTCACATCACCATAAATATAATACCCCGTATACACGATCCTATTTGAATGTCATCTACATATTGGATATAGGAAGTAATCGAAAAAATGTAGGCATAGATGTCCCATACAACCTAGTGTTACTCACTCGTTTACTCAATGCTCATAAATTACACTTACATGATATTCTATACTACAAGTCCTAGGAGTAAACGAAAAATATTACTGAATGTCTCATACCAAACTGTATTACTAATCCGTTTACTCAAATTTCTCACAAGCAAGAATTTCACATAAGAATATTCTATATAACAAGTCCAAAGAATAACCAGAGAAATATCATCGAAAGTCCAAACTAAACGGTATTATAACTCCATTTATTTTGGTTCCTCGTTACATGGAAATATAAATCATTCAAAACACAAGATACTACTATTTATTGATTCGAAAGGGGTTTTATCATAATATACATTTTTTCTAAAATTTTCAATGCAATATCCAATTATAAGAAGATAAAATTATAAAATTCTTATTCTTGCCTCATAATCCTTTTATAGTTTTAAAAAATAAATATTTGCAAACTTCTTATTTAATTACAGGAAATCTATGTATTAAACTTCATTCAAAACTATATATTAAACTTCATTCAGTTCCAAATCCCTTAAAATCATTTTAAAAATAATTCATACATTTTAACATTCTTATCTAATTATTGAAAATAATAATAATATAAAATAAGTTATATAATTCATAATTTCCTTTAAACAAAGAATTTAATTAATACACTTTTTCCAGTAAGGATTTCCAATTTGAAATAATTCTCAAAGCCTTGAAATAATATTCCGATGCTAATATAATTTTTAAACTAGAACATTCCCTAAATGTATAAAATACAATTCCACTTTATGAAAATCCTTTTAATATTTCTATAATAACGATAAATAAATAAAATTATCAATATTCAAAATTCACTTATTTAATAAAATATCGAAAATCATCACTTTTCGGAAAATTTCAATTCGATTCTTAAAATTATCCAATTTTTATAGTTCTAATTAATAACCACATTTTTAATTTTAGAAAATCCATTCCAAAATCACAATTTATATTAAAATATTTTATTTTATTCAACGCTTCTAACTTTAATTCACTTACCCTTTTCTGATCAATTTCAAGTGTCATGTCTAACTATTGCAATCATCTACTTGTTTTGCACAACACATAATATTAGTGTGTTCAACCATTAACCAACTTCCATATTGAAAAGTAAATAATACTTTCCAATAAAATTCCAATCAATTCAATCCGTGTCAACAAAATAACCATCAATCATCACAACAATCAAATAAAATCATAGAAGATGGGTCTCGATATAGGTGTGGGTCACAGAGATAACTCACCAAAATGATGCTAAAGTTCCAAACCAGCAACCTCCCTCAGCTCAGCATAATCGCCATCGCGAAGCAACAACCCTTAACTCTAGTTGCACCAGCTTCAGCACCCTAAGCACACACCTCTCGAACAAGTCGTTCATCATCTCATCCACTATCGTCATTGCCTTCTGTTGCAACAAGTGTTTGCATTCTCAACCTTGCAAGCATCACCAGCCACTGATGTCGCACATCCAAGCATTGCCATCCAAAATTAAGCGGACAATTCCTCACAATTGTTCGCAGCTTTCCTCCCTCTAGGTCGCATGAACCTTGGCCATGGCTCCCCACTCGAGTCGCCTCCCGCCACATGCGTGCACAACGTCGCCCCTGGCAATGTAATTTTTTTTTTCGATCAAGGTTTGCATTTTATTTCCTACGTTTTGCTTTTCATTTGGGGCTAAGGATTTGAGATAGAGGAGAAGGGTTTGGGTTATGATGGATGAATATGTTTGGATTAAATGATTAAATAAAAGGAGGAGAGAAAGAATAGCTCCTTCTATTTGTAACTATAGTCTCTTTCTTCATTTTCCAATTAAGTCCTTCAAATAAAATCAATTTCAAATTGCTCCTTAATCGCAAATTAAAATATCTTTTTTTGTACATAAACAATTCAATCATATATTTTAAATATATTTCCAATTTAAATTAATTTACTATGTTTTACATAATATATTTTGATAATTTCAATAAAATATTAAAATTCACTAATTATTTGTTCTGATTGAGTTATTGATTTTGGTAATATTGAATAATATTTTCTTTTCATCTATTTCAGTTGTATAACAATTATTTTCAACATAAAAAATATTTTATTCGATATTAATATAGTATTATTATTTTGAAATGAATTTATTCACTAATTCAATTTATTAAAACAAATTCTTTTACCGGATAATTTTAAACCAATAAAATATATCTTTTCAAAAGTAAAATTATACAAAAATTGAACTTGAATGTTTTATTTTAACTAAAATTATTTATTACAACAGCGCGGAAAGTAGGGTCTTTACAGACCTCCTCTTAACAAAATTGCATCATTGCAATTTCTTATAGGGAAGAATATCATTCTCAACTCATACCCTAGCTTTCACCATACTTCCATCGTTTTTCATCGATGAAACTTCTTTCATTCTCTTTCTAAAAATGAACTCAACACTTTATCATGCTTTCCCTCAAACAAAGACCCAAACTTCGCTTCATCATGTTATCATATGCTATGAATTTATATAGATTCATTTAACAACTATCGATTTTTCGCATACAATATAATTATGTGAAAATTTTCAAAATGTCAATTTTTTTTTGAAAATTTCAACAGAGTTTTCTTTGTACGGAGAGTGTTTTGAAAATTTACAATACATATAATTATATGATATACATCTCCGAAGAGGCATCTCAACAATGAGGCACCTAGAAACAGGGGAAAACTATACAATGTAATATATATCTATTACTAAACACGTAAAAACATACCTTAGATTGCATATTAAGCGAGTTATTTCATTTTATGCAAGCAAAAATGTGCATGTGCCTCAAATCAACTCAAATAGCCATTTAATGTACTCAGGCTTGGCTCAAATAAACCATAAATATACAATATAAGTTAAACCATAAATATACAATATAAATTATAATAAAGCATTGTTCTTATGAAGAGAAATGAACAATGTTCACTTAATATAAGTAAAGTCTGGTCAAGTTTAAAGTGCCAAAAGTACAAAATCTCTCAATGTTATCAAATGTGGAGTAGTAGATTAGTCAAATGGATTTTCAAAAAGCCTTTGGAGTCATGAAAATATGGTGTATGCCAAAAGTTATAGCCATATTATTTAACTCTACCAACTTAGAAAATAGAATTTACATAGCAGGTCCACTACTTTAAATTTGAGTTTTTGCATAGTAAACGTTAAAATTTTGCAAATTCTTAAAAAAAGTTGTTTCTTATTGTCGTAGCTTTCCGATGAGTACAAATCTTTGAAAATGGGTAAGCGATTTGAGCACTAATAGAGCATTGTAATTTTGGAAACATTATGCGCTGGTCAGAATTTTTGTCTCAACATAAAACAAGCTTAAACAGCAATGAACTTTAATTTTTCTAATAGTAACATACATGAAAATTGTTCCTTATGAAAATATATTTGAAATGAAAGAAAAGTTACTAAAAACGGGTCAGAAAACCAAAAGCTATGTCCAAAATGGAAGAGCACATCAAAATGGGTAACTAAGTTTTATGTTATAGTTTGTTCTAAGTTTAATAAAAAAAATCCTAAACCATAAAACTAAAATTTTCAAGTAATTATTAACACGATTTTATTTGCTAATAAGCCATTTATCATTATACTTTATTATATTTTCCTCGACAAATCCAGATTTATTAAAGACACTTCTATAACTATAAGAGCTAAGGCGCATGTTAATCGAAGTGTTCGAATTCATAGTACACAAGTTCAACGATTTTTTTCCATCTTGTTTTATTTTTAGAAAAACTATAACTTAAGACAACCATGTTTATTTTTCTCTTTTACCTAATAAATATAGAGTTCCATGCTTTAAAATTTCAAGTAGTATTTAACACAAATTTTTGATTGTTAACGAGCTATTCAACTTCATCCAAGTACTAAATTATTTCTATATCATAAAAGTTATCACATTTTAAACAAAATGTTCATATTTGAAACAATCAATTTTCAAAAAATTTATAAGTGATGTCTCATTCATTATCATCTTATTTTATTTTTCTAAATGACACTTCACGGTCATTGGTTATAATTCATCTTGAGTTATGATCTACCAAACATTTTTTTCATTATATTTTAAATATAATCATGCCTTATAAATTTTGTTATGTCATTCACTCAAATCACCTCAAAAGAATCACAACTCTCTTATCTCTATATATTATCATCACATATCATAATTATTATTTTCATTATTATTAGTAGTTGTTTTTCTACTTCTAAAATTATTTACTTTTTTTAGTATCAAAATACCTTCATATATTTTTGTTACTCTTTTCAAAATATTGTTTACATCGTCTCAAAATATTATTATGTATTTATTTTCTAAAAATATCATTTATAATATTTCTCAATGCATTGCCCAAAATATTGTGTATATTTTTTTTAAAACATAGTATTCTTTTCCAAAACATTGTATCGAAATGCTTTGTCCTAATGTTTAAAAATCTCTATCGTTACGTTGACCAGGCGCATCGACCAGAATTCTTAAAACAGTTAATAAACGAATTAACACGAATTAAATGCCAAATTAAATTTTTTTCTCGGATATTTTAGAAAGTAATCTTCTTACTTTATCAAAATCATTTGTTTGCTTTTATTATAACATATACTCAACATATATCTATAAATCTATTAAATAATAGTAAAGCGGAAGAATTTAAAGCTCTCTTATTAATTCTAGAAATTTCCTCCTCTCTCCTTGATTCTCTCCACATATTTTATTTTCACATCCTTACAATTTATTTGTTATTATAATTATTACAATGTTTTTATTAGTTCTCACTTCTAATTAATACTAATTTTTTCAATTACTTACATATTTCTTCCAAGGTTTTATGTTATTTTTACATTTAAGTCTATATATTTAAAATTTTGTTAGATGATTTTAAATTTAATCTTTATAAATAAATACAATTAACGAATATTCATTGATTAGTCTAATAAATTTTGAAAAATAACAATTCAACATGCGTACTGCATTCATATTAACAAAAATTGTAAAACTAATTTTTTATTCAAGTCCACATAGTTTTAATTTTCCATAACTATATACAAAATATACAATGTTCTACTAATATTCTCTTCTATCATTTTTCATTTAAATGCCTACATTCAATAATTTTTACAATTATTTACAGATTTCTCCTAAATTTTCCTATATTATTTTACATTCATGTCCATATATTGGAATTTATTAATTGATTTTGAATTTAAACTTTTTAACTAAATTCAATTGATAAATATTTATTAATTGATCTAATAAATTATAAAAAATGATAATTTAATGTGTATATCGCATTTGTACTGATATAAATGGTAAAACTATTTTTTATTCAAGTCCATATAAGCTAATATTTTCATAATTATATACAAAATTATCATTGATACTTTTACATTTTTCTACATTTAATTTCATAAAATTTCTTTCTTTCTAAAATTAGTTATTTAATACGAAGAAATATATGTATAATTCTTTTTTTTTCTAAAATTAGTTATTTAATACAAAGAAATATATACATAATGTTTTCTTTTTAAAGTTGTTATTTCATTACAGACAAATATATACAAAAAAATTCTTTCTAAATTGGTACATCATTATAAACATATATAAAGTTTTTCCTTCCTAAAATTGG
Source organism: Allium cepa (assembly GCA_030765085.1). NCBI lineage: Eukaryota > Viridiplantae > Streptophyta > Magnoliopsida > Asparagales > Amaryllidaceae > Allium > Allium cepa. The sequence continues at coordinate 248,297,087 of CM060940.1, read as the reverse complement.
TACATCAAATGGAATCTTTATCATTATTAAGTTATATTTTGCGAAGAATAACATTATGATTAATAACTGATGAATGTTTGTATTTTGTGTTATTAAAAAAAGAATAAATATTTTCAATTAGTATGTTTTTTGTACAAAAAGTTACAACTTGATTATTTATATTCATAATATGAGTTAATTGATGAACAAAATTATACCATATTTTGATTAGACATATTTTTCTTTCATATTTTATTAGCTTTTTTACAGAAATGTTAAATATTTTTTGAAAATTTTTACTATAAAATAAAAAATAGTACGACATGAAACAATGTGATTTGTAACGTTTCAGGTCTTATTTTTTCACTTAATATTTCTTTTAATAGTTCAATAAATATTTTTATAAATATGTGCTGCATGAACTTTAAATGTATACAAATATATTGAGTCTTTGGTTTTATATTTCTATTTTTAGGCAATTGTCGTCATTCTCTCAAGTAATATTTGACATTTAATGAATACATCGTTTATTTTTTAATTAAATGCATCAAAAGCTAAATGTCAATTTCAAAAAATATGTACATTAATATTTATTTATGAAATTTTATAAAAATTTAATTTCGAAATTTATTAAGAATACTTATTTTCATTTATTCGATTAATAAATGATGAATCTTAAAAAATAATAATTTAATATATAACTCATTTTTATCAATAAAAATGATAATTTAATTTTTATTCGAATATAAAAATATATGAATCTCATAAAAAATACACACTTATAATATAATTATTTCATTTTATAATTCATTTATCTTAACAAATTAATGAGATATTGCATGATAAATTTTATTCTTCAAAATAGTTAAAATATTATTTTTCTAATACTGTGTGCAACGCACGTATAAGACACTGGCCTATAATCTATTAAATAATAGTAAAGTAGAAGATTTTATGGCTCTCTCCTTGATTCTAGAAATTTTCTCTCTTCTCCTTATTTCTCTCTTTAGATATTTTATTTTCAAATTCTTTAATTTATTACTTTACACTTATTTTACTAATTCTCTTTTATTATTTTACATTTTGGTACATGTATCCTAAAGTTTATATAATTATTTATTTACATATAATTTATCAGCTACCTTCTAATATTTTATATTTAAGTCCGCACATTTAGGTTAATTAAATAATCCAAAATTTAAGCTATTTAGATAAATTCATTTAATATTTCTTATAAATACCAAAGAATGACAATTTAAATATGTATAACACTTAAACAACTAAACCATAATATTAATCTTTCATTCAACTATAAAGATATATAAATCACATAAACCAATAATAAAATTGTAGTTAATTTATTTTAATGAATTTATCATACATGTCATTGTAAATTCTACTTTAACTTCAAATACCTACTTTTAAAATTACCATAATTATTCACAAAATTTACCTCACTTTTCTTCAAATATTTTACTTTTCACCTATGTATCCATTAATTATGTGATCTAAATTTAAACTAATTAGATAAATCCAACTAACTAATATTTGTTAATTCGTTTACTAATTTATGAAAATATCAATATGTACATCATATTCATATTAACAAAATTTAAAAAAATGATTAATTTAAAGATACCTAAGTTATATAACTTGAAGAACTTAAAGTGAATACATAAATAATAATAAATCCTTTTTCACGTTTCTCTCAATAAATTTATCATGAAATGCATTACAAAATTATATTTTTTGTACTCTGAATACCTACATTATAAATTTTATATAATCATTTATAGCCTCCCCTCGATTTCTTTACAATATTTTACATTTAAGATCATATATTGTAATCAATTACATAACTTCAAAACAATTTAAATAATTTCACTATGCAATTTTTCACCGATTTGTCAAATAAGTATATATGAACCATATTCATATTAACAAAAATGACGAAAAATTTCATTCAAATATATAAATACATCAATCACATAACATAAATTATATTCATGAATAATAATTACAAGTTTAAAGTTTTATTTATTTATATCAATATGTGTATCATGCATTACATTGTAAAACCTTTTTTAACGTCAAAAACCTACATTTTGAATTTATCCAATTAGTTACAACAAATTTCACAATATCACCTACCATTGTATACTAAACTCAATATTTTCAAATTAATTATGTGATCTTGAATTTAAATTATTTAAATAAATTCAATTAATAAATTTTTGTTAATTCATCTAATAAATGCTAAGATATAACGGTTTCAATAAGTATACCATATTCATTTCAGGCGCAAATGTGATAAAATTAGTTTTTCATTTAAATACAAAGATATATAAGTCACCTAATATAAATAGTATCATAAGCAATATTTCCATATTTAATATATTATTCATATATCTATATTTTTTATATTGTATTACATTGAAAAATTCTGTTTTTAGCTTCAAATACGTACATTTTAACCTTTTTACAATTATTTCCTAAACCGCCCTCAATTATTATCTATTATTTTATATTTAAATCCATGTATCCAAACTACTTACGAAATCTCAAATTTAAATAATTTCAATGAATAGTTAATCTATTCTTCTAATGAATCATAAAAATATATGTCAATTTTAATACACACACATGCTCACATGGAAAATTATAAGACTATTTTTTTATTCAACTATAAAGATATATAAATCACATAACATAAATTATGTACATAAACATCATAACAAATTAATTTGTAAATAAGTTATAATTCCTTTATATTAAGAATTTATCATACATTATATTACAAAATTATGTTTTGTTTCAATATATCAACACCGAAATTATACAATTTTTTACAAAATTCCTCTCGATTCTTCCTATCGTTTTTTTTCAAGTCCATGCATGTAAACTAACTACATAATTTTACATTTGATTTATTTAAACAAATTTCATTAAATAATATTTTTCAATTCATTTAAAAAATTACTAACATACGCCAGTTTCAACATGTATGTTATATCCATATTAACAAAACTGAATAAATTACTTCATTATTATATATATGCGTGTGCGCACGTGCGCTATACAACATAAATTATACACAAACATAATACAAGTTTTAATTTATAGTTTATTTATTTCACTAAATTTATCATACATTATATAACAAAGTTCTCATTTTAACATTAAAGATATAATATTATATTTTATAATATTACCGTGTGCAACGCATGGGTTACATACTAGTATTATCTATACTATACTATTATTAGTGAGTTGAGTTTCAAGCTCACACAGGCTTCCTTGAAATTTGGCAGCCAAACAGTCTTTTATTTTTTATTTTTTTATATTCGTGATTTATCTCTCCAGCGTATCCTTCTCTGCCTCTCTCTCCATCTTAAACCTAACCCTAGATCGCCGAACCTCTATACCGGGCGTTCAAGCCTTCATGAATTTTCCTTGGATTTTAAACTCAAGCGTCGCAACTTTGCTTTTTCATTCTTCACTGCACCTCTCCCCTTCATCCTTCTTCCCAACTACCCAATTTTAATTTATATCTTCTTCTACCCTAAATCAGAGAATTCCATATCAGTTTTATTATCTCAAACACTAATCCCTAATTCATGCTATATCAGGCGAAGAGGTCGCTCCCGTCGCTCCTTCTACCATCGTCAAAGGCAACCATCCTCCGATCCCACTACAGCTCCTACCTCAGAAGTAGGCACTCTTACAAAAAAGGAAAAAGCTAAAAGCAGCAAGTCCAAAGTTCCTGGCAAATCATCTGCTTCTAATTTGGTGGAAGTTCCACAGGTTAAGAATTCTAATTCTTTTCACTTTCAATTAATTTATCTCGGGATGCTAAGTCGTAAGAGTATTTATAATTAAGAATTTGACTGATAGATCGTTCATCCATCTAGGAAACTTGAAGAAGCTAAGATTTCTTCAACAAGCTTTTCTGCTGGTAAAATTCTATTTTGCATACAATTTTTTTTCCACTTATATATACAATTCAGTAATGTTGATAGATTAAAATTCAAATTCTAATAGACGTTAGTAATGAGGAGAATCATCTGAATATGATTTGAAGAATTAATTTTTCTTCGACTAATGATGAGGTAGCTACAGTCCATGAGACCTCAAGGCATACAGTAGCATGTAGTTGCAGTGGAAGAGCTTAGTTGAGAATTAGATTAAAGCTCATCTGGAGTTGAAGGTTATTACTTATTTGCTTAACACTGTAATTTACTGTTATGAGTTTTAGTACCTCCATGATAAACATGCAATGGTTTGTTTCTTTTAACATTTTATGCGCTGGATAGCAACATAATAGAGAATTGTAAATAGGGTGGCGATATTTAATCCTTTAACATCTATGAGTTTTCCATGTTAGTTAAAAAATATATTTATAATTCCACATACAATTTGAATAGGAGTTCGATGATTTTGGTTCTGTTCTTAAAAGGGGGAGTTGCGTTCGTACGTAATTGAGTTCAACCTTGAATTAGATTAGTTTTAGACTATAGGATGTGTGAAATATAACAAAATGTTTTGGCAGTTGCACGATTTTTTTTATTCCTATGATATTTTAGTTCATTGTGAATAAAAATTTCACAAATTAATTGGATACTAACTACAAAATTTTGGGGTATAACAATTTTAGCCCAAATAAGAAAATACATGCTTAAAAATTTGGTCATCCTTATTCTTTTCTAGCAGATCAACATTTTGTTCCATGATACGAGAATGGATATTTTCCTACTTAGATGTCTCATATGTTGATAATTCTATAACTAGCATCCAATGAACTTTGTAATTTAATTATTTTCTTTTACTGGAAAGAAAACGAGAAGGTTGAAATTTCTACTATTTTATGCACCGTTTTCTATGAATGTTTGCAATTAACATTGTCTAAATGCTACTTCATTTAATTACCTACTCTAAGAAGTCAAAAAAAAAGTTGTACAACTGGTTTATCATGCATATTCCTTTCGTAATTTTATTTACAATAAGGCATATAGAGTAAATGGTTATGTTCATACATAATAAGCTTTAAAATTTCCATAAGTTCAAATCGTACATGGAAGGTACTAATCTTGAAATGCATGTAAAACTATATCACATAATAAAATATGCGATAAATAAAAAATATGTTAATATCATATAAACCAATATTTCTTCTATATTTTTATTATACATAATAAAAAAGAAGTTATATGTGGTAAGTACCATATTCATGATCTGTTATCTCTAATACAACACATGTTATGGGTTTTTTCCACAGACAAGCCTTGATTAATGCATCAAACATGAAAATATAACAATATTAAAAAGTTTCCCTATCATATTTGGTTAAGTTCAATAGTGTTATATTGTTGGTGCAACTAAAGCTAATACCAATTTTTCTTCTAAGATACCCGAAGATAACATTTATATTGCATGTTGACAAGCTTTAAGATGTCACAATAAACTACGGAATCCCTCACTATTTTAATTTCAATTGCTTCCAAGTTAAAAATGTTTTCTTAAGTAAAATTTTGCTCGTCATATTAGAGGTGTTCTCCTTTTGCAAATAATTGATTGTGTATATGAACGTAATCTTTTTGATAACTTTATAGTCTTTTGTTGATAAAGATACAAGCATATACAAAGAACTGTTAATTTATTCTGAATATGAATTTGACCTAGACAGATGGTTAGATTATTGTTGTATGAAAACAAAACCTTGATTTCTACTCTTTTAGCAATACTTTGATTATAAGTAAATAAATATGCTACTTTGGGAAAAGCGGTGTCATTTTAGTGCGTAAAGTAGTAGCAATAACCACAAGAGTTATGAAAACTTTAAGCATATGCACATGGTTTGGTTTCTTTAATTTTGTTTCATAGAGATTTTTTAGAAAATTGATGTCATTTTTAATTTACCCTTAAACATGTATTTGGCATAATTTTATGAACTTAATGGATTTATCAATTTACGAGCCGTGTTATAATCAAGATTACAAATTTAATCATTATTTTTATGGTCAACCGAACTTTTGAAATTGTGAAATTAACTAACAATTAAATGTTATGCCGTATATTTTCTTTATTGTAATTTCTTAATATGTTATACAAAAAGGCCAAATAATCGTCCTTCAATCGTCTGGAAAATGGTAAGAAATATTTAGCACTCATATATAGTACAATTACTTTTCCTTTATCGTTAGTTTATGAATACCATACTGATATTTGCTGCTAATTCTTGATTTATTTCTTTACTACCAAGTTGGATAGAAGTTATGTTTATTTGTATTATTTTTAACAATGGTAATGAATTTAAATACATCTGAAAACATTATCAATTGATGGATTTAAAATAGCAGCTGCAAAATAAGAATCGAGACAAATCAAGGAAAGTTAATTGTATATACTCAGTTTATTTCTTATTACAAGTGAGCGCTATGTTAATGATCGTACAAGCGCATAAAATGTTTATGAATTGTTGTATTTGTGCTAAAAAAATAATTTTATACTGAACAGATAATTAGAGTATTGTGTTATGAAAAGAAAACCTTGATTGTTATTCTTTTCGCTATTCTTAGAGCAACCTGTTGACTATAAAGAATCAGAGATGCGCTACTTTAGAAAGGATTTTGTGTCATTTTGATGCCAAAGAAGTAGTGAAAACCATTGAAGTCATGAAAATTTGACTGATGTGCTATATGAGCATTATAATATTACAATATCTTTGTACTATATAGGAAGCTTCCAAGTATTCCCTTAATCATTGGGAATATGGTAAGAAATGTTTTGTACCCAATATGTTGTAGTACTTCCAAAAGAAATACTAATTTCAAAAACTAAATTTGGAGAGGAATTGTAGCTTCCAAATATTCTGTTAGTCATTGTGTAAATGGTAAGTAATCTGTACTCAATATGGTGTAGTAATGCCAAAAGAAACATTAATTTCAAACTGAATTGGAATGGGATTTATTGCTTGCTTTTTCCCTTTAAAATATGGATATGTTTTGCATGATCCATATATAGAATAGATATTTTTCTTCTACAATTTGTTTATGAATATCAATATTCATAGTTAGCTTCAGATTTATTGCTTTACTAACAAGTTTGATGGAAATTGTGTATACCAGTTTATTTGATTTTGAAGAAGTATGGCACATATCTGCAGTCCATAGCTGCTTTTTTTTTAAAATCTCGAGTTCAAAAAAAAGGATACAATTATAACATTGTCACCACTATTGCCATTTCTAATCCCCTAATTTTGAGATTTAAAAAACTGTTTTTCATGTTCATCAACAGTTTATATTTTGGATCAAGTGGGAATTACTGAAAATACCATAATTTTCAGATATATCTTTTTATTTTCGAGTGGTAGAAAATTAATTCATGCTTTCATAAAATCTTCTTTGCCTGCATTAACAGTATTCTATACTTGGATTAATTTATTTACTGTATCCAATAGAAAGTCTCACTTTATTTAAATTAATGTCGCAATGTGTTTCAGTTTTACCATTCCAAGAATGTATTAAAAAGGTTACAATTTTTGATTGCTTATTTATGTTGCAGCAATAACACAAAGGAATTGCTCATCTTAGACCATAGATTTTAAAATCACATAAATGCATTGGTGCTCAATTTCAAAATGTCTAGGAATAAAATGTGTAACACATAAAGGCATTTCCATAAAATACTAATTATAATCACAATGTTTATAAAAAGGTATTTTGACAGCACAATGAGTATAACAGACGCTTAAGATTTATTGCTCATAAATGAGTATGTTGCTCATTTTAAAGTGCACATATAGCTTCATTTGCTAACTAGTGAGTTTTTAACGCAAATGGGAACTAGATACAGCATTATGAAAGCTAGGAATGAGAAGAGAATGAATTCCGGAACAGTGGCAAATTATTTTATTTACAAGTAGAGAGTAATTGATCTGCATGCATTATGTGATGTTGATGCTGACTTTTTACAACATCTTTTGCTGATTACGTATCACCGCTGCACTATCCTTGATTTGGTAAAAGAATACCATTAGTGAATGTTATTATTTAATCTAACCTTTAGCTAACTTTTTTTCTACCTACTTATGTTTCTCTTCCTGTGTACTGTTAAGTTTGTACAGAGTGTACTGTTAAGTTTGTATTGTTGTGGAAACTTAGCATATGTTTTTAATTAAAGTCATGAGTCAACTGTATATATCTATATTGAATACATATAGTTTCTGCCACGATTGAAAACTATATCGTTTTTTTATGTTTATATTTTAGTTGTTTATATTATATATACTAACAAAAATTGGAATCACCAGTGGATTTCTTGAAATATTTTTGCAATATATATAATATACTTATTGTAATATATGAAGCTAAAGTGATCTGAATATGAATGGCCTTAATTTTTTCCCTTTAATGAGAATTCAATTAAGAATTTCCTATATATACAATACGGTTGACTTCCTAATATATTTACCACAGTGTATATTAAATTTTTGGCTATTATTGACTGTTTTACAAGGAATAAACAATATTCCGTTTAATTTTCTACAAATGTGCCATTTATACCTACTAATCATTTTTTGGATGGAGGAAGCTTTTAGCAAATTTTCAGTTTGTCGGGCCAGCTATTCTTTACCATTTCAAAATATACTTATTGTTCTTCTATGCAATCGATTCTATTTGTAACTGTGATTAAGAAATAATGTTTATGATTTATTTGTAGATCACACCAACCAGAGCAGGACTACAAATAATTCTGACCAGAAGGGAAGCATGTTTGAAGGTACAGTTTAAATTAAAGCCTTTAACTTTTTTACATCTTATACCGAGATATGTTAAGTGAACTGAAATGCTAGCATGATATTTGATAATTCATATACACTGAATATGTAATGGTCAACGTGCAAATCAAATCTTTTGGATATTGTTATGTTAGGTAAAGTTTTTGTAATAGGTGCGGATTAAGTGGTATGTAGATTTTATTTTACTACATGGGGAGAAGCCATGAATGGTGTCTATGTTTAACAGTTGTTGTAATACCATCAGATTTCCTGTCTTGGCCGACAATTTAAATACATTTGCAGTAGTTATTTTCACCAATTTTCTTATGCCACTTCATTGAAATCTTTTATATCTTATATATTTGTTCATACACATTAAAAAGCAGTCCCTCTCTATTAACTTTGCTAACTCATGGATCCGTGTAACATTATTTTACAAAAGTTGCCTTTCACGCTTCTTTTCTATTTCTCTTAGATGTCCGCAGCCCTTGCATGTTAAAAAATAGTTGCAGAAATTTTTTTGGGTATTGTATTAGCCTCATTTTCAACCATATATAGAGCACAAATATATAGGCAATGAATTAATTAATATTGCATACTCTTTAAAACATGACAATAAGCTTGCGTTCATTTAATTACTACCATCATGCGTTAAATAATGCTCAATTTGCTAATGCCACACTTCTTAGTAATCACTGGGTGTCTATAAATTTTTCTTCAGGTTAGTTCTTCTTATGATTCATAATTTTTACCTCCCTCAAAATTTCCAAATGATGCTCAAATTGTCATACCATCCAATAATCCTCCATACATACCATCCAATAATCCTCCATACATCAATTAACTTAATCGACCTATTTTTTTATATGTCATGAAATACTTGATCAATGCCCCTTTATTTTTTTGGCCATGATATTAATTTCAAAATTATATGTTTTGATAATAAAACAAATAGACACAATGCAGTAAGATAGAGAATTTTTTTAACAAATATTCATTAAAACAAGCGTTGCTCAGTCCATAATTCACTCATTTAGAAAAATTAACTGTTACTCCTTTTATAACTGTGATTACATTGAATCAAATAAGGCAACCGTTGCAAAATTCTATATACATACTATAATTATAGGGTCATGAACTTAGAGTTTTCAAATTAAATGCTAATGACAAACTCCCAATTTAGTAAATAATGTGATGTTCATTAACATTTATACTTTATATTTATACAAGTTTAGCTAAAACAAGTGGAAATTCAAATGCTGAAGGAGTTGAACATTTTTACACATTTGAATACATGTAACGTTAATGTACATCAACTTGGTTTCATTTAGGTCTGTTTTTTATTACTTTTATTTCAAGGCTTATGAATCGTTTCTCAACTAATTTTAGCACTATAATTTAGCGTCTCTGTTGATTTTAAGAAAATTACCTCACTAGAATCAAATGAAATTATTAAATGCGGTTTATTGGCTTAAGCGGTTCATTTTTGGGTTATCTAGAAGTGTAGAATCATATGTGCTAAACTGCAAAATCAAATACATATAAAAGGCTTTGAGTTGTTGATTCCATGTCAGAAAACACTGTAACATGGTTGCAAGGTATTTAATACCAGTGGATTTGCTATAACTCTAAAATATTGAATGAAAATACATGTCAACTGCATTTCCTAAATCTGTACCAATATTATTTATCACATTCCATGATGTTCCATAAAAAATATCTTTGGTCAACTGGATTGAGCGGGGTGATGTCTTGCTAACTTTCATCGATTCATTTCATAATGGTGGCATATAATAGTTCTTCATAATGGTGGCATATAATAATTCCATTGTGATTTCATTTGTGTTTGTTTGTGTTTCAAACCCATAGTGGATATTATGGATGTTGTTGAGCATCTATCCAAAATATATCACAATCATCAAAGAGGTATACAACAATCTAGCTCATAAAGGATATTAAGAAATGAGTCCCATGCGCTTGGTTTAAATATCATTTGCAGCCTATATTGAGGATTTTTTAGGTAGGGAAGTTAGAGGACTTCAGGAATAACTTGATTGGTACTATTTAATTTTTTACGTAACATGAATTTAGATGGCCATGCAAGCCATGTCGTTCCATCAGTATATTTGGATAAATAAAATTTAATAGTTTTCACCTAGTTGGTTTTCATAAATAGGAAATATTTGTTCGTTTTTCACATCAAAAGGTTGAAGTTCTTACCAGTTACCATATATGTAGCACTAATACTAATGTTTGGAACCTTTAGTTTACCAGTCTTAGTTATTTCTTATATTTCAACATATTTTTAGTACTTTCCCTTACTTCCTTATTTTAGTTAGCACAAAATCGGTTATTCGTTGACCCATGATGTATGCCACCCACTTCATAGAAGGTTTTATTCTATTGTCAACCTTCGACTTTTTATGCTTTCCTTACTTTACATTACACTATTTGTTAAAGTAACATTATAATCATGATTCATGTTGTATAGTTTTACTTTAGGGTTAACTCATTTTTGGTGATTTCCTAATGTTACTTTAATTTTATTCTGTAATATTTAGTCCATCAATACGTGCAAACAAATACGTGCAATCTATGATGTATGCCAACCACTTCATAGAATGTTTTATTTTATTGTCAACCTTCGACTTTTTATGCTTTCCTTACTTTACATTACACTATTTGTTAAAGTAACATTATAATCATCATTCATGTTGTATAGTTTTACTTTGGGATTAACTCATTTTTGGTGATTTCCTAATGTTACTTCAATTTCATTCTGTAATATTTGGTCCATCAATACGTGCAAACAAATATACCTATATCTATTTATATCCAAAATAAATTACAAATATCAAATATAAACGTATCTATAGGCCTATCAACGGATGTTGTCGGATGTTCACATCCGCATTCGAAATCATTTTTGAATATCGGATGTTCGATCTGTGGATACAGACAGATATCAGATAATCATCCAATCCACTAATGACTGATAAATCAAAATTGTAAAAAGACAATTTTAGTTTAACATATATACATACATATATATATATATATATATATATATATATTTAATCCTATTGATGGTAAAAGTGTTAAAAATTAACAAATATGATGATAATAAATAGTTTCAAGCAGTTAATAAGCATTAAATGCATACAATATAAACTACTAACTTAATAAAATAATAAACGAATGTCTTTCATGCACTAAAATACACATAATTAATTTTCGGATGCGGATGTGTTTGTATCCGCATCCGTTTTTCGGATATCGGATATTTATCCACTTTTTGGATGCGGAAGCGGACAGATTTCGGATTTTTGGGGTATCCATTGACAACCCTACGTATCTAAAGATATTTGGACCTATATCAAATATTTGTTCTATCTGCTCACAATTGATAAGTCTTAATTGAATATTTCATTTCAACTAAAGTCCATTTCAGCACCTATTCTTATTAATGTTCAAAAGATACAAGATATGATCTAATAATTGTTTTAAGCTGTGAACATGCATTTATACATATAACATCAATTTTTTGCTCGAGGAAAGAACATGCAATTACAATTATATATATATATATATATATATATATATATATATATATGTAAACTATTATCTTTATAAAAACTAGATAGATGATTTTTGATTCGATACCACCATATCCACAATTGTATCTCATTTCCAAATGTATGATATATTTTTGTCTTTTACATATACATGCTAATGGATTTCATATTCTTTAGGTGTCCATCGATAAGCCTATGGTAAGCTACAATTTGATATAGACGTTGAAAAAAAAAATTAAAATCAAGTAATCTGGAACATATTTTGTAACGTATATTGGTTTTTTAGTCAAACAAATGTTTTAAAGTCCTTTTGTTTTGAAGCAGTAAAGACCAAAGCCATTTCAATTATAACGGTTGCCATCTTGAAAATTTAGTACAAATCCAGTGTTGTTGGTTGCATGTCCATACAAACTCCTTATTCATGGACCAAAGACGCATGGAGGAAATAAATGTAAGCATCTCAAATTGTTAACTAGATTAAGCTAATTGATCAGCAAACCATATTTTATAGTAGTTTTTGTTTTTTTGTTTTTTGGAGAACCAAAGTAGCTAGGCCAATACATTATAGGTTTATAGATCTATATTTTAGCATATTACTAAAAAACTATAGAAGTTGTGTAAACTATTATAGGTATGGATCAATGCATGGTTTATGAAGTTATAAATAGTTTTTTACTTTTATTTATTGTAATTATACGTGACCTATGAATATTTTCAATATTAAAGTACTGATAAAGATAATGAAAAAAAAATCCAGGTATCCAATACCAAATAAGTAGAAATGTATGTTATTAGTCAATCATCATATTATTTCAGTCAGACTTTAGGCATTTTTTTCCTTATATTTTTTTTGAGCGTCGCCTGTACTGATTAGATACACAATAATCCTATTCGTTTTGATCTTGAGCATAGATCATTTTCCAATTCTATTAACTTTGTTCTTATTTTCGCCTATAGGATACGATAAATGATGGTGGGTGGTGTTAGGAATTGTATAATTTGCTTTGTTTTTGTTGTTTATAAAGCCATCATTAATTCGTACAGGTATTGGAGCATGCATACAATTGGAGCCATTACATTTGTTTGTTCAAAGAAATGATATTGGAGCCACAAGTAGTAAACTTTTATGAAGTGCCGTATGTAATCATTGTTTGTTGATATCTGTTCTGATTGCAAAAACACACAACTCTGTATTGAAAATGTTCAAAATTTCACTGTTTCCTGATTGTCAACATAAAAGCTTGATCTTAAATTTATTAATTCAACACAAATAGCCGTCCGTGTTACTTTTTTTTTTACAATCGTTTAGTCCATGTTCTGAATACTGTGAAGGTAGTAGATTATAAAATCTGTTATAGTGGCAGAATAAACTTTTAAATATTTTTTTGTAATGATTTATTATAGTATGAACCCAGTTATTATGCTTTATTGAGAAATAAAAATTGTACTATAACTTGCATTCTATTCTAAGAATTATATCTTAATTTCATTGCTCATGCGGTAAACCGCACCATATATCATTCATTTATCATTGCGTACGATCAGTTGTGCTGGCTTTATGGAACAATTATTGGCTTACTGATTCGTAATGAATCAAGCTATACATGATGCAAACGATAATTTGATTAATACACCTTATCCTTTGAACCTTAAACTTTTTATATGATATTTGCAAAAACAAATTTAATTATAATCCGTGTGCGTAGCACGGGTTAGCACTAGCATTAATACCAAGCCCAGTGAAGTTTTCTCCTATGTGAAGCCTTCTCTCATTACGCAAATAGGTTCTGCCACGTGTAATTAGAAGTCATCCGCTATTCTCTTCGCGTACTTAATTCTAAACTGCTATTCTCAAACCTTAGATACGTGACGTGATTCCATCCGCCGCCATTACCCTCTGTTGCGTATCGCGATTCCATTCATATAATTTTATCAACTCCCGATTCTTTGACGTATTTTTCCGTCTCGATCCAAGTCATTGCTATCGCCGACTTCTTTGCCCCAATCGTCGCTTACTGTAAGAAGAATAGTGTCCATAGGGGTCAGGACTTGAATAGAAGAAGAGGCCTGCTGTTTCAATCCTTCCAACTGATATTTGCCCTCCTTTTTCTGGGGTAATAAATTGGTAATATTTACGAATAGATTTCTACAGTTTCAAAAAAGATAATCTGAATTGAACTTTACTCTTTAAATCTTTATTCACAGGTATCTGATTTTTTCTCTAGCATTTATTGTTTGGTACAGCTGAACATTTGATGTTGGCTCAACGTGTTATTTGTCTGATGTTGGTTTTGTAGTTTAGTTTAAACTTTGTATATTGTGGTTAAAAGAATGACAAATTAAAGACAATCTGTTTTCATGGTAATTCATATGCACTGACATTTTTTGCTTCTTCTTATAGTTTATTTACTTTGATCCCATTTCATTATGTTCTAGCTGATTAGTACCATCAATTTATACTCCGGTGCTTTGACGTTGTTGTGAACAATGCTAATTTGCTTGAACTAATTTCATTCTTGCCATACAACCATTACATTTGCATATATATTATTATCTGATTTTGTTTCATTTTTTACCCATACATTGTAAACAATACATTTTTTATTCATTCGTTTCTTTTAAATTCAACCCAACCTTCAAATAATGACATATACATCATGTTGTATAATAGAGGAGTGTTATTCATATATCATTTGATTTTTAAGTCTGATGTTTATTATATTTTCTTACAATATAAACTGTAACCGTTAATATTCTTTATACATACATATACATATATGTGCATATATACGTGTGTGTGTTTGTACATATATACATACATATATGTACGTATGTATACATACATATATGTACGTATGTATACATATATATATATATATGTAGAGGAATCCACCACTCAAGCTTTTAATTTAAGGATTGAAGGATTAACAATTGAATTTTAAGTCGCTCCCTCAGTTCGTCACATGCATTATGTTTTTTCATTGACACTTCGAGACCAATGGGTCATTTCAAATCCATTATTACACACACTCACGCTGACACACACACACACTCATCATCCCTTCACTTGCTTTGTTCTTCTATATCTATGGAAAATATAGCACGGTCTTCTCGTAATTACTTTTATAACATAAATATTGAGCAGGTTTTGAAAAAGTTATATCTCCAATTAAAGAGCTATATATTGTAGTTTATAAAAGATGCAATTTAAATGCTTATCATTGCAAAAGCACCTTTTGAATAGATAATCATTCTCAAAGTGAAATGTAACAACTAATTTTCATCATATAAGACTCTTTGAGTAGATATATTCATGTCCTATTTATGCTAAGACGATTTGGTTTTATATTTTACTATATGTGGTCAAACCTTAAAAGAGTCCATGTTAAATTTTCAAATAATAAAATTGGTAGATCTCTGTTGCCGTCAAAATTGGCTACCAACACTCAATTATGTGAAAGCACCAATATCCAATTCAAACACAGAAATGTGAAGAGAAATAAATGAAGAAAAATACTAAAACAATCAGAAAGCAAGTAAATAGAGACAAATATTTATAGTGGTTCGGCTAACTCTGGCCTACGTCCACTTCAAAAAAATTTCTTTTATTAGTTTATACCGCTGGTTACATTTACAAATCCATGAAATTCTAGAATAAAATTGGCAGAGTATAGCCTAGGTAGCAGATAAAGAAAGGCAGAAAGAAGATACATTTTCTAATGGCATGCCTGCTGTATTTATAGGGAAAGACATGCACGGATCGGGTTGAAACTTTGGCAGAAGGTTCGAGAGACCAAGACGAGACCACCCATAAATTCTCAGGCCCATTAGGGCGCACAATAGGGATCGGTACCGATCTCTATTTTAGTGTCCAAATTGGATGCAATCCCTCTGGGTGATTCCCCATGATGCTAGTTACCTGCCCTCTAAATTTCATGTTATTTGGATCAACATAACTCAAGTTATTGATTGTTGAATGCAATAATGTACTTCGGCATTGAAGAACGCCGACCCCTATCCAATGAAGTGCGCCAATCCAATGCAACCAACCATGCCGACCCCTTTTCTGTGAGTCGAAGTATGTCGATCCATTTGCAATGCCGATCCCTCCATCTTGCTAAGCTATTGAAGTACAATGATCCCACTAAAACCAACCATGCCAATCTACACTTTACTTCGTTCATGTCGATTCCTCGTATAACCAATCATGTCGATTCCTCTAATATTACCAAGCTATGCCGATCCATGCTACTGCACAATGCTATGTCGATCCCTCCTATGCCGTGAAGGTATACCGATCCCTCATGTGCCATGAAGGTATGCTGATCCCTCCTATGCTACAAGGCATGTCGATCCCTCCTATGCTATGCCGATCTTTTGGATTCCAACCTAACTTCCGTATTTCTAGAGCCATGCATTGTCTATCTATCAATTTCGTCGAATTCCGACTTCATATATACATCCGAGCTCTGCTTCCGGGTTCTACAATCGTTGTTCCGCACTCATCGACCTTGATAATCGTGAAGTCTGTTAAGTTAAATCCGTCTGTGTACTGCCTTGCCAAAATGTGGGTTAACACTTTGCCCTTCAAAAACATGTCTTGAAGTAGGAAAACGTGTTTTGAATTGCCATAAGTTCAATGTTTTGAAACCCGTTGATGACTTGTGAACAAATCAGTGATCTTGCCCGATTGTCAGTAATGACCGTTCGGGACCGTTAGGCTGATGATGATCGCACGGGATCGAGTGACTGTTCGAGGCGAAATGCGATCGTTCGAGATCGAGTGCCTGTTTGAGCGTAATTTGATCGTTCGAGATCGAGCGTCGTTCGATGCGAAACGTGGTCGTTCGAGATCGAGTCTTGTTCAAGACAAAAGGTGATCGTTCGAGATCGAGTGTCTGTTTCGGGCGAAATGCGATCGTTCGAGATCGGGAGATCAAGTGCCGTTCGGGGCAAAATGCAATCGTTCGAGATCGAGTGTCATTCGAGGCAAAGTGTGATTGTCCGGATGGGACCCAAAATTATCAATGTCAGATTTCACGTTTGAGTGAGTTTTATAACTAAGTACTAAAGGAGAAACAAAAACAAAAACTAAACACTACAATGCATGCATCTCCGGGTGTGACGGTTCATTGTCATCTCAGAGCTTGCCTAGAGACCGTTCTCGGTCTCGTACATGTGTAAGTGAACTTAGTTGTTTAATTGTAGAGTTTATTACTTATTCTTTTCCATTCCGGTCAATTGATGACAAGTTGACGCCTCGATCCAAGGCAGTTCATGTTCGATGCAGATGGTGGTTGCTCATGTTCCACTACCGCTGCCCGAGTTCTTACGTATTGTAATAGCCTGCCGTTTCGAACATGTTTCTCGATCTTATCCTTTAAGTGCCTGCAGTTGTTTGTACTATGCCCGACCAACTCATGAGATAGTATTTTTCTGATTTCTTTTCATCGTTTGTAGGCTCTCTCCTTATTGGCATTCGACAGAGGATCTGCCCCCTAGTGTCCAGATATATTCGTTCTAATGTTTCGGTCAATTCCGTGTAAGAGGTAAATCTCTTCCCTTCATGGACGCTTCGATCCATTAAAGCCATCCTCTTCTTTCAGTTTTCCTTTACCCTTGTTTGAACCTTACTCGGGCAGACCTCCACGTTGCACAGCCTTCACCTCCGGTTTGTTTGCTAGTGCGTCTTCCTTTCGCAGGAACTTTCTCAGGAATTATACATTTGTAGAAATCACTTATGTGACTATGGAATAATAATGTGGAATTCAAAGTGGAATGTGCTATGTGAAAGGTAATCACTACCTCAGACCTCATCACCCGGTAATGGCTTAAACATGGTACGTCGCAAGACTATGTGGTTCGCAACCATTAGGGTATGATCATCACCTTTCTAGATTACTCTATATATGTCGAGTATGTGGTGTACGCTATGGGTTCCGGATAGGTCGGCTACGACCGGGCTGATGTCATATTCGGTTCTGTCCAGACCATGTATGAGTGTCAAATAAAGATAGACCAATCTTGCCAGATGCAGAGGATTGTGTATCCTTGGTACATTCCTTTAGAGACGTACTGTACTGAATGTAGTCATTTACCTGCCATTGCATGGAAATTCATTTTCCAATAAGTGCATTCGGACTTGATTGTAAACCTATTATGCCGTCAAATTTAACCAATTTAACAATTTCGGCTATTTAAATATATATTTGCTTGAAAAGTGTTTTCAAAGAATGTTATTAAAAATAATACCTAATGATTTTACGTAGCAAATGTTTTGGTTATTGTTATCCCATTTTTCGGACAAAACTGGAATGTCAATGTTGAGCGCGTTTCCACCACGATCAAGCTAAGAAGAAGCAACCAGCAAGCGTACCTAGGTCCAGAGTTCCACTCAAAATCCAAATACAAAGTCCATTCGGCCTTATACTCTCATGTTCATTCGGCTATGCAAGCATACAGTCCCATTCGGCATTCACATGCGCAAGTTCATTCGGCATAAGCTACCGAACCAACTCCCTGCTACCCCATGCCGAACCAACTCCCTGCTACCCCATGCCGAACCAACTCCCTGCTACCCCATGCCGAACCAACTCCCTGCTGCCCCATGCCGAACCAACCACGAGAACTCACCATCAACCGAACCAAGTAACCACCGAATCAAACCCAAGGTGGCACCGAACCACACTCCTCTCCTCTACCACCGAACCAAGCTTCGCCGAACCAGAAAGCTGCCAGTCCAGATTGCTTCAGCCCAAGCCCACCTGCAGCTATATACTTCTAAGACCCCTGCCCCCTACCTCACTCTATAAATAGAGGGGCAGGGGTACAACAATGGGGGACAATTTTTGGAGACAAGTTTGAGAGCTCAAGCCTGGAAGAAACTCTCAAACAACTTTAGATACTTGTAATCAAAGCTTTGTACTTGTAATCTGAAGGAAAAAAGGAGAATAACATATAAAGTGGACGTAGGCATGTTCTTGCCGAACCACTATAAATCTGTGTGTCTTTTACAATTTAGTCCCTGCTTTTCATACATTTGCATAAATCACCCAAATCACTAAGAACAACATAAAATCAACCAACTCATACGACTTTGGGTGTTTGCGGCCATTTTTCACGCAAACATTTTGGTGCTTTCACTGAGAAGAACCAGCTTCCGCTACACGGACAGAAGTTGAATTTGAAAATCTAAGAGTTCAGATCTAAGAGTTATGACGAGACAAACAAGTAAAAGGCAAAGGCCAGAGAGAAGTGAACACCAAGGAAGTCAAGAGGCTTCCTCAAGAGGGAATCAAGCGTCGATCTTCATCACTAGGGATGAGATGGAGGTCATGATGAGAAGGCAAGAAGAGATGATCCAGAACTTACTTCAACAAATTGGGCAAATTGGAGCACAGATCCAAGGAGCGGCTGGAATTCAGAACGGAGCAGGACCATCTGGTGCAGCACCAGAGCTAGGGGGCACTCACGCAGAGCATGTTGATCCGACCCCGGGAAGTGAGATGGGGGCATCCGAGCCACCTGGTAGCAATAGAGGAATGAACGTTCAGCCAAGGAGGCATACACATGGAAACTCCCGTGGACTTGGGGGGCAGGTCGAAGACAGTGAACGAGAACTACAGCTTGGAGACAACGACAGATTAGCAGAGATGGTTAGAAGAGCTATGAGAGGCGGTTTAGTAAACAGAGACTTGGAAGATGTAAACAGGAGTCCTTTTTCTTCCGCGATCAGGATGGCTAGGAACCCACCAGAATTCAAGCTACCATCATTGGACATGTACAACGGGAAAACGGACCCCACGATCCATCTAACGAAGTATATGAGACATATGGAAGTGCTGGGGGCATCAGAGAAGGTTATGGCCCGATGCTTTCCACTGTATTTGACGGACATTGCAGCGTTATGGTTTAGACAACTGGAGAGCGGCTCCATAGGAACATGGGCAGATTTAACTGAGAGATTCATGAGGCAATTCAGGGTTCATATTGCGAGACCCAAGAATGTGATGACTTTGGCAACCTTGAAACAGAAAACTGGAGAGACTTTGAGGAGCTTCCTAACGCGATTTAATGCGGCAGCAGCATCAGTGGATCGACCAGATCCAGCTATGGTCATGATGGCAGCTGTATCTGGAATAGCTGGTAACACAGAATTCAAGAATTCATTAACCAAGGACCCGCCTATGAATCTGGGAGAATTCTATCACGAGGCTGAAAAGTTTCTGCGTTTGGAAGATGCTAGTGCAGAAAGAGAGGAAGAAGATGACGTTTACACAATCAAGAGCGGAAACCCACCTGGAAAGGGTGCGGAGACTAGCAAAGGAAAAAGAAAGGCTGAGGATAATGATGACAGGACAAAGTGGCTACGAAGAGAGCCACGATTCACCACCTATTCAGAGTTGAATGAGAGTTTGGAACGGATTTATCAGAATACCAAGGGGCAGGTTCCGTATCGTAGACCAATGCGAAGGGATCCAACCTCTGACGAAAGAAAATCAGATAAGTTTTGTGTATTTCATGAATTGAATGGTCATAACACTAATGATTGTAGGCATTTGAAGGACGAGGTGGAAGGGCTTATCAGGAACGGTATGCTCCTTCAGTATGTGAGGAGGCGAACTCCAGCGGTGGAGCCAGAGCGACCACCCTCTACATCAGCTAGAGGTGACCCTAGATCAGGGCACCATTTGATTATCCATTGATTGCTTGATTAAAATAACGATGAACAAGTCGTAAGCTTCCACTAAAGCAATTAAATCATTTACACATGTGCGAGATCGCGAACGATCTCCAGGCATGCTCTGAGTGATCATTGACTGCTTCAGGATGGGGACTTACACTTTGACATCCTTGCTTTGCTTCTGTTTCGTTTTGATTTGAACATTTGAATTCTTCCTGTTTGGACATTTCTGCTATAAGGTACTATTGCTTTAACATTTGTAACTCCATGGAAAAATTATTTACTTGTATGCCCGTTGGATCGCGAACGATCCACGAGCACCTATTGCATGGCAACGAACTGCCGAACTCTTTGATTCGAAAAATTCCCCCAAACAATAACTCCAACACTGATAATATTAAGTCCCCCCCGGGC
This sequence comes from Allium cepa, assembly GCA_030765085.1. Classification (NCBI taxonomy): domain Eukaryota; kingdom Viridiplantae; phylum Streptophyta; class Magnoliopsida; order Asparagales; family Amaryllidaceae; genus Allium; species Allium cepa. The sequence continues at coordinate 248,275,660 of CM060940.1, read as the reverse complement.
ACACTCATTCGCCTCGAACGGCACCCGACTTCGAACAGTCACAATTCGCCTCGAACGGCACCCGACTCCGAACAGTCACAATTCGCCTCGAACGGCACCCGACTTCGAACAGTCACAACTCGCCTCGAACGGCACTCGATCGCGAACGATCACAACTCGCCTCGAACGGCACAACTCGCCTCGAACGGCACAACTCGCCTCGAACGGCACAACTCACCTTACCTCAAATGGCTCGATCGCGAACGGTCGTCATTTGAGGTCCGCCACCCACAACTCACCTTACCTCAAATGGCTTGATCGCGAACGGTCGTCATTTGAGGACCGCCACTTGACCGCACACTGTCGCACCTTACCTCGAATGACTTGATCACGAACGATCGTCATTTGAAGTTAGGCGCTTGACCCTGAACGGTCACATTTCATCACAAATGGCTCGGTCTCGAACGATCGACGCGTGGACATACAGACTCGACCGCGCACTGTCGCACTTTACCTCGAATGACTCGATCGCGAACGGTCGTCATTTGAAGTTAAGCGCTTGACCTTGAACGGTCCCCACTCGACCGCGCACTGTCGCACTTTACCTCGAATGACTCGATCCCAAACGGTCGTCATTTGAAGTAAAGCGCTTGACCTTGAACGGTCACATTTCACTGCAGATGACTCGATCCCGTACGATCGACGCATGGATTTACGCGCTTGACCGCGCAGGGTCGCACTTTCCCTCGAATGACTTGATCACGAACGATCGTCATTTGAAGTTAGGCGCTTGACCATGAACGGCCGCGCTTCATCCCAAATAGCTCGATCCCGAACGGTCATCATTTGGGGCCATATAAAATATCAAGCTCTTTACAGGTTGTCAACAGGATACGAACATCCAGCTCATGGCATTACAAAACACGCCTTCCTACCGCAAGGCATATTTTGGGGGGCAAAGTGTTATCCCATTTTTCGGACAAAACTGGAATGTCAATGTTGAGCGCGTTTCCACCACGATCAAGCTAAGAAGAAGCAACCAGCAAGCGTACCTAGGTCCAGAGTTCCACTCAAAATCCAAATACAAAGTCCATTCGGCCTTATACTCTCATGTTCATTCGGCTATGCAAGCATACAGTCCCATTCGGCATTCACATGCGCAAGTTCATTCGGCATAAGCTACCGAACCAACTCCCTGCTACCCCATGCCGAACCAACTCCCTGCTACCCCATGCCGAACCAACTCCCTGCTACCCCATGCCGAACCAACTCCCTGCTGCCCCATGCCGAACCAACCACGAGAACTCACCATCAACCGAACCAAGTAACCACCGAATCAAACCCAAGGTGGCACCGAACCACACTCCTCTCCTCTACCACCGAACCAAGCTTCGCCGAACCAGAAAGCTGCCAGTCCAGATTGCTTCAGCCCAAGCCCACCTGCAGCTATATACTTCTAAGACCCCTGCCCCCTACCTCACTCTATAAATAGAGGGGCAGGGGTACAACAATGGGGGACAATTTTTGGAGACAAGTTTGAGAGCTCAAGCCTGGAAGAAACTCTCAAACAACTTTAGATACTTGTAATCAAAGCTTTGTACTTGTAATCTGAAGGAAAAAAGGAGAATAACATATAAAGTGGACGTAGGCATGTTCTTGCCGAACCACTATAAATCTGTGTGTCTTTTACAATTTAGTCCCTGCTTTTCATACATTTGCATAAATCACCCAAATCACTAAGAACAACATAAAATCAACCAACTCATACGACTTTGGGTGTTTGCGGCCATTTTTCACGCAAACAGTTATCCTAAGGTAAAAACCAGTCCCGTATTTATGTGCGGCGTGGTCTTATAAGATACCTTTTCTTTTTCAAACCGCGTATTTTGAGTTTCTCACATCAGTCTCATGACTGACGCAAAGTTTATTTTCGTTTCCCTTAAACTCTAGGTGCCTTAATTTTCATGGGCTTGCTGGTAGTCAGGTTCATTTAGAAGAAATCTGGAAGAGCTTGGAGCATGAAGTTAGAAACTTTTCCTGATGACTGTTTCCACCACACTAGAGTAGTATTGTATTCCGCCTTTGTAAGGACAGATATATTTTTAACTGTCCATGTTTAACTCTAATAAATGTATTTAAAATTTCTGTTGTTGAAATAATATATGTTATTCCATTCGTGTGAGATTCCATTCTGTCTTTATTTTCTTTCTTATCCGTGATAATCCGCATCTTCGGCATTTGGATTTGCGACACATGAATATGGAGGATGTATTAGTATCGATTTTCAGGGACCGAGGAGGTGGGTCGTCACATTTCTGTTTTATGATAAAACTCTCTGAGATCCATAAGTGGATTCCGCACCAGTGCATCCTAAACTCTGTGCCATCAGCAATTTCAGATACAGCTGATGTTACCTGGAGATTTGACCAGGCAACTAAATACTCGGCATTAGCATACTGTTCGACATTTATGAGTCGTTAGGCATCCAGATCATTCGGCATTAGAGAACGTTCGGCATTCAGGAGCGCTTCGCATTTAGGAGCGTTCGGCATTAGAAAGCGCTCGGCTTCCAACGTCGTCCGACACATATGATTCGTTCGGCACTCAATTTCGGTCGGTATCTATGGGACGTTCGGCATGCGAGAGCATTCGGCATTGAGAGACATTCGGTATTGTATATCATTCGGCATCTATGGACGTTCGGCATGGCAGAGTCATTCAGCATGATTCCATACTGCTCGACATCCAAACCTTGTTCGGCACAAATACCTCGTTCGGCATTTAGGATGTTCGGTATCACTTTGTTTGGCATGATTACATACTGCTCGACATTCAGGGTGTTCGGCATCACTTCGTCCGGCATGAGAATATCGTTCGGCATTCATGCCTTGCTCGGTATTTTTGCCGTTCGGCCTCTCTGGATCGGCACACAGAGATCACTCTATTTGGGCTATGCTACTTAGCTACTTGGCCCACCAGGGAAGTCCAACCCGTTCTCGCCTATAAATAGAGAGGCATGTGCACAGTGAAAGAGACCTTTTTCGAAAACACCGGGGAGACTCTGCCGATTCAAGACTCATTCAAGACTTATTTTTTTTGCTTAGCAACTGTTTTCAATATAATTGGTATACGGATTGTATCTGTAATCGATTATCGAGAAAAACAATAAAGATTAACCTCAAAGTGGACGTAGGCAATTACGCCGAACCACTATAAATCTGGTGTTCGTATTTTCTGCATTTAAATCTGCATATTATCTTCTGTTTAACTTACTTTCTTCATTAATCTCTCTACACAATCTCTCTTAAGGGTGTTAGTGACCAATTCTGGTGCTAACATTTTGGTGCTTTCACCGAGAATCGAATTCTCAGGACGATAGGATATACTTTGTAGCTACTGGATTGAAAAATCCCGCGAAGGAGATCCAAATCATTCAAAAGACATCTATTGATTATACTCAGAGTTACAACCAACAACTCTACCATGGGGAGACCACGAACTAGATCGGCCTCTCACAACGCAGATGTCCACGAAACTGCTAGTGTACAACTGATAGAACCTAGCAACCAACCAGCAATTCAAGCCATAGGAACCTCCACCCAGAACCAAGCGGAGATCGTTTCCCGAACAGAGTTCAACGACTTGATAAGAAAACACATGGAAAGTAGAAGGCAACTTGCTGAGCAGATCCAAGCCAATACTAATCTCATGACTCAGCTTGCCCAGCAGCAGCATCAGAATGCTGGAAGTAGTCCTGCTCCTTATTCTGAGTCTGATAGCTCGACCTCGGTAGATAAACCACCTAAGCATAGACGCCGTAGGGATGAAGCTGCACAAGCAGGTGCTACCGATCGATCCGCCAGGAATCGGACACGTGATGAGACCGGACGCCCGGATCACCAAGACCCAAATCAAGTGGGACATCAACCCGCACGGTCCCGTGGAACGGAATCCAGCCTCCCACCCTCCATACAAACTCCGGATTTATCAGCCATGGTCAGACAGTTGATGAGAGAGAAGCAGGGCCTGACCAACGAGGATTGGGGAGTGTCCAGGAGTCATACTCCCTTCACAGATATGGTCTTACATGCCAAGTACCCCAAGAAATTCAATATGCCGACTATCCCAGCCTATGACGGGAAGATTGACCCTAGGCAACACGTGATGAGATACGAATGGATGATGGATTCGGCAAGAGAAAATAACGCAACTAAGTGTAGGTGTTTTCCAATCACTCTGTCCAGAATCGCCACTATGTGGTTTACTCGGCTTCCTTCGCGATCTATATCCAACTTCGACGAGTTAGCGAAGAAATTTGTTGAACAATTCAGGATACACGCTACCCGTCCAAAGGACGTTATGTCATTATTAAGCGTAATCCAAGCTCCGGGAGAGTCTTTGAAAGCATACTTAAAGAGGTTTCATGTTGCCACCACTGAAGTTAGCAATCATAACGACCACGCGATTTTGATGGTGGTAATGCGAGGTGTAGATCCAGACTCGGAGTTTGAAGATTGGTTGATGGGGAAGCCCCCAGCTATATTGGAACGATTCTATTCCAAAGCTCATCAGTTCATACGGAGGGAGGAGGCTTGATGGACGAGATGAGATAAGGCACCAGGGCCTATTCAGGAGACTGTGAAAAATAACATCGCCGTGAAGCAGTCCAGCTATAGTTTGGGAAAAGTTCAAGTCAACGTCCAGAACAAATCTGGGCAGTCCAAAGGAACCGAAGGTGGAAATCCCGGAAAGAAAAGAGAAGCGGGGAAATGGAAGTCAAGGATTCCGACCTACAATGAATACACCCCGCTGAATACTTCTCTTGAAAACATTTATCTATCTACCTGTAACACTTTGAATACAGAAAGTCGCGCCCAAAGGAGTCCACTGAAGAACAGAAACGGACATGGAAGTACTATCGCTTCCATGAGACCCATGGACACAATACTGAGGAGTGTAGACACCTCAATGACGCCATAGAGAAGTTGATCAGACAGAAAAAACTACAGGAATTTGTCAAAAACCCGCAAGATGGAAGGCAAGGAACGTCAGACTCCGGACGCGGGCCGGCTCGGACTGTGGGTTGATTGATCATAAATACTATTGTCGGAGGACCTCATCCTGCAGACAAGAATTGGCAGGAAATAAAACGATATGCTACCTCCTTGAGACATGCGGATTATGAATGTTGTTCGAATGTGGAAGATGGAACCCCCGCAAAACAACAACGCATGATGACTAATGATATAATTTTAGGAGTCGAGACGCGGACAAGGTGGAGGCTTCTACTATCGATCCGATGGTTATATCTGCAACAATCGGGCCAGCTTACGTGAAAAGAATGTTGATTGATTGTGGAAGCTCTGTCAACATCATCTTCAAGAAGGCTTATGACCAAATGAAGATGGAAACGAAAGATTTGAAACCATGCAAAGCCCGTATCCACGGTTTTAACGGTGCTGCAACCGACGCGATGGGGTATATAGAACTTCCAGTTGAACTGGGGGAAGGTGAGCGTAGGGGAGTGCGAGTCCTACCGTTCATAGTAATGGATGTTGACTCTCCATACAATGTCTTTTTAGGTCGTCCAGCCTTGGCAGAATTTAGGGCTGCTTTGGCTTCATGATGTTTGACATTAAAATTTCCGACGGACAAAGGAGTCGGTGTTGTGCATGGCGATCAGACGACTGGTCGCGCATGTTATGTGGCGGAACTGAGAGAAGCTCAGTGGAGAGAGAAGGGAAAGGTTGTAGACAGCTCTGTCTGCATCCTAAAGATTGATGATTGACAAGTAATGTCCGAGCCCTGCCTCGGGCAGCATTCTCGGATCCTTAGAGACATAGATCCGAGAGATGATGATGAGGAACTCAGGGAAACAAACGCAGCACCGGCTGACCTGACGATCGACATTCCAGTCAGCCGAGATGACTCATCACGAGTTCTTAAGATTGGATCACAACTCGATCCCTCAGTGGCCGATGATCTTACTGATTTCCTCCGGGCGAATCTTGACGTTTTCGCCTGAACACACTCTGATATGTGCAGGATTTCTCCAGCAATTGCGAGTCATATGTTGAACATCGACCCGAAACACGTTCCCGTAAAATAGAAAAGGAGAGGTATGGACCTGGAGAGATCCGCGGCTCTCAAAGAGGAGGTGGGCAAACTCAAAGCCAACGGGTTCGTCCGCGACGCCCTCGACCGTGAATGGGTATCTAACCCAGTACTAGTGAAGAAAGCAAATGGAAAGTGGAGAACTTGTGTTGATTACTCTGATCTGAATAAAGCATGCCCGAAGGATAGTTTCCCTTTACCTAGAATCGACCAGCTTGTTGACTCTACCGCCTACACGAATTATTGTCATTTATGGATGCGTATTCAGGATATAATTAGATCCCGATGCACATTCCAGACCAAGAGCACACCAGTTTCATCACAAATATGGGGCTATATTGCTATGTAGTAATGCCCCTTGGATTGAAAAACGCGGGGGCAACGTATCAGCGCCCGGTGAATTGGATGTTTAAGGACCAGATTGGTAGAACGATGGAAGTCTATGTGGATGACATGCTCGTGAAGTCACGACAGTCAAACGACCAAATTCGAGACTTAGCATAAATGTTTGATATACTCAGACAATACGGTATGAAGATCAACCCCTTGAAGTGCTCTTTTGGCGTGGCATCAGGGAAGTTCTTGAGTTTCATTGTGAATGCGCGTGGAATTGAAGCTAACCCGAAAAAGATTCAGGCTATTCGGGATATACAAGTGCCAAGAACTATAAAGCAAGTACAAAGCTTGAACGGAAAAGTGGCAGCGCTGAGTCGATTCATATCCAGAGCTACAGATAAGTGTATTCCTTTTTTCGACGTGATAAAGAAAGGAAAACGAAATTTTGAGTGGACATCCGACTGTGAGGATGCATTCCGAGCTCTGGTAAGACATTTGGAGAGCCCTCCAGTGCTATCGAAACCAATAGACCATGAAATGTTGTATGTGTACTTGGCAGTATCCCAATATGCTATCAATACGGCTTTGGTTCGTGAAGAGTACCGAGTTCAAAAACCAGTTTACTATGTTAGTAAACGTCTGATGGGGACAGAAAGAAACTATTTCAAGATCGAGAAATTAGCCTATTGCTTAGTGATTGCATCACGCAAGCTTCACCCATACTTGCAGGCACACTCGATCAGTGTTTACACCGACCAACCTCTGCTACAGGTACTCCAACGACCAGAAACTTCCGGAAGGATGTTAAAATGGAATATCGAGTTGAGTCGGTTCGATATTACTTACTTGCCGTGAAGGGCCATACAAGGGCAGGCGCTAGCGGATTTCATTGTTGAATTCACCATGACAGACGAATCAAACGACCGCAATGTCATACCTCCCGTCCGATGGAAGGTGTACACCGATGGGGAATTTAACGACTGTTGTTCGGAGGTTGACATAGTTCTGGTAACTCCTGAAAACCGATCAGTTTGCTATGCTTTGAAACTCGAATTCACAGCAACGAATAACGAAGCCGAGTATAAAGCATTGATCGTCGGTTTAAGACTCGTCAAAGAACTAGGAATAAGATCGGTTGGAATTTTTTGCGACTCGCAACTGGTGGTTTATCAAGTGCGTGGAGATTACCAAGCAAGGGGGCAGAGACTTGCCCCGTATTTGGCCCAAGTTCAGGAGTTGCTAGCGAATCTCAAGTATTATGATATTTCATATGTTCCGCGTGAACAAAACAGAGCAGTTGATTTATTGGCAAAGTTTGCAAGCACTGACGATGCGCAGCAGATGGGATTGTTTCCCGTCGAATCCTTACATATTTCGAGCATAAATATAATGGAGGTAGATTTCATGTTAGAAACAGAAATCGAGAAGGAGTCATGGATAGCCCCATTCAAGCAGTACTTGTTACACGGGGCGATGCCCGAAAGAAGGAGCGAAAGACGACAAGTCATTCGTAAGGCTTCTCGTTATGTAATGCATGATGGAATAATGTATCGGAGGGGATTCTCGACGCCATCCGGTGCATTGCCCATGATGAGATAAAACAAGTCCTGACGGAAGTCCATGAAGGTGAACGTGGCGACCATACCGAGGGGCAGACGTTAGCAAAGAAAATCCTCCGCTATGGATACTATTGGCCAACTGTAAATCGAGATGCCATATACTACGTAAGAAGATGTGACAAATGTCAGAAGTATGCGAAAATCCCAAGAGCTCCGTCGACGGAACTCACACAAATGGTTAGTCCTTGGCCATTTGTAATGTGGGAGATCGATATAGTCGGTTCCTTACCCCTATCCAAAGGTGGTGCAAAATACGCAATTGTTGCGGTCGACTACTTTACCAAGTGGGCAGAAGCAGAGCCTTTGGCCACTATCACCATTAAGAAAGTCATTAATTTCGTGGTACGAAATATCATATGCCGCTTTGGCCTGCCATGAACCATCGTTATAGACAATGGAACTCAGTTTGAAAGCAAAAAGTTCAGGGAATTTTGCCAAAAATATGGTATTGAGAAAAAGTTTGCAGCGGTTGCTCATCCGAAATCTAATGGACAAGTGGAGGCTGTAAACAAGATAATCAAATCCATATTGAAAAAACGTTTGGAAAAGGCTAGAGGCAAGTGGGTGGATGAGCTTACGACAGCACTTTGGGTTTATAGAACTACCTACAAGTCCGCGACTGACCACACTCCATTCGCATTAGCATATGGCATGGAAGCTGTCATACCCGTGGAACTTGACGTCCCATCACATTGGGTAACTTATTATGACCCTGAGTCAAATCGAGATCTTTTGCTGGAATCGTTGGACTTCATTGATGAAAAACGCGAAGAAGCCAATTTAAGAGCGGTCGCGTACATGCACTGAGTTGCTCGATATTATAATGAAAAAGTTCGACCGAGAGGGTGATCTCATTTTGAAACGAGTTTTCCCAGTTCCATCACACATGAGCCTCGCATGGGAAGGTCCATACGTCATCGAACGGAAGCTTGGAGAAGGAACTTTCAAGCTAGCGACCGTCGATGGTGCGACACTTCCCCGAGCATGGAATGGTGAACATTTGCGGCATTATTACACTTAGTTCATTTCTATCATATTGTAGTTGTATTTATTTCCAGCAAGTTTTTATTCCTAGTTTACGGCATGTAAAAAGACAATTTAGTTTATTTGCACTAATAAAGGCTTGAAGCCATTTCTTTTTCCCATGAATTATCGATGTTCCTGTGTATGATAACGCTGTAACAAATAAATAAGAGATACATTACTCTGTCTGACGTACGAACGAGAATAAACGACTCAAAATCTCCAAGTCACCGGAGTGCGGACTGGAGTACTCTAAGTCCCCAGAGTGCGGAATCGAGTATAAACGACTCAAAATCTCCAAGTCCCTGGAGTGCGGACTGGAGTACTCTAAGTCCCCAGAGTGCGGACTGAAGTACTCTAAGTCCCCAGAGTGCGGACTCGAGTATAAATGACTCAAAGCCTCCAAGTCTCTGTAGTGCGGACTGGAGTACTCTAAGTCCTCAGAGTGCGGACTCGAGTATAAACGACTCAAAAGCTCCAAGTCTTCGGAGTGCGGACTGGAGTACTCTAAGTCCCCAACGTGAGGACTCGAGTATAAACGACTCAAAACCTCAAAATCTCCGGAGTGCGGACTGGAGTACTCTAAGTCCCAAGAGTGCGGACTCGAGTATAAACGACTCAAAAGCTTCAAATCCCCGGAGTGCGGACTGGAGTACTCTAAGTCCCCAGAGTGCAGACTCGAGTATAAACGACTCAAAATCTCCAAGTCTTCGGAGTGCGGACTGGAGTACTCTAAGTCCCTAGAGTGCGGACTCGAGCATAAACGACTCAAAACCTCCAAGTCTCCGGAGTGCGGACTGGAGTACTCTAAGTCCCCAGAGTGCAGACTCGAGTATAAATGACTCAAACCTCCAAATTTCCAGAGTGCGGACTGGAGTGCTCTAAGTCCCCATAGTGTGGACTCGAGTATAAACGACTCAAAATCTTCAAGTCCCCGGAGTGCGGACTGGAGTACTCTAAGTCTCCAGAGTGTGGACTCGAGTATAAACGATTCGAAACCTCAAAGTCTCCAGAGTGCGGACTGGAGTACTCTAAGTACTCAGAGTGCGGATTCGAGTATAAACGATTTAAATGTCCAAGTCCCCTGAAGGCGGACTGGATATAAATAACTTGAAGTCATCGAGCCCTTGGCGTACGGATTAGAAAATATTCTAAGTCCCCAGAGCGTGGGATAAAAGAATGGGCAAATACCAAAGAAGTTGTCAACTTGTTTGAAGATGAATCGAGAAGTTCACGTAACTCGCAGTAGCTCGGGTTTTGACCACGGTTATACCAAAAAACCAAACAACAACAGTCATCTGAGAGGAGAAAGAACTAAGTTTTATTCATCACAAGTAATTTTATTTACATAAACTACGAAAACAAAAATAATTATATAATCTAAACTAGCTCTGTTGAATGAGAGCGAAGACTACTTCTTTTACTTCTTCGACTTTTTGCCCGGTGACTCCTCCCCGGTACGTTTACCTTTGATAGCTTTCTTTGACGGGGGAGTGACAGATGAAGAAGTATGAGGAACATCCATGGGTTTGGACCCGCCTGGGAGAATGACCTTCAATGGCTTGTTCGTAGGATCATCTGGGTCCACAGCTTGAGGTTCGACCTTGATCTTGATCATCTTTTCCTTCTCTTTATCAAGCTGCTCCTTTATACTCAGTTCGGATGTGTGCTCAGAGACGTTTGTAATTTCAACTTCATAACTCTCATCGATGGGAGAGGAAGTCTCAGGTATGTCTTCGTCAAGCGCTCCGATCACCTGAGCATCGGGACGAGGAGCTTCTCCTGCGTAAGTGTTCGCTCGTTTTTCCCCGAACCTCCTTGGCGAAATATCTCCTCGGAGTGGACTCAAGATCAGAACGGCCTGCATAAAATCACGAAAAGCAAGTGTTAGAATGCGATAGCTTCTGATGAAAAACGAAAACTCTTGGAATGTTAAAACAAAAGAGTTGCTGACCAGGTTCCGGCTGGATCTCAGCCGTCAGGGGGTCTCACCCTCTGGAATAGGGGACAAAACATGAACACCAAGGCCGTGGTCCTCCGGGTCATAGCCGATGTGCTGTTCAAAATGATCGAGTATCGGCCGACTGGCTGGCTGGGTAGGCACACGAGTTGGAGACTCAATACCGGATGAACCAGCGATAACTTCTTTCCCTTTTATTGAGGGGGAGCCTTTGCAATAAATGACTTTAGCCGCTGACAAATCTGAAGGCTCATTTCCCTTAAGGAATTCTTTTATCAAAGCCCCCTCATCAACCTCCTCGATACCGTGTTCAGCCTTCTTGATTTCAATTAAAGTCTTCCGCGCCTCGGCCAAAGATTCGAGATAGCACTCGCCCAAAAAAGTTAAGTCTCGGTGCATGAGAACGCGGACATTGAATTCGTCAATAAGCGGGTCGAACATGGTTTTGATTTCTTCTCTACCTTCTTCCTTTGCCGCCTCAAGATGGGAGTCGATTTCCGCAGATGCTATCTTTTTGCCCTCTTCGCGGGCTTCATTCTTTAGCGCCTCAACTTTAGAAAGCCCGCCCTCAAGTTTTGCTTTTAGGAGTCGCGTTGCAACGATCTCGTCGCAATACCGTTGCGACTCTTCTTGGGCAGCAGTCTTCTCCTCTTGTTCATTGCGGAGTCGCTCCTCATGTTCTTTAACTCGGAGACAGAATGCATCCCTATCTTTTTTGCACCGAGTCTTTTTCCAAAGCCAAAGCCCCACAGCGTTGTACCGCCTCGTCGAGTTCTTTTTTTGTGAGTTGATTCTAGACGAGTTACAACTTCGGCGGTATCTTTGGCGCTTTGCTGGGCGGCCTCCAGCTGAGATTTGTATGACGCAATCTCTTCGTCCTGAGCTTTGATAATGTCTTTGTCATGAATAGCCTCAAGCTTCAGGCGGTCAATCTCATGTTGGCGTTTTATGGAGACTTCAGACACTTTCTCTACAAGATGAACGAATGTGTCATGCTGAACATAGACGTCGTTGGTGCAGGCGATAGCGCTCTGCTTGACATCTTCAGGAATACGATGGATCGCCGGGAGAAACTTCAGACCATCAAAGCAGATTTTTGGGAATTTAACTTTAAGCTCGGCCAGTTTCTCCGATATTGATGGATCTGTTGCAAGAAAAGAAGGAGACGGCTTCGAAAGTTCAGCTCTCCTGTGAGGATCCCGGGGCTGTCGGGTGGAGGAGGAATCAGAGTGTTGATCATGAGGAACATCAGTTTGCGACCCCTTATGGCCGTGCTTATCTTTGCTTTGTCCCGAGTGAGAAGGGTGATGTTGGTAGTATTTGGGCTGATAATACGTTTTCTTCCGAGATGATGAGTCCCGGGAATGATAATCCCTATCGCCATCGCCGTCTCTGTCCCGACGTTTTCCAGAACCTGAGTCCCGTCCAGACTGATGGAAGATAGATGACCTGCGGAGACGATCAATTCCGTGTGTACGCCCCATGTCACCTGCATAGAATTTAAAAAAAACAACGAATTAGCAAAGAGTAGTGTGACGACGGAAATTTAGGTACAAAGTGAAGTGCATCAGTTTGTGTGCGACCTAGTGTTTCCCCCCGACAGACCAGTTTTTTTACTAATGAGAGTTTTTTCTCCCTGAGTTTGGGCTTGACCGTCTGCATCGCCTCTGATGGGCGAGTGAAGTTTAAGTGCTTCAGGATCATCGAAATCATAATTAAAGTAAATCGTCAGGTATCGAGAGGTTCGAGAGGCCCTTTAAAGAACTTTCTAAACGTTGTGAGGAAGTCTCTTTTTTTGTTGGAATAAGAGTAACTTTAGAGGTTGCACCAACTTTTTCCCTCCTTATCTTGTACGTCAGTTTCTTTTTCCTCTTCGGAGTGGAGGATGACGTTTCGATGTCATGAACTTCAACTAATGGGTCCTGAGTAGGACCAACGTTCTCATCTTGTGCTTCGGGTGTTTCAGTTTCCTTGATTTCTCATTCTTCTAGTGCGCCAGGAGCGTTGCGTGCTGAAGACTCAGCTTGTTTTTTCCCTTTACTAGAGGCGGGCCTGGGAACGGAAACGCCCTGATGAAGGCTTATCCGACGGCCTTCTGCCAATAGTCCAAACCGCGAAAGTGACTCATTTGAAATGAGAGTTCGGATGTCTCGTTCGTCGGCAGGAAGGGCTTTAATAGCTTCGACGGCTTCAGAATATCCGCGGCCGTCAAGACGTGGATTGATACCTGAAAAGATGGAAAAAAGAGTTAGAAGAGGCACGGCTTTGACCAAGCATGAATATCGATCCAGAGAAATGACTTACTTCCTTCCACCCATCTCCTCGTGAAATCAGGAGGGCAACGCACATAAAACCATTCCTGCTTGTACAGGACGAACTTGCTGCATGCCCCAGTTAAGAGTTGGCATTTGTGGTGCGGCTCGAGAAACATGAAAGAGGGGCTATCTCTCCGCTTCTTGATCACACACACACCTGATGTCACCTGGGTTGGAGGCCTGGAGATGACATTCATGAAGAGGATGTAGGTACCATAAATGAAGGCGTGACCGTTCGGGTGCAGTTGTGACGGGGCAACGTCGACGTACTGCAGCACGTCCCGAAGAAATAAGTTGAACGGTGGCACACTGCCGACCCAGCACATAAACTTATTGCAAGTTGTATATTCAACTGAGGGCAAGTGTGGACGATCGTGCCCCGATGGAACTAAGACGTCGTCGAAGGGGATTCCATGGACGGAGCATATCCGACGGAGTGCACTTTCATTAATTTTCGAAGCCTGTGAATCGACCGGGTTGTCCAAGAAAATTGAGGCCTTCAGAGCATCGGGAGCTAAGTATGAGCAGGGGAAGTCGACGGGTTTGAAGTATCTGCGACTCCTTGTTTAGAAGACGGCCCAGGTCTATCTGAGATCGTGGCGGAGCTAGATTTCCTAGACATTTTTGATAGAAATTGAATCTAGTAGAGCACCTGTTTGAACTATACTTGAAAAACAATCGACATTAGACTTAACAACACAAGTATTCCCCCCGTGTGGTGTGTGGACTAGTGTGATAATTCAAATATAACTGCTGAGAAATTGAAAGTCACGGAGTTAATGGTATGAAGTTGAGCTTCGATTCGTCGCCTTCGAAGACCGTCATCGCTGACCGTCTTCGAAAGCCTGCCCTATGGTGTTTTTAATTTCGGACTCAAACATTGGCGCTATATGTTAGAGGAAATTATCCGTTTTTGTCGATTTAGGTTCAGGCTTGTGATTACTAAAGCTAGGAAGTTATCGGTCTAGATTAGTTCGATATGCCAGTATGCTTAGGTCCGTGTCCTTGTTTTTGTCATAAGATTAGGCAAAGTAAATGTTGATCGGCGTAAGTATCGTTCGGCCAAACTATTGGTTGGCCTAAATATCGTTCGGCCTAATTATCGTTTGCCCTAAATCTTGTTTGGCCTAAGTGTCGTTTGGATAAACTACCGATCGGCCTAAGTATCGATCGGCCCTAAATCTTGTTTGGCCTAAGTGTCGTTTGGATAAACTACCGATCGGCCTAAGTATCGATCGGCATTCGTGCCCTTCGGCTTAAGCGTTGTTCGGCCAAAATATCGATCGGCATCATGTCCATTCCCCGCTACCTTTTAATTTTTCCATTCCAATTTCGTTCGACATGGGGAGATCATGACGAACCATGGCCGTATCAACCTACACCAACAGGCCTAATACTAACTCCATTCTCATGCTACCATAGGACCGCTCGGCATTGAAAGATCATGCCGAGCCGCTACAATGCACCTTACACCTTTCTCTTCTTCGATCTATCCATCTCGAAACCACCTAAGAGCATACTATGTTCCAGCCCTAGAACACAACCGAACCTCAATTCATCACCCTTATTCACACGCCCCATACTCTCTACGATCTATGAAAGGTTCACAAATTCGAGTAATATCTAATGTCTCCTAATTTGAGAGGGTGATCAAAAGCTTCTTACCGAAAAGTACAGAGAGAGCTCAAGGATATGTGAGTTAGGATTGAAGGTTGTTAAAACTTAACTTAGGAAAGACGTGATGGATTCCAGAGAGGTAAGTTGAAAGTTCTTGAAAAATAACGGAGGTAAAAAGTGAAAAGAGGAGGAGGAAAATGTCGACTTTTATAGGAGAAGAGGGGAAGTCGAAGAGGCTATGACCGGTAAAACCGGTCAAGGCAACATCGTTTAGATCGACATACAAAGCCATTCGGCATACATGGAGCATTCGGCTTCGGCTATACTGTTCGGCATTAGCATAGTGTTCGGCACACATCACCTCACCTGGCAATCAAGGGAAGTCACCATTGGGAAAACTAAACCACAGCTCGGAGCAAAGCACAGTGGTCACGTGATTCAAAACGCAGCACGTTCGACCACGTGATGCACTTTGGGGGGCAAGTGTTACTTGGAGATTTGACCAGGCAACTAAGTACTCGGCATTAGCATACTGCTCGACATTTATGAGTCGTTCGGCATCTAGATCGTTCGGCATTAGAGAACATTCGACATTCAGGAACGCTCGACATTTAGGAGCGTTCGGCATTAGAAAGCGCTCGGCTTCCAGCGTCGTCCGGCACATATGATTCGTTCGGCACTCAAGTTCGGTCAGCATCTATGAGACGTTCGGCATGCGAGAGTGTTCGGCATGCGAGAGCGTTCGGCATTGAGAGACATTCGTTATTGTATATCGTTCGACATCTATGGACGTTCGGCATGGCAGAGTCATTCGGCATGATTCTATACTGCTCGGCATCCAAACCTTGTTCGGCACAAATACCTCGTTCGGCATTCAGAATGTTTGGCATCACTTTGTTCGGCATGATTCCATACTGCTCGACATTCAGGGTGTTCGGCATTCAGGGTGTTCAGCATCACTTCGTTCGGCATGAGAATATCGTTCGGCATTCATGCCTTGCTCGGCATTTTTGCCGTTCGGCCTCTCTGGATCGGCACACAAAGATCACTCTATTTGGGCCAAGCTACTTAGCTACCTGGCACACCAGGGAAGTCCAACCCATTCTCGCCTATAAATAGAGGCAGGGGCATAGTGAAAGTGACCTTTTTCGAAAACACTGGAGAGACTCTGCCGCATTCAAGACTTATTAAAGACTTATCTTTTTTGCTTAGCAATTGTATTCAATATAATGGGTATACGGATTATATCTGTAATCGATTATCAAGAAAAACAATAAAGATTAACCTCAAAGTGGACGTAGGCAATTACGCCGAACCACTATAAATCTGGTGTTCGTATTTTCTGCATTTAAATTTGCATATTATCCCCTGTTTAACTTACTTTCTTCATTAATCTCTCTATACAATCTCTCTTAAGGGTGTTAGTGACCAATTCTGGTGCTAACAGCTGCCATCAAAACCATGAATGGATTTGGACGATCGACCGACGTCGCCGCGGCATTAAACCGTGTTAGAAAACTCCTTGTGGACTTCCTATTCTTCTGTTTCGGTGTTGCCAAACTCATAATATCTTTGGGTCTCGAGATGTGAACTCTAAGCTGCCTCATAAACCTTTCGATCAATTCCATCCATATGCTAATAGAGCCGTTTTTCAATTGTCTAAACCATAATGCAGCTATATCTGTTAAGTACAAGGGAAAGCACCGTGCCATGGTTTTCTCTGGTGCCCCCAATACTTCCATGTGTCTCATGTATCTTGTCAAATGAACAACGTAATTCGTTTTTCCATCATATGTCTCAAGCGTTGATAGGTTGAACTCTGGTGGATTTTTAGCTTTCCCTGATATTTGGAGCGAATGGACTTCTATTTACATCCTTCAAATCCTTGTTCACTAATCCTCCACGCATAGCTCATCTTATCATCTCCGCAAGCCTGTCATTGTCTTCCAATGGTGGTCTCCTATCATCATGCTCAAGCTGTCTCTCGAGTCTACGAGGGTATTCAGGAACGTATTCCTACGGTTGAGCATCCAAATTTCGATTCGCACCAAGCTTTATGGGATTGATCGCAGGTCCTCCAGCATAACGATCAACCAGACACAGCGGCATGCCTCCTAGCCTTGGGGATCGGTGTCGATCCCTCTACGTTAGCAGGGGACTGCCCCCGACTGCTCTGTTCTGCTTCTTTATCAATTGGCTCCATTTCCATGTTCCTGGTTTTGATTTCCAGCGATTCCTGTTGCTTTAACTCCTTGATTCTGTGCTCCAGCTTGTCCAGTCTATTGGAGGGAATTCTGCATCATCTCCTTCTGCCTTTCTGCATCATCTCCTTCTGCCTCTCTGCATCATCTCCTACATAACATCCATCATCGTTTCCATTTCATCCCCGGTGATGTAGATAGATGCTTGATTAGCTCCAGCTCCTGAGGAAGCCTTTTGACTCCCTCCACATGGCTCTTTTCGTGCAGCACTCTCCTTGTTGATTGCGTAGTCATTTCTTCATATATCCAAGTATACAAGCTTTCAAATCTAAGATTCTAGCTTCCAAATCAGCGGATGCAAATCCCTCTCAATGGAAGTACCAAAATGTTGGCGTCAAAATTAGCCACCAACATACAATTGTGCGAAAGCACCAATATCCAATCCAAACACAGAAATATAAAGAGAAATTAATGAAGAACAAAACTAAAACAATCATAAAGCAAGTAAATAGAGACATATTTATAGTGGTTCGGCTAACTCCGGCCTACGTCCACTTCAAAGAATTTTCTTTTATTAGTTTATATTGCTTATTACAGTTACAAATCCGTGAAATTCAAGAATAAATTTGATAGAGTTTAACCTAGATAGCAGATAAACAGAAGCAGGTAGAAGATCTCTTTTCTAATGTCATGCCTGCTGTATTTATAGAAAAAGACGTGCGCGAATCGGACTGAAACTTTGACAGAAGGTTCGAGAAATGAAGACGATGCCATCTATAAATTTTCAGACCATTAGGGCCCACAATAGGGGGAATTATTTTAAAGGACAAAAATTCATATATTTTAGCCTCAAGAACACGACCTCGATATTTTAACCAAAAAGACAAACATGTTTCTAAAAATTATTCAAAAAGGACAAACATTCTTCCAATATTATTTATAAGGACAAACATTCTTTTAAAACTGCTACCAATCTAAAAACTGATAGCTAAAAACTGCTACCGATAACTACAAACTGATACCTAAAAAAAATACTATCAATAACTAAAAACTGATACCTAAAGAAGTTGTCATTTAGGCTAAAATACCGAAGGTCTGTCCTTGAGGCTAAAATGCTGAAATTTTTTGTCGTTCACAATAATTTCCTACCCAGAATAAGGATCGGTACCGATCGCTATTTTAGTATCCAAATGGAATGCGATCCTTTTGGATGATTCTCCATGATGCTAGCTACATACTCTTCAAATTTCATGTCATTTGAATCAACAGAGCTCAAGTTATTGATTGTTGAATGCAAGAATGTACTTGGGCATTCAAGAACGCCGACCCTTATCCAATGAAGTGCGCTAATCCAATGCAACCAACCATGCCGACCTCTTTTTTGTGAGTCGAAGTATGCCGATCCCTCTAGAACCAACCATGCCGATGCACATTTTACTTCGTCCATGCCGATCCCTCGTATAACCAATCATGCCGATCCCTCTCATATTACCAGGCTATGCCGATCCATGCTACTGCACAATGCTACGTCGATCCCTCCTGCTTCATGAAACTATGTCGATCCCTCCTATTCCAAGAAGGTATACCGATCCCTCCTATGCTACAAAACCATGCCAATCCCTCCTATGCTATGTCCATCCCTTGGGTTCTAACCTAACTTCCGTATTTCTAGAACCCTGCATGGTCTATCTATCAACTTCGTCCAATCCTAGCTTCATATATCCATCTGAGCTCTGCTTCCGGGTTCTACAGTCGTTGTTCCGCACTCATTGGCCTTGATAATCGTGAATTATGTTGGGTTAAATCCGCTTTTGTACTGCCTTGCCAAAAGACAGGTTAACAATCTCTCTATGGGAAGATTTTGAATTTGCATTGTGATATAAAAACAAATTTTATTGGCCAAATATTGCACTGTAGAATTTTCACATGCATTCATGATTCATATTTGCTGTTACCTAAGTTGTTAAGCATAAAATCAAGCAACTTTTAGTTAATTTTAGTTTTTAAAAGCATTCTATTCTTGGAGATCTAAAAATATTCTATCACTATGAAAGGAGATAAACTGTTCTGTTTATATTTTAAAAACAATTTTAGTTGTTATTTTATGAGGTTTGACATTTAAAAATAATTTTCTTCGATTTAAAACTGATTTTAGTTTTCTTTTTTTAAATCATCTTTGAAATTTGTTTTTCATTTTATTACTTGCGATTCAAAACGATTTTAGCACATAATATTTGATGCAATTCCTTAATGTTTCTAACCAAGTAACTTTAAATAAAACTTTTGCTTCCTATTTTAACATAATGGCGCCTTTCTTCTTGGTTTGCAAGACCCTTTTTTGACTTAGATGATCAGTTAGTGGTTGATACGCCTTATAGGGTTATTTATCCAAATTATGGGAAACTTCAAAGAACAATTCATTTTGCAGCTTGCTAAGAGGAATTATACGGATTGGTGGTAGCATATTATATATTCTAAACTGGCTTTATCAACTAACTGGTCTTTGCACAATTCAATGTGGCTGCATGTATCATATTACTGTTAAATTTCTTAAGCATTTCATTTTTAAATAATTCTTTATTGCTCCATATTACATGAATTTTGTTTCTATATATAATATTAACGAGAAGCTAAATTTAATGAAACTATTATTTTAGTGGAGTTTTCTACCATCGGTATAACAATTTCAACGACACAAGTTGAAGATTCATGAGCATAAAAGCTAATTTGGCATTATCTGATATCAACAACAAAGAAATATTATAATTTTTTTATATTTTGTGCTACCTTCAGAAAAGTATATGTAATATTGTTGCTCGATATTTTAGAACTATGAAAAACTTTATTTCAGTGAACTCATTTTTTCATTATAATCTGAGTAAGAGAAGAGGGTGTTTATTCTTTGCAAAATAGCTTATAAATTGAGCATTGTGTTATTCTCCTCTTAAAACCAAATAATTATTAAAATTAAGATTGATCTTTCCAATTTTCATCATGTGTTAATACCAGCTTCGGTCAACATTACCGCTATATTATTATCTGACAGTAAAAAAATCATTAACATTTATTCTTAATAGTAAATGAAGTAATACTAATGTTGTTTTATGATTGGTCTTCAAGATTCTTCTAAGGAAAATACTGGGAGTCAAAAGTTAGTGAATTAGACATGAAAACTAATTGGGATTTATATAGGCAACCTCCTACTTTCACTTATGTTTACATTTACGGTACTAATAGACGATATTTCCAGAAAATTCTACCATTACAACAGTACTAGCTTATTTCATCTGTGACGGTATGCTGTATGAAATCTTATACCTTATTCCTTATTATAATTTTGTAATCAGTCATTTTATAACTAAATTTGGTTCACAATTAAGTATTGAACATGTTCTACTGAAAATTTGGGATCAAGTTGTATAAAAAAAATATATGATCTACTTATTCATAAATGTTTTTCTAATTACCCTTACGTGGTTTCTACTGTTAGATTCTTACTATGTGCCTATTTTGTGATCTTATGTATAATTGTTAAGTTCAGCGAGCGTTTATATTTGTGATCTTGCCTCTTTCAGTACTTTATTAAGTTTATAATTATTAGTAAATTTATTTTCATTTTTTATTCTACTTGAGACTGACTGTACCGTATTTTTTAAATTTCAACACGAACGTTTTATTCGTGTCCCAATAGGCTCACTTGATTGGATATTTGTTTGAACGCATTCTTCTTCAACTCTTAACAAAATATATTGAAGTTTTGGAAATTGATTAAACCGTTCTTTTGAAACTAATCTTGACATTTTATTAATTACCATTTATTCTCAATCAATCACCAATGAATACTTTTAATTTCCCTGTCAATGCTCTAATTATGAATTTGGGATATGGATGCCAAATATCATGTAAATATATTGCCAACTGGTGCTTTCAAATATGGTTTATGTAACTGCATAAGCACAAATAAAAATATTTTATTAGTAGACGCGAAGCCAGGATATTTCATATTTTTCATATACATCTTTACTACTAATAAAGAAAATTGGTTGAACTAATTTACTTGGACTCTTTTTGAAATTTCAAAAATGACATTGCTTTCCGTTCACATGTTTTGCACTCAAACAAAATATCAACGTATATAATAATACAAACAGGCCGTGTGCGAAGCATGGGCCAATACTAGTTGTTAATTACAATAAATTGTTTACATTATATTTTGCTGTAGTTATGAATTTGGGATATGGATGCCAAATATCATGTAAATACATTGCCAACTGGGCATGCTTTCAAATATGGTTTATGTAACCGCATAAGCACAAGTAAAAGTACTTTATCACTAGAAGCGAAGCCAAGATAATACATATTTTTCATATGCATTGTTAATTACAATTGATTGTTTAGATTATATTTTGCTAAACCTTTCCAATTGCTATACCACTGGTATACTATTAATAGCGAGTAGTGCTTTCGTTTGCTCTGAAGCCCTCTTCAATCTCCCAATAAAATTTTGCCATCGTTTTTCCTTCTTTGCGAGAACTTCATTCTCATCTCCTATCTGTAGTGCAGTCAGAGGGTAATTCCGTAAATTAAACTAATGATCGTCATTTTCTAGGCCCCTTTTGCCACCTAACCTAATCTGAATTTAATCTGCTGTCGTTCTTCACCATGCATAGAAATTAAATTCTCTCGCTGGCTCCTATTGATCTATTACTTAGATTTTTATTTTGGAGTTCTGATTTTCTTAGTTGATTAGATCATATTTACATACATTAAAATTATACGATCTTGATGGTTTTTGAATTTCACTATTAACTCCTCCCCTTCGGATCAACCAAAAAACTCTAACTCGACTTTATCATGTAAGTTTTGATTTATTTTCACTTGATTTGATTACTTCAATTACCTATGTTTTTGCTTCGTACATTTTCTTTCTTGGTTGTTTAATTTGCACTAAGATTCAACTGTTATCCGTCTAGTATACCAAAACAGAGAATAATCAATTATAAACTCGTCGCACAAGTTTATAACTCAGATTTCCACTACACTGGAATTCTGTATTAATTATTATAACAATATGAATGTTGTAAATAGGCTACAACAATAGCGTTATACCATTTTGAATAAATAGTATAACTAGAATAACGGATAGAATATAGAATAATGTATATAAATATACAAACAGACTAGAATTCTAACCGGATTATGTCTGAGGCTCGTCGTAACGATTTTCTTAAGAATTTTATTTCAAAATTCTCCCAAGATGCAACAGACGTATTCTGCTCGAGATTGTAATGAGGAGGGAGATGCATGATCTCCCTCCTCACAACGAAGCATACATTTGGGTGCCCCTAGGCCCCAACATCTTCATTGCAAAACTATATATAAACTAGTATCACTTAGCAATTTTGGCGATGTGGGACTTTATGTGTGTTTCATTCATTTTGTTCTTTAGGAATTCCAACATCAACTAGCAGTTTTCAAGAAGAAAATGAAGAAGCAGCAGCAGCAGCAATACATAAATTAATCTCATTATTGATTGGATCATATTTTTATGCATAATGATTAAATTGGTTTTGGCAAATTTGATATATTTTGCATTAATACTTCAAAGAATTTTACATTTTTAGTCGTGTAAAAATGTGTTCACTCATTTTGTAAGTTTCATATTGTAGTAAACTATAGTTTTTCTAGATTGAATATTAAAAGCTTGATTCATGATATAATAAAATTTTCAAAAAACAAATAGTGCATTGCGAACTCACTTTATATTCATGTACCTTCGCAAAGATATTTTTAGAATACTACTGGAATTACTACATAGGAACATTCAGATTTGAATTGGTTGATAATTAAAGTTACTATGAACTGCTTCATTGATGATTTACACTTTATTTTAAAAAAAATCATTTCATAATTTCAGTTTGTGAGTATAATTTTATTTATGTTTCACTATATTTTTATTGAACAGAAAAAGTATTATAGTCGTACTTAAACTGAAGTCTAATATGTACCCGAAAATATTACTTTCATCATCTTAATTCGTAATTCAACTTCTCTATTATATGTTCATTTGATGAACACCTAAGTTACATGCCTATAATGGTCAGGGACCAATATAACTTGAACATGTTATTTTCCTAACCATCAAGGGATCATATATCTTATGTTATTTGCTATTTTTACAACGCTACAAATATGTTATAACTTAATGGTTAGGACAATAGCATATTTTTTTCATGTGTAGATAGTTGATTTCTATTCCGAGGAAAATAAGTTTGAACAAATTGTAAAAGTATGTTGTACTCTTTAGCTCTTTTTTATCATTGCTTTCATTTTTATTAAAAAATAACCAATGCTTTTGGTGCACTTACGTATAGATTTCATTTTCCTTATATGATTTCTGCCAAACATAATACTACAAACTTTGAATGATTATGCTTTTCATTCTCATTGCTAGAGCTGTATGCATTTGGTCCTCTATGCTACATAGTTAATGTATGTTGTGTATTGCATGTATTTAATCTTGGTACAAACAAGCTTCTAAGATTTCATATTTTTGCTTATATTTTTTTTCATCATAATACATATTTAACTTTTAATGTAAAAATTATCGTGGCTCAACTATTGTGATGTTTTCTGCAGAAGCTAAATTGATACTATGTCAAAAATTTAAAAACTGTTTGTTTCTTTTAGGAGATGCAATTATAAACAATATTAAAGTTCCATTTTTGCATCTTTTATTATATAGGTATTACGTCTACAAGTAACATGTACATAAACTAAAGCAACGACTCATCCAGTGTAAAAGAGAGAGATATCGCCAAAAAAATATAGGCTCAGTTAACAAAAAGATGACACTAATTCATTATTTGTGGTGGTGTATTTAATACCACTAGCATCAGGTTATAGTTTACTAACACTTTGTACTATTTGGCTTCCTTAGAGGTACATTTATAGGTTTCTGGTAACTATAGACAATTATTTCGTGTTTAATACTGTCTTAATTTCTTACCAATATCAAATCTGTTATAACTTAATTACCTACTATTTGCAGCATAATTAAGCACATTTATTCTTCCAAAATAACAAAATATTGAATATTGCATTGCAGAACTGTGAGGGAAACCTTTTAATATTTATTTAGACGACGATGGTATGTTATAAAAAAAGATTCCTATTATATAAAAAGTTTATGAAAATATCGAACAGTTAATAAAGTTGAGAATTAAATTATGTTACTGATGTAACACCAAGGCAAGTAAACAAGTTTGTTTCATTGATGCTATCTTTAATTATGCGATATACTGAAAGTAACAAGGCATGTTGATGGTGTTGAATTAAGTAAAATTTATCCCACTTCCCTATTAAATAATTTTGATCATATTAAGTTCTTAATTTATAGCATGTTAACTTCTATAGCTTAACATTTTTGATTAAATTGAATTTGCCTTTAATGTTATGTTGCCCCCCTGCAAGAAATGGTAGGCATGCTCTCCAGGTATGTCATTGCACTTCTGGTTATTAAGCACTAAATTTTACTGAGTAAATTGGTTAGTAGTTTCTGGACTTGGTAATTTTGAACCTCCTAAGGATTATATTTGTTGGATCCAAATTTATTGGATAATATTACATATAATATATCCCAGATTGCTGCACATATGTTATGCAGATGCTCACAAACAATCTACTTCAAGGTCTTAGCTATAGAATGGTGATATTATTTGTTGTCCTTTTACATTGAATTTGATGCGTGTGTTCAGCCAGATGTAACCAACTTATTACGTTATGTTATGTGGGGTTTAATTAAGAAAGATTTACTTTGGTTTTGGAGATACGGAAATTATTAGTGGCATAAAAATGGAAGCATTGAATGCAAACTACAACAACCTTATGGACCTTAAAAGGGTTAGAAATCTCTCATGCTACATATAAAATGATTCACTTTGAGTTCCAACTGCAACAGACAATGTACAATTTTGTAATTGTAAATTTTAACTAATGTTCGATTATATGGAACTTGCAGAGAATTATATTTTATATTTTTTGAAATGAATACATTGTTACCGATCCATATTATGTTTGTTTTTTCTACATGCTTGGGTTCTACTATATTCTAATGCTTCAAGTCAAAGTTCGAAACTATAATTTGGTGACTAAAATTAAGAAATAAACAGATCCATCGCGGATTGAAAACCTGAATGTAGTGAGAGGTTTTCTTATCCATCACCAGCTTAGACATGAATATAGTATTTGTTTCTGCACATTTGATTTTCCAATAAGCTTCAATGCCAATTTTTTCACTTGGTCCAGCTTTAGAATATAGTTATTCTTTGGGGGCTAGATATATCATTTGAATCTAATTTGTTGGCTCTGCCATTTAAGTTTGCTGGATTTGATCGTTCATTTTTTCATCTTCCAAATATAGACCTGCATATCTGCTATGCTGGAGTTTTCCTTCCTTTTTCCTGACCCACCAATGTCGTATGTTAATTACATTTACATGTTTCCTATAAACTTGGTTTTAGTTTGGACTGTTTTAATTGTTTGACTTTTCCTTTATTAGTTGTGTTTTGATTCGATTTGAATGAAATGCATGTCTGAGATAAGGCAAAGCATGCATGATGAAATCAATGCTGTTTCGTCATTCATAAGATACCAACTTCGTGTAGTTTAGTAATTTGTTAAGTCTATGAAGATTTGCTTTTAATATATTACTTATGCCAGTTTTTTTTTTTTTTTTCTGAAAAAGGTTAAAGGGCCAAAGCCCAAACAAAAGCGGGTAAATAAAGCACCCGAAAACCAAATAACGCTTTAAACCCTAAGACAATTTAGGGCAGCCGACATACAACCCAGGAAAACAAAAAATAAAAACATGGAGACGAGAGGAGGCGACTCAATATTATCTCTATCTCGTCTTCCTGCTGCACTCGCCTCTCTCCCAATAAGACAGGCTTTGGTTGAACTTGTTGCGCATGCTGGTATCAGCAGTATTTGAGCTAATGTGATGCTTCGGAGCTAGGTTTTGCCTAGCTTGGCTGAAATCTGCAGATCTGGTGTTAATGAAACCCAGATCTGTAGATTTGTAACTGCTTACACCCTCACCAGAGCAATAGGTTGGAGGCTCGTACTTGTCTTGGTTCATTCGCTGATGGCTGCTTAAATCTGTATGATGAGCCTTCGGACTGAGAAGATATTGTTCAATGTACTTGCTACCAGCCTCTTTGTTCCAATAATCCGCCAGAAAATCAAATCTGGTCTGATTTCTGATCTTATTCTTTGATTTCTGGAGAATAATTTTGCTTTCATTTTCGATAATAGTCCATCTCTGCTCTTTGGAAAGCTTTATGTTGTTGTGAGTACGATTGTTTCTTTCCTTCCATATATGATAAACAGTAGTTGTTAGCAGAATATGAGCAAAGTCTCTTTCTCGCGATTTGCTTCTGAAATGCTTGTTGATGTCAGTAATAATATGACCAAGATGCATGCTGTTAGAATTGTTCATTCCCAGTTTAGACTTGATTTGATTCCAAATGTAGTAGCTGTAACTGCATTCAAAAAATAAATGAGACACATTTTCATTCAATAAATTACATAGGGAACGGAGTGAGGAGTTATTTCTGCCCCACTTATTAATAATTTTCAAAGTTGGCAATCTGTTGTTAATAGCAAAATATGTGCAGATAGCCATCTTTGGATTATTTACCCTGTTCCATATGCAATTATACCACTCTACAGTATGTTGTTTGTTTCTAATGTGCTCCCAAGTTTTTTTAAAGGAGAACTTACCATTGCTGCTAGCTAACCATTCCCAGTAATCACTATCAACATCATGATCTAATTGAATATTACTGATAGAAATTTTGTGAGGATTTGTGATAGGATGAAGTTGAGGCTGCCATTGATTATTATTAATGATGATATTAACACTAGCATTAGCTTCTCCACATATAGCAAGAGTATCCCAACCAACCTTGTTAATAAAAGATTCATTTTGAAACCAGGGGTCAAACCAAAAGCTAGTTTCATGCCCAGCTTTAAATTTCCTTTGAATTAAAGATTTACCTACATCTCTGCATTTTAAAATTTGAGTCCAATTGTTGGATTGGTTACACTTAGGTAAAGTAGTCCAAAAGTTTTCATTTTTGAGGTATTTGAAAGACATCCATTTTGACCATAAAGAATCTCCACTTATAAATCTCCAAAAAAGCTTTAATTGACAAGTTAAATAAAGATCATTAAGGTTTCTGCTTTTTTGGGTTTGCAAACTTTATCCCAACTGACTTTATGGTATTTACCTCTCCAAAGAAAATCAGCACACCTGCTTTCAATTTTTTTAATAGTAGCAATAGGGATGTGATGTGTTTGAAACCAGTATAGAATAATGGCATACACCACAGTTTTAATTAACTCAATTCTACCAGCAATAGATAGAAGTTTGCATGACCAAGTTTCCATTCTGTTTTGAATATTTTCAATCAGATATGAGCAATCACTGTCTTTGATTTGATTAGCAGATAGAGGAAGCCCTAAATATTTAATAGGAAGATTACCTTCACTTACATTGAGAACATCTAAGACTTCCTTTTTGTACCTGCAATATTTGCTGAAATATGCCTTTGTTTTAAATTCATTAATTTTCAGACCAGCATATTTGTACATAAGCCCAAAAATCTCACTAATGGCCTCTGCATTGTTTGTTAGCTTTAGAGAACACCATAAGATCATCAGCATAAATCAGGTGGGTAATGGTTGGTTGCACTCTATTTATTGGAGAAATATTGTTTTTAATAGTTTCAATATCAATAAGAATAGAAAAATATTCCATAGCTAAGGTAAAAAGATAGGGAGAAAGAGGGTCTCCCTGTCTGATACCCCTGTTACTCTTAATGAATCCCTCAGGTTTACCATGAAATATTATAGAGAAGGTGGGTGCATTAATGCATTCAAAAATTAATTTACAGAACTTCTCAGGAAAATTCATGCATTTCATAATATGGATGATAAAATTTCTGTTAACTTTGTCATATGCCTTTTGGAGATCAACTTTCAGACACATATTTTCTCCTTTTCTATTATTGAAGTTTCTAACCATTTCATGTGCCAGCAAAGAATTTTCATGTATAAGCCTGCCTGGAATGTAAGCACACTGGTTTTAAGAAATTAAAAAGGGGAGAAACAGCTTTATTCTATTACTTAAAATGGTAGAAATGATTTTATAGACAAAATTGCAGCAAGAAATTGGTCTGTAATCCTCAATACAAGAAGGATTCTTGTTTTTAGGAATTAATGTAATGAAGGTATGATTGAAACTTTTAAGCAATTTACCTTCATTCATGAATTCATTAACAACTTTAGAGATATGATCTTTGATGTTGTCCCATGAATTTTGAATTTTTTTGCATTGAAACCATCTGGGCCAGGACTTTTGTTATCACCAGTATTAAAAATAATAGTTTTTATATCATCTATATTAACAGGAGCTAGGAGGATATCAGCAGCATTATCATTTAACACTTGCTTACATATAATATCAGGAAAACTAATATCATTAGAGTCAGTAAAGTATAACTGAGAATAGTAATTAATAGCTTCATCGACAATCTTATTAAATTCATTTATGCAGTCACCCTTGCTGTTAATGATTTTACCTATATTGTTAATATGCTTTCTGCTGCTCATTTTAGCATGAAAAAATTCGGTGCATTCATCTC
This sequence comes from Allium cepa, assembly GCA_030765085.1. Classification (NCBI taxonomy): domain Eukaryota; kingdom Viridiplantae; phylum Streptophyta; class Magnoliopsida; order Asparagales; family Amaryllidaceae; genus Allium; species Allium cepa. The sequence goes on along the minus strand of CM060940.1, from coordinate 248,246,788 downwards.
CCATAGTAAGCCAGTCAACTTTAGCTTTTTGCTTGTAATTGACAGTGTTTTTATGAAGTTCTTGTGAAAGCTTAGCTTGATTAGAAAAGAATTTATCGATAATATCAGCATTGCCAGGGTTTTCATCAGCAAGCTTTTGAAGAAATTTTCCATCTTCTCTTAATTTGTTTAAACAGTCATTCTCATTGAAATTAGTCTTATTCCAGTTTTTGATTTTATTTTTTGTATTTTTAAGAAAATTGCTGAACTGGGCTTGATAAGAACCATTGTTAGAAAATGTAAAACAATCTTTAATAATTTCATAATAATCATTGTTTAAGACCCAGCCATTTTTAAATCTAAAAGGAGCAGCTTTAAGATTATTATTAACTTGGTTTTGGAAAAAACTCATTAGCAAAGGAGTATGATCACTTGTGTTTTGCTCAATAGAGTAACAACAAAAATTTGAAAAAGTAATACAAAACTTTTCATTAATTAAGACTCTATCAAGTTTGCAATGGATATTTTTCTCCTTTCCAGATATCCAAGTGTATTTATTACCATTCATATTAGGTTCAATAAGCCCAGATTCAAGTAAAAATTAGTTAATTCTTTCAAGCTTACTGTGGGGGATTTTATTACCACCAAATTTTTCATTGACATGGAAAACAGTATTAAAATCACCTAAAATAATCCAAGGGAAATCACAACTTTGACTAAGGGTTTTTAATCTATACCATAAACTATTTCTTTCAATCTCAAAATTACTGCCATAAATATTGGTAATTTGAAGTGAGAAACCACCAACATTTTTGAAGTTACAGTCTATATATTGAATATCCTTATTGCAATTGACCAAATTCCAAATATTAGTGTCCCATGTGACAAGGATCCTACCTTTACTACCACAATCATTATTGTTGGTGGATTTCCAATTATTGGATAGCTTAAAACAGAATTTCTCAGTATTAGAATCATCCATCTTATTTTCTATGAGGGCAATTATAGATGGTTTATGTATATTGATCATATTTAATATGTCAGTTTGTTTAGCTGGGGAATTCATACCCCTAACATTCCAGGCCATAATAGACATAATTAATAAACGGATAAAATAAAAGAATTAACAGGTGTTTCAGATTGAACCTGATACACTGCTACCCTTCCCTTTCTTCTTTTTCTCTGAGCTTTTAGCTTTAAGCCTTGTGGTCATTTCATTCCAATCTGGATTGATTGATATGTATTTTTGTCCAAAAGCTTTCTTCTCTTTATTTGTATTCTTATATTTGCCGCTAGCTTTAGTCTTGGGGATATGTAATTCAGATATATCAAATTGTCTTTCAGGTTCCTCCATAGCATTATCAGACATTGATGCAATATAACTTTCTGGGATTTGAATTCGAGAGATATCAAACTCCTCAGCATTGCGGGGCAAGGTTGAGTGGATGCCAACATTGTCCTCAACTTCTGCAGCAATTTCTGATGGGGATTCGCTCTCCATATTACATACTGGATTCTGATTGGAACTCGAATGCAATGTTTTATTTGTTTCTGTATCAAGATTATCTGTAACTAAACATAACTCTGAAATGGGAGGGATTTCAGAGTTAAAGACCTCTTTGTTCTTGGTACCCTCCATTGAACTGCACTGTAAACTGTCTTTTGAATTTTCTTTTTTGTCTTCAGTATGATGAACTTCCAAGGCAAGGATCTGATCATCTTGTTCGGTGAGCAAATGCGGTGTTGTTTCTTGATTGAAGATGATACCTTTCTGGTTGATTCGATCATTGTTCTTTTGAGTTCTTGAATCCTTTACAGTCTCTTCATTGTGATGCATTTCTTGGATTGTAGTATCTGTATTATTTTCTTGATCTATGACCATTTCTTTATTTTGATTGTGAGCTCTGGGTATCCACCTTTGAACTAAGACACATTGCTCTCTAATGTGTCCAAAGCATTTACAGATACTGCACTTGGGTGGAACCCATTCATATTCAATTTTTTGGGTGATATTTTCTCCAATTTATAATGTAAGATTTATTTCTTGAGGAAGTTCATCATTTGCAGAAACCTTCACCAGAAGACGAGCGTAATTCAATCTCGTTTTCAAGGTTGTAGCTGCATCCATCTTTATGGGTTTTTCAATAATGCTTGTCATAACGCTGAACGCTTCACGATCCCATAATTTGAGATTGACATCGGGTAATTTCACCCAAATCGGCATTGTACTGAGGAGATCCCTATCCATCTTTAGGGACTCAGACCATCTTCTCATTATGATGAGCTTTCCATTATAAAAATATGGGCCATTTTGAATGATTGAATTGCAATCTTGAGCTTCTTTAAATTTGACAATGAAGAATCCATTTTCTCTGGTAAAAATTTCGAATTCTCCAACAGGTTTCCAAACCCGTTGAATATATGCTTTGAAAAACATATAATATGGTTTGGTTCCAACAACATAAACCAAAACAGAATTGCTCCAGCAATCAATAGCTCTTTTGCATGTTGATTCATTAATCAAACCATATTTCTTGCTATTGATTGTTATAGGAGCGATGGTTTCAAGATTGCATTCATCATCATTTGGCTCTTTAGATTGCTCAGAAACGATTTCAGCCCAAGATTTTTGTCTCTGTGCTTTATTCAGAGAGAAACTAGTGGGTTGCCGTGGTTGATACACATGATTTCTCAAGCTCTGAGAAGGGATGGTCGACTTCTGACCATCTGTCTTCATTATTTCCATCTGATTACCCCTTAGATTTCTCTGATAGCCAGGTTGATATGGTTGTCGTTTCTTTTGTGATCTTGATTGAACTAATTGGAAACCATCTTTATCTATGATGATTCCATTGTTTGATTCTCTGATGTGAGATTCAGGTGGTCTGTTTTGATGTCTTGAGAGAGAAAGATGAGAGAGATTTCTGTGGGGAGAGAGATTTTCCCCATGGCTGAGGAAAACCCTAGATTTCAAAAGTATGGTGTGAATTCAAGTGACAATACATATGCAGATTAAGCCGATCTTGTTAGTTTTGTTAAGAACGTCGCCTTGAAGGACGAAAAGTACTTATGCCAGTTTGTTTACCCATAAAACTTAATATGGAACAAACACAGATGCCATCACAATATCAAATCGCTGTGTCAAGCCGAGTTTAGAAATCTTATCTATTTACTAAAATTATATTTTCTTTCAACAACATTGATGATTTTGATGCACATTTTTTCTTATTTTTTATTTTTATTTTTGCAGTTATACTCCTTTTTTACAGCTTTAACACACACATGACTGTACAATGTTTGCTTCCAAAAGATTTATGCATGGGTAAGATGCTCATAAGTTTTAAAGTTTTTATATATGTATATATGCATATAAATTAGCATAACAAGTAGCCAAATTTACCATAATTAAAGCATGTATATTTAAAATGATGCATATAATATGTGATTTCCATTTCAGATTAAAAACATGCGTATATTTGCATTTTTTTCAAAAGATAAGCTAGGCATCAATATTCTGATTCTAGAGTTCCGTTATAAACATATTATCATTTTTTTCTAATAGACGTGTCTGCTGTTAGATTAAATTTTTGTTTTGGGCACATATGTTAAAATGTATAATGTTATTATACATTGGGGTATAAATAAGTGGTATTTACAATTTGTTGAGGGGCCAAAATGTAAATATTACATAACTGATTTTAGTCCGTTATAAAACGGTCTGCTCCCCGAAAAACAGTACGTACTTTTTATTTTCTCATCTTCTCCGTCAGAGGGAAACGCAGACAGAAAGTAGAAACTGTATTCTTGGAAGATCAGAAAATTTGATTTAATGGATTCCGGTACGCTTCCGCTAATCTCGGTTTGTTTATAGTTTTAATCTCTCTTGAATTGATTATGGCTAAATTGAATTTTATACAATATGGTATCAAAGCAACCCTAAATTGATTCACGAGGATTTACTGTAGTACACATTATTTTTTACTGTGTAGAGAATAATAAACTTTTAAGTTCAATTTCCGATGTTTGCAAATGGATTCCGACTGGTTCCTGTTTATTTCTACTATTTTGAATTACATTGAAGAACGCAGTATTTCGTTTTTTTTTCACGAAGGAAACAAGAGAATGTCATCACGTCCACTTTTCATCACCCACCATTTACAAAATCCTGAATATATCAAAATAATGTTGGGTTTGTAGCCTTATTCTCTTTTCATGATCTGAGTATATTAATAACATTTGACCTGGATGATTTCGTTATGTGGACTTTCTGCTATGACAAAACTTATGATTTTTAAGCCCCATTCTCTTGTTCAGACCGATTCCCATTTATTTCTTATTTTACTTCAAGTTTGCCATTATATTTCATGTGTCTGGTGAAAAACAAAGCCTGGTAGAAATTTAACAAGAAACTTCCTCAGGAAACCACACATACAAACAGACTTTAGTATTTTGGATTTCTTATGGTTCTTAATTAATTGCAAGTATCCAGCACGTGATGCAATAATATGTTGTTGAAGATTAAAAAAAAAAGGCATGCTACTGTTTGATGTCAGTTTCACAACTTTTGAACATGCTTTGAAAATTAAAGCATGACAGAAAAAAAAAAGGGGGAACTGACTTTTCAAAAGGAAAGAGAGGAGTTACCTCACATACAAACTGAAGCATGCTTGTTTCGGTCAAAGACTATTTATATGATTTTTTTTTTTTGGGTTGGAACTGACTTTATTGTGCATCACATCAGACATTTTGCTTTTATAAGTAATGACTAACAGATTTTCCAATCTACTTTAAGGTATTATTTATTTAGATTGTCAAATTGCAATGACAAGTAGGCTTTTCAATATAGCGTTTAACATCTGAGAGCTATATACAAAATGACTTGGTATATTAGACTACCTAACATATAATAAAACAATTTGTTTTATTATATGTATTCTTTTTTCTTTTAAAAGGTAAATTCAAATTTGTTTTCCACGGAAATTTGATATTTTAAATAGTTTAATTGAAGCAAAATATCACCAAAGTGATCACTTTTGTGTAGATTAATCAAATCAAAATATCAAAATAATTGTGTGTATGTAATTCATGCATTTACTAACGAACCCAAAGTTGAATTAGTATTTGGCAGAATTTCATGCATACCTGTGGTGATAAATTGTGACAATTATAAGGTGTTTTATGTAAGCAATGTGTTAGTCCAAAGACTGTATATTGTTTGACATTGTCAACGTTTGATTACTACAACAAGAGTACCGCTTACAGTTAATATTACTGTCCAAAGACTTGATATTAATGATGTGTTTGGTATCTTGAAATGTGATTAACCATTATTTGAATTTATTGTTTTATATGAAGTCGTTAAAGGTATGTAATTTATATAATTTTATTCGTTTTCTGTTTCAGCCGTTGCTACTGTATCTGCTAACCTTAATTCAGTACCGGTCCTTAATGGTAATAACTTTAAGGACTGGAAGGAGAACATATTAATTGTTTTTGGTTGCATGGATTTGGACCTTGCATTAAGGATGGATCGGTCTGCTTCTCTTACAGATGCTAGTACCTCCGATAAAAGGAGAATTTTTGAGAAATGGAACCGTTCAAATCGCATGAGTCTTATGATCATTAAACGGGGCATACCTGAGGCTTTTAGGGGTGCGGTATCCGAAGAGATTACCGATGCCACAGATTTCCTTGCTGAAATTGAGAAACGCTTTGCCAAAAGCAATAAGGCGGAAACAAGTACTCTTTTGAAGAAACTTATTTCCATGAGGTTCAAATGCAAGGAAAACATAAGGGAATACATTATGGAAATGTCTGACACTAAAGTTTGAACTTTCGGATGACTTGCTTGTGCATTTAGTGCTCATCTCGCTTCCTCCACAGTTCAGTCAATTTAAGGTCAGTTACAACTGTCAAAAGGAGAAGTGGACTCTCAATGAGCTCATTTCATATTGTTGCAAGAAGAAGAAAAACTGAAGCAAGATAAGACTGAGAGTGCACATTTGTCCAACACCTCTAAAGCAAAGGGCAAGAAAAGAAAATTTAAAAATGAAGCTGCTAAGGATCCAGATCAAAAGAAACAACAGAAGGAAAAAGACGGTTGTTTCTTTTATCACAAATCTGGACATATGAAGAAGGAATGTACCAAATATCATGCATGGCGTGAAAAGAAAGGTATGTTTGTTACTTTGGTCTGTTCTGAAGTTAATTTATCTTCAGTACCTAGAAACACTTGGTGGATAGATTCTGGTGCTACCACTCACATAAGTGTTTCTATGCAGGGTTGCCTGAACTACCGAAAGCCAAGTGATGGTGAAAGACACATCTTTGTGGGCGATGGACAATCAGTAGAAGTGGAAGTGATTGGACATTTTAGATTGTTGTTAGAAACTGGTTTTTATTTGGATTTAAAAGACACTTTTGTTGTACCGTCATTTAGACGGAATTTGGTTTCTGTTTATGTGTTGGACAAATTTGGATATTGTTGTTCATTTGGAAACAATCAGTTTACTTTGTCTTTGAATTCAAATATTGTTGGAACTGGTTATTTAAATGCGTATGACAATCTTTATTGTTGGAAACAGTTGCATCCTATAATGAAACCTTGCATGTAGAATCACGTGGTACTAAACGTAAATTAAATAAAGCAAATTTAGCGCCTTTATGGCATAAGCGCTTAGGTCACATCTCAAAAGGTAGAGATGAGCGCTTAGTATCTGATGGTATTTTAGAATCTCTTGACTTCACAAACTTTGACGTTTGTGTAGACTGCATCAAGGGAAAACAGACCAAAACTAAAAGATTGGGTGCTAATAGATCTTCGGACGTCTTAGAATTAATTCATAGAGATATTTGTGGACCTTTCCCTACGGCGTCTTGGAATGGTCAACGATATTTCATATCATTTATAGACGACTACTCACGCTACGGCCACCTATATCTAATTCATGAAAAATCACAGTCACTGGATATGTTCAAAGCTTATAAAGTTGAAGTTGAAAATCAACTCAACAAAAGAATTAAAAGTGTCAGATCTGATCGTGGTGGTGAGTATTATGGTCGATATGATGGTTCAGGTGAACAACGTACAGGACCGTTTGCTAGATTCCTAGAGGAATGTGGTATTGTACCACAGTACACCATGCCAGGATCATCTAGCATGAATGGTGTTGCTGAAAGACGAAACCGAACTCTTAAGAATATGGTAAGGAGTATGATTGCTCATTCCACCTTACCTGATTCTCTCTGGGGAGAAGCATTAAAGACGGCAGCTTATATTCTCAATAGAGTACCAACTAAAGCAGCTGCAAAAACACCTTATGAACTTTGGACAGGTCAAAAACCTAGTCTAAAGCACTTTCACATTTGGGGTTGTCCAGCTGAGGCAAGGCCTTATAGGCCACATGAAAAGAAGCAGGATTCCAAAACAGTGAGCAGCTATTTTGTTGGTTATTCTGAGCATTCTAGGGGCTATAAGTTTTATGATCTCATAACTAAGAATATTTTTGAGACGGGAAATGCAGTAGTCTTTGAGGATATTGAGTTTGGGGGGAGAAATAAAGTTAAAGACATTTCTTTTGAGGAGGAATTGGATTCAAACCCAGTTCCTATTTTCACTTTTGACAATGTTATACAGTTGCCTACACCTATCATTGATCAAGAATTGATTCCGGAACCTCAACAAGACAATGTCATACAACCCCTTATTCAAAATGAAGCTATTGTTTCAGAAGAACAAACTCAACAACCTCAAGAACCAGTGTCATTAAGGAGGTCCATGAGAGAAAGGAGAAGTGCTATTTCAGATGATTATATTGTATTTCTTCAAGAACAAGAAAATGATAATGGAATGATGGAAGATGACCCAATCAACTTTCTTCATGCTATGAAAAGTGCTAACTCTCAAAAGTGGATGGATGCCATGAATGAGGAGTATATGTCCATGCAAGACAATAAAGTTTGGGAACTTGTCCCATTACCAGAAGGTGCAAAACCAATTGGTTGTAAATGGATATTTAAAACCAAGTGGGATGCAAAAGGTAATGTGGAGAGATATAAAGCACGTCTTGTAGCAAAAGGCTATACTCAGAAAGAAGGCATTGATTTTATAGAGACTTTCTCTCCAGTTTCATCGAAAGACTCTTTTAGAACAATTATGGCACTTGTTGCTCATTTTGATCTTGAGTTACATCAGATGGATGTTAAGACGGCGTTTCTCAATAGAGACATTGATGAGACAATTTATATGGTACAACCAGAAAACTTTGTGTCGGGAGATCCAAAGAATATGGTTTGCAAATTAACAAAATCCATCTATGGACTTAAGCAAGCTTCTCGTCAATGGTACCACAAATTCCATCAAGTAATCATCTCGTTTGGATTTGAGACGAATATTGTTGATGATTGTGTGTATCACAAGTTCAGTGGGAGTAAACATATATTTCTGGTTCTATATGTCGATGACATCTTGCTTGCCACTAACGATATAGGCTTATTGCACGAAACCAAGAAATTTCTATCTAAACATTTTGAGATGAAAGATCTTGGGAACGCCTCTTTTGTATTGGGTATTCAGATACTTCGAGATCGATCTCGGGGTATTCTTGGATTATCACAAAAGAGCTATATTGATAAAGTACTCAAAAGGTTTGGCATGCAAGATTGTAGACCAGGAGATACCCCTGTTGCTAAAGGAGATAAATTCAGTCTTAGTCAGTGCCCTAAAAGCAATCTTGAAATTCAAGAAATGCAAAAGATTCCTTATGCTTCAGCCGTTGGGAGTCTAATGTATGCTCAAGTATGTACACGTCCAGATATTGCATACATTGTTGGGATGTTAGGCAGATACTTAAGCAACTCTGGTATAGACCATTGGAAAGCAGCCAAGAGGGTTATGAGGTATCTTCAGAGAACAAAAGATTACATGCTCACTTATAGAAGATCAGATCATTTGGAGGTCGTATGGTATTCTGATTCTGATTTTGCTGGATGCCAAGATAGCAGAAAGTCTACATCAGACTATATTTATCTGTTGGCTGGAGGAGTTATATCTTGGAAAAGTGTTAAACAAACACTTGTAACTTCTTCCACCATGGAAGCAGAATTTGTAGCATGTTATGAGGCATCAAACCATGGAATATGGCTACGCAACTTTATCATTGGGCTGCGCATTTTGGAAAATGTAGAAAGACCGCTGAAGTTATATTGTGATAATAAGTCAGCAGTGCTATATTCTAATAATAACAAAAGCTCAACTAAGTCAAAGCATATTGACATAAAATTCTTAGTTGTGAAAGAAAGAGTGCAGAGTGGACATATATCTATAGAGCATATTGGAACAAACTTCATGATAGCGGATCCGCTCACAAAAGGTTTACCACCCAAGGTCTTTCATGAGCACACTGCTCATATGGGTGTTGTATTGCTTGAGGATATTATGGTTTAGTGGGAGTTTGTATTATATGTGCTGTATATTTACTTTAAGACATTCATGTGTTTAACTTTCTGATCAGAAACAAAGTATTCAGTTCATTCACTCTGTCTTACTGTTTTGATTCTGACCTCACTTAAGTTTAAGGAGGACCAATTGAAAATAAGTTGATCTATGTCATTTGACTATATATATGTATGTGACCATTGATGGGTTTAGTCATGATTAATATGGCAAAGACCACTATGATCCTATATAGATATGGTTGATGGACAAGATTGTTAAAGATTAACTTTATTTAATAGCAGATTTTGAGCTCATAAGGTTGTACATTTATAAAGAAACATATGTTGCCCAAGTGGGAGATTATTAGATTAAAATTTTGTTTTGGGCACATATGTTAAAATGTATAATGTTATTATAAATTGGGGTATAAATAAGTGGTATTTACAATTTGTTGAGAGACCAAAATGTAAATATTACATAACTGATTTTAGTCCGTTATAAAACGGTCTGGTCCCCGAGAAACAGTACGTACTTTTTATTTTATCTTCTTCCCTGTCAGAGAGAAACGCAGACAGAAAGTAGAAACTGTATTCTTGGAAGATCAGAATCTTCATAAAAATTGATTTAATGGATTCCGATACGCTTCCGCTAATCTCGGTTTGTTTATAGTTTTAATCTCTCTTGAATTGATTAGGGCTAAATTGAATTTTATACGCCTGCTGCACTGATTGTTATAAAAATCAAGGCTATGATTATGTTTTTTATTCTTAATTGGTTTGGCCTCACACTTAAGTACATGTCATAGGTAATGGCAACGTTTGTTGTAATTTTGACTTTCTGGCCATATACGTAAGGTTTCTTTTACCAAATGACCACATTTTTAGTGTAACTGTTTTATTTCGCGACATGTTAGTTTTATTTTTAACTAAAACAGTTGGTCATTCGACCATTTTCTGCATATGTGTACTGTTAGGCACGTTAATACTTTTGTTTTTATTTCATGTTGAGTATGTTTTGTTACCAACTAAACAAAAAATTATGCTCTATGCCTAATTTTGTTGGTGGTGATTATACTCATCAAGAAAATCCCAAAATAACAATCAAAACTTCATTCAGTTCCATGTTTCAAATGCAGTGTTTGTATATGTTATTGAATTTCGTGCGAGATAATACTATATATGAAATATGCTTTAAATTTTACAGAAGTGTTAAATGTGTGTAACTGGCCAGCGGAATAATTTATTTTATAATTCTGCTCCTGTTATTGCTGGCAGCATTATTTTTGTGTTGGTTTGATATTTGTTTATGTTTTGCAACTTCAAGAAATTATCGTCAAAGACAAAAAATTTCAGCATTTTAGCCTCAAGGACAGACTTCAGTATTTTATCCTAAAGAACAACTTTCTTTAGGTATCAGTTTTTAGTTATTGATATCAGTTTTTAGGTATCAGTTTGTAGTTATCGGTAGCAGTTTTTAGATATCAGTTTTCAGTTCGATAGCAGTTTTGTAAGAATGTTTGTTCTTGTAAATAATTTTGAAAGAATGTTTGTTCTTTTGAAAAAAATTTAGAAGAATGCTTGTCTTGTGGTTAAAATATTGAGGTCGTGTCCTTGAGGCTAAAAATATACGAATTTTTGTCCTCTAAATTATTTCCGTCTTGCAACTTTGGCCTAAATTGTTTCCTTATTTGGAATAAGTTAGGTGGAGCGAGTAATATTTTTTTATTGTAAAACATGTATAGCTGAGAGAAATTCAAATATGTTATGACAAGAAAAGTTTAGCAAGGTAATGCTGACAATGTAGTAGGATAAAAAGTATGAAATCTCAATTAAACTATGCATCGTTACATTTATTTTTATCCTTCCCTCGATAGGAAGTTTTATTCCTTATTATGCTTTCACTCTAAGTATGTTCACTTTATGCTTTTAGTTATTAGATTGTTAGTTGTATTTCTTATGAGCCTGCCAAAGAAAAAAGTCCTTAACTGCATGTTGAATTTTCTATCCTTTAATTATTTTGTCCGGAGGACAGATGACATTATAAAAATCTAATAAATTATAGCCTTTGTTGTTATTATTTTGTACATTTACATGGATAAAGAAATCAGCAGGTTTGAATGAATGGATAAACATATGTTTGTGATATAATTTAGGTTATGTGGAATTTATCCCAAAGTCATTATAATCGCAAATTAATTGCCTTATCCAAATGTGTGTAATTTATTTCTTACACAGCAAGTTACTTAAATGTAAGTAAACTTCACTACACTGCTTGAGGATAAAACAATCAATAGTAGTATTATTTTATCATATTAAAATTGCTTCAAAAATAACCATGTCATTTCTCCATAAAACTTCTTATTGTTTTTATTATAGTTATTTTCCATTTACAAGTTTTAAATCAATTATTGCGATGTAGCGGAGAAATTTGTATATTTGGTGTTAAATCACCGCACTAAAGTAATTGGGTTTGGTTGGTACTTCTATTTTGGTGAGAAGCGACAATAAATGGTTGATGTGGCAATCCAATACACTATCTCTGTCGTGAGTTTTGTCCCAACCAACTATGAGTAAATAAGATTCAATGTTTCATCGTGATGATCGGTTTGATTGAGTACTTTGAAAGCATTTTTACATAGCTTTATATTATAACATTTGCTTTACGTTTTCTTGACACTAGAAAAAAATGGTGCAGTGTGGTTAAACTATCCTAAGATCATTTTATGATATTTTGAACAAAATTTATCATGACCTACTATTCAGATGCTATATTTTTAGTATCGCCAAGTTTTTTGAATTGTTTTTGAAGTTGTGCATATAAGAGGCAATTTTGTAAAGATCATGTATAAAGGGCATTTTGGAAGTTAAAGTCGACCAATAGTTGCGTTTCTATTAATAAAGATATGTGATGAATTTCAGCCTGAATTTTTTAAATTAAAATTTCCAAAGTATTTTAGATAATACACACATGTTTTAAATGCAGTATTAATGTCTTATGAATTTTAAAATTAATAAATAATAATTTACTATTATTCTCATTCTCAGTAGCCTCGCTTCGCTTCGAGCTCCTCAATCATTGGACGACTAACTATTCTCAATCGGTGAAGCCTCATCCAGTGCTCCTCAATTGTAGTCTACTCACTTTCCCTAGGCTTAATTAATCAGACCCCTTACCTATTCTAAAATTATGTATTTTTGCTTACAAAAAATATTATTGCATAATAGAACGTATTTGTAGTTAAAATTAAATTTGTATGCATATATTTCTAATTTTGAACACTTAAGTTAATTCAACTAGATTATTTAATTTAATTGATCATACGTTAAAAATTAACTTTAACAACAATGAGGCGATAACATACATACATGAAATTGTGATAATGATAATTAACTAATATATTAAAGTTAAATAAGACTTTGCCTCGAAGTGAATGCCTTTGAACACATGTTAATTGTAATACAACGTAAAATTTATAAGAAATTTATTAATTAATAATAACGCTAAAAATAGGAATTTTATAAACGTCAGAATTTGATCATGAAAATTACACCATTGTGTTTATGATGACTTCCTGAGCAATTTTCATATTTAAAGCTTCGCAATCGAAGTTCAAACGTAGAAATTATCAATGTTTGAAAATTTTGAAATGAAAATAATTTAAATAGATTTTAAATTTATAAATTAACAAATGGTAATAAATATTATATAGTTAAGCAGTAGACTTAACATTTAAGCAAATGTTAACAATCCGAGTATTAAAGGAAATAAATAATGCAACGTTAAAAATTAACGTTAGTTAATAAATTCGTGCTAGGGACCGAAGGACGGTCGATCGCCTTCATTGGACCGGTCGACCGCTAGCGGTCGACCATCCAGAAAGGATTGATCTATTGGTTGAGTTGAAATGGCTAGGGTATTTCATGGCCTGATCAGCACATATTTTATTATTTTAAACCAACCTTGTTCCTACATTCAAAGCGCGTTCTAACCACTATAAATAAGAGGCTAGTTCCCTCACTTTTATTCACAAGAAAATAAGCACGCTAACAAGATTCTACCGGCTTCCTTCCTTCCCAGTAAACATTCTATTTAAAAATAAAAGGTAGGGAAGAGATAATCAGATTAAAGGAAAAAATGTAATGAAATTTATGTGTATGCATATTTCTCTATTTTTGTTCTTCTCTAATATTTGAATTCTAAATATAATCTACATACAAATTTATCGGTATCTATCGAACAATTAAAAAGAAGATAATTAAAGGAAGAAATAGGCGAAAGTGTGAAATCAAATCCAAGGGCATTCGAGGAAAGCTATATATAGGTGGAAATTTTAGTTTTTCTCTTTATAGTAGTTTGTGCAGTTAATTTTTGGATTTGTTCCATGCTTTAGGGAATTTTATATGTGAAAACTTAAATGTAAAACCCCAGAATTCCCTCGAAAAATGTTAGCTTTGAAATTGGTTGGAATCTTATTTGTTTTATTTTAATATGGTAGAATTTAATCCGTTATGATTTGCGATATGAACAATTTATGTTCTATTCAACTTCCACTTCCCAATTTGTGTTTATGGTGACGAAGGATTTTAAAAAAAAGGAAAGGTTGTGTTTCCATCCGTGGTTTGCACCACTTATTTCCATAATGAACATAAATATGGATCCCTTTTCATTTCAACCTTATCCGATTAAAAGCCGAATAGAATATGAAGGATTTAAATTGTAAAGTTCTGTTCCTTCTCAACTCTTTCATCACAACTTATTTATGTAATGTATCCGAAATGTGAGATCTAGATTAGGGTCTTCAAAGCCTCCTTAGCAGAGCTACTTCATTCTTACTTCAAAGAAGCCACTCAGAGGTCTAATATTCGTCATCAATGTCGATACTACTGGTCGGACAAACTACTTCCACCCTCGCTACCACCATAACCATTCTGTATCTCATATGAAAATTCATACTTAGAAGAGATAGAAGTAAAAATATTATATATATATATATATATATATATATATATAAGAAAATAACAAATGTCCTCAGATAATAATCATCCAATACACCTATTATCGCTTACTACAGGGTAACTACCCAACATACCTAAGGGCACATGGACTCTTAAGTCTCATCTAAGGTCAAGACTCATATCTCATATACCTAATGTATTATTTTGAACCTGCTCTAATACCGGCTGTAAACACAACACCTTTATACCCATACTATCAAAGAGTATTACTAGGTAATATTGTCTTATAATATGGAGAACGAGATGATATTGTGCTGTCACACGTGAATATTCCATTGGGACAACATGGATATGTATTTCAAAATCATATAATACTATTCTACACGTACTTGGTATTGGCACAAAGCAATAAACATGTGCGTTTTGAGAATAAAACAATACACAATATAAAATAAATCAAAGAGAATACACGGTCATCAATCAAGTAATAACATATGATATAAAATATATACAAGTCCAAGCAGGTCTACAAAAATAGTTAAATGTCCATTATCATCAAAAATATACATAGCATGTTAAATATACACATCTCAACAACACATATGGCTACAAGTATACAAAATGATACTCAACTTTATAATATATAACCATCCTGCCGTATACCCAACAGTCAAAAGCTGGTCATCTCACCCTTGAACCTGTAATGTCCCGAACTGATCCAAGTATGACATAAATAACACATAGGTCAAACTATGTTTAGAATACAGGTGTTAAAAGATAGCAACAGCTATAAATCCCAACGTGGCATGCAAACAACTCAATATATGTATGACACCATACCAAATACCATGCACATATCATTACCCAATCACTAAATTACCAAACAACACATCGATAAGTATAATATCAAAATGAGTGAAATATCAAACACGTCCAACTATCATCGACACACAAAATCATCAAGTATCATATGGGCAAGAACATGGCTTGTCTAAGGTTATCTCTTAGATAATCGTAAAGTAGACATACAAGGGGTCCGCCGTACTCAATGTGTACGAAAATACATAAACAATTAACAAAACAATACGTATGTGAGATACAAATATGGCATAGGTAGCCATCGTCATGTCTTAGATATCCATACAAAAGATAGGTACATGGTCCAACTCCATGCTTTCCTTATCTCCAGCTATCCTTGATAGCGGTACAATCGATGTGTAGGGGTTACTACACTTCATGGACTCACGACCTTATGAATAATCTATGAGATCGATATTTATATAATTATCATCAAGACTTTCAACCTCATAGTAATCGACTTGGCTTTCAGCATGTGAAATAATCATACGATCTCACAGACAACTACTAATCCCCTCAACTCTCAATATCATGGATAGACATATGAACTCTCAGTCCTATGTGCTCTCAACGTTATAAATGGATATTTTTGTCGTCTCTCAACTGTATACGCAATGATTTCATTTAGGTGAATAAGTGTGTGTTTATAGCCTCTCATCAATCATAACCAGACTAAGGCTGACAACTCTCAGCCTACCTCAGATGCCTTCCTCACATGCTCTCAACACTACTCCTAAAGTCTTTAGTGCCTTGACGACCATCATGACCGAATATCCATCTAGTACAAGACTACGCTATGCAATGGTCACGACCTTGCAAGTTCCCCAATGGTAACAGATTGTTGGCTAATGTGACACCGGGGTAGTAACTCTTAGCCATGACTCTCAGCTATGCATATAAAAAAGGTGTGTCAAGGATTCTGGGAGCGACCGTGCAATCTGGCCGCTAGGATGGATGCTTGTCTAATTTGGTTTACTCTACATCAAATAAATAGAAGTATACAAACAATAGATAGACACAAATATGGCTCTCAGCCTGCTCACTCTCAGTTCGCATCACTCTAATTATACTACCTGCATACTCAATGTGACGCCCCACCTCTATACTCACACTAGCCAAGGACAATACAGAGTAATGCCGTCAACTAGCACGAAGAATAAGGCTGTTGAGGAGCGAGCATCTGTGTAATTGCTTTGTGCGAGTACCGATATGCCAGGTAGTATTACATGCATTTCGTTTCAAGAGGAAATCTGACACATCAATTACAAACTCAAAACTACCACACAGTGGTTATGTGATCTTCGGAAACAAATATAAAATAAGCATAACACAAAATCAATCATAGATATTCATGTCACTAAGGCGGAAACAGATATGAATATAAAACATAAAAGTGTACATCAAAGTAGTGGTCATGTAAGATCCACTGCGTCACAAAAGAATAGGTTCAAGTGCTAGACAAAAGAATATGTACACATCAAGGAGTCTCTGGCTCAAATGTATAAAACAAAAAAAAACTACTAAGCTAAGTAGTTAGCCAAAAGTCAGATGACGAACCCTGATAAGAAGTCAAGTAGAAGCATCTGAAATACCTCGGTCTGACCCTATTATTATTTAAGAAGAAAATAATAAATGGATCGATCTAGCTATAAGTATCATATAAAATGAGATAGGATAAGAGATATGACAAAAACATATGATAACAATAATGCCATACAGTGACAAATATACATTAAATAACAACAAAAAATCATACAATATCTCAAGAATCTCAAAACACCAGAAAGAATGTCATATTCTTTATTTTATTCACCAAACCACAAATATTAACAAACATATCTATGGCAATCGCAAAAATAGGTGAAACACAAATTCTAGAACATGGAAACTCAAACGGGTCGCTATCCCATGGTCGCTAACCATAGAGCCAGTGCAACGACATAGTACAACAACGGTATGCCCGAGAAACCGGAAACTCGAATAACTCAGAACAACGACGTAGTACAATAACGGTACGCCCGATGAACCAGAAGCTCAAATAATTCGGAACAACGACGTAGTACAATAACGGTATGCCCGATGAACCAAACTCCATAAAAGAACATGGGTCGCTAGCCCATAAAAATGAGTCGAAACTCCAAAGAACATATAGGCCGTTAGCCTATAAAAGAAATGAGACGAAGCTCAATAAAACGAGGTACAGTCCCCTACATGGACAAAGAGACATCGTATATCGCTAGTCTAAATCATAAAATGATCACCATTGATCAATAAAAAGTGTGAATTATACTAAGCTAGTAAATAAATGAGTTTAGCTTCATGTCTCATAACCACTGGCTTAACTTAAGTATTTACGAGCAAATTGTAGATTTCCACTCGAAAATTTTCACGAGATTTCAATTGAACAGGTCCAAAAATTAACCGTCGAAGTAAACGCAAGCGTTTCATACCACTTGTTTTCCTTAATTAGATTTCTCATATGAATGAGGTAAAGGTTTGTATATACTATTAGATTGGAAAAATGTTTTAAAAACGAGCTTTGTATTAAAAATAACGTTGAAATCATTTTTTGAAAGAGTTTGAATATTTACTATTAGTATAGAAACCTTTGCATTTTAAAGTGATAAATCACAGAAAACGATTGTAAAAAATAATCGATCACCAAAATTTCACATTCGAAGGCGTGAATCAAATCCATAGAAATCAATACCAAATCCATCAAAATTGATATTTTCAAAAATCGAGGAAAAAGAAGTCATCAGAGTCGATAAAAGTGATAACAACTAATCGGATCAACAAAAATCAATAAACATTGGAAATTCACTCAAAAAATAGGCAAATAGGAAAAAATGAACAGTTCCAGACGTCTAGAGGTTCAATCAGACATCTGGATCTGGTTTCTAGAAATAATTCAGAAAACCTCCCGGATGTCTGAAGCACAAACCAAACATCTGACCAGTAACCAGGCGTCTGAAATTACCAATCAAACGTTTGATTCTTTTCTCTGCCTTTTTATTTTCTGCGTTCGTTATATAATTTTTTCAGGGACCATAATCAGATGTTTGAAATTATCAACCAGACTCTGGTTGGCTCATCTGGGCAGAAATTTGCCTAGGCCAATGATGGCCAAATCGATTTGGAAGCGATCGAACGAGCGACGAAGATTAGGGATTCATGCCAAGTGACAACCCTGCCTTATAGGCTCTTCGATACACCCCAAATAACATGTCCAAACATTCAAGGTAAGATTTTTAATGATTTTGACTTCAAAACATCAAATTGAAAATTTTCACCAAATCAATTCAAATCAAAATCAAATGAGCATGAATAGATGTTAGGAATTCATACCTAACAACATTGAAATCTATAGACATAGATGTGAGTTCAATAACTCACCTTTAAACTCAAAAACAACGAATGATAAGCTTTAAAATAAAGCAAGACCAATTCATCTTCAATACACCTCTAGAATCTATTATCAAAGGTGAAGTTTTTCCTAAGTTTGGTTTTAGGAATTTCTGGAAATTGAAGAGAGAATGAGATGGAGAAGATGAAGAGGATGCTTACCTAAGCTTCTCTTTGATTTTGGAGCTAGAACTTGAATTTTCTAAGAGAACTAAGGCTTAGGAATTTTGATTTCTCTTTCTTTCCCCCATATCTACTTTAGCTTGAAAGTG
Organism: Allium cepa; assembly: GCA_030765085.1. Classification (NCBI taxonomy): domain Eukaryota; kingdom Viridiplantae; phylum Streptophyta; class Magnoliopsida; order Asparagales; family Amaryllidaceae; genus Allium; species Allium cepa. The sequence continues at coordinate 248,227,883 of CM060940.1, read as the reverse complement.
TTAGGAAAGGAAAATGAATGAGGAGAAGAGGGGATGAAGTTAGGGTGTTATGTTGGGTTCTCTTAGTGGGATGAAACTCAAACCCAAAGCTTCAAATAAAAATGCCAAAATTCTAGTCAACTCCAAACATATTGATGTTTATACTCTAAAAGTTCGCAAATGCCGTTTTGGACTCAATGGAAGTTGTCTCGAGTTCTAATTCGACAGTTTACAAAAAATAGCATTTCGGACTTTAATTCGACCAACGATGCCATATTTAAATAAATCATTTTAATATACAATCGTAAAATATGTGGATTGTTACAGACTCCCCTCATTAAAGAAATTGCGTCCTCGCAATACTTAAGAAGGAAACAAAGAGTAACAACCATAAAAGCATATTAACACAAAAGAAATTTTGAAATAAGAAGTTCACCTCAAAGAGCTCGAGAGAGCAAGTCCGGATGTGTTCGCTCGATGTATTCTTTGGATTCCCAAGAACAATCCTTAGGACTTGAGGACCGTTGAATTTTGAAAAGAGGAACATCTTTATTTCGAAGGCGTTTAACCTTCGTAGCAATGACACGAATAGGATGTTGCTCATAATTCAAATTAGGTGAAATTTCAATTTCTTCAATAACACCAGACTCAAGAATAGAATTAGAATCCCGAAGGCATTTCCGTAGTTGAGAGATGTGGAAACGTCATGAATAGCAGAAAATTGAGCCAGTAATAAAAGGCAGTAAGCCACAACGAACCGATGCGTTCAATGATGGAAAATGGAACAATATTTCGAGGTGCTATTTTTCCCGATCGACTGAAACGCACAACACCCTTCATAGGTGAAGCACGAATAAACACCAAATCTCCCACAAAAAATTCCAAATTCCTTCTTCGATTATCAGCATAGGATTTTTGTCTACTTTGAGCTTCTTTCATTCTATGAAGAATAAAGTCAATCTTTTCTGTGGAATCACGAATAAAATATGGACCTAAAACCAGCTTCTCACCGGCCTCAAGCCAACAAGAAGGAGATCGGCATGACCTTCCTTAGAGTGCCTCGAAAGGTGCCATACCAATACTAGATTGGAAGCTATTATTGTGGGAAAACTCAACATGAGAAATATAATCTTTCCAACTTCCACCAAAATCAGAACACATGCATGAAGAAGATCTTCAAGAGTTTTATTCACACGCTCGGTTTGTCCATCGAATTGAGGATGATAAGCGGTGCCAAAATTAAGCTTCGTTCCCAAAGCTTTCTAAAGACTCTTCCAAAATCCACTAGTAAACAATGAATCACGATCGCTAACAATAGAAGTAGGAACTCCATGCAATTTAACAATTTCTTTAACATAGAGTTTGGCCAAAAGAGGTATGGTCCGATTAGACGACCGAATGGAATAAAATGGACGGATTTTGTAAGTCTATCTACAATCACCCATAAACTATCATGGGCCGAAAGAGAATAGGGAAGACTGTCAATAAAGTCCATGGAGACTTGATCCGACTTCCAAACGGGAATGTCTAAAAGTTGCAATAACCCACCGGGCCTTTGATGCTTGGCCTTTATGAGTTGACAAGTCATGCAACACTTAATAAAGTTAGCAATATCAGATTTCATTCCATCTCAATAATAAAGGCACTTCACATCCGCGTACATTTTACTACTACCGGGATGAATGGTAAATTTAGAACGATGAGAATCTTCTAAAATGTCTTTACAAAGGTCATCAATATTTGGCATGATAAATCTATCAAATTTTCGAATGCCGTCAAGAGCATCGATTTCAAAGTCTTTCAAACTATCACTATTTATCCCGACAACTTTGGCTAAGATAAGCCGATTTGGGATCATTGCCTTTGAGCTTCAAGGATGCGGTCTAAAAGAGAAGGATGTGCCTCAAGGCTACATAAAAAAAGAGATGAACATAAATCGAATTCACGATCTCGAGTCTCACAATTGGAAAAAGTCTCTAAATCATTCTATTCGGATACCATTATAGAAACAACTGCTTGATGCTTTCGGCTAAGGGCATTGGCAACACGATTTCCCTTTCCGGGTATATAAAGAATATTAAGATCATAAGATGCATGGAATTCGAGCCAACGTTGTTGATGCAAATTAAGTTCCTTTTGATAAAATAAATACTTCAAAGATTTATGATCGGTGTAGAGAAAAAATTTCTCTTCCAAAAGATAATGACGCTAAATTCTAAGGGCGAAAACAATAGCCACGAGCTCTAAATCACGAGTGACATATCTACTCTCGGCAGGCTTTAATTGTCCAGAAGCATAAGCGATAACACATTCCCTTTGCATGAGAACAACTCCCAAACCAACACGACTAGCATTGATATAAACAACAAAGTCTAGATTTCCTTCGGGAATCACAAGAATAGGAGCATCAGAAAGGAGTTCTTTTAATTTCTGAAAAGCAGCTTCACATTTGTCTGGCCAAATGTACTTAACTCCCTTCTTTGTCAAACTAGTAAGAGGTATGGGAATTTTAGAAAAGTTTTTTATGTACCGACGGTAATATCCTGTCAATCCAAGAAAGCTACAAATTCTGCCACACTCTCCGGTCTCTTCCAATTTTGAATCGCTTCAATCTTTGAAAGATACATGGAAATTCCAGATTCAGAATAATATGTCCAAGAAATTTCACACGAAATTGCCAAAAGTGGAACTTAGAAAATTTTGCTTTCAATTGATTGCTTCTAAGAGTTTCCAACACAATCCGAATATGTTTTTCATGCTCTTTCTCGGTTTTAGAATAAACAAGAATATCATCTATAAAAATGAGAAAAAATCGATTGAGGATGTCTTTAAAAACTCGATTCATAAGGTTAATGAAATAGGCTGGAGCAATCGTTAAACCAAAATGGCATAACAAGCCATTCATAAGATCCATAACGAGTACGGAACGATGTCAAAGGAATTCTATCATTTGCAATACGAAGCTGATGAAAACCGGTTGCTAAGTCTAACTGTGAAAAGACTTTAGCACCGCTAAGTTGATCAAATAAATCATCAATTCGAGGTAAGTGATATTTATTCTTGATGGTGAGATCATTAAGCTTATGGTAGTCAACGCAAAGTCTAAGTGTACCGTCGGATTTCTTCACAAAAATAGCTGAAGCTCTCCAAGAAGAGGAACTAGAACGAATAAACTGTTTTGCTTTCATTTTGAATAATTGCTTATGCGTCTCCTCATTTTCCTTATTGGACATACGGTAAAGAGGACGAGTGATAGGTAGAGCTCTAGGAATTAAATTAATTCTGAACTCGATTGCTTGCTTAGGTGGTAATCCTAAAAAGGGCTCAAATATATCGAGAAATTCACGAACAACGTGAATGAGGGAAATGACATCTTCTTCCTCATCATTATCGTCATCATGTGGATTTAGAGAATATGAGGATGCCACCGAATTGGAATCTGAATCTTTAAGAACAATAGATATCTGTTTAACAGATTGAGGATGTCGAAGATGAATAGCCCTCTTAGGACATAGGATATGGGCTTCATAACGATTAAGCCAATCCATTCCCAAAATCATTCCGAAGCCTAAGTAACGCATAACATGCAAATCGGCTTGGAAAACATAATCATGTAAAATAATCTCGACATCTTTACAAAATAAACCGAGTGTTGCGGATCCACCAACCGGATTCGCAATTTTCAGTGAAATCACCAAGCACATAATATTTAGAGACAAACTATCAACAAGTTCTTTTGATATAAAAGAGTGGGATGCACTTGTATCAAAAAGAACTCGAATAGGATGATTACTAAACATAATAATACCATCAACGATAGAATGAGAAATACCTTGACCAAGAGAAGTGTTACTAGGCGCTTGCACAACATTTAGTTTTCCCTCTTTCTTGCTTGGAAGTTTGGGACGTAAAGATAGAAGATGACCCGAACCTTTGCAATAATGACAAAAGAGGGACTTCGGACACTCATTAGCATAATGGTCATCAGAACTACAATTGTAGCACTGTCCATGACTAGAGGTAGGAGTCCTTGACATCGAAGTTTCTTTCTTCCCTTTCTTATTGGGATTAGGCTTGAACTTAAAAGGTCTCTTCTTGTTGATGTTGAAGTTCTGTTTGGCACCCACAACTTCAACATCGCTTTCTTTATCGGCCTCTTCAAGTCGAAGAGCGATATTAACAAGTTGATCAAAAGAAACTTCTAGTTTCAGAAGTAAAGGCTTTTTGAGGATCTTATTCAACCCATAGACAAACCTCTGATTTTTCTTCAATGGGGTACTAATATACTCGACTCCATATTTAGAGAGAGATTTAAAAGATGCGACATAATCCGTTACAGAAGATTCACCTTGAACAAGGTCAATAAAGCGCCGAGCTAAAGTTACTTTTTCAGCCCTCGGCGCAAACTTTAACTCGAATCTTTCCTGGAATTGCTTCCAAGTAAGATCCGCGTCGATAATATCAAAAACCAAAAGCTTATACCAATCTAATGCTTTCTCTTGGAGCATACTAGAAGCCACTTGGACTAGATGTAGATCTACAAGATTCATGCGAGAAAAGATGCTGTCGCATGTTCTAAGCCAAGCTTGGACTTCTATAACACTTTTAGAACCCTTGAATGGCCTTTCATCCAAATTGGTATAACCACTGCACAAGCGTGAAAACCCGGATTTAGGGTGAGTAGACTCATGAATAGGTCCACCAGCTTGAGCATTCTTTACAAGATTCAAAAGATGTTGGACAGACATGAATAATCCATCCTGAGTAGCATTGGATTGACCGACGCTGGGACGGCCAGGTCTAATCATTTCTTTTTTTTAAGAAAGTAAGAATGAAGAGGAAAAATGGTATTCTCAAAATGAATATCAAACAATCATGATTGATAAAATAAGGCATCATAAAAGAAATTAGGATAGAATGGGTTCTATGACTCGAATTAAATTCCAAGGCACGATTCCTAAAAGGGACTTAGGACAATAATCCGTGCTATAATATTCTATATTGTTTTGAAGTTTGGCTCTGAAACCAAGCTGTGAGGCCCCACCTCTATACTCACACTGGTCAAGGATACTACGGAGTAATGCCATCAACTAGCACAAAGAATAAGGCTGTTGAGGACGACCATCTTTGTAATTTCTTTGTGCGAGTACCGATATGTCAGATAGTACTACATGCATTTCGTTTCAAGAGAAAATCTGACACATCAATTACAAATTCAAAACTACTATACAGTGGTTATGTGATCTTCGGAAACAAATATAAAATAAGCATAACACAAAATCAGTCACGTATATTCATATCACTAAGGCAGAAACAGATATGAATATAACAAATAGAAGTGTACATCAAAGTAGTGCTCATGTAAGATCCACTACATCACAAAAGATTAGGTTCAAGTGCTAGACAAAAGAATATGTATACATCAAGAAGTCTCTATCTTGAATGTACAAAACAAAAAAAAACTACTAAGCTATGTAGTTAGCCAAAAGTCAGATGACGGACCCTGATAAGAAGTCAAGTAGAAGCACCTGAAATACGTCGGTTTGACCCGAGTATTATTTAAGAAAAAAATAATAAATGGATCGGTCTAGCTATAAATATCATATAAAATGAGATAGGATAAGAGATATGATAAAAAAAATATGATAATAATAATGTTATACTGTGACAACTATACATTAAAAAACAAGAAAAAAAATCATACAATATCTCAAGAATCTCAAAACACCAGAATGAATGTCATATTCTTTATTTTATTCGCCAAACCACAAATATTGACAAAACATATTTATGCCAATCGCAAAAATTGGTGAAATACAAATTCTAGAAATCATCAATTAGAAATCCAAAAATCACAAAAGGGGAGGCCTATCACAAACGGGAGCATGAAAATTCACCAACACGTGCATCACAAATGGGTCGTTATCCCATGGTCATTAACCATAGAGCCGGTGCAACGACGTAGTACAATAACAGTATGCCCAAGGAACTTGAAACTCGAATATCTCGGAACAACGACATAGTACAATAACGGTACGCTCGATGAAATAGAAACTTAAATAATTCGGAACAACGACATAGTACAACAACGGTACGTCCGATGAACCGAACTCCATAAAAGAACATGGGTCGCTAGCCCATAAAAATGAGTCGAAACTCCAAAGAACACATAGGTCGTTAGCCTATAAAAGAAATGAGACGAAGCTCAATAAAACGAGGTACAGTCCCCCAAGTGGACAAAGAGACATCACATATCGCTAGTCTAAATCATAAAATGATCACCATTGATCAATAAAAAGTGTGAATTACACTAAGTTAGTAAATAAATGAGTTTAACTTCATGTCCCATAACCACTGGCTTAACTTAAGTATTTACGAACAAATTAAAGATTTCCACTCGAAAATTGTCACGAGATTTCAATCGAACAAGTCCAAAAAATTAACCGACGATGTAACCGTAAGCGTTTCATACCATTTGTTTTGCTAAGTCGTTTAATTAGATTTCTCATACGAAGGGTAAAGGTTTTTATATACTAATAGAGTGGATAACAGTTTTAAAAACAAGCTTTGTACTAAAAATAATGTTGAAATCATTTTTGTGAAAGAGTTTGAATATTTACTACTAGTATAGAAACATTTGCATTTTAAAGTGTCAAATCACAGAAAACGATTGAAAAAAACAATCGATCACCAAAAAATCAAATTTGAAGACGTGAATCAAATCCATAGAAATTGATACCAAATCCATCAAAATGGATATTCTCAAAAATCCAAAAAAGAAATCCGCAGTCGATAAAAGTGATAACAACTAATCGGATCAACAAAAATCGATAAACATTGGAAACTCACTCAAAAAATAGGCAAATAGACAAAACTGAACAGTTCCAGACGTCCGAAGGTTCAACCTAACATCTGGATCTGGGTTTTGAAAATAATTTAGAAAACCTCCCAGACGTCTAAACCACAAACCAAACGTCTGAAATTACCAACCAGATGTCGGATTCTTTTCTCTGCCTTTTTATTTTCTGCGTTTGTTATATAATTTTTCCACGGACCATATTCAGACGTTTGAAATTACCAACCAGGCGTCTGGTTGGTTCAGCTGGGTAGAATTTTGCCTAGGCCAATGATGGCCAAATCGACTCGGAAGCGATCGAACGAGCGACGGAGACTAGGGATTCATGCCAAGCGACAACCCAGCCTTGTAGGCTCTTCGTTACACCTTAAATAACATGTCCAAACATCCAAGATAGGATTTTTAATGATTTTGACTGCAGAACATCAAAATTGAAAATTTTACCAAATCAATTCAAATTATAAGCAAATGAACATGAATAGATGTTAGGAATTCATACCTAACAACATTTAAATCTATAGACATAGATGTGAGTTCAAGAACTCACCTTTAAACTCAAAAACAACGAATGAGAAGCTTTAAAACAAAGCAATACCAATTCCTCTTCAACACACCTCTAGAATTTTCAATCTATTATCAAAGGTGAAGTTTTTCCTAAGTTAGGTTGTAGGAACTTCTGGAAATTGAAGAGAAAATGCGATGGAGAAGATGAAGAGGATGTTTATCAAAGCTTCTCTTTGATTATGGAGCTAGAACTTGTATTTCTTAAGAGAACTAGGGCTTATGAATTTTGATTTCCCTTTCTTTCCCTCATTTTTACTTTAGCTTGAAAGTGTTAGAAAATGAAAATGAATGAAGAGAAAAGGGAGGTGGAATTAGGGTGTTATGTTGGGTTCTCTTAGTGGGCTGAAACCCAAATGCAAAGCCCCAAATAAAAATACCAAAATTCTAGTCAACTCCAAACTTATCAACGTTTATACTCAAAAAGGTCACAAATGCCATTTTAGACTTAATGGAAGTGATCTCATGTCCTAATTCGACAGTTTAAAAAAAGTAGCATTTCAGACTTTAATCCGACTAATGATGATATATTTAAATAAATCATTTAAATATACAACTGCGAAATATGCGGGTTGTTACACTCAACCCTATTTAAGTGACATCTACTGGCAAAAAGTAATCGAACAAATATCAGCACAGGCGTCCCATACCACCTGGTGTTACTTGCTCGTTTACTCAATGCTCGTAACCTACACACACATAGTATTCTATATTACGAGTCCCAGTAGTAAATGGGAAAATAATACCAAGTGTTCCATACCAAATGGTACTGCTAATCCATTTACTCAAATTCCTCATAAGCTAGGATTTCAAACAAGAATAATCTATAAAAAAAGTTCAAAGAATAACCAGAGAAATATTACTGAAAATCTCATACTGTACGGTATCAGAACTCCCTTTATTCTGCTTCCTCGTTGCACAGAAATATAAATCATTAGAAACACACAATACTACTATGTATTGATTTGGAAGATGTTTTATCACTCTCAAAATCTTCAATATAATATCAAATATAAACATTCAGTTGAAAGAAGAATAGAAATTAAATTCTCATTCTTTCCCCGTAATTCTTTTATAGTCTCGAGAAATGAATATTTGCAAACCTCTTTTTTAGTTACAAGGAAATCTATATATTAAACTTCATTTAAATCTATGCATTGAACTTCATTCAATTCCAAATCCCTTAAACTCCTTTTAAAAACAATTCATATTGTTATCGGTTTTTTGGCAAAGCCGTGATACCAAAAGATCGGTCGAAAACCAAAGACAGTTCGTCTCAAAAATTGGTTATGCACTGCTTCACTATGGATATCGATGAATTTTTTCCGAGCCCGGATCAGGCTGCAAATGATAGGACATGACAAGCAAAGCCATGAAAGCCAGTGTTTCAAATTTCAGGTTAATCGGAGTTCGTATGAACGAGATATGATCGATGCAAGTTAGCCAAAGTACACAGTTCGTATCCATCAAATTGTTGAGAAGATGCCCATTTCAAATCGATGGGGTTCGTATCCATCAATGATTGCCTTGAACGAACCCATCAGGTTCCACACACTTTGAATCGATCGAGTTCGAATCGATCGAGCCACGTTAACAGTCAGTTCGAATCGATCGGTTTTGAATCCATCAGGTGGGCATCGTCTCAGCATGTTCGTACCCATCGGCTTCGCATCGATCGGAGCGGTCATGCCTTCGCATCGATGGACTTCGTATCGATAAAACTTCGGCTAGAGTGTCACATTTGAATCCATCAGCATGGTTCGGTTCGTATCCATCGGCTTCGTATCGATAACCTAACATCAACTTCGCATCCATCGGAGGTACGCTGCTTCGTCTCCACCCCAAGGCCGTGTTCGAATCCATGAACAGAGGCTTGTTCGCATCCATCAGGTCAATGGATCTTGGATGACGTGTCCTCCAACGATACGAACAAGGCAAAATCTACGGATTCGATGTGGTCAACTCGGAGTATAAATCGGATCGAGGCGAAGTATGCGCGCCACGTCTTCACAAGACCACGTGAGGTGATCGATTCGAAGGAGTCGATTCGAACCGATGGATTTGAAATGAATAGCCAACCGAAACATGCTAGCTCGTATCGATCATATCTCCCAAACCGCTGAACCAAATGCAACGAAATTTTCACAGTAATCCATACAAGGTAAAGTTTGTTCCTGCCAAGTTTCAGCTCGATTGGGTCATTTTTTGATCGATTCGAATGGAGTTCGAATCGATCTCAGATCGAGTCGAAACTTGATGGAGTCGATCGCGTGGGTCCACTCACGTGCCAGAAAAAGTCTCCCGAAGTTTGAGCGAGAACTCTGGGACTCCCACGCCCATAAATAGCACCCTGAAGCCTTCAGAAAAGAGGATCTTTTGTCCATTCAACGTCCAGACTCTGTCGGATTCAATTCTACTCTTCATTATCGCTGTTGTATTCAGATTTCAAAGCTATCATCAACTGTAATCCGCTGTAATCGATTAATATCATCAAGTGAATCAATAAAGACATAAGCTTCAGAGTGGACGTAGGCAAGATCGCCGAACCACTATAAATTGTGTGTTTGTGATTGTTATTTGTGAATTATTGTGATTGTTATTGCTTAGATCTAAGTTCTATATTGATTGTTGCTGATTTGTGTTCATAAACGGGTGCTTTCACTGATATTGGGTGTTTGTGACCAATTTTGGCGCGAACACATATGGTTTAAAATTCTTCTTTAATAATTGAAAATAATAATAATATCATATAAATTTTATAATTCATGATATCCTTTAAACAACGAATTTAAATAGTACACCTTTTCCAATAAGTATTTCCAATTTGAAATAATTCTCAAAGCCTTGAAATAAAATTCCAATACTAATATAGTTTTTAACTTGGAACATTTCCCAAAGGTATATAATAAAATTCCATTTTAGGAAAATCCTTTGTAAAATTTTATAATCAACGATAAATAAACAAAAAAATAGATATTCAAAAATTCGCTTATTTAATAAAATACCAAAAATCATCACTTTTCCAATTCACATAATTCTTAAAATTAGCTAACTTCTATATTTTCTACTAACCACATTTTCTATCCTAATTAAGAAAAACTCATTCCAAAATCAAAATTTATATGTAAAATATTTATTTTATTCAAAGTTTCCAACTTTAATTCACTTGTCCCTTTCAAATCAATTTCAGATGTCATGTCTAACTATTGCAATCATCTTTTATTTTGCACAACAAATAATGTTAGTGCATTCAACAATCAACCATCTTTCATATTAACAAGTAAACAATAGTTTGGAACCAAATTCCAACCAATTCAATTTATGTCAACCAAATAATCATCAACCATCACATAACTATCAGTTAAATCATACAAAAGGGTTCAAGATATAGTTGTGAATTATACAGATAGCTCATCAAAATGATTCTTAAGTTCCAACCCAGCGACCATCCTCGGCTCGACAGAATCACCCTTGCAACGCAGTAACCCCCAACACTATGTGCACTTGCTTCAGCACCCTGAAGCATGCACCCCTTAAACATGTCATTCATCATCGCATCCACTATCATCATCGCCTTCAACGACTATAACTGTTTGCGTGCTCGACCTTGTCAATGTCACCGACGATCGATGTCGTGCATCCAAGCGCTACCACTCGAATTAAGCCACCAGCTCGTCATGATCGTTCACGACTTTCCTCCCACTAGGTCGAATGAACACAACGGCCGCGGCTCCCCACTCAAGTCGCCTCCCTCAATGTGCACGCCTAACATCCCCCCCGGCTATGCTATTTTTTCTTCTTTTTTCGAACAAGTTTTGCATTTTTTCCTACGTTTTCTTTTCGTTTAGGGTTAGGGATTTGAGAAGGGAGATTCGGGTTTGGGTTATAAACAGAATAAATAAAAGGAGAATTTTCTAAAACCTAAGAGAGAAAAACAGCTCCTTTTTTGTTACTATAACATCTTTCTTCAATTTTCAATTAAGTCCTTCAAATAAAATCATTTCCAAATTGCTATTTAACTGCAAATTAAACTATCTTTAGTTTTATATGAATAATTTTACCATTGTTTATAAATATATTTGCAATTTGAATTAATTTACTACTTTCACAAAATATATTATAATAATTCCCACAAAATATTAAAATTCACCAAATACTCATTCTCATTGATTTATTCATTTTGTTAATGTCAAATAATATTTTCTATTAATCTATTTTAATTATATAATAGTTTTTTATTCGAGTTTAGTACAATATGATTATTTTGAAACGAATTTATTCACCAATTCCATTCATTAAAATAAACTCCTTTTACTGAATAATTTTAAACCAACAAAATATTTTTTTTCAAAAGTGAAATTATCTAAAAATTGAATTTGAATGTTTTATTTAATTAAAATTATTTATTACAATGGCATGGGAAGTAGGGTTATTATAGTTTCGTATAGAAAACACACTTTAATCATCGATTTTGATGTGTTTTTCTTCATTTGAGACTTCATTAACCAGTTATTCTGTTGAATCTAGACTATGGGATCTCCAATTGACTTGGTTAGGTTTTCGCTAGGTTATGTCTTATTATATTGGCTTTAAGCACATTCCCCTCGACATAAATATTATTTGCTCTTTGCATAGCCCTTTAGTCAAAGGATTTTCTATATTCTCCTTTGACTTCACACAGTCAATTGATATCACTCCAGTCTTAAGCAGGTCTTTAATAGTTTCATGTCTTCTTCTTATATGCCTTGACTTTCCATTATAAATTTTATTTTTTTAGCTCTTGTGATTGCAGCCATGCTATCACAATGTATACAAATAGCAAGCATATGCTTAGGAATAGCAAGCATAGGCTTAGGACAATGGAATATCTTTCAAAAAGGTTCGAAATCATTCTTCTTCTTCTTCAACAGCTTTATCTAAGGCTACGAATTCTGCTTTCATTATTGATTTTACGATCATAGTTTTTTTATAACTTCCAAGACGATCCACTTATGAATTTGCTTTCCAGTTTCTAGATATACAATTTTCATCGCAATATCCTTTCAAAACAGTAGGATATTTTGAGTAATTTAACCTACGATTCATTGTATGCTTTAAATATTTAAGCATTCTAACCAAAGCATTCTGGTGATCTTTTCCAAGGTCCGATGAATACTTGTTAATCTGCTAATGGAATAGGCTAAACTAGGTCTTGTACAATTTATTGTACTTTGTTTGCGCCAAAATTGGCCACAAACCCCAAATACCGTAAAAGCACTAGTGTATGAATACAACTCGGCAATATTCAAACACAAATAACAGATCTCAGTAAATAACCCAAAAATGTTTACACAAGAAATGGGCAAACACCTCCAAGTCGTATGAATTAGTTGATTTTATGTTGTTTTTAGTGATTTGGGTGATTTATGCAAATATATGAAAAGCAGGGACTAAACTATAAAATACACACAGATTTATAGTGGTTCGGCCAGAACGTGCCTACGTCCACTTTATATGTTATTCTCGTTTTTGTTTCAGATTACAAGTACAAAGCTTTGCATACAAGTATATGAAAGTTGTTTGAAAGTTCCTTCCGTGCTTGAGCTCTCAAACTTGGCCTCCGTTGTTGTACCCCTGCCCCTCTATTTATAGAGTTAGGTTGGGGGCAGGGGTCTTGGATGTATATAGCTGCCGGTGGGCCTGGGATGAAGCAATCTGGTCTGGCGATGTTGGTTCGACATTGGCGTGGAGAGGTGGTGGTTCGGCAGTGGCTATATGGGGTTTGGACCGGTGGAGGTTGGTCCGGTGTCGGTACTACCGAATGGATCATATACTGAGAATGCCGAATGATCCCTTGCGTTGGGAATGCCGAATGAGCCTTCATATTTGAGAATGCCGAATGAACCATGGGGAGTTCGAATACCGAACGAACTCAAACACTTGAACTACCGGACGAAACCGAGGGGTTTTAAGTACTGGATGACACTTATTACCGGATGAACTCGGGGAGTGTAGTGTCGAACGAACTCTTGCCTTGCTTTACCGAATGAACCTTTGTACTTGAATCATGAGTGAAATCCCGGACTTATATACGCTTGCTTCTTCTTGGTTCGGTCGTGGTGGAAACGCACCCAACATTGATATTCCAGTTTTGACCAAAAATGGGATAACACTTTGCCCTCCAAAACATGCCTTGCGGTAGGAAGGCGTGTTTTGTAATACCATGAGCCGGATGTTCATATCCTGTTGATGTCCTACAAAGGAATTTACAGTTTTATGTGATCTTAAATGACGACCGTTCGGGATCAAGATATTTGAGATGAAGTGCGACCGTTCATGGTCAAGCGCCTAACTTCAAATGACGATCGTTCGGGATCGAGCCATTCGAGGTGAAGTGCAACCGTGCGCGGTCAAATGGCGGACCTCAAATGACGACCGTTCGTGATCGAGCCATTTGAGGTGAGGTGAGTTGTGCGATCGAGATATTTGAGATGATGTGCGACCGTTCATGGTCAAGCGCCTAACTTCAAATGACGATCGTTCGGGATCGAGCCATTCGAGGTGAAGTACGACCGTGCGCGGTCAAGTGGCCGACCTCAAATGAAGACCGTTCGCGATCGAGCCATTTGAGGTGAGGTGAGTTGTGCCGTTCGGGGCGAGTTGTGCCGTTCCAGGCGAGTTGTGACCGTTCGAGGTCGGGTTGCGCCGTTCGAGGCGAGTTGTGACCGTTCGAGGTCGGGTTGTGCCGTTCGAGGCGAGTTGTGACCGTTCGAGGTCGGGTTGTGCCGTTCAAGGCGAGTTATGACCGTTCGAGGTCGGGTTGGCGAGTTGTGACCGTTCGAGGTCGGGTGCCGTTCGAGGCGAGTTGTGACAGTTCGAGGTCGGGTGCCGTTCGAGGCGAGTTGTGCCCGTGGGGGACTTAATATTATCAGTGCCGGAGTTATTGTTTGGGGGAGTTTATGAATCAAAGACTTCGGCAGTTCGCTGCCATGCAAGAGGTGCTCGTGGACCGTTCGCGATCCACGGGAATACAAGTAATTTTTCCATAGAATTGTAAATGTTAAAGCAATAATCATATGAACCTTACAGCAGAAATGTCCAAACAGGAAGAATTTAAATGTTCAAATCAAACTCAAAGCAAAAGGCAGAATGAAGATGTCAAAACGTAAACTCTTACTATAACGCGGCTTGTAGTCATTCAGAGCATGCCTATGGACCGTGCGCGATCGCTCACATGTGTAAATGATTTAACCACGTTAGTGAGAGGTTTACAACTTGTTCATCGTTATTTTAATCAAGCAATCAATGGATAATCAAACGGTGCCCCGATCCTGGGTCACCTCTAGCCGATGTAGACGGTGGTCGCTCTAACTCCACTGCTGGAGTTCGCCTCCTCACATACTGAAGGAGCATACCGTTCCTGATATGCCCTTCCACCTCGTCCTTCAAATGCCTACAATCATTAGTGTTATGGCCGTTCAATTCATGAAATACACAAAACTTATCTTATTTTCTTTCGTCAGAGGTTGGATCCCTTCGCATTGGTCTACGATACGGAACCTGCTCCTTGGTATCCTGATAAATTCGTTCCAGACTCTCACTCAGCTCAGTGTAAGTGGTGAATCGCGGCTCCCTCCGTTGCCGCTTTGACTTGTCCCCGTCATTCTCAGTCTTTCTTTTACCTCTACTAATTTCCGCGCCTTTCTCAGGGGGATTTCCTCCTTTGATCGCATAAATATCAATTCCTTCTTCTTCTTCTCTTTCGGCATTCGCATCCTCCAATCGCAGAAACTTTTCCGCCTCATGATAGAATTCTCCTAGATCCACGGGTGGATCCTTAGTTAATGAATTTTTGAAATCTGTTCCGTCAGCTATCCCAGACACAGCCGCTATCATAACCATGGATGGATCTGGTCGATCCATCGAAGCTGCTGCCGCATTGAATCGCGTTAGGTAACTCCTCAAAGTCTCTCCGGTTTTCTGCTTTAGGGTTGCTAAAGTCATCACATTCTTGGGTCTTGTAATGTGGATCCTGAATTGCCTCATAAATCTCTCAATCAAATCATTCCACGTTTCGATGGATTCATTCTCCAATTGTCTAAACCACAATGCTGCGATATCCGCCAAGTACAATGGAAAGCACCGGGCCATAACCTCCTCCGATGCCCCCAGTACTTCCATATGCCTCATATACTTCATTAGATGAACCGTGGGGTCCGTTCTCCCGTCATACATGTCCAACGATGGTAACTTGAAATCCGGTGGGTTCCAAGCATGTCTGATTGCTGGAGAAAAAGGGCTCCTATTAACATCCTCCAAATCTTTGTTTACCAAACCGCCTCTCATAGCTTTTCTAACCATCTCTGCCAACCTGTCATTGTCTCCTAGATGCAATCTTTGCTCATTACTTTCGACCTACCCCCCGAGTCCACGAGGGAATTCTGGGATCTGCCCCCTTGACTGAGCGTTCACTCCTCTGCTGCCACCAGGTTGTTCGGATGCCCCCGTCTCTCTTCCCGGGATCGGATCAACATACTCTGCGTGTGTGCCCCTAGCCCTGGTGCTACGCCAGATGGTCCTGCTCCATTCTGAACTCTAGTTGCTCCTTGGTTTTGCGCTCCAAGTTGCCCAATTTGTTGAAACAAGTTCTGAATCATCTCTTCTTGTCGTCTCATCATGGCCTCCATCTCATCCCTGGTGATGAAGACTGAAGTTTGGTTTGCTCCTGAGGAAGCCTCTTGACTCCCTTCCTGTTGACTTTGCTCTGGTCTTGGCCTTCTGCTTGATTGTCTCGCCATGACTCTTCCAATCTGAATCTCTAAACTCTCAAATTCAAATTCCAAGCGGCAAGTCCTGAGTTCAGTTCTCAGTGAAAGCACCAAAGTGTTTGCGCCAAAATTGGCCACAAACCCCAAATACCGTAAAAGCACCAGTGTATGAATACAACTCGGCAATATTCAAACACAAATAACAGATCTCAGCAAATAACCCAAAAATGTTTGTACAAGAAATGGGCAAACACCTCCAAGTCGTATGAATTAGTTGATTTTATGTTGTTTTTAGTGATTTGGGTGATTTATGCAAATATATGAAAAGCAGGGACTAAACTGTAAAATACACACAGATTTATAGTGGTTCGGACAGAACGTGCCTACGTCCACTTTATATGTTATTCTCCTTTTTCTTTCAGATTACAAGTACAAAGCTTTGCATACAAGTATATGAAAGTTGTTTGAAAGTTCTTTCCGTGCTTGAGCTCTCAAACTTGTCATCCATTGTTGTACCCCTGCCCTTCTATTTATAGAGTCAGGTTGGGGGCAGGGGTCTTGGATGTATATAGCTGCTGGTGGGCCTGGGATGAAGCAATCTGGTCTGGCGATGTTGGTTCGACATTGGCGTGGAGAGGTGGTGGTTCGGCAGTGGCTATATGGGGTTTGGACCGGTGGAGGTTGGTCCGGTGTCGGTACTACCGAATGGATCATATAATGAGAATGCCGAATGATCCCTTGCGTTGGGAATGCCGAATGAGCCTTCATATTTGAGAATGCCGAATGAACCATGGGGAGTTCGAATACCGAACGAACTCAAACACTTGAACTACCGGACGAAACCGATGGGTTTTAAGTACTGGATGACACTTATTACCGGATGAACTCGGGGAGTGTAGTGTCGAACGAACTCTTGCCTTGCTTTACCGAATGAACCTTTGTACTTGAATCATGAGTGAAATCCCAGACTTATATACGCTTGCTTCTTCTTGGTTCGGTCATGGTGGAAACGCACCCAACATTGATATTCCAGTTTTGACCAAAAGTGGGATAACATACTTCATGTTATCTGTGGCATGCATTGTATTAAAGTGGATGCATAAATTAGATTTATATTAGCCCCATATCATAAGATACCTAAAGGAGAAGAGCATATATATGAGATTGGTAGCATGTAACAATAATGGTTTAATTTTGTTACAGTAATTGTTCCCATGAACATATGTGCTTCAAGGGGATGTAGAGATATCTAATATTAACATTGGCACTACAAAACCTTTGTTTAGTGGTCTTGCTTCTTTAACACTAAATGAAGTGTTCGCATAGTGAAGTTGTGAAGGCGGTGCCAAAAATTTTCAACATGGCATCGAAGCTAATGATTCGAGAGACCAATATGATGCAGCGTTGACCTAAATATGCTCCTGGATATGGCTTGCGCTTAGGATTTTCATTAAAGTGGAGTTATATGTTAGAACATGGCCAGCTCTAACTACGGAAAAAAGAGGATTCTTTGTAAACAGATTGGCCCAATTGCTGAGAGGTGGTAGCGACCTAGTCTGAACTGCCGAGAGGTGTTAGCGACCTTATTCAAGTGTTTGATGACTATGTGTAACTTCAAGTTGAATTGAGAAAATTCTCGCTAAGGTGAAGATCTATTAGGTGTGGCTCGCATTATATTAAAGTTGGTGCGTAGGTTGGATTATGGTTAGTTCTACATCGTAAGATATTCTAAAGGAGATAAGCATACATATGAGATTGATAGCATGTAACGATTAGAAATTCTTTTTGTTACAATAATTATTCCTATGGGCATATATGTGCTCTAAAACATTGTAGGGATATCCACTCATGACGCCGACACCAAAATAGCTTCGTTTAATGGTCTTGTTTCTTCTACGCTAAACGAAGTGCGCGTATGGTGAAGATGCGGAGGAGGCGCAAAAAATTTTCAACACTTCAAAATTCCTAAAAATTTTGTGTATTTTAACTGTGACACACTACCACTCATATTTTTCAGAAGGTGAAAATTTGGATCAAATGGGGTTAATACAGGTTTGTGGTCACAATGTCCTTTCTTAGTACTTCGTCTATATACTGGGATTGTGTGAGAATATATCTTTTAGAGTTTTTTGTATATGAACTCCTAGTATTATATCTGCTAGTTCCATATCTTTCGTATCAAAAATGGATTTTAGCATTTGTTTGCAGAGTTGATCACATCTTTATTTGTTTCCATTTTAAACATGTTTTCAGTGTACAAGCAAACAATGACAAACCCATGTTCAAGTTGTTCAATGTATACCTGTATTTGTCACATCCGTTAATTTTAAATCCATGTGATAACATTATATAATCAAATTTATCATGTCATTGTTTTAATGTTTGTTTACATCCATACAAAGATTTAACTAATTTACAAACCTTCTTTTCTTGACCTTTTACTATGAAACCTTTAGGTTCATCCATATAAATTTCCTTTTTCTAATTCACCATTTAAGAATGGTGTTTTTACGTCTACTTGATTTTTTTTTAAATTATAGATTGATGTTATTGCAATCAAATCCTTATAGATGTAATTCTTGCTAATGGTGAATAAGTATCAAAGCAATCAAGACCTTCCTTTTGACAGTATCCTTTGGCTACTAACCGAGCCTATATTTTTCCATGATACTGTCTAGTCTTATTTTCTTCCTAAAAATCCATTAGTGTTTAATTGGTTTATTCCCTGGGTGTAGGTCAACCAATTTCCATGTATTATTTTGCATAATGGATTCCATTTCACTTTGAATGGCTTCCTTCCAATAAGGTGCTTTAGATGATTCCATAACAGCTTTATATGTTAGAGGTTCTTCCTCGGTAATTAAGGTAAAAAGATTAGCTTCAAAATCCTAGGATATTCTCAATCTTTTACTTGCTCTTCTAGTTTCAGTTTCTTTAATTTCGTGAACCCTCGACGAACTTATTCTGTATTACTGACATCTTGTATTATTTTGTTTACGATGTTGGTTCTTTCCTCTTTATATGGAAAATGGTGTTCAAAGAAACTCAGCATCATCACTTTTTAGTGTAGTGTTACATGAACGTCGTCATCTATTTTTGATTTGAAAACCAGAAATGTATATGTTGCGTTGTTGCTTGCATATCCAATAAATACACAGTCTATATATTTTGGTCCAAATTTCGTTCGCATGGGTAAAGGAACTCTGACATTAGGCAGACAACCCTGACTTTCAGTTTCTTATAAGAAGTAAATTTTCCTAATATAACTCATAAGGGGTGTGTTTGTCTTTTTATGTGAGCACCAGCCCACAAATGATGTGGAACTCCAGAACTATTAAGCATGGAATTAATCATATCCTGAATGTTCTATTTTTTCGTTCCGCAACACCATTTTGTTAAAGAGTATAAGGTGTCGTGGTTTGACGAATAATTCCATGAAAGGTACAAAATTATGAAAACGCATGTGATTCATATTCTCCTCCTCTATTAGATCTTATAACATTTATTTTCTTATCGAGCTGATTCTCTACTTCCGCCTTGTATGCTTTGAATATGTCCAAGGTTTCATATTTACTATATAGTAAGTATACATAACAATATTTGCTACAATTATCTATAAACGAGACATGATAATTTTTCTCTCCATAGTTGGTGTTGCCTTGAAGTTGCAAAGATCATAATGAGTTAATCCTGATACTTCATTCGATCTATTTATAGGCTCCGTAGGTTGTTTCACAAACTTGGATGTAGTGCATACTTCACATTTATGTATATTATCAGAGTTAGGTTTTCATTTTCATATTAGTCTTGAATTCCTCATTCTTTTTATAGAATGATAATTCACTTGACCTAACCATCCATGCTATAAATCGATAGACTCAAGCAAGTAAGAAGAAGCCTTATTATTGTTGTTATTGGAGCATACATTGAGTTTAAAAGGATCATCTGTTGGATAACCGTTTCCTATAGATTCTCCACCTTTGTTAGGTATAAATTTATCAGACTCAAATATAAGTTTAAAACCTTATTACTCACAATAGTACCAAACATTAAGTTCTTTCTAATTTCTAGTATGTGCAGCTCGTTCAACGGAGTCGGTTTCTTTCCAAAAGTGAGTGTAAGAACCACTTTGCCCTTTCCTTGAACAACGGATGATAATGCATTCTCGTGTACAGATTTTATTCTTTGACTTGATGGTAGGTTGTAAACATAATCCTATCGGAACATATGTGCCTAGTAGCGCCAATATCAACCCACCAATCTTTGGCATGACTAACCAAGTTAATCTCGGAAACAATGGTAGCAAAATTAGTACTAACAGCCACATTTTCTTGGTTATTATAACCTTGATTTCCAATGGTGGCATTGCCCTTCTTATGGAAACATACTTGGGCCTTGTATCATGGGTTTCCACGTATCTAGCAAGCGTCTTTGATTTTGGATTTCTTTATCTTTGTGAGAGATTGGACTCTTTTACTGGTTTGTTCCCTTTTCCTTTTGGAAATTGGGTTTTTGCTTGGAAAAGTCTCCTTCTAAAATTTTGCTTTGACTTTGTAGGCTGAGACGTTATTCTTTTTATTTAGTATATTTCCTTTCTCAACTTGAAGTTTTAGAACCATATTTTCCGTTGATTAGTGCTCAGTCAAGTGTCAATTCTTCAAGAATGGAGGCAATTTCTCAGTGATAGCACCTACTTGGAATTTCACATCAAGGCTTATGCCTTTAAAGTGCAATTCGTGAATGATAATATGTAATTCCCCAACATGGTTAAGAACAAAATTATTGTCAACCATCCTGTAATTAATAAGTTTTCCAACAACGGATTTCTTTGTCATTGCTGCTTGTGTTAAATGTTTCTTTTCCAAAAACTCCCATAATTCATTTCCAATTTTACACATTACATAGACATAATAAAGAGTGTCATCCGATTAGTTAATTATATAATTCATGCAAAGAAATTCGTTGTGCGTTCAAGCAACGATTTCTTTTTGAGTTTCTATAATGACCAGAGATTTATTTGGCATCGGTTTCTCTTGATTGAGCATATGTGCTATTTTCAAATTTGTGATATAAAACATCATTTTCTGACAAGCACTATTGTCCAAGTGGTTAAGTGATTCAATTTTGTGCGAGTGGTCACAAGTTCGAAACTTACATTGCGTGATTCGAACGTTTATTGACATGTGATATGTTTTCTCAGTGACATGTTGTACATGAAGTACCATTTCAAAAAAAACATCAGTTTCTATTGCCATCTTTTGAAATCAATTCCTTTGAACTTGTCTGGTTTCGTGGCAATCGAGTTCTGTTGGAAAATAGATTGATCCATTTTGAAACATAATAGTAAAATTCAGACAAGGAGATTCTATTTTAAATTGTTAGATTCTGCCTTGCCGGAGTTCATTCTAGAAGTACCTGAGTTTCTTTTTCTTCGATTTTTGTATTATGATTTGTTACCTGCCAGACATGTTGGCAGCTTCTTTATTTTCAGTGATACACAAACATGTATGTTCTCCTCTACTTTTGAAAATCACAAATTTCACTCAAAAAACACCACTTATATAAACAGTGTTCTATTGAATGAATATGACTTAATCTGTACTGCAGTCTTGTTAAAACAACTAGTATATCTAAAATAATGGAAGTAATTTAGAAATTACTAACTTGATTCCAAAGAAGCTTGCAGGCGCATGTCCTAAAACAAAATTTTGTCTATACATTTCTGCTGCAGTCTTCGTGCAGTAGATGTCTGTCATGTAGGATACAACTCTTAATCCAAGGCATGCAGAGATGGCTTGGA
Source organism: Allium cepa (assembly GCA_030765085.1). Taxonomy (NCBI): domain Eukaryota; kingdom Viridiplantae; phylum Streptophyta; class Magnoliopsida; order Asparagales; family Amaryllidaceae; genus Allium; species Allium cepa. Next base: position 248,205,940 of record CM060940.1, on the reverse strand, counting down.
TTATGGTGAAATTCAATCTGCATTTCCCTTTTGGTTGCGTGAAAAAGAGTGGAGAAAAGAAATAGAATAATAAAAAAAGGTTTTTGTTTGGAATTTTTGACTAGCAGCAGTCACTTCCTGTCAAAGTAGATTTTTTCCAAAATTAAAACGTGTTTTTCAAACTTCCAACGATTATTTGCATTTCATATGCTCCTACGCAACCAAGGTAACCGATGGTCCCTCTAAACATTTATGATCTGTTGTAAATCAGTGAAGGTACACTGGCCTATGAAATATTTATGGTAGCACTGGGAACAGTAAAGCTACGGACCTAGTTAAATCCAAATGTAAATTTTTAGTACCAGTACAATACATCAGTTATAAACAATAATAACACTCGATTCACTGGTCACAGTAAAATATGTGATCCATTTTGGTTAATATTTTATAATGTCAAGGACTATTAGGAAGACATATATTATGCAGGTCGCGGATTTGAATCCTTCAACACATCGCTTGAACAAAGTACTACTGTTTTTTTTCTTATATGATATATTAGATTTTCGGATTGAGTTCATCCTTCTCTTTTTTGTTAAATTGCAAATGATTTAAATGAGTTTCCCATGGAAACTCTATGTTATAACACATATATTAGTCGTTTCTAACCCATTATCCTAACTATAAATTAGAACACAAATGTTTACATCATATTGTGATAAATTATGATTTACTAAATGAACAATTCTTATTTGAAAAAGAAAAAAAATAACAATCTATTCAGTAAGAGGAATAAAAATACTTGCACCAACTTGTTGAAAAAACGTATATAACTAAAATTCAGAAAATTTGACAATTCCAAATTTGGATGAAGGATCAAGTTCTCCATCTGTGCATCTGACTGATCTATGTATCTATATGTCTAATCATATTATGTTTACTTTCAGATCATCTTGGTTGATTAAATAGCCATTAATATGGCAACAATCAATTGCATTAATCAACTTATGGAAGTATTTTAGAGCATTTCTCTCTGTCATTTGGCAATCATTAACATATACACAGCTAAGAATTTCAGAAATCATGAATATACCACCATGATAGCACTGAATGGAATACCCCCACATCCCTCCCTCCCCGCTTCTTTTTTTAAGCTGTAATTTTGTCCAAGAGTTTTCTTTCTGTTGCAAATTCAAGAACAGAGAAAGCTTTTGTTTTGTTTCCGGTTGCCTAAAGCTGTCGAAAGACTCCAAGCTAGTTTCAACTGACGGTAAAAATGACAATATTTAGAGAAAATTATACATGGAGAGAGTTTGATTCTTGTACAGGACTGCCTGTTGGAATTCCTATAGAAAAAAAAAGAATGAAAAATACATAAAGTCGCACGTCGCCTAATATACTAAGAAAGCCAAGTATATTAATAGTTTTCTCAAGTGGAGGTTGGGGGCCTGAGGCTCTCAAATGTATGCTTCGTTGTGAGGAGGGACGCGCACGCGCGCCGCCGCCGTCTGTCCGATCGAACCGGGCTGGGTTTGGATCTAATATGGTACTCATATTTTTACTGCAACTGGACCGGGCTTTTTAACAGTTGCAGACTATACGAACAGACGTGACTGTTCATAAGAGCACGCGGATTGCTGAGGAGGTGCGACTTCTGAAGCAAGCGGGTGCGACCCGTTAGAAGCAAACAGGTGCGAGCCGATTGAAGCGAACAAATGTGGCGCGAGCGGGTCGACCCGACTGAAGAGGCGCGGGCGAAACAGTACCAGGTGGTATGAGCGGATGAACAGATGCGACTGTACGAAGATGTACAGACGCGACTGTTTGAGCGAACGGGTGCAGACACGACCGTTCGGAAGAGATACGGACCAACTATAAATAAGAAGGAAAACTGATCACTTTCCTCACTCATTTTCAGAATCCAAATCTTCTTCTTCTCTTCTGCTACGATACTCTAAATCACAGAGTGATATACTCATTACAATCTCGAGCAGAATACGTCTGTCGTATCTTGGAGGAATTTTGAAATAAAATTCTTAAGGAAATTGTTACGACAAGCCTCAGACGGAATTTCCTTTATAATCCGGTTAGAATTCTAGTTTTTTTGTATATTTATATACATTATTTTATATTCTATCCGTTATTCTGCTTATACTATTTATTCAAAATAATATAACGCTGTTGTTGTAACTTATTTACAACATTCATATTGTTATAATAATTAATACAGAATTCCATTGTAGTGGAAATCTGAGTTATAAACTTGTGCGACGAGTTTATAATTGATTATTCTCTGTTTTGGTATACTAGACGTATAACATCTTAAGAATTTTTCTGTTTTCTTACTAAAACAGAGATGACAACAACAGAATTTTCAAAGAATTCTACTCACAACAGACCTGAACCATTCAAGGGAGATGGTGATGATTTCTTGACGTGGCAGAATCAGATATTGTTTTATCTCACCACACTCGGTCTGCAAAAGTACCTCGGCGAGGAGGAACCGATTCCTGCACCAGGCAAGGAAGCAGAGGTGAATACAAGGAAGCAGAGGTGAATACGTGGAAGCATTCCGATTTTTTATGCAGAAACTATATTCTGAATTGTCTCGACAAGGTGCTATACAAAGTATATCAGCCTTTAAAGACATCAAAAGAACTCTGAAATGCACTTACCACAAAGTACAAGACGCAGAATATCAGTCTTAAGAAATTCATTGTAGACAAATTCATGGACTACAAGATGGTTGACTCCAAACCGGTGACTGCTCAACTACATGAACTGCAAATCATCATTCATGAACTCGAGGCGGAAGGTCATAAGGTTGGAGAATTATTTTTGGTTGAAGCCATCACGGGAAAACTGCCGCCGTCATGGAGAGATTACCGCAATTATCTAAAGCATAAAAAGAAGGAAATCTCTTTACAGGATCTCATAGTCCGATTGAAAATTGAGGCAGATAACCGTGGAATAACAAAACAAAGCGATGAGGCATTTGTGGCTGAAGGGTCAAAGACCAAAAACAAAAAGAGGAATTTCCAGAAGAAAAGGAAAGCTCCTGAAAACAAATCCAAAGACAACAAACAAACCGAGAAGTTTAATGGTGAATGTTGGGTTTGTGGCAAAATGGGACACGCCGCTAGAGATTGTAGACACAAGAAGGAACGCAACTCAGAGGCGAATATAGTCGACAACATGGAAATGGACGAGTCCGATTTCTCAGCATGATGGCCTATTTAAGGCAAATGTAGCCGTTGTTGGCAATAAAACTATGTATTCTGATTGTGCTGTTAATAAAATTGAAGTTTCTTATGTGCTTGAACACGATATTTTACTATGGCATGATAGATTAAGATACATAAATTTCCCAAAATTGAAGAATACAAAACTGAGGTAGAAAATCAGTTAAATAGAAAGATCAAGATATTGAGCTCCGATCGAGGTGGAGAATATGAATCACCGTTTGAACAATTCTGTGCAGAAAATAGAATAATTCATCAAACAACATCACCATATTCGCCACAATAAAATGGTTACAATTCCATATGAGTTATGGAAAGGAAACAAACCAAGTTTAAATACCTCAAAGTGTGGGGGTGCTTGGCAAAAGTTCCAGTTCCGTCTCTTAGGAAAGCACTAATGAGAGTGTTGGGATATTTAAAGAATACCACTAACTTTTCCTTACATTATGGAAAATATCCTGCGGTATTAGAAGGATATAGTGATGCAAGCTGGATTGCAGATTCAGAGGAATCAAAATCAACAAGTGGTTATGTCTTTACCCTAGAAGGGGCAGCAGTGTCATGGAAATCTACTAAACAAACATGCATAGCTCGATCCACTATGGAATCGGAGTTCATTGCATTAGATAAAGCAGGCAAAGAAGCAGAATGGCTTCGTCACTTTTTAGAAGATATTCCATTCTGGTCTAAACCTGTACCGGCCATATGCATACACTGCGATAACCAAGCAGCGTTAAGCAGAGCGCAAAACTTTGTGTATAATGGAAAGTCATGACACATTCGTCGACGCCATAACACAGTTAGGCAGTTACGCTCAAATGGAACTATTTCCATAGATTATGTGAGAACAAATGATAACCCAGCGGATCCATTTACTAAAGGTTTATCAAGAGAGAAAATTGACTGTGCATCGAGGGGAATGAGTTTAAAAGCCTAAACCAACAAGAGTTACCTTATACGAAAACATATCCTAGCGACTGGAGAACCCACGGACTAGGATCAATAGGCAAACCAGTTATGATTAACTCAAGAAGTAATGCATTTGTCTGGACTTGATCCTACTCCATTCCTATGGTGCAAAATATAACGCATGTCAACAGAAGTTTTAAAGGTTAAAACTATGTTTTTTAATGATGACCATATCTTGGAAATAACAAGTGGGGTATATGTAGGATACTCTTAATGGTTGCGATTAGTGTGAGATGGGTCGGCTCTATGAGAATATTAAAAGGCTTTTATTCTCTAACACACTCGCAGAACCAAAAATTATTCAGGACCAAAATGAACACAACCAAGAGATTGGATGAGAAGGGAATCAATGCTTCGTAAAGCTTATTGTCTAGATATACAATAAAGGCCGACGGTTCAAGATGAAATAATTCATCGATTAACCAAGTAGATCCGATAAGTTTTAACTAGGGAAAGTTCAAAGTGAAATATCTACTTATCCACGATAAAGCATTATTCCATATGTACTCTGTGATATTTCGCTTTGTGTGGGGGATATGTATATTATCATTCATGTGGGGGATTGTTGGAATTCCTATAGAAAAAATGAATGAAAAATACATAAAGTCCCACATCGCGTAATATACTAAGAAAGCCAAGTATATTAATAGCTTTCTCAAGTGGAGGTTGGGGGCCTAGGGCTCCCAAATGTATGCTTCGTTGTGAGGAGGGAGATCATGCATCTCTACCACACGCGCGCGTGCGCCGCCGCTGTAAGTCCGACCGAACCAGGCCAGGTCGAGTTTGGGTTTGGGTCTAATATGATACTCGTATTCTTACTGCAACTGGACCGGGCTTTTTAACAGTTGCAGGCTATACGAACGGATGCGACTGTTCATAAGAGGACGCGGATTGCTGAGGAGGTGCGACTTCTGAAGCAAGCGGGTGCGACCCGTTAGAAGCAAACATGTGCGAGCCGATTGAAGCGGACGCGGGCGAACATATGTGGCGCGAGCGGGTGCGACCCGACTGAAGAGGCGCGGGCGAAACAGTACCAGGTGGTACGAGCGGATGAACAGATGTGACTGTACGAAGAGGTACGGACGCGACTGTTTGAGCGAACGGGTGCAGACACGACCGTTCGGAAGAGATACGGACCAACTATAAATAAGAAGGAAAACTGATCACTTTCCTCACTCATTTTCAGAATCCAAATCTTCTTCTTCTCTTCTGCTACGATACTCTAAATCACAGAGTGATATACTCATTACAATCTCGAGCAGAATACGTCTGTCGTATCTTGGAGGAATTTTGAAATAAAATTCTTAAGGAAATTGTTACGACAAGCCTCGGACGGAATTTCTTTTATAATCCGGTTAGAATTCTAGTTTGTTTGTATATTTATATATACTATTTTATATTCTATCCGTTATTCTGGTTATACTATTTATTCAAAATAATATAACGCTATTGTTATAACTTATTTACAACATTCATATTGTTATAATAATTAATACAGAATTCCAGTGTAGTGGAAATCTGAGTTATAAACTTGTGCGACGAGTTTATAATTGATTATTCTCTGTTTTGGTATACTAGACGTATAACACTGCCAACATTATGGTGTTTTATCAACCATCGTTGTGGTCATGTAACGACTTGTAATTTTCGATATTTAAAAATATTTAATTTAATAGATGTTAGTGTCAATATTGGAAGGAATTAAAATTTATAATCTATTAATGAGAAAAATAACTAAAATGAAATAAAATAATATTAATTTAAGGTAATTGATAACTTAATTTCAATTGATTGAAATAGTTGCAAACTCAAATTGGTTAGAAATTGTAAATAAGAAAATAAACCAAATATTGTATTAAACGGTGCAATTGTATGTAATTAATTGAAATTGGTTGATATAGAATGATTAATCAGTATGTAAATTTATTATCTTAGTTTGTAAACAATAAACATAGGAATGTGTTTGAAATTGTAAGTTGTAACAATGGTTTAATTATAAATTCACTAATAAATTGCAATTAATCTACTTAAATAGTGCAGTTAATGTGGATTAAAACAATATTTGTATACTATTGAAAACGTAAACCAATGTTAATTATGTCCATCAAATAACAATGGATGGAATAATAAGATGAAAAATCAAATAAATGGATTTATTGGAATTTGAAATAATAATCAATTGAATTTATTGCTATTGAAACTGAACATTGTAATTAGTGTAATATTTAACATTTAATTGTGGAAAACTGTTTTAAAAATATTATAAATTATTAAGTAATCAAAAAATGGTAAATTTTGTTAATTATTAAATTTGAATTTGAAAAGTGATAAAATTAATTTAATAATAATTTATTTAATTAACGTGAAAATAGCCATTTTGCTCACTGTCTCGGTTTCGACGAAAAAAGTTTCATCGGATCCATAATGATAAATTATTGCTGGATTTCAAGTTTTGTAGCGATCGTACTTGCCGTTTGATCGTACGGACTCGAAACCCATAGAAATCAATTTAATTGAATTCAATTGAAATAAGCTGATTTTAAAAGCCAACTTTTTCATACGATGGAATTAGGACTTGAAATCTGTTCCATTGAGTTTAAAAATATTAAAACATATATTTTGATATATGAGATGACCTATTTTCGTTTCGGAGTCAGACGAGCTTTCTAGATCGAGTAGTCGTTTCGATCAATCCAATCTGGTCCATTCATTTTTAATTCAGATCTGCCTATATTTAGGCTGTTAAAAACTCTAATTGTTTTTCATTTCTTGTTTCTATACGTACTATTATCTCTACCATTTCCTCTTTCTCAAACGTCAGAATATGAAACCCTAATCCCAATTCAATTTCAAATTTCCAAATCAATTTCAAAATCAAACTCCTTCAAACCCTGACATATTATATACCGATTTGAAGCTCTTAATGAGCGCAATTCAAATTTGCGGTTTTTTTTCAATTTCGGTCTCCGTGTGTCCAGAATTTGATAATTAAATCTTTGAATTTCAATCGGAGGATGATTAACGACAATGGATCGTCGAACAAAGGGTATGATGTTGTGGAGATTGTCGCGCGTTGCTCATTGTTGTGGCTCACTCGTCGAAGTGATGGCCAGATCGACTGGAAAAATTCAATTAAGGCCAGTTTTTCACGGCGGCGGCTATGTGATTTGGGGGCGTTCAAACCCGAGCTTGCGGTCGTGGGGCTTGGGTGAAGCCGGCGGTCCGTGTGGATGGGGGCACGGTGGCGTTGGGCTAGACACGGAGGCATGCGATCATCGCGATTATGGTTGGCCGTCAATTTGTCGTGCGTGACTTCTTGATGTTGCTATTAGGGTTGAAACGAACAGGTAAATGTGAGGTGGCGCATTTGCTTTATTAATCTATTTATTTATTTTATATTTAAATTCAAACCTTCTATCGTATATAACTTTTACATACAAGGTCGGATTCACACGCGGTTTTCTCCACTGCGATCGTATCGAAATTCCGGTCATTTTGGAACTCGTTTGGACGAATTTTGAGATTGTTGAATTTTGGGCCTTATTTTGGATTTCAAATCGCTTTGAATTCAAAGATGAGTGTTTTAACCCACTCACAATTACTAGATTGTTATAGGTTAGTTAAATTGAATTTATGATATGATTAGAAGTTGATTGGTTGTTGTTTGATATATTTAAATTATCATTCCATTTAAATCTAAATTTATTGAAGATAATTGCCATTTATAATTGTCAGTTTATACCTGTTAATGATAATTAGTTAACTGTTGATGTTTACTGGTTGATTTGAATGATGATTATGATGAATGTTTAATTGCTGATATTAGATGACAAGATGTTATGTTATTATATATATTGATGTCATATTGCAAGTTCCCATAGTTTATTGTTAGAAAATATCTTTGGGTTGAAATGAAACATACTCGAACGATCAACAGATTAAGAAAAAATTGTTATGGGTTGAAATGACAAACTCGAGCGATTTTATGCATTTTGAATTTATTCTAGGATTGCGGGTTAAAATGTTATATACCCGTAAATTTTAAAATAATTATGGATTGAAATGATAAATATTGGTATCACTTAACCATAGGGTAGAAAATTATATACGGACGCCGGATTGGTTAAATTAAATGATTTAAAATCCTTAATTTTTGAATTCAGTTAAATGATATTTTGAAATAAAATTGGATTTATAAAACTGAATTATTTCCAAAAATCCAAGCTTTAAATCTTGAAATTGGAATTGGTTTAAACGAATTGTTTAAAGAAATTCACTTGAAATTTTAAAAGTTGAATTTGAAGCATGAACGAAATTTATCGAAATTGAGTTATTGAAAACGTTTGAAAATGTAACTTTGAAATCTACTAAATTTAGAATAGTTTGGATTTACTGTTCGAACTTGGATTTGAAATCGATATTGATTAAATGGTTCAAATGAGAATTTGAATTAAAAGACAAAATTTAGTTTGTTGATTTGAAAGCTGGACATGGTCCAAATGTGTTGAAATGAAAGAAATAGTTTAATTTGATATTAATTTCAAATTTATCATTTTAATATAAACTGTTTAAAAATATATTATTTTTAAATCCTGATTATTAAGATTTTCTAACTATTAAACTAATTTAATCTATTTTAAACTATTTTAATCAATTTAAACTATTTTAATTTATTTTAATCTATTTTAATCTATTTAATCCAATTTAATCTATTTTAACCTATTTAAATCTAATTAATCTATTTTAAATCTCTTTAATCTATTTTAAATTTATTTAATTTATTTAATCTATTTTAAATCTAATAAATCTATTTAATCTATTTTAAATCTATTTTTACTATCTTAATACTATTTAAACTATTTTAATCTATTTTAAAACTATTTTAGAGTACTTTAACTATTTAAAACTTTATTTTAACTATGCTAAACTATTTATAACTATCTATGGTATTTCCTAAATTCAGACTAAGTAAAATGGAAGTGTTTACATTCAAATCCTTGATTTAAAAGCGAATACGGTTAAATGATGTTATAACCTAAGTTGGGATTTAAATGACATATTTGATTGATTAGGTTGATTTTGAAATGAGGGTTTAACCTATTTTGGAAGTACGATTTTCAAAGAAAATAAGATTTCAAGTGTGATATGATTTTAAAGATGGATATGATTTCGAAAAGTGATATGGTTTGAATTGAATATGATATTTTAATATCAGTTATGAATCGATTTTGAAAATGCAAAAGAACCGTCTAGTTTAAAATAAGCGTTTAGTTGTTAAAGAGACCTAGATCGGATATTGTCATACTCTCCGTCAATATCGAAAACCACTTTAACAACTATGTACGTGGTGGAGAGTCCAGAATGAAGTAGGATGGTTTGGAAAATGATTCTGATTGAGGTATTTACGTAGCCCTGACTCCCATGAGTCAGCTTGATGTGGCTGAAACAGGAGCCATGCCGGGCCAAGTGAGGTCGCACCTTCGATCGGATATACTTCTTCGATACCATATTATGACTTTTTGATTGATTAGGTGGCCATCCCTCGATTTGATTATGGGAGTGTGTTCCGAGGTAGGTGGTTGTAGCTGTTATGCTTTACCACTAGTCCGGACCCGTAAAACGGTAGTATCCTACCCTGAGCATTGTCTCGCATGCCTTGTCACATGCCTTATTGCGCCTTCTACGAGTTTGGTTTGTGTTGTACCTATAGATTGCTCCCTGACAGCTCACCAGTTTACGGTGGAGTTTATAATATCTATATAGACTACGACATTAGATAAAATGTGTTAAGCGAGATATGGGTAATGCCTTAATGCTATTTAAATACTTTACTTTATTGCAGACACCATTATTATAGCGTAATCTACTATGTATTTAGATAGTTTAACGGATCCTTAGGAGATGGAAATCTCGAACATCTCTTAAGTTATTGCACTCACGTTGACACTGGATAGGAGATGCCAAACCCCATAAACATCTCTGAAGTCATTATACTCATATTTATTTACTGTTCATTTAACTTACATAAGATCCTTTAGTTCCGACTCGAGTGTTTTGTCTTTTCATTACGTTCAGGTCAGCCTGAGCTTTTCATTGTATCAAAGGCTGCTTTTTTGGAGGAAAAAGGTGAAGATTTAATATAATAATTATTATTAATTATATGATTTCCACTGCATTATATTGTTCAGCTGCATTATTTTATTCATTTATGTTGTATGTGACTCTAATCTGTATTGTAAAAGTGTAATCAAATGTTATTTGTAAACAGCTTCATGAACTGTTTATTTGATTATATTATATTATGTCATTCTGCTGTGAGATTCTGTATTTTGTTTTCTTTCTTTCTCTGCTTTTTCTTATTTACCTCATAATAATCCTCCCTTTTGAATGGTTTGAGTTTGACATGTGTGGTTTATTGTCGATTTAAACCGTCCAAAAAGGTGGATCGTTACATTTAGTATCAGAGCTTCGGTTTAGTGGTAACCTTAGCTTTGTGGGGTCTGACTCATTAGAGATAGGGTGGTAATACCCTAGAATGAGTCGTTGAGAGTATGTATATGAGAGAGCGTATTTGTTAGTGTTATAAAAGGTTTTGCATTGTGTTAATTTGTTTTGTTTAGTATTTATAAATTCCGGTCGTTACATGGAACGTTATGGCATCGATAGGGATTTCTCAACACTTAATAGGGCAGACCGACACAATATTGTTTTGTAATATAGGTAAATGAAATAATCTTGCCTAGTATTATTTTTTGTATATAAAAGAATAAATTTTATAAATGGATATAGTTGGATGTGATATGTTGTTTGTTAGGTAGTGAAATTTTACAAATATTGTTTGTGAAATAAGATTTACATTTTAAGTAAATAAGAATTGAGAATTTGAGAACTTAAGTTTGGGATTTTGAAAATTTCTTCCGAAGGGATTTAGAATATAATATTAGTATTATTTGAAAGTATTTTCTGATATAAATTTGTCGATATGATTTGAAAGAAATGTTTAATGAATTTTGGAATGAAATAAGTTTTGTACTCCCCTCTCTGTCGCTGCAAAATAATTTCAGTTTTGAGTGCACACATCATCGACGTTTATTTTCGAGTTTTAAAGTGGGAAGACCACTGTAGTAGTTTTACCACACATTTGTATGATCTTAATTTTAATTTTTGGAAATTGATTTCATATATATAAAGATATGAGTATATGTATGTTTTAAAATGATTTGAAAAGGAACCCGGTATTTGGTTCTTAAGTTTTATGTAAATTAGAAATTTCAATTATTGTAATGAATAAAATATTGACTAATAATTGGAAACTTCTAATGAAAAAAATAACAATTAGAAGCTAAGAAATTAATGAAATATATAAGAAATTAGAAATTTGTAGCTTGTAAATCAGAAGATATGAAATATTGAACATTTTGTTAACTAAATGAATAAGATAAACTAGTGTAACATTCAATTACATTCTAAAAGACATATATATAACTTACTAAAATGTTAAAAATTGAAATGTTAAATATAAATATGTGATAGAATATTATACAAGTAAAACTTTAGTAATGAAGATGTTCAGTAGAATTATTCCTTTAAATGAGAATAGATGTTACAAAATGTTGTAAGCTTAAGTTAATAATTTGAGATGCTAATAATTGAATTTAATAGGAATACTGTAAGTTAATGATTATAACTTCTGAAAATGTTGAAATGATTAAGAGATAGACTTAATATTCAATTGATATTATAAAAAGGAAAGTGTAAATGTAAATTTAAGGTAGAAATACTTAAGTATGAAATGTTTATTTATTTGAAATCAAATATATCAGTAAATAATAAATGTGAAGCAAATTGAAACAAAATGTATGTAATGCTTAAATAATGAATTCATTGATTATTTAAATAACTTAATGGAAAAACAACATATGTAAGTATATGGATGTAAAGTAATGGAAAAATAATAACCATTGTATGAATAAATGGAAAATGAATATGTAAGTAATAAAGTCAAATTACTAAAAATAAGCATTATATGAACGAACGAAAGCAAATGAACAGTAAATGACATGAAGGGAAATTAATAAGAATGAACTTGAATAATACTTGAAATCATTGTTTGTTTTGGATTACGGGATGGTTGGGAAATGATATTTCTATAAAGATGTATGAATAATCTATTAAGTTTTATCTAAGACTGTTGAGTGTATGGTATCTTAGTAGTTATTTATCATTTTATACGACTAAAAGTTCCTGAACCCGAACAGACCATTTGTTTTGGTTGTTATGGATGGATAGTTGATTATTTTAATTTCATATGATGGTTGTATGGTTTTGTTTGCAAATGACTATTGTTATGTTGTGTTAGCTTGTTTGCTATAAATTAAAGCAAAATATTTCTCTTCTACATTATTCTAACTTCTTTGGATTATATAAGTGAAATATAGGTTTATGGAAGCAACAACTACTACTTTTGATTTCATAAATAAGCGTTGTTTACTCGGCAAATAGACACATTTTCAGATTACGGTTTTATAGCAATATTATATTGTTTTTCCTATGGTTTGAGATACTTTAATTTGAAATAATATACAAATATATTTTTATTATTGATATTATTATTTCTCCGTGACCTCTCTGTACAAAGGAGACTCTATCGAAATTTTCCATGAATTTCGAACCTAGAATTTTTTTGTGAAAACGAAAATCTTTTCGAACTTTTATTTTATTGAATATGATGGCTTAATGGTATGTTAATTGGTATATTTTATTCAAATTATTTAATTTTGCAAATTAATTGTTTATAAATTGAATACTCTGAATAAGATATATTAATTCCTTAATCTCTTCTTTTCCCTTTTCAAGGACGAAAGTCTTGAGTCGGGGAGAGTGTAATGATCCATAATTTTCGATAATTAAAAATATTTAATTTAATAGATATTGGTGTTAATATTGGAAGGAATTAAAATTTGTGATTTATTAATGAGAAAAATAACTAGAATGAAATGTAATAATGTTAATTTAAGGTAATTGATAACTTAATTTCAATTGATTGAAATTATTGAAAACTCAAATTGGTTAGGAATTGTAAATAAATCAAATATTGTATTAAACGGTGTAATCGTATGTAATTAATTGAAATTGTTTGATATAGAATGATTAATCGGTATGTGAATTTATTAACTTGGTTTGTAAACAATAAACATAGGAATGTGTTTGAAATTGTAAGTTGTAACAATGGTTTAATTATAAATTCACTATTTAATTCGTTGAAAATAAATTGGAAATATATTGCAATTAATCTACTTAAATATTGCAGTTAATATGGATTAAAATGATATTTGTAGACTATTGATGAAATAAAACGTGAACCAATGTTAATTATGTCTATAAAGTAACAAAGGATGGAATAATAAGATGAAAAATCAAATAAATGGATTTATTGGAATTTAAAATATTAATTAATTGAATTTATTGCTATTGAAACAGAACATTCTAATTAGTGTAATATTTAATTGATATGTAAACTTGTTTGAAAAAGATTATAAGTTACTAGTAATTAAAAATGGTAAATTTGATAATTATTAATTTTGAATTTGAAAGTGATAAAATTAATTTAATAATAATTTATTTAATTGATGTGAATATAGCCATTTTGGCTGCTGTCTCGGATTTCGATGAAACTAGTTTCATCGGATCCGTAATGGTAAATTATTGTTGGATTTCCAGTTTCGTAGCGATCGGACTTGTCGTTTGATCGTACGAACTCGAAACGCGTATAAATCAATTTAATTGAACTCACATAAAATAAGTTGACTGTAAAAGCTATCTTTTTCATACGATGAAATTAGGACTTGAAACATGTTCCACTGAGTTTAAAAATATCCAGAACATCTATTTTGATATATGGGATGACCTATTTTCGTTTCAAAGTCAGAACGGGCTTTCTAGTTTACGTCGACCAATCCAATCTGCTCCATTCATTTCTAATTCAGATCTGCTATATATAGGCTGTTATAAACTCTAAATGTTTCTCATTTCTTATTTCTGTACATAGTATTACCTCTATCAGTTCATCTTTCTCAAACTTTAAAATATGAAGCTCTAAATTCCAATTCAATTTCAAATTTTCAAATCAAGTTCCTCCAAACCATGAAATATCATATACCAATTCGAAGCTCTCGATGAGCGTAATTCAAATATGCATTTTTTTTTCGACTTGAGTCTCCATGTGTCCAGAATTTGGCGATTAAACCTCGATCGTTCAATCGAAGGATGATTAACGACGATAGATCGTCGAACAAAGGATATGGTGTTGTGGAGATTGTCGCGCGCTGTTCGTCGATGTGGCTTGCTCATCAAAGTAATGGCCAGATCAACTGGAAAAATTTGATTACGGCTGGTTTTTCACGGCAGCGGCTGTGTGATTTAGGGGTGTTCGAACATGAGCTCAAGGTCGTGGGGCTCGGGCGAAGGCGGCAGTCCGTGTAGACATTGGCGCGGTGGCGTTGGGCAAGCGCAGAGGCGTGCGATCATCGCGATTGTGGGCGATCGCCAGTTTGCCGTGCGCGACTTCCTGATGTTGCAGCTAGGGTTTTGAAACGAATAGGTAAACGTGACATGGCCCATTTGCTTTATTAATCTATTTATTAATTTTGTAGTTAAATTCAAACCTTCTATCGTATATAACTTTTACATACGAGGTCGTATTCACGTGCGGTTTTCTCCACTGCGATCCTATCGAAATTTCAGACATTTTATAGTTAGTTTGGAAGAATTCTGAAACTGTTGAATTTTGGACCTTATTTTGGATTTCAAATCGATTTGAAATCAAAGATGAGTGTTTTGACTCACTCACAACTACTAGATTATCTTAATTAGGTTAGTTAAATTGAATTTATGATATGATTAGAAGTTGATTGATTGTTGTTTGATATATTTAAATCGCCAGTCCCGTTAAATCTGAATTTATTGAATATGACTGCCATTTAATTTAATGTTAAATTTTAATTGTCAGTTTATACCTGTTAATGATAATCAGTTAATTGTTGATGTTTATTGGTTGATTTGAATGATGGTTGTGATGAATGTTTAATTGTTGATATTGGATGACTGGATGCTATGTTATTATATATATTGATATCACATTGCAAGTTCCCATAGTTTATTGTTGGAAAATCCCTATGGGTTTAAAATGATACATACCCGAACGATCTATAGATTAGGGAAAATCGTTATGGGTTAAAATGATAAAGCAGAGCGATTTTATTGATTTTTAACTTATTCTGGAATTGCGGGTTGAAATGATATATACCAACAAATTTTCAAATAATTGCGGATTGAAATGATAAATAATTTTATCACTTGACCATAGGGTAGAAAATTATATAAGGACATCAGATTGGTTAAATTAAACGATTTTAAATCCTTAATTTTTTAATTCAGTTAAATAATATTTTGAAATAAAATTGGACTTATGAAACTGAATTATTTTCGAAAATCTGTAACAGCCCGCAAATCCGTACCTCTTGAGTCAACACTATTCTATCTAAATCAACACAAGTACAGAAATACGAACCATTTGGGTTAAAGAAGAAGAGGTAGAAGAAGAAAATAGAAAGCAACAATAGAATCTAACCATCGCAGCGGAATAAAATATAATAGATAATAAATGATCTTTACTCAAAAATCAAATATCTCTGTTTATATATTACATTATCAGAGTACATCAATCACAGTTCAATATCACTAACATACAAATGGTTGCACAGCAACTCAATACAGCGGAATATATATATAAACAAGTACGGAAGTACGTATAGTCATCCAGCTCATCTCCTGAGCTCCACAGCATCACATCCTATATCCTATAATACTCGGTCTGACCCGAGCATTACAGTTAAATAACACCCGAGTCAGTCTGGAATACCAGCGTGAGAAAATCACACCTAATTGGTTATTAAAGTTTCTAAAATCCTTTGAAAACAAAAGCATCTCGTAAGACCATGCCACAAATAAACATGTCGGGTTTTTACCTTACGATAGCTAAAACAATTTTTATTAAAATCCTCTGATATTATAATAGTGTCTATAGAAAGTAAAATAGAATCTAGCTGAAATGCTTGCATCTCACATTTCAGCAATAGTTGGGCACAATCAAAACCGTACGGGCGCGTAGGGAAAATGGATTTCCAACTAATGGCTAGGCACTGGGGTACCACCTTTCACAGTACCTGGTCTAGATCAGCGTACCAAGGAGCCACCCTAACTCCCCTGCAACACAAGACCGGAACCATTCCTTACTGGACAGTCCCGAGCAAGATCACCCCGCGGTTGGGATCAGCAACCGCCCACTAAGCCGAAATAAAAGGGACATCTAGACAGGGATAACCTCACCCTCCAGTGGCGGCTACCCACGAAGCCTTGCTGCATAACCCTTGATTTTCAGCCATTCCCGGTTGTTGAGGCTTGAGGCTAAGCATTACCTTTTTAGAACATATCTCTTAGAATGCTCATCGTCCACCTGACGATGTTTCGAAAGCATTCATCCATACAAGTCCATCCCGGGTTCGAACGGAACCAAAGGCACTATTCATACTATATCCATTTTGAAAATATCCTCAGGATTAGTAGCGACTAGCCCTTGCATTTCACTGCTCCATCTTCGAATCCAAAATCGTTTTCCACGAAACGTACAAACCGGATCGAAGTGGTTTTCGAGAAATAAATCTCGATCCCGGTCTCTTCGAAATGATCAACGTATTTGGCAATATTGATAGTCGGTGATTTAACTATCAATTAATATTCACAAACATCCATCAAATAATAAATAATTTCCCAAATTATTTGTTAACCTCAAAATATCTTCACAAGACATATTTCTATTTTCAACCCTTTTGAAAACAGTTTCAAATCATCTTTCTCTTCAAAATAAACTTCCCAAATATATTTCTATCTCCACTGAAATCACCAAGCACAAAACTAGATTTTAAAAATAATTTAAAAACACTTTATTGTAAAATATATGTAACATTTAATTTAGAAAAATTTACTTTAATACTTAATTTAAAACAATGCTCCAGAAATAACTAAAATAAGGTTACCTTATAACTATACATTAGATTTTCTTCTTTAAAATACCAAATCATTCTTTAAATAATTATTACGATAATAGATTAAAATAAAATACTTACTTTGGAATTTACTTTAGAACATTTAAGTTAAGACTGCTTCAATAATTGGCTAAGATATATATTATATGAATATTTAAAAATAAGGTTACTTTATAAAATATAGAATTAGGTTTTCACTTTTAAAAACATAATACTAAGTAATTCTTTAAATAATTACCACTATAATAGATTAAAAGGAAATACTTACTTTAGAATTTAAATATTTAGAAATAATAAAATTTTCTTTCAGAACATACGTTTTTAAACAACTTTAAAACCTTTAATTTATATTTAAAAATTAACTTTGAAAATGTACTTGGTTATTCAGGGAGAATTTCCAATCTCAATCACTTAAATCAATTTTCCAAATTGATTTCCAATTTATTCCATTTGAAATAAATCTCTTTACTTACTCAGTTCATTTCAAAATTTATTAATTATGGACCTTATTATTAATGTTATTATTTTCCGTTTGATTTTAATTCTTTTATCTGAAATATTCCAATTTCAGATTATTCCCAATTCCTTCTTTATTCTTCTTAAATAATTTAAATCTTAATTTTAAATAAATGTTTTGTTCTTTTTAAATAATAACTCTGAAGTTTAAAATTCATTAATCTTCTGATTATTCAAAATTTCCCTTTCTATACTCAAAATTTATTTATTAGAATTTAAAAGTCACTTTATTTCTTTTCCAATTCATTCTTACATTTATTCAAATTTTCTATAATTATTTTACTTCCAAATTCACTTCTTTTTATTTTCTTTCAAAAAAATCCAATTTATATATTTTTGGTAATTCATTATACCAAATTATATCAATCAAGCCATAGCATTCAATATCCCAATATAATTCATCATAGAATATCAAATAATTACAACAGAGGGTATTAAATATTTTAAATAAATGTTGAGGGGTCCAGTTGGATCCCTCCAACCTGTTTTCCCTGCATCCACAGACGTTAGCACAACATAAATACCAATTCCAAGATATACCATACTATAGCACATCAATCAATTCAAACATTCAAACAATTATTTAAATTTAATCATTTAAATTTAATCATTTAAATTTTAAATGCAGCTGAGTGAGATTAACTCACCTTTGACTTAAATTTGCAGTCTATTTCCATTCACTTCCGTTCCAGCTTGTTTCTCGATTTTTTTTACACCTTGTATAAACATTTATAATTTTTATTAATATTCGAATCAATTAAACAATTAAATTTCCATCTACTAACTTAATTTACTAAGAATTTGGGGTTTAGGCTAATAATTTGTTTTAAACAAATTTTCCTTTTTAAATAAAATATATTTTTAGGAACTAAAATAATTAAATAAATTTTATTAAATAAATCTACGTCCATAATATATTTCATTTTTTTTAAAATTAAACAAGTAGATCAAAATGTGTATAAGTTTATTAATTTTATTTCATTTTATTTTAAAACTCATGTATACTTATAAAAATAACCTATATTTATTTTAAAATCTAATCCTATATAAACTCTGTACATTTATAGAATAAAACTCCCTTTTCCAAAGTCCTGTCTATATACATAATTAAATTAAATAGGCGTGTGCATTTATATATACATATATATATATATATATATATATTTTACTGGTATATTTTTTTTCTGTATATATAAATATGGCTATTATCAAATTGAAATTTAAACTAAAGTGAATTGCATAAAAAAAACAACGCAACAGCAGATACCTCACTGCAAACTCGAGCCCTGCTCGAACACGCGCGACCGTCGTAGTCGACTTCAACCTCAAAGTCAAAGATCCAAACCATTGCCGCACTACCCCAGTCGCACGCGAGCTCGATCCCGTGCTCCCCATTGAACACGAACCTCACACGCCGTCGCCGAAGCCATAGATCGCCACCGTGTCACCACGATCCCTTAGCCCTTCGATTGACGTCGCAATTCCCCCCCCCCCCCAAATCGTGAGCCTCCCAGAATTTTCACGCGACTTAGGCCGCGATTCCCCTTAAGCTCGAACGAGTAGACTCGCCGTCCACCTAGGCTGATTCGATTCGAAACGGCTGTCGTTCCTCTTTTTTTTTATAAGATGCGAATTCGATTTTGAAGAGCTCGGCCATTTTTTTTCAACTGAGGGTTTCGATTTTTTTTGTGAAGAATGGTTGGCTTGTAACAGAAGAGAGAGAACACGTTATAACCTTTCGTTCATTTGCTTACGAATAAAGCTATCTTTTATTTTATTTTTATTTTATTTTTTTCTTCTGCTTGCGATTTAAAAAGAGAATGAGGGGACACGATTTTAAAATAAGGGTAGTGGCGTATACAAGAAGCTTGACGAATTAAATTAAATTTCATCCGATTATTATCAATTAAATTTTCAGCGCGTTTATATATCGTACAAGCACACAACTACTCCAGACGCTACAAAATTTGGAATCCAATAATAATACAATATTACGGATCCAATGGAACTAGTTTCGTCAAATTCCAAGACTGTGCATCGGAAGGCTATTTTTAAGTTCAATCTAAACTATAAAATTTTAAAATTGAACAAACCACTGTTAGTTTCAATTTTACATCTTCTATTATCCACAGTACCACCAATATAAATTTTTCAAGCCTTCAAATTATTTTTTGGGGGAATTAATTTAAAGGACAAAGATTTGTATATTTTTTGCCTCAAGGACAGGACCTCAATATTTTTACCACAAGGACAAACATTCTTTTAAAAATTATTCATAAGGACAAACATTTTCCAAAATTATTCATAAGGACAACAAAACTGCTACCGAGCTAAAACTGATACCTAAAAACTGCTACCGATAACTACAAACCGATACCTAGAAACTGCTATCAATAAGTAAAAACCGATACCTACAAAAATTTGTCCTTCAGGATAAAATATTGAAGGTCTGCCCTTGAGGCTAAAAAGCCGTGAAATTTTGTCCTTGATAATAATTTCCTCTTATTTTTAATAGGCTCAAAACTCCAGATTCAACAATTTACCCAACTTCAACTTATTAAATTCAACAATTTAATTATCAAATAAATAGTGATATTTGAAATTCAAGTTAATATTTAACCATTAAATATTTAAAATCAATTAAATATTCCGATTTTAAATGCTCGAAAATTCCGGGTCGTCACCAAATCCAAGCTTTAAATGTTAAAATTAGAATTGGTTTAAAGGAATTGTTTATAGAAATTCACTTGAAATTTTAAAAGTTGAATTTGAAGCATGGGCAAAAAAATTCGAAATTGAGTTATTGAAAATGTTTGAAAATGAAACTTTGAAATCTATTAAATTTGAAATAGTTTGGATTTATTGTTCGGACTTGGATTTGAAATTGATCTTGATTAAATGGTTTAAATGAAAATTTGAATTGAAAGACAAAATTTAGTTTGTTAATTTGAAAACTGGATATGGTCCAGATGTGTTGAAATGAAAGAAATAGTTTAGTTTGGTACTAATTTCAAATTTATCGTTTTAGTATAAACTGTTTAAAAATATATTATTTTAAACAGTTTATAATGATAAATTTGAAATTAGTACCAAATATATTATTTTTAAATCCTGATTATTAAGATTTTTGAACTATTAAATAATTTAATATATTTTAAACTATTTCAATCAATTCAAAACTATTTTAATTTATTTTAATCTATTTAATCCAATTTAATCTATTTTAACCTATTTAAATCTAATTAATCTATTTTAAATCTATTTAATCTATTTTAAATCTATTTCATCTATTTTAAATCTAATTATTCTATTTTAAATCTATTTAAACTATCTTAAATCCATTTAAACTATTTTAATCTATTTTTAAATTATTTTAGAGTACTTTAACTATTTAAAAATTTATTTTAACTATGCTAAACTATTTAAACTATTTATAACTATCTAAGCTATTTTCTAAATTTCAAACCAAGTAAAGTGGAAGTGTTTATATTCAAATCCTTGCTTTAAAATCGAATACGGTTAAATGATGTTATAACGTAAGTTGAGGTTTAAATGACATATTTGATTGAATATGATGATTTTGGAATGAGTGTTTGACCTATTTTGAATGTATGATTTTGAAAGAAAATATGATTTCAAATGTGATATGATTTCGAAGGTGAATATGATTTCGAAAGTGAATATGATTTTGAAAAGTGATATGTTTTGAACTGAATATGATATTTTAATATCAGTTGTGAATCGGTTTTGAAAATGTAAAAGAAATGTCTTGTGTGAAATAAGCGTTTAGTTGTTAAAGAGACTGGGATCAGATATTGTCATAGTCTCTGCCAATACCGAAAATCACTTTAACAACTATGTATGTGGTGGAGATTCCATTATGAAGTAGGATGGTTTTGGCAAACGATTCTGTATGAGGTATTTACGTCGCCCTAACTTCCGTGTGTCAGCTTGATATGGCTAAAACAGGAGCCATGCAATGCCAAGTGAGGTTGCACTTCCGATCAGACATACTTCATTGATACCATATTATGACTTTGTGATTGATTTGGTGGCCACCCAACGATTTGATTATGGAATTGTATTTCGAGGTGGGCGGTAGAAGCTGCTACGCATTATTACCTTTCTGGATCTGCAAAACAGTAGTATCCTACCCTGCGCATTGCCTCGCGTGTCTTGTCACATACCTTATCGCGCCTTGGGTTTGGTTTGTGTCGTACCTATGGAGTGCTCCTCGATAGCCCACCAATTTATGGTGGAATTTACAGTATCTGTATAGACTACGACATTATATAAATTGTGTTAAAGGGGATATGAGTAGCACCTTAGCACTATTTTAGTACTTTACGTTATTGTAGACACTATTATAATGATGTATTGTACTATATATGTAAATAGTTTAACGGATCCTTAGAAGATAGAAATTCTGAACATCTCTTAAGTTATTACACTCATGTTGACACCAGATAAGAGATGTCAAACTCCGTAAACATCTCTGAAGCCATTACACTCATATTTATTTACTGTTGATTTAACATACATAAGTTCCTTTAGTTTTGACTTAAGTGTTTTGTATTTTCATTATTCTCAGGTTAGTCTGAGATTTTTTGTGTATCGAAGACTGTTTTTTGAAGGACGAAGACGAGGATTTAATACTATTATTATTTATTATATATTTTCACTGCATCATGTTGTTCCGTTGTATTATTTATTCATTTCTGTTGTATGTGACTCTGATCTATATTGTAAAAGTGTAATCAAATGTTATTTGTAAACAGCTTCATAAATAATTTATTTGAATATTATATTTTGTAATTCCGCTATGAGATTCTGTGTTTTTTTCCTTTATCTCTAATTTTTCTTATTTACTCCATAACAATCATCCATTTTGAATGGTTTGAGTTTGACATGTGTGGTTTATTGTCGATTTAAACTGTCCAAAAAGATGGATCGTTACATGCCATCTTTTTCTTAACCACCATAAAGTTTAAGACTGATTTTGCGTTGAACTTGTATGGTTGGAAAAAAACATGACGCACAAACTTTGAAACTATACATTCAACCATGATGATCTATTGTTGCATCAATATACTTGACACACAAACTTTGAAACTACTACCTACTAACTACACACCACCTGAGAAAGTACAACAAACAAATATATATTATACCTTTGAAAAGTTCCTCAAAATATCAATTCAAATTGAACGGACAAAAATCGATAAATTTAAAAGGGTGAAGTGAAGAAAGGAAAAGACTTATTGTTCTAACTTTCTTTTTTTTATTGTTTTATCACATTTTATAACATGCATAAATATTATTATTACAAAGACTATGCTTGTTTTACCTTGTTTCGATTTTATCACTTGCTTGTGGTTTGGTTCCATTCACTGTTCTCTTTCATTTTCAAATTCTTTGGCCAAAACATATTTACAAGAAATTCAAAATCAGTATATTTCTTTGAGAAATTCTTAATATAATTTATACGGTACTTCATTCCTAATTTACTAATCATGAGGAAGTAAAAAAGCACAAACGCTGCTTAATTCTGCAACCAATACCTAGCCATGCATCACTTGAATAGTATAACGTACTCATATGCATGCAAAGGACAACAAAAATACAGTAACTTGCCTTCATTTCCGTCCTTTTAAGGAAACATTTGTTTGAGTTCCAATTACAAATCTCTCGTAATTCCATCCTCTTCTTATCAACAGCCTGCCTGTTCGAAAGTTTGTTAATACATGGATGTAATTTATATAATATGAACTTGAATAGAATTTTGAAATAACCAATTTCGAAGATTTAGACAATAACAAATATTGAAATGAAATTCTATATATTAAATGTGTTTATAGTGAATAAAAAGAATTGAATAATAAATGTTGAATTATTTAGATGAAAATAAAATATTTGATTTATAACTAGAATTCGTTTAAAATCTAATATTAATTTTTCGCAAATTGAAATATTGGGATGCTTGATTTAAGAAGTGAAACTAAGTGTAGTTTTTGAAGCTAAGGCAAGAACATTAGTTGTATAGAATCTGAACAAACATTTTATTTAATAAAATGATATTTGAGATAAATTTTAAAGATACGTTTTATTTGACTATGGTTATAATTTTATAAAGAAGGTGACAGTCGTTTTATTTTTGAATTCGTTTTAAAAGTTAAATTATATAAGTTAAATAACTTGTATTTCAAATGTAGCAATTTATTGAATAATTAAAATTGTTTAAATTTAATATTGGAATTATTTAAATAGTTGAATTTTGAATTTAATACGAATGAAAATGATTTCAAAAGCCTATTTAAATTTTATTTAAACAAGAATGAAGATTGTTAACTTTTAAAATTAAATTTAAAGTGATTAAATTGATTTTGGAAATTACTTTTTTAATTATCGTGTAAAAATAGTCTTTTTTGGGACTGTCTTGGATTTTGATGGAACTATTTTCATTGGATCTATATAGTGAATTATTATAGGATTTCAAGTTTTGTAGCGATCAGGCTCATCGTTTGGTCGTGCGAGCTTAAAAAGCGTAGAAATCAATTAAAGAAATTTACTTAAAATAATTTGATTTTAAAAGCTATCTTCTAAATATGATGGAATTAGCTCTCGATACATATTTCATTGTGTTTGGAATAGAGGTATAACATATAGAACCCCAGGCGGCACACTTCGTTTGATGTTTGAAATTTGCACGGGTGAATAGTGCCGCGGGAGATTTTCTATAAATAGTCATCTGCCTTCATTTGCTTAGCCCTAATCTATTTCAGCCGCCATTAAATACCCTCAATCCAACGGTTGACGTCGATCGAAGCTTCTAAATGCGAAATTAGCCTTCTCCTTCAACTTAGAAAATGTAGGGGACAATGATACGAAGCTATCCTACGGTTGGATCGTTGAATCGACGATCGAGGAGGTAGCAAATCTCGTGCGTTCTCGGTTGCAGTTTGGGTTGCAACGTTGTCGAGCGCAAGGCTCGCGTATTGGCGCAGCGTGAAGGCGAGCAGGTGGTGGGTTGGCGGCGGTTGCAAGCATGGTAGTGGATGCTGGGGGCGCAATGTTCGATTCTTGGAAAAGAAAAAAAATGAACGCTGATGAACGAAAGCGCGTGCGGCCTGTGCGGGTGGGGAGGGTGTTAGAGAAAGGTTTTATTTTTTTATAATTAATTTAGTTAATTAAATTTAATTATATCAAATATTATTTAACCCGTAACTTTTTCATACGAGGTCGGATTCCAGCGAAACAAGTTGCGTTGTGATCATATCAACGAAGGCTAAAACATAGAGTTAGATTTGTATTTATTTGAATCTAAAAAAATTTCAATTCAAATAAATATGAGTATTTTGAACCAGTCACGAAATAAAAAAAATATATTATGTTAGTTAAATCGAAATCATGAAGTAATTTAATTTTATTGATTATTGTTTGATAATTTGGTCGACATTTAAATTGACGTATGAATTAACTGTTAAGAATTAAAATTGACAGTTAAAGTAAAATTGAAATTAAAGTGCTAGTTAAAAATCTGTTATTTAATAACTTGTTAATTGTTGTGCTATATTGACTGTTTGGATGTTGATTGTGATGGATGTCTATTGTTCGATATTTTAGATGATTGGATGTTTATTTATTTATATATCCGTGTATCACCCTATATATTATTGACAGTATATAAAACTGTAAAATCGAATTGTTTCGAATAAATTAAGAAATGCGTTGAAATGATATATTACATATGACATTTATTTTAGATTGTAATGATATACATCCATCCCTGCAATTAAGAATTAAAATAACTATTCATTTGGCCGTAGTATAGAAAATTATATACGAACATCGAATTGGTTAACTTAATTGGTTTTGAAATTATTTAAAATTTTGTTTTTGAAAGAGAATTTGAATTTATGGTAATTGAATTATTTTCAATTCGAGTTTGAAATGTTGGAAGTGAAAATGATTCAAGGAAATTGTTTAAAAAATTTGATTTGAAATTTGAAGTTATAATCGAAATATGATTTGAATTATGAAAATTGATCTATTTTAAAAGTTTAAACTTTTATTCTAACTTTAAAATAAATACAAGTAAAAGTAATTTAAATCGATATTTCAAATTTGAGGTTGGAATTGAATTGTTTTAAAGACTTGAACCTTAAATTGAACATTGAAGTTTAATTTGATTTAAGTGATTTAAATCGGTAAATTGAAATTGGACTTGAAATTTATATAAATTGAAATGGTTTAAATGTGAATTGAATTGAAATTTAAACCATTGAATTGTATCGTTGAACCGAATTTGAATTTAAAAATGAACGTTTCGAAATTGAAGTTAATTCGAATTGAAATAAAAATTGAGTCGATTTGAATTGAATTGCGATTGAAGATGATTTTTAATTGAAAGATGTGAAATTTAATCAATTTGATTCAAATTTGGACCTGGGTCCAGATCTGTTGAAATGGAAAGAAGCAGTTTGATTTGAAACTGTTTTCAAATCAATTATTTTAATATAAACTGTTTAAAATCTATCTTTTAAAACATTCAAATTATTTTGATTTTCCAAACTATTTTACTATATAAACCATTTTAATACTCAAACCATTATATATCAAACTATTTTAACAATTAGAATATCTAAACTATTTTAACTTTTTAAACTATTTAAAACTATTCAAACTATTTTTTTAAAATTCAAACCGTTCAAGTGGGAACTATTTATATTTAAATATTGGATTTAAATACGACTTGGTTAAAATGAAGTTATAACCTAAGTTGAATTCGAAATGATTTTGGAAATGAAAAAAATGATTTTGAAATGAAATTGATTTCGAAGTGAATATGATATTTTGATATTAAGTATGAATCGTTTTCGAAAAGTAAAAGAATTAACCAGTGTGTAAAACGACGTTTGGTTGTTAAAGAGACCGGTGCCTCTTATTGGCATACTCTTTGTCAATATTGGAACCACTTTAACAACTGTGTATGTGGAGGAGTCTCTAGAACAAAATAGTTGGATTTGATGTACGCTAGCTGAATTTGAAGAAAGAGAATGATGATGGATTGGGCCCGACACTTGTGCCAATTTGAAATGACTAAAACAGGACGGCTTTAACCAGGCCAAGTGGGCTAGCTACCCCTAGCGGACACTTGTTCTTCGATTTTTATTGTAGACTTTATCCATAGACTCCATACTACCTTTGTTGTTAATTTCGATTGGTGCACCTTGATTGGGATAATCTCCTATTGACTCGATATGAGATGGGTGGACAAGTTGGACGGTCGTTGCGGTGATGCCTTACCACCAACTTGGCGAATTGAACTAGTAGCATACTACCTTGGGCATTGCCTCACGTGCCTTGTCATACATTTATCCTTATATGAGACCACTACGAGTTTGGTTTAGTGTTGTTGTATCATGGCGCATCCCTATCCACCGATGTTCTATTGGTTGTGTTATATGCAAACTGTACGATAAAGTTTAAAAACGCATTAAAGTGGATTAATGTAAAGCCTCAACGCTGGGAAAAATATTTATTTTATTGATTATACATTATATATATAGTGTATTCTACTATATATACATATATATATATACACACACACACACATACATACATACATACATACATACATACATACATACATACATACATATATATATATATACGGATCCTTAAGAGATGGAAAATCTCATAACACCTCTTGAGTTATTGCAAGCACGTTATATACTGGATAGGAGATGTAAAACCCCATAAACATCTCTGACGCTATTACACTCATGTTATACGTGATATTGATTTAACTTATATAAGAATATTTTAGATTTGATTCGATTGTATTGTTTCGTTTTATGCTCGGGTCAGCCCTGAGTTTTCAGTATATTGAAGATCATTTATTCTGTGGGACAAAGACGAAGATTTGGTATGCACTACTAGAAAAGGCTGAAATACCGACAGCAACTGGCAGCGGCTTTCGATAGTTCATTTTCGATGGCTTTCAATGGGCCTTTGAGAGCCGTCGGAAATTCACGATGTACAGTTCTCAGCCGAGACATTTCTTCCCTATTTCAGCAAACGAAAAAAAAACTTTAAACCCCTAAATCCTAATTTCTTTCTTACAAAACCCAAATTCAAGATTGCAGATCTTGCACGGCTACTTAATCACTCTCTATTGCTTCGAATCTCATGTATAATTTCTTATTTTTTACGAAAATTCTAATTTTTACCCTAAATCTAGAATTTTCTAAGTTGATAAATTTGGGTTAATTGGTGATTCTTTTTGTTTCTAATACCCGAATGATGGTTTATAGTATCCCATTGAATACCTATTTCATTGGTTAGATTCAAATTGTGAATAGTATGTATAATTTGTGAATTTTTGTATATGCGTAAACCATTATATATATGTTATTTCTAGCATTGTCTCGTATTAATTAGAATATTCTCTCTTTGTACTCAAACTAAAATCCATAGAGCTTGAAAACAAGTTACTTATCAAAAAAAATGATACATTATACTTCATTCAGAGTTAAAATCATCCATGTCCATTGCTTCAAAACATCTTGACATGTATAAAAATGAATGCGTGAGTCTCAAAGAGAAATTGACTACATTGGAAAATGACAACAATATGCTTGGGGTAAACGAGCTAAAAAGTCAAGAAACCATAAAAATGCGGAATATTGAAGCAACCTTATTTGAAAAAATACTTGGAATAATGTGGTAAACTAATAATTTTTTCAAATATATAAAATTAGAAAATTTTCAACCATTTATAAACAATAATATATTATATAATAAATTAGAAGACAAACTCTAAAACTTTCAATTTTTGTATAAACTACTTTTTATTACGTCCCTTAGAGTGTTTTTAGCCTCGTCCGACAAGTGTTACGGCACATGCTTCGCGCGTGATGATGGTATGTGTTTTGCAAGTGAGTTGTTCTTTTACAATTTATACATGATTAACACATTCAAGAGAAAATGATTTTCAAAAATATTTAGTCATGTTTTATGTTGAAATCATGTGTACTTAATTTAAATTTTTATTTCTAAGTTGCAACATCTAATTTTTTGTTAGTTTGAATTTTATTTGTATTAAAACAGTGAATTTGTAAACTAAGTTTATTTGTTTAAATGATATTTATTTGTTGAATCCTATTTTCAAGCAAAGAGAGATAGTTTTAATTTTTTTTTTAAAACTAACTGTTTTAACTTAGTTTAAATAGTTCCAGTTTATCTCAAAAATAATAGGCTAAAAATAATAGGAATAACATCTACATTTGATTAGGATTTTATCGATTTTTTTAGATACTTGTACGTGAAATAATAGATAATAATTAAATCATATATGAGTAAAGGGTATTTTGAAAAGTTTACGGTCGGACCAAAAAGTTTGCGTTTCCAAGCAACTATTAATTAA
The DNA here is from genome assembly GCA_030765085.1 of Allium cepa. Taxonomy (NCBI): domain Eukaryota; kingdom Viridiplantae; phylum Streptophyta; class Magnoliopsida; order Asparagales; family Amaryllidaceae; genus Allium; species Allium cepa. Next base: position 248,176,706 of record CM060940.1, on the reverse strand, counting down.
GTTATTCGTTTTTGTCATAAAACGGACATTTTTATTCATCTGGTACAATACTGGCTGATTTGTCCATGTATTGGATAAGTTATAAACATAGTAAACAATTACATTTTATACATTATTTTGTTTTAAAAAGTTCAAAAAATTTCACTATCACTTTTCTTTTTGTTTCCTGTGTACACGCAATTGTGTATAATGCAGGAAACAAAGGAGAGTGATGCCAAAATTTTGTTGAATCGTTCAAAATGATTACCAAATGTAAGTGTGGGAAGTTGGTTAATTGACTAGCAAAAAAGGAAACCATAAACCAACATTTCATATGTTGGGTAAAATTAACGCATATAAGATTATGTATCAATACATTAAAAATAAAATGTTAATTCGTAAAACGACCAATATTTATTTTTGAATTTGTGACATATTTTTTCAAATAAGAAAAATGATCTATTATTTTTTTGATCGGAGGAGATGGATGTATCAAAGAAAGGGACTAAGAGGTTCAATAAAGGAAGATTTTTATAATGGTATATGCATATTTGTTGAGTTTACTTTAAGTAATAACGGAAACTGTGTGAAAATTCGTTGTCCGTGTAGTAGGTGTAAATATTTGAAGTATTTGCTACTGGGTATTGTGAAAGTTCATATGTGCAAAAACGATTTCGTACTGAAGTGTTGTATTTATGATCGTCATGGAGAAGTCATAACACATACTCCTGCAGAGTCTAAATTAGAGGTGGCTAGTAATGAAATTGTTAAAACGAATCATATAGAAAATATGGTTCAAGATGTAGCACGATCAATGTTCCCTACGGTTGAAGTTGACGACGATGATGTAAATGTGGAAGAACCGTATATTGAAGAAATTTTTTTTACGATTTATTAGATGAATCTCTTTGCAATGGTTGTAAAAGCTCCACTCAGTTATCAGTAATCGTAGAATACATAATGATGAAATTAAAATACGACATCACTGAAGCCAGATTTACAACTGGTGTACAAGCGGCAAAACAAGTCGTCCGATAAATCAATGTGTGAAAATCACTATGAGGTTAGAAAAATTATGTCGGCTTTTGGTCTATCTTATCAAAAAATAGATACATGTTTAAATGGCTGCATGTTGTTTTGGAAAGAAGACATTACTATTAAGAAGTGTAGAATATGTAACGAGGAAATGTACAAACCAAGAAAAAAGAAGGAAAATGAAGTTCCATATAAATGTATGCATTATTTGCGCATCACTCCTAGGCTTCAAAGATTATACGCATCTTCTGTAACAACACCTCATATGAGATAGCATAGTGTGAGAACAGATGAAGAAGGTACATTGAGACATGGAGAATCATGGAAGCATTTTGACAAAACTTATCTTAATTTTACAATGGAGAGTCGTAATGCTAGACTTGGATTATGTACGGATGGTTTTTCACCATTTTCTTAATTTGGTGCAAAATATTCATCTTGCCTCGTTATCATCACACCTTATAATTTACCTATGTGGATGTGTATGTGTAACGATCCCGATTTTTAATCAAATTTAAATTGGTAATTAAAATAAATTTTTGAAAAAAACAAAATGAATTGATTTGAATTTTTCAAATTTAATAAGATATTTGTGTATTTGGGTATTGATTTTAAATTTAATTGGGGCTTTGAAATTCTATATTTAATATCTTATAAAAAATAAAAAATAAAAAATTTGGAAAACTATATAATTTTATACTGATAGAAATTTGTTTTCTAATTTTTTGAGACATATGTAATATTTATTTTGGAAGTTATATTTTGAATTAGATATAAATGATTTTCGAAACAATTTTTTAAAACTAAATACTATTATAGATGTGTTTATTTATTAAAAGCATAATTAGTTTCAAAATCATTTCTTTCTTTAAATTGGTATAAGTAGAAATAATAAATAAAATGTATTTAAAACAAGAAATAAAAGTTTAAAATAATACATATATAGATATTTATTTAAAAAGTATAATAGTTTGAAATAAGTTTAATATTTTATTTTCTTTAAGATAATACAAATATATAAATATAGTTTGAAAATATAGGTAATTAATAAATTAATAAGATAAAGTGGTAAAACACAGAAAAAGTATGTTTTCTAATTCTTTATTGTAATTTGGAAGTAATATTTCGAATTCGATATAAATAATTTCAAAAGTTGTTTAGAATTAAAATTCTAAAACTTATACATATAGAAATGCATTTATTTTTATTAAATGTAAACAAGATAAAATATATATGTATGTAAATAAGATATATAAGTTTAAATTTTACAAATGTAAATATATAAGAAGATGAAAACATAAACTTGTGTAAATATGAAATTAAATAAAAGAATTTATAAATGGCTAAAACTTGTTTTATAAATTAAAATAAAGAAAGGGTTTATAACAAAGTTTTAAAATTTATTTAAAAAGGATTTCAACATAAAGAATAAAATAATACAAATTGAGACATTTGTACATTTGAAATCTCATGCATAAACAAGTGTTAATAAAATAATACAAGTGTAAAGCATGAAGGGTAAAAATATAACAAGTGTCGTTTTCTTTTAATTTGAGTTTTATTAAAATATATCTGGGAAGTGAGACCAGGCTGTTTACAGTAAAGAAAATTTTCTTTCATATCTTTTATTTCCACTTTCTGAAATCAAAACAGGAAAACAAAACAAACCTGAGATCATTTCAAACCTGAGATAAAGATCAAAGATCTGACCCTTTCAGATCAAAAAAAAAAAACAAAGTCAAAATGTACAAATCTGAAAGTAAAAGTTTCAGATTCAAATACAAGAGCCTGGAAATGAAGATAAAAATCAAAACTAAAGTCTAAAAATCAAAATACAAAACCAAGGCATCTTTCAAACTTGAAGCTGTAAATCACCTCAAAACAATCAAGCTCGAAGTTCAGATCAGATATATCAAGTTCCAGATCAATCAAAATTCTTCAAGCCTGGAAATTTACTCAAACAAGCAAAAGCTTTCAACCTGGAATGGAAGATCAGAGGAAAAACATATTTCAAAGAAAAAAAGTTAAAGATTTCAAATCTGGAAAGGAAATTCAAACCTGGAATCTTAAAACAAGCAAAATAAAGATAAAATTCAGATTTCAATTTCAAAAGCCTGAAAGCAAGTCAAGGATCAAGATTTCAACTTCCAGGCTCAAATTCATCTTTTCTTCTCTACTTCATACTTCCAGGTGAGTAAACTCAACCTGATATATATTTGAATAATGTGTGATGTATGATCTTCAATGTGCTTGGTTGATGATATGATTATGCTTGCATGTATGTGTATGCTTAAGGATAATGATATGCATGCCTGCATTTAGGCTCTATTCCTTGTTGTTCAGGTTTCCAAACTTGAAAAAAAAAAATCCAAAACCATCCTCCCTGAATCTCTTTAGACTTTAATATATAAATAAAAATTGTTAATTATATTAAAATATTTATTTTTAAAAATGTTTCAGAATTTAATCTAAAGCTAGTTTTAAATAAAAAAGGGAAGAAGAACAGTTATTTGAAAACCTATCAAAATCTCGATTATAGTAATTGCTTGTTTCAGGTGTATAATTTGTTTTTCCATCGAAAACTAAGATTTTTAAAATTAAAATCAAGATTTATAGGCATTTGAATAACGAGAAATCGAGAGTTGGATATTATACGGATATCGAGTATTTTTTGGCGATTGGCGAAGTAATTGGTCTCGAGATTTTTACCGAAGTGTGTTTGAGGATGGGGGATCTCGGCAAAAATGATCGAATTTTTTTTCGATCGCCAAGATAGTGGCACTGTGATGGAATAGGGTTCTAATGCCCAGTCAGGTTGGCATTTGTTCTTGGATTCATACACTAGCGTGGGTGGATCGAGTGCTACCGCACTTGGGGGAGTAGGTGCAGTGAACTTCGACAAAGGTCTGGATGCAACGGCGGAGCGTCAGATCGATGGAGGTGGTGAAGCATGGAAGTTTGTGGGGATCGTTTGGTTCCAGGTAAAAGGCATGAAGCTCAATTTCGAAATTTCTATATGTATCGGCGTTCTGAGTGATCAGACTGTTGGCGGAGGTGTTCGGTGAAGTATGGATGGTCACGGTGATGATCGGAGTGGTGCCGATCATCTGTACACGTGCACCATGTGTCACTTTTATCTGATGAAGTCTGGGTGGATTGTGATGTTGGGAAGAAGAAGGTAACTCAAAGCAGTGCCCAGGGTAATTTCGATCGGAATAGAGTTTAAGCTTGTGTACTTGTGTGTTTAACAGTTTTAAAATTTTTAAAATGAAAACGAGTTTTAAAAATATAGAAGAAGAGAGGCTCAGGTAAATTAAGTTTTTACGTGAGAATTCTGTAGTTTTACTCGGGGGTTGGCATGAGATTTTGATAGTCGATCTTGGGTCTTTAAAAACAGGCTTTAAACTTTAAAACCCATCAAGTTTTATTGAATTTTTTTTGTTAAAACTACTTCCTTGTAAATGATGAGTTTATCTAAGTTTTAAATTTGTTAAAGGTTTTCAAATAAAAATTATTTCAAATTAAATTAATTTAAAGAGTGTAATCTATATCACTTTTATTTTAAAAAAGTTTGTTGTAAATAAACTCAATGTTATAATCAATAAAAGAATGAAATGCTTTTGTTATATAAAACATTAAGGTAATTATCCAATGTAATTGAAAGGATTGATTACGTAATTAAAGATAAATAAAACTAGGTGATTAATCGAATTATGTGATTAATTAAAGGTTTATTTAATTAGTAATAAAGATTTATTGTTTAAAAATTAAGGAATGAATTAAGGTTAATTAACTTCATGATTATGGATAATTAATTAAGGATAATTAATTAATGGTTAATCTATTAATGTAATTAATTAATTAAAGAATAATTAAATAAATGATTAAAGGTTAATTAATTTATCATTATAGGTTAATTAATAAATGATTAAGGGTTAATTAATGATTAAGGTTTGAAATTAATTAATATTAATTAACCGGGATTAGTAAATTATTCATAAGTAATTTATCTAGTTTAAATTAATCAGATAACTAATTATTCTTACTTATGGATGTTTGGATTCTATTGGATGTAGAATTGTTTGATATCCCTACTGTGTGATGCTGGATGATATGAATTATTCTGATTCAAGCTATGATGAATGTAATTTATTTATTTGTGATGAATGTATATTATTTATCTGTGAATCTGTAAATGGAAGATCAGCGTTATAGATTGCACCGCTTATCAATATTGAAGTGTTTGAATCCGTGATGATTGATGTTGTTGCACTATTGTGTAAAAACCTCTGGACTACACTATACACACACAAATATGGATTGCACGAGGAAATTGGTTAAGTCGCAAAATTTTGGAAATGGTTTTAAAAGTTGATTTGTTTTGAATCCAAATAGTTTTGGAAATGGAAATGGGTTAAATATGTGAAGCCTTTGAAAAGAAGTTTTAAAAAGATACAAGTTATTTTGAATAACTTAATAAAGTTTTGAAATTTAAAATAGTTTGATTTGAATTTAAATTCAAATATTTGAAATTGAATTCTATATTTGGAAATTATGGTTTAAAAAGGGTATACGAGTTATAAATGTGTTTATGGATTTTAAACCATTTTAAAAGTATTATTTTGGAAATTTAAATTTAACCCAAGTTTAAAAAGCTTTAACTCATGTAAATGAAATCGGATTTTTCCGAAATTAAAACTATTAGTTTTCAAATAATAATAGCTTTCATATAAGGAAAGAATTTCCAATTTGTATCGAAAGATTTCAAGTTTGAATTGAAATAGTTTTGAAAGATGTGAATTAATCTTTGTGAAAGATGGTCGAACCTTGTTTTGAAGTTGAAGGGAATTTAAAATGGTGTATCTTTTATATATAAAAGATTTGAAATGGGAATTGTTTGGAGAGCTATGAATTGAATCTTTGATTTAATTATTGGAAGAGTTAATCCAATTTGAAATGGAATTGTTTTGAAAGGCTATAAATGAATCTTTATGGAAAATTGGTGATCTTTGTGAAATGAATCTTTGTGTTTAAAGATTTGAAAATGGTAATTTGTTTAAACCATTTGAAAGGAAATTTTTGGGTTTAAAGTTGTGACTTAACTGAAATCTCAATATCCATATGTTTTTTAAATATTACGCTCACTATTCGGTTTAGCCGGGAGAGGTCTTTGTGTCATATAACCCATTCCGAATAGTGATACGACGAAATGGATTGCATTTGAAGACCGGTGGTAAAGACCAGGTGTCTTCAAGAACAATAGGAAAACCTGTCGAATGACTCTGCATTGAGTTGCTCCGTTATAGAGATCTCCATATGTGATGGAGAGTCCGATCAGGATTGTGGATACTCGAATTGCAAGGGATTCTTCCTTTACTGGACAAAGTGCCTTCGGTTCTGTTCGAACCCGGAAAAGACTTGTATGGTTGTATGTCTGGCATTACACTTTGAGATATAAAGTAGATTTCTTTCTAATACATTTTTGTTGGTGGCGGAGAATTTATTCTCTTAGCTTAACACCCTTTTGTGAGATGTATGAGCTCAGAGGTTATGTAGTTGTAGGTTATCAGTGATATACTCCCAATTTGGTAGTGTGACATGTTGAGTGCTGCTGTGTGTTGTTGATCAAAGCATGGCTTTTGTGTAAAGCGTATCTTTGTGGACGAGACTGCATCAGGACCTCACACCTCGAAAATGGTCGAAACAGAAAAGATGCGACAAGGTTTTGAGGGTCGCACCCTTTAGGTTGCGTCATTACCTTCTGGAAAAGGGTGGTATCATGGTATGGAGCCCAGGTACTTAACTCATGTGGTCACTACAAATCTATTACATTGTGAGATTGTTTTGTGGTTGTTGGTTGAGAGGCGCCTCGGATAAAGGTCGCAAACGACCGGGGGATGGCATGCTCGAGTAGTAGTTACCTAGTTACAGAGGTAAACCGACCTTGTGTTGGCCGAGAGCTGGGTAGGTTCTCCGGACGTCCCTCCAGAGGCGTACCCATGTGATAGTAGGAAGTTCCTTAGCCTGACCATTTGTTGGAAATCCAAAAAAATAATACGCACCCTGTACGGTTTTAGTTGTATAACCTACCATGGAATGTGGCGGTAACCTGCTATTGAACATGGTAGCTATAGTAGGCAGAAATGCGAAATGTCTATGCTGGCTAAGATTAATATTATACCTTCAAAAGGTTTTCTACACTATGCACTGATAATAATATCAAATGGTTTTCGCGTATCAAGCATTTTTGACTATCATAAGGAGAAATCTCCTCCAATTCTGCGTTTACATTGTGTGTGCGGCGGGAGGCCTTATGGTAGTTTCATTTTTCAAAAAGCATTGTGGATTTCAATTTTTAATTTGTTTTTCTTTTGATAAAGATAAAAACTATTTTTGTTTGCTCATACCAGTCCCATGACTGACCTGAAGTTTATTATTCCTTTCCTAAACTCTGGGTGACCACAATTTTCAACACGGGCAGTCTAGAGTTGGGTTTTTCAGATAATCAAATAATAGGTGTAGAATTCGATAGCATCCAGCCTTTGGATTTGGCGATAGCAATGGTTCAGTTGGACCGGACTTGCTTAAGTCCAACTTGATTGGGAGTTCGAGCTATATTTGGATAAGAGATTTGTGATGGAGATGCAAATGTTTGAGTTCTCTCTTAGAAGATCAAGTTAGGTTATCATATTCAGCTGTTGTTCCGCTGCTGGTGTTATGTATTCCGCTGTAGCATTGTATATTATGCTCTAATATATTTGGGCGATCGGTGTTGTATCATATTTGGATATTGTATTCATTGGAGATATATGATATTTCCTTTTTCTTCCACTGTGTTGTTATACTTAATGTGTTATAAGCTCCGATGAGCCATATTCGGCGTTTGAATCTGCGGCATTCGAGTAGAAGTAAAGTATGGGTGCCGATTTTCGAAGGTCGAGTTAGGATCGTTTCATTTGGTATCAGAGCTGAAGGTTAAAATTTTAGCTTAGGAGTATAACACATTAGCTAACTCATTAGAGATAGGGTGAAGTATACCCTAGAATGAGTATATCCCTAAGATATCCGTTCGTATGCCTCAGTAAATTCTCTTACTATCCACTGCTAGTAAGTATGAGTATAAGAAGAGGACGAGATAGGGGACAGGGGAGTACGACTATAAATGGTCAATACCCTGCAATAGCGGAAACAACTTTTCTCCTCAATCTCCTTTGATCCAGTTTCAAATTCTTTTGATTGCTTCGTGGCAGCTCGAGGGAGAAGCTTCAGTGTGATGGTGGCCATGTGAATCCTTGTAGAAAGTTTCTATTTCGCATTCTTCTCATCGGTTTCTTATCAGCTTTCCGTTTTCAACTCTAAGGAATTTGAAAATTTAATTGAAATAAATTGGTTAATAAAATATGCAGTTAAAATTGATTTGTATCTATAAAACAATATTAGTTAAAAAACCAAATTTGAAATTCTACTATGATTTCTTGTGAGTATCAAAGTCCGAAGAAGGACAAGTTATATATACTTTGGGGTATTCCGACCTGAATTTGGAATCCATACATAGTGTTTGAGAATTATGGAAGATTAAATCCATTTATCTATTATTTGGGGTCTCGATATGTTCTGCGAATGGTTAGTTGCCCTTCGAACTAATCAGTGCCCCTGCATATTCGTAGATTAGGTGACCCGAGTATCTTGTGAAATATTGAATGAGTTTGTTCTCAAAATTATTGGTAATATTCTGATTTGGTGAGCCAAATACAAAATAGATAATCGGCTTGATTAATGAGTCGATTCTCTATCTTTGTGTATCCATCCTTTGTTGGTCTTCCTGCTTGCAAATTTCGAGGACGAAATTTTCTTAAGAGGGGAATCTGTAACGATCCCATTTTTAATCAAATTTAAATTGGTAATTAAAATAAATTTTTGAATAAAATTGTGAATTAATTTGAATTTTTCAAATTTAATAAGTTATTTGTGTATTTGGGTATTGATTTTAAATTTAATTGGGGCTTTGAAATTCTATATTTAATATCTTACCAAAAAAAATTGGATTTGAAAACTATATAATTTTATACTAATAGAAATTTGTTTTCTAACTTTTTGAGACATATGTAGTATATATTTTGGAAGTTATATTTTGACTTAGATATAAATGATTTTCAAAACAATTGTTTAAAACTAAATACTATTATATATGTGTTTATTTATTAAAAGCATAATTAGTTTTAAAATCATTTCTTTCTTTAAATTGGTATAAATAGAAATAATAAATAAAATGTATATAAAACAAGAAATAAAAGTTTAAAATAATACATATATAGATATTTATTTAAAAAGTATAATAGTTTGAAATAAGTTTAATATTTTATTTTCTTTAAGATAATACAAATATATAAATATAGTTTGAAAATATAGGTAATTAATAAATTAATAAGATAAAGTGGTAAAACGCAAAAAAAACATGTTTTCTAATTCTTTATTGTAATTTGGAAGTTATATTTCGAATTGGATATAAATAATTTCAAAGTTGTTTAGACTTAAAATTCCAAAACTTGTACATATAGAAATGCATTTATTTTTATTAAATGTAAACAAGATATAATGTATATGTATGCAAATAAGATATATAAGTTTAAATTATACAAATGTAAATATATAAGAAGATGAAAACATAAACTTGTGTAAATATGTAATTAAATAAAAGAATTTATAAATGGTTAAAACTTGTTTTATAAATTAAAATAAAGAGAGGGTTTATAACAAAGTTTTAAAATTTATTTAAAAGGATTTCAACATAAAGAATAAAATAATACAAATTGAGACATTTATACATTTGAAATCTCATGCATGAACAAGTGTTAATAAGATAATACAAGTGTAAAACTTGAAGGGTAAAAATATAACAAGTGTCTTTTTCTTTTAATTTGAGTTTTATTAAAATATATTTGGGAAGTGAGACCAGGCTGTTTACAGTAAAGAAAAATTTCTTTCATATCTTTTATTTCCACTTTCTGAAATCAAAATAGAAAAACAAAACAAACCTGAGATCATTTCAAACCTAAGATAAAGAATCAAAGATCTGACCCTTTTAGATCAAAAAAAATTCCAAATGTACAAATCTGAAAGTAAAAATTTCAGATTCAAATACAAGAGCCTATAAATGAAGATAAAAATCAAAACTAAAGTCTGGAAATCAAAATACAAAACCAAGGCCTCTTTCAAACTTGAAGCTGTAAATCACCTCAAAACAATCAAGCTCAAAGTTTAGATCAGATATATCAACTTCCAAATCAATCAAAATTCTTCAAGCCTGGAAATTTACTCAAACAAGCAAAAGCTTTCAACCTAGAATGGAAGATCAGAGGAAAAACATATTTCAATGAAAAAAACTTAAAGATTTCAAATCTGGAAAGGAAATTCTAACCTGGAATCTTAAAATAAGCAACACAAAGATAAAATTCAGATTTCAATTTCAAAAGCCTAAAAGCAAGTCAGGATCAAGATTTCAAGTTCCAGGCTCAAATTCATCTTTGCTTCTCTGCTTCATACTTCCAGGTGAGCAAACTCAACCTGATATATATTTGAATGATCTGTGATGTATGATCTCCAATGTGCTTGATTGATGATATGATTATGCTTGCATGTATGTGTATGCTTAAGGATAATGATATGCATGCGTGCATTTAGGCTCTGTTCCTTGTTGTTCAGGTTTCCAAACTTGAAAAAAAATCCAAAACCTTCCTCCATGTATCTCTTTAGACTTTAATATACAAATAAAATTGTTAGTTATATCAAAATATTTATTTTTAAAAATGTTTCAGAATTTAATCTAAAGCCAGTTTTTTAAAAGGGAAGAAGAACAGTTATTTTGAAACCTGTTAAAATCTCGTTTATAGTAATTGCTTGTTTCAGGTAGATAATTTGTTTTGCTATCGAAAACTAAGATTTTTCAAATTAAAATCAAGATTTTTAGGCTTTTGAATAACGAGAAATCGAGAGTTGGACGTTATATGGATATCAAGTATTTTCTGGTGATTGGCGAAGTAATTGGTCTCGACATTTTTACTAAAGTGTGTTTGAGGATGGGGGATCTCGGCAAACATGATTGGAAAATTTTTCGATTACCGAGATAGTGGCGCGGTGATGGAATAGGGTTTAATGACCAGTCTATTTGGCATTTGTTCTTGGATTCATACGCTCGCATGGGTGGATCGAGTGCTACCGCACCTGGGGGGATCGGTGCAGTGAACTTCGACGAGGGTCTGGATGCAATGGAAGAGCTTCAGTTCGACGGAGGTGGTAAAGCATGGAAGTTTGTGGGGGTCGTTTTGTTCCAGGTAAAAGGCATGAAGCTCAATTTCGAAATTTCTATACGTATCGATGTTCTGAGTGATCAGACTGTTGGCGGAGGTGTTCGATGAAGTATGGATGGTCACGACAATGATCGGAGTGGTGCCAATCATCTATACATGTGCACCATGTGTCACTTGTATCTGATGAAGTCTGGGTGGATTGTGACGTTGGGAAGAAGAAGGTGACTCGAAGCAGTGTTTGGGGTAAGTTTGATCGGACTTGAGTTTAGGCTCGTGTACTTGTGTGTATTAATAGTTTAAAATTTTTTAAAATAAAAACAAGTTTTAAAAATATAGAAGAAGAAAGGCTCGGGTACATTATGTTTTTACGCAGGAATTCTATAGTTTTACCCGGGGGTTGGCACGAGATTTTGATAGTCAGTCTCGGGTCTTTAAAAACAGGCTTTAAACTTTAAAACCCATCAAGGTTTATTGAAATTTATTTTGTTAAAAATACATCGTTGTAAATGATGAGTGTTTATCTAAGTTTTAATTTTTTTTAAAGGTTTTCAAATAAAAATTATTTCAAATTAAATTAATTTAAATAGTTTAATCTATATCACTTTTATTTTAAAAAAGTTTGTTGTAAATAAACTCAATGTTATAATCAATAAAAGAATGAAACGCTTTTGTTATATAAAACATTAAGGTAATTACCCAATGTAATTGAAAGGATTGATTATGTAATTAAAGATAAATAAAACAAGATGATTAATCTAATTATGTGATTAATTAAAGGTTTATTTAATTAGTAATAAAGATTTATTGATTAAAAATTAAGGAATGAATTAAGGTTAACTAACTTCATGATTAAGGATAATTAATTAAGTATAATTAATTAATGGTTAATCTATTAATGTAATTAATTAATTAAAGAATAATTAAATAAATGATTAAAGGTTAATAAATTTATCATTATAGGTTAATTAATAAATGATTAAGCGTTAATTAATGATTAAGGTTTGAAATTAATTAATATTAATTAACCGGGAGTAGTAAATTATTCATAAGTAATTTATCTGATTTAAACTAATCAGATAACTAATTAATCTTACTTATGGATGTTTGGATTCTATTGGATGTAGAATTGTTTGATATCCCTACTGTGTGATGCTGGATGATATGAATTATTCTAATTCAAGCTATGATGAATGTAGTTTATTTATTTGTGATGAATGTATATTATTTATCTATGAATCTGTAAATGGAAGACAAGCGTTATAGATTATACTGCTTATCAATATTGATGTGTTTGAATCTCTGATGATTGATGTTGTTGCACTATTGTGTAAAAACCTCTGGACTACACTATACACACACAAATATGGATTGCACGAGGAAATTGGTTAAGTCATAGAATTTTTGAAATGGTTTAAAAGTTGATTTGTTTTGAATCCAAATAGTTTTGGAAATGGAATTGGGTTAATTATGTGAAGCCTTTGAAAAGAAGGTTTAAAAAGATACAAGTTATTTTGAATAACTTAATAATGTTTTGAAATTTAAAATAGTTTGATTTGAATTTAAATTCAAAGATTTGAAATTGAATTTTGTATTTGGAAATTATGGTTTAAAAAGGATGTACGAGTTATAAATGTGTTTATGGATTTTAAACCATTTTAAAAGTATTATTTTGGAAATTTAAATTTAACCCAAGTTTAAAAGGCTTTAACTCATGTAAATGAAATCAGATATTTTTGAAAGGAAAACTATTGGTTTTCAAATAATAATAGCTTTCATATAAGGAAAGAATTTCCAATTTGTATTGAAAGATTACAAGTTTGAATTGAAATAGGTTTGAAAGCTGTGAATTATTCTTTATGAAAGATGGTCAAACCTTGTTTTGAAGTTGAAGGGAATTTAAAATGGTGTATCTTTTATATATAAAAGATTTGAAATGGGAATTGTTTGGAGAGCTATGAATTGAATCTTTGATTTAATGATTGGAAGAGTTAATCCAATTTGAAATGGAATTGTTTTGAAAGGTTATAAATGAATGTTTATGGAAAATTGGTGATCTTTGTGAAATGAATCTTTTTGTTCATAGATTTGAAAATGATAAATTTTTTAAACCATTTGAAAGGAAAGTTTTGGGTTTAAAGTTGTAACTTAACTGAAATCCCAATATCCATATGTTTTTAAAATATTGCGCTCACTATTCGGTTTAGCCGGGAGAGGACTTTGTGTCATATAGCCCATTCCGAATAGTGATACGACGAAATGAGTTGCATTTGATGACCGGTGGTGAAGACCGGGTGTCTTCAAGAACGATAGGCTAAACCGTCGAATGACTCTGCACTGAGTTGCTCCGGTACAGAGATCTCCATATGTGATGGGGAGTTCGATCGAGATTATGGATATCCGAATTGCAAGGGCTTCTTCCTTTACCGGACGAAGTGCCTTCGGTTCTGTTCGAACCCGGAACAGACTTGTATGGTTGTATGTCTAACATTACACTTTGAGATATAAAGCGGATTTCTTTTAAATACATTTCTGTTGGTGGCGGAGAATTTATTCTCTTAGCTTAACACCCTTCTCTGAGACGTATGAGCTCAGAGGTTATGTAGTTGAAGGTTATCGGTGATATACTCCCAATTTGGTAGTGTGACAAGTTGAGTGCTGTTGTGTGTTGTTGATCATTTGTTGATCAAAGCATAGTTTTTTTGTAAAGCATAGCTTTGTGGACGAGACTGCATCGGGACCTCAAACCTCGAAAATGGTCGAAACAAGAAAGATGCGGCAAGGTTATGAGGGTCGCGCCCTTTAGGGTGTGTCATTCCCTTCTGGAAAAGGATGGCATCATGGTATGGAGCCCAGGTACTTAACTCATGTGGTCACTGCAAATCTATTACTTTGTTATTGCTTTGTGGTTCTTGGTTGAGAGGCATCTCGGATAAAGGTCGCAAACGACTAGGGGATGGCATGCTCGAGTAGTAGTTACCTAGTTACAGAGGTAACCCAACCTCGTGTTGGCAGAGAGCCGGGTAGGTTCTCAGGACGTCCCTCCAGAGGCGTACCCATGTGACAGTAGGAAGTTCCTTAGCCTGACCATTTGTTGGAAATCCAAAGAAACAATACGGGTCCTGTACGATTTTAGTTGTATAACCTTCCATGGAATGTGGTGGTAACCTGCTATTGAACATGGTAGCTATAATAGACATAAGTGTGAAATGTCAATGCTGGCTAAGATTAATATTATACCTTCGAAAGGTTTTCTGCACTATGCACTAATAATAATATCAAATGTTTTTCGTGTATCAAGCATTTTTGACTATCATAAGGAGAAATCTCCTCCAATTCTGCATTTGCATTGTGTGTGCGGTGGGAGGCCTTAAGGTAGTTTCGTTTTCAAAAAGCATTGCGGATTTCAATTTTTAAATTGTTTTGCTTTTGATAAAGATAAAAACTGTTTTTGTTTGTTCGTACCAGTCCCATGACTGACCTGAAGTTTATTGTTCCCTTCTTGAACTCTGGGTGCCTATGACGACCCGGAATTTTCAAGCATTTAAAATCAGAATATTTAATTGATTTTAAGTATTCAATTGAGAAATTTCAACTTGAATTACGAATATCACAATTTATTTGATAATTTAATTATTGAATTAAATAATTTGAAGTTGGGAAAATTATTGAATCGAGAATTTTAAGCCGATTAAAAATAATTAGAAGACTTGTAAAATTTATATTAATAATACTGAGGATAATAAAGGTTGTAAAATTTAAATTAACAGTGGTTGGTTAAGTTTTGAAATTTAGTATCGTTTAAATTGAATTTAAAAATAACCTTCCGAGGCACAGTCTCGGAATTCGACGAAACCAGTTTCATTGAGTCCGTAATATTGAACTATTATCGGATTTCGAATTTTGTAGCATTCGGAATCATCGTGTGAGCGTACGAGATAAAAACGTCTAGGAGATAATTAATCGTTTAATTTAAATATCTTACATCTTTTCACCTATCAAAATCTTTTCCATCAGCCACCCTATCTTCCTGACCAAGCCGGCCTATTTCTCTTCTTTAAATCACGCGATCTTCTCCTTTCTTTTTCATCGTTCAAATCAATAGCTGAAAGAAAAGAAAATGGCGGTACGAATCGAATAAAAATCAAGTAAAAAGGGGTCGAACCCCTTTCGTTTCAAATCTTTTTCGCATAAAAAAATAAATAAATGGCCGCATACTCTCCTTCCTCAAAATCAAAATTGTGTTCGCTCTCAATAATATTAATGGCGACTGCTCCCTAGTTACAAG
Organism: Allium cepa; assembly: GCA_030765085.1. NCBI lineage: Eukaryota > Viridiplantae > Streptophyta > Magnoliopsida > Asparagales > Amaryllidaceae > Allium > Allium cepa. The sequence continues at coordinate 248,161,100 of CM060940.1, read as the reverse complement.
TCGCGCCTCCCTGTAGATCTCAGAATCAAATCGTTTGCTGCGAACTCGATCTCGAGTTCGAGTCGAAGTCGCGAAAGGGGAAGCTCTCGCGTAGGGGATGCGTTTTGGGGTTCAGTGTCGTTCGCGTGGGTGGCGTCGCGATCTCAAAGCAGAGGTGGAGGCCGCCTCTGACGAGGGAGGACTCGTTTTATCTAGGGCTCGATTGGTGAACGACTCAGGTGATTGTGGCTAGGGTTGGGAAGCGGGGACGCTGTGTCAACCCTTGGTGACTACGTCGGCAACCAAGTGATGTTGGGTATGTGCTCGGGTCTCGTCTCAGTAAGGTATCGTTTGTAAATTTAATAAAAAAACAAATAAATATATATATATACACATTTCAGTTTCAGTTAAATTTACAGTAAATAAGTTTTAGTTTAAAGATGTTTATATATGAAAGTATGTTTACACAGTAAATGAAAAGGGTAATGTAAGTATAGATATATATGTTTTCGTTTGAAAATGTAAACAGGAATGTATTTTCATTCAAAGAATATTGATTATTTTTGTAAACAGTTGAAAATGTAAAGTAAAGTAAATATATCTATTCACTTTTCATTTAAATATAGTGAAGACTTATTTGTTTAGTTAAATCTAATTATTTTGGTTACTAAGGAAGTTATTTAAAAGGAAAATTGGTTTAAATTTAATCCTTTGATTCAAATTTAATCACTAGTTTAAAACTAAAACTTATTAGTTGATTGGATAATTTTTAGTCAAATAAATAATTTAATAAATTGTAAATATTTAAGGTTTATATAGGATTTCAAAATAAAACTTTAAATTGCATATTATTTTAAATTTTTTGGAGTTGATGAATAAGTGATAAATTAAATAATTTGGTTATTTTAATTACTAAGGTAAGTTATTTTTGGAATCTAGATAAAAATCAATTTATTAGTTTAAAACCAAATGTTTAGTTTAAATTAAATTGTTGGTCAATTAAATTATTAAATAGTAAGTCATTGGCTAATTAAACTTATAAATGGAAATAAATGGTTCAAGTTATTTCAAAGTGTTAATAAATCGTATGATTGTTATACAGGGTCAAAATCTGATAGAAGCAAGCCGGGTTGGATCGAATTGCAAAACAAAATGAAAGGTGAGTTAATCTCACTCAGTTAAATTTAGATTTTAATGATTAAATTTAAATAATTGTTGGATGGTTGAATCGATTGATGTGATATAGTATGATATTTTGGAATTGGCATATTATGTTGTGCTAACATCTGTGGATGCAGGGAAAACAGGTTGGAGGGATCCAACTGGGTCCCTCAACATTTATTTAAATTATGTAATACCCACTGATGTGATTATTTTATATTCTGTGGTGAATATTATTGATAATTGGAATATTGGATGTTATGGTTTACCTGAGTATATTCCCATGCACTAAGTTATCAAGATATATAGAATTGGGTTTTGGAAATAAAACGAAGAGAATTTGTAAGTGAAATAATTATAGAAAATTTAAATAAATTAAAAATAATAGTAGTTTTAAATTCTAATAAATAAAATTCCGTATATGGAAAGGAAATTTGAATTAACAGAAGATTAATGAATTTTAAACTTCAGCATTATTATTTTAAAAGAACAAAACATTTTTTTAATATTTAAGATTTAAATTAATGAAAAAAATAAAGGAGAAATTGGGAAAAACTGAAAATTGTATATTTCAGTTAAAAGATTTAAAATCAAATGGAAAATAATAACAATAATAATTAAGTGCGTAATTAATGAATTTTGAAATAAAATGAGTAATTAAAGAAACTTATTTCAAATGGAATAAATTGGGAATCAATTTGGGAAATTGATTTAAGTGACTGAGATTGGAGATTCTTCCTGAATAACCAAGTTCGTTTTCAAAGTAAATTTTTAAATATAAGTTAATAGTTTTAAAATTGTTTTAAAAGGTATGTTTTGAAAAATTTATTATTGCTAATATTTAAAGTCTAAAGTAAGTATTTCCTTTTAATTTATTATGGCGGTAATTATTTAAAAAGTGATATGGTGTTTTGTTTTGTAAAAGTGAAAATCTAGTTTTATATTTTATTAAGTAACTTTATTTTCAAATATTCATATAGTATGTATTTTTAACAAATTATTGAAGTAGTTTTAATTTAAATGTTTTAAAAGTTTATATTTCAAAGTAAAGTGTTTTAAAATTATTTTTAAAATCTAGTTTTGTGCTTGGTGATTTCAGAGGTGATAGAAAATAGTTGGGAAAGTTTATTCTGAAAGAAAGATGGTTTTGAAACTATTTTCAAAGGATTGAAAATATAAATATATCTTGTGAAGATATTTTTGGGATTAATACATAATTTGGAAAATTATTGGTTGATGGTTGTTTGTGAATATTAATTGATAGTTAAATAACCGACTATCAATATTGGCCAAATGCGCTGATCGTTTCGAAGAGACCGGGATCGAGATTAATTTCTCGAAAACCACTTCGATCCGGTTTGTACGTTTCGTGGAAAACGATTTTGGATTCGAAGATGGAGCAGTGAAGTGCAAGGGCTAGTCGCTACTAACCCTGAGGATATTCCAAAATGGATGTAGTAGGAATAGTGCCTTCGGTTCCGTTCGAACCCGGGACGGACTTGTATGGACGAATGCTTTCGGAACATCGTCAGGTGGACGATGGGCATTCTAAGGGATATGTTCTAAAAGGTAACGCTTAGCCTTAAGCCTCATCAAATGGGAATGACTAAAAATCAGGGGTTATGCAGCAAGGCTAGGTGGATAGCACCCAAGCAGGGTGAGGTCATTCCTGTCTAGATGTCCCTTTTTATTTCGGCTTAGTGGGCGGTTGCTGATCCCAACCGCGGGGTGATCTCACTCGGGATTATCCAGTAAGGGGTAGTCCCGGCCTTGTGTTGCAGGGGAGCGGGCGTACTCCTCGGTACGGTGATCTAGGCCCCGTACTGTGACAGGTGGTACCCCAGTGCCTAGTCATTAGTTGGAAATCCATTCTCCCTACGAGCCTTGTACGAGTTTTGTTTGTAGTACCCACCCTGTGGCTAGTAGCTGGAATTTAATGAATGTAACAATTTCGGCTATTTTATAAGTATTTGTATATAGACCCTATTATAATATCATAGGATTTCTATAAAAATCGTTTTAGCTATCGTAAGGTAAAAACCCGACATGTTTATTTGTGGCGTGGTCTTACGAGATGCTTTTATTTTCAAAGGATTTTTGAAACTTTAATAATCAATTGAGTGTGATTTTCTCACACTGGTATTCCAGACTGACTAGGGTGTTATTTAACTGTAATTCTCGGGTCAGACCGAGTATTATAGAATACAGGATATGATGCTGTGGAGCTCAGGAGACGAGCAGGATGACGATACGTACTTCCGTACTTGTTTATATATGTATATTCCGCTGTGTTGAGTTGTTGTGTATCCATTGTATGAATTGATTGATGTTGAACTGTGATTGATGTACTCTGATGATGTAATATAAAAATAGAGATATTTGATTTTGAGTAAAGATCATTTATTATCTATTATATTTTATTCCGCTGCGATGGTTAGATTAAGATGTTGTTTTCTATTTTTTTCTTCTACCTCTTCTTCTTGAACCCAAATGGTTCGTATTTCTATACAACTTGAGTTGATTTAGGTAGAATAGTGTTGACTCAAGCGGTACGGATTTACGGGCTGTTACAGTGGCATTAGAGCTAGGTTGGGGATAACCTCGGCTCTGGTGGGAATTACCCATTTAAATTAGAGTCTGTAGTACTCTAGAATGAGTTTGAGCGTATTAATAGATATGAGCGCGTATTTGTTAGTGAATATAAATTGTTTTAATATTGTGTTGATTGGTTTATTGAGTGGCATATGAACCTTCATCGGCACAGTCTGGACAACTGTATCGAAGGGGTTTCTAAACACTTGAATAGAACAATCGACACAGTATTGTTTTAAATATGGGTAAATGAATTAATTTTACCCAAAAATATATTTTTTGTTATAAAGAAAGTTTTTGTAAACTATTTTAGCTAATATATGGTTGCTTGGATGTTAGAAGTGATAATATTAAGTTATTATCATCATTGTGTAAAAATTTAACTAGAAATTTAAAACATAACCAAAGGTTAAGGGAATAAAATTATAAAATGAAATTCATAAATATGAATTATAAATGTAAACTATAAATTGAAATATAATTAAATGGGAATTTGTATAAGAATAAACTATACAAATACATTATAGTTAAAACTGATTTAAGCAGAGTTTGAAACTTTAAAACCCGGAGATTTTGGAAGTACTTTGAAGATAAATGTAGCATTGTTGTTTTTGGAGGTATTTCTGAACGGAAATCTGTTTTATATGAATTTTGAAAGTGATATATCATTGAAATCACTTGGATTATTGGAAAATAATTTTGATGATGATGGCCGCATCATCAGTATTCATTTTCAAATTACTAAGTGAAGGATTGCTGCCAAAAATTGGTTTGTTCAGAAAGGTTAGCTGTGTTTGAAAATCTTAAAAGAAATTTGTTGGGAATAAAAACCAGGATTGGTTTAAATTTTTGAGAATTGTGATTTGAGATGCTGGAGATTTCAAAATGCTTGGAAACCAAAAGCCGAGTGTTTAAAAATCCTGATGAGATAATTGTAAGCTTATAAATTGAGATGAGTTTTAAATCAGGAAGGAAATATAAGCTTTGAATGTTGGAATTTAAATTTAAAAGTCAAAAGTTAAAAATGAAATTAACTTGGATTGGGAATAAAAAATTTAACTGGATTGAAAATTAATTAAATAGGCTGGAAATAATATCCAGTTGTATTCGAATTAAGTCGAAATTGAATTGAGTTAAATAAATCTGAGTTAAAGTAAAATTGAATTGTAATGAGAATTCAACTGAATTATTAAATGGAATTAAATTCTTACCTGAACAAATGGAAAATAAGTTGGATAAGAATTGAGTTGAAATAAATATATAAGAATAATGAGTAAAAGAATTTAAAATGCATGGAATGAAACATGCTTGGGTTATAAATAAGCATAAGGCTTGAGTTAAAATAAAAGAATAATATATTCAAGCCTATGATGAATGGAATTGTGTGAATAATAAGTTGTGACTTATAAAATTTGAAAAAAAAAATGGGATAGAAACCCAAAATAAATATTTTTGATGAATTAGGAAATAAAATGAAGATCAAAGCTTGAATTATAAAATAAATTAAACCAAGAAAATTAAATGAAGTGGTATTTGGAATTAAAAAAAAGCTGAATTGTGAGTTAATAATGAAGTTTGGAAATAAAACTCAAGTTATAAATCAAATTCGACTTCAATCATTGGTGAAGAAAATATAATTGGAAGTGGTCTTGCAATTAATTAAATGAATTGAGAATGTAATTGAATTGTGAGTTCATGAAATTTGGTGGTAAATTGAAAATGGATAGTGGATTCAGAACTTGAGTTTTAAATTACAATTTAACTTGAAGTGTTAACAAATTAAATATAATTTAAACATATGGAATAAAAATGTAAATGGATTAAAATAGTGATGGTTTGGATGTGCAAATAAAATCCAAATAAGTAGAAATAAATTGAAAATGACCTTGTGATCAATTGAATGAGTTAAATCTGAAAATTAAATTTCGTAATAACTAATCAAACGAAATTTGTAGTTTGAAATGGGCTTGGATTAAAATAGAATCAAGTTAAATTGAAAAGAGAAATTTATTTGCAAAATGAAATGAGCTTAAGTATAGAAAAAAAAATTTGAATAAATCAAAATAAGTTGACTTAAGCTGAATATGAGGGGGAGAGTTGAATTGAATTCAACTTAAACTAAGTTTAATGATATTGGGTTGAATTTAAATCAAGAGAAATAAATTTGAATCGAAATAGAATTCGGGGAGTTATGAATAATATTTAAGGAAATGAAATTTCAGAATGGATTTAAATGAAACGCAATGAATGGATCGTGAATAGAAATTGAAATGGTTGTTGAATGAAATAGCCTGGATTGTTTTCGAGCTAAATAAAATAGTTTGGAATAAACCAACATGGAATGAAATGTAAATGAATGGATTGTGAATGAAATTTAAACAGAATGTGTCGAGCTAGATCAAATGATTTTAAATGGAACCTGTTTGAACAATGAAACTAGTTTGGTTAATAAAATGAAATGCAAGCGAATGGATTCAAATCTGAAATGTAATAAAAATGAGAATATATGGATTGTGAATAAATTTAAAATGGAATAGAATTAAGTATAAATTGAGTTGAAATTAATTTAAATTGGTTATAAAATATAAGTACTTATTTATTCACATAGGTCTCGTCAAACTGCATAGAATATGTTGACATTGGATGTAAATAGGAGTAATTAAAATTCTATTAATTGATAGAAGTAAAATGAATTGATTTTGAGAGCAATTGAATTAAATGTGAGTTCGGTTTGCTTAAATTGATGAAGTTATTTCAATTGATTGAAAACCATTAAAATTTATGAAGTTGTATAGGATTGGATTGAAAACCATTAAAGTAGAATGAAATGGTTTGTAAATTAATTGAAACAGTTGAATTAGTATGAAAATTGTATAAATTGCTTACGGAAAGTGTTTAATGTGCATTTCCTTTAGAATTCATATGTTTTAACTATTGCAAGTAAGTGAAATGTGTTAAACTTCTTATATTTGACACTTACATGTTTAAATTAAGTAAGTACAGGTACTTGGAAGCCGTGTGGCAGGATTTTGGACACGCTAACTGCTAAAAATAATAAGCTGTTTGCTTAAAAATGCTAAATAAGGTATGCCTACGCAATAAAAATAGGAAATATGAACTGTTTTTGGTTTTTCCGACCGTGTGGGTCGATGTATATATATTTATATCTTTTGTCAAATTGCAAAAGCTCCTCCGTACAAAGGAGACTCTGCCAAAAAAATTCTGAAATTTTGGGAGTTAGAAATTTTTTGAAATTTTGGAAAATTTTGTTAACGACAAAACGATTTCATACTGGAAATTGAAATAAGTTAGTAAATGAAACTGCTTTATAATACTAATATGAATCAATATAAATGGAAGATAAAATTTAATATACAGAGTTGAAGATAAATTGAATTCTAATGGAAACGAAGGAATCAATTTGAATAGAAATAAATATAAACTAAAATGGTAAGGTGAAAATAAATAAAGGAACATATAGAATGCTTATACTAAACTTAAGAAAAGAATGGCGAATTCTAAATGGGAAATTGATATTACAAATATATTCTAAGTTAATATTTGAATGAATAAATATTGACATTTGGTGAGGAAGTCGATAAAATGTTTTTGGGATATTGTGATTCAATATTATTGTTACGAAGGATGTGCAGGTATGAATTAGGAAAAAGGAAAGTTGGTTTTGATTTCAGATAATAAATAGAATTGCCCGACCAAAAAGGTATGTATTTGAATTTTGGTATGAAACTTGATTGGATTTTTGGATCGAGCCACTTGGCCTTTTGTTTTCTTTTTGGATTTGGGAGGTCGTAGGGCCATTTTGTAGTTGTACCGAGCTAGCCGCGCAAAGGAGACGCTAGCGAAATTTTTCGAAAATTTAGAGAGTTAGAAAATTTTTGAGAAAATTTTGATAATTCAAATTTTGGTTTTAAATTGAAACTTGAATGGTTAAACAAATAGTATAGTTTGAAACTATGAGAGAATTGAGAAGTTAATAAGAATGGTAATGGGTCTTCTATAAAAAGATAGTTGGTAGGATGTTGAATTGTTGGTTTTGGGAAAAAAAGTAAACGGGTATTATATCATTTCTTCCAAATTGGTAATTTCGGGGACGAAATTCTTTTAAGGGGGAAGGAATGTGACGACCCAGAATTTTCAAGCATTTAAAATTGGAATATTTAATTGATTTTAAGTATTCAATAGAGCAATTTCAACTTGAATTACGAATATCACAATCTATTTGATAATTTAATTATTGAATTAAATAATTTGAAGTTGGGAAAATTATTGAATCGAGAATTTTAAGCCGATTAAAAATAATTAGAAGACCTGTAAAATTTATATTAATAATACTGAGGATAATAGAGGTTGTAAAATTTAAATTAATAGTGGTTGGTTAAGTTTTGAAATTTAGTATCGTTTAAATTGAATTTAAAAATAACCTTCCAAGGCATAGTCTCAGAATTCGACGAAACCAGTTCCATTAAGTCCGTAATATTGAACTATTATCGGATTTCGAATTTTGTAGCATTCGGAATCATCGTGTGAGCGTACGAGATAAAAACGTCTAGGAGATAATTAATCGTTTAATTTAAATATCTTACATCTTTTCACCTATCAAAATCTTTTCCATCAGCCACCCTATCTTCTTGACCAAGCCGACCTATTTCTCTTCTTTAAATCACGCGATCTTCTCCCTTCTTTTTCATCGTTCAAATCAATAGCTGAAAGAAAAGAAAATGGCGGTACGAATCGAATAAAAATCAAGTAAAAAGGGGCCGAACCTGTGATGACCGGTATTTTAGCAGTATTATTTTAATAAATATTTAATCTAATTTAAATAAAAAGCAAGTTTTTCATTTATAAATAAATGAGATTTTTGGGCGTTATTAGCTATATATGTTTAGTGAAGAAAATTTTGATTTGAAAATCTAAAATAAATTCATTCAAAATATTTATACTAAAATTAGCTTTATTCAATAAAAATTAAAAATTCTGTATTATTAACATCTGATGATATATATCTATGAATATAAATGTAGTCTTTAAAAATAATGTTTAAAAGAAACTATTCTATCAACATTAAACATGAATATTAAACATAAGTATAAAATGATATATGGTTATAAACATAAATATATAAACATAAGAAACTATAATGTAAGTATAAGATATAAATAGAAATATAGAATATATAAATACAAATATATGTTATAATGAAAGGTTTAAAAATTTAATTACAAATGGAAAATAAAAACTAAGAAGTTATGTAAACAATAACTATAATAATCTTACATAAACATGAAAGAAAATAATAACAAGTTTGATGTGTAAATCATGTAAGTAAAAGAAGACAAATTATTCATAACATATTCAAAATATCTTCATACAGCAAATTGCAAATATACATATGTATACACAGGCAAACACAGTTATGATATGTCAACTAATAAGAAAACAAAAGTACTTACCAATATCTCCTCAGCCGAAATAGCCTCCATTCATAGAAATATCTTTAGTCAAAAATTGTAGGCTAGAAAGAAACAAGAAAAAAAAAATCAAATCTTAAAGGAGAAGCTGGCTAGATAACACCTTCCTTGTTGCATCCTGTTATTTTCTATATATGTGTCCATTTCTCTATTGAAATTCGTTCAGTAACAATTTAGAAAAACCAGAGAATAAGAGAAACATCTTCATTCTTCAAAACTAAAAAAAAAACATCACTCAACTAAAACAAGAACAGGAAGAACCCAGAGCAGATCCAAACTGCAGTTTTCTAATATGGAAAGTGTTCTATGTTCACAGTATCTTCAAGTGAGTGAAACATCTGGTTTTAAATTTATGTATTTGCTTGTTTTTATGGTATGTGTTTGCTGTATAATTTAAACAAACAAACTCTATGAATTTTCTGTTGCTTTGGAAATCCCTGAAGACCTGTTCTTCCATATGTTTAGTACAAAGCAAAGAACAGTAGGGAATTTTAGTGTTTCTTCTTACAAAACACTTTAAAACTTAGGATTTAAATTTAATAAATTTGATTAAAACTAAAATCAGGGTTGGGGTTTTGTTGTGAAGGTTGACAGAGAGTATTGATACTATAAATTCAAAGTTCACAGTAAGAAAAAAAGGAAAGCGATCATATGATTAAATTTCGAATATCTTAAATTGATATTTTGATTATATATCTGGAATACACATTCAAAAATAGGATTTTTAGAGCAAGACTGGTAATTTTTAGTTTGGAAATGTACGAGTAGTTTGCAGATGAACAAAAATTACATTTTCATCCATTTTTGTTAATTCAACAAAGTTTAGAGGTTGAAATTCGTAGAGAGGCTAGTTGATGATCTACGAAGTCAGGAAAAATATTCGTTTAATTTTCTATTGTAGTAAGTGATGGATTGAGGCAACAATAGGGTTTAGCACGCGATTTTGAATAGATCGGAGACGAAGTGATTTCGCCTCCCCTAGGTGATCGAGTGGCACGGTATGCGAAGGAATGTCAGCGTGGAAGTTAGGGTTGTCACGGCCGGAGTTTCAAGGCCCCTGGGTGGTTGTCGTTGCCTGAATGTGGAAATGGTTACCGGAGCTTTTAAGGCCTGGAAGCTCGAATTGATCAAATCTCTATTCGCGAGTTCGTTCAGGGAATGGGTGGTCTCGATCGATACATGATCAATGGTCGACTTAGGGGTGTTCGTCTCAGGCATCGGAGAGTTGACGGCGGCGCGTGCAAGTGCACGGTGGTCGCGTGCACGAGTGATGATCTGGTTTGGGTTTTTGATGAGACACTCGTGTATATGATGTTGCTGCATTGGGTTCGAGTGCGAGTTACTGATACTTTTGTTTTTTACTTAACGTTTTGAACTTAAACTTGTATAAAAGAAAAACAAATAGAAGAAGATAGATACGAGAAAATGAGAGAAGGGAGTCAGGGTTATAGGTGAGACATTGGTAGTTATTCTCGAGCAAAGCAAAGCAAAGGGGAAGTCTTGGGTTTTTTTTTCTAACTACGGTATTGTTGCATATAAAAAATGAAGCTAAGTAGAAATGTTTCAACCGTAAGTTAAGATTTTAAATCAAGTACTAAATTGTCTTAATTAATGCCTAACGATGTTTTGAACTCCTATTATTTAATAATTAAGTAATTAATTTAAGTTAAAACAATAAATAAATTATTAACATTAAAGATTTGTAGTTAATAATAATTTGATTTTCAAAGCTAAGGAAGGATTCTCTTTAAAAGGTTAGTGAAGATGATTCATCATTCAATTTATTATTTTTAGAAGGCAATTTAGAATAATTAAATTATAATTGTAATTAGAGTTTGGATTAATAAATGATTAATTGATTAATAAATTTGTAGTTAACTACTTAAAGTAAATTAATGATTGATTAGTAGTTAAGTAATTAAGTGATTTGATTAACTAATGGCTAATGATTGATTTAACTGGTAAATAAGGAATACTTAATTGGTAATTAAGATATGTTAATCAGGTTTATTAATTAATGGTAAAAATAATAATTAATCTGCAATTAAGGTTTATTAATTGGGTTTAAGGGTAATCAAGGGATGTGTTACACGATTGAAATTAAATTGCTGGTTAATTAAAGGTATCTCTTGGAGATTAATTTGATGAGGTTAGTGAAGAAATTCATATTTTACAGGACGTAATAAATTAAAAAGAAACTACTTAATGAAAGTAATTAAAGGGAATTACTTGGGTAAGTAATTACAGAGGGGTAATTACTGTTTATGAGTAATTTGGGTTGGCTAATGGATGCAATTAATTAAGTTTAATTGATTAATTAAGGATAAACCTTTATGGAGTTTGGTTAAGTATAATTACTTAAAGAAAGTAATTAGACACTGATGAAAATTTTAGCGTAATGGAAGGATAAGTATTCAGGGAGGATTATCTAAGATAAATGGTTTTGGAATGGTAAATCAATTAGGTTGTAATTAATAAGCAAGACCTAAAGGTAATTGATTTAATTCAATTATGGGTAATAAAATTATTCGAAATGGTGTGATTAGTTATCTTACTTATGTATGATAAGTGATTGTTTAAATGCCTGAATTGATTGATACCCCTGATATGAAATGGTTCGTGATATGATGTATTGGATGGGCAATGATAATGTGGTTATATTAATAATGAATTGTTGAATAAAAGGTGACATCTTTATTTAAAATTGAATTACATTTCACTTGAAGGACATATGTTAAGATGAACTAAATTCGAAGAGACCGGAGTCGGGTATTAGTAAATACCCGAAACCACTACGATTCTTTGTAGATTGATATGTGAAATCAACAGGCTGGAATGGGATGATTTAAGTAAATTGGGTCATTTAATCTAAGTTTTGATATTTAGGAATTGATGTGTAAAATAAGCAATGTCTATAGAAAATTTTGAATTTGTAAATTGAGACGAGTTACCCCGGGTTTTAAGTAAGCTTTGTTCTAGTATTTTGTGTTAGATGGGTTTACTCACGCTGGTTTCCAGCATGACCCAGGTGTTACTTTGATGTAATGCTCGGGTCAGACCGAGTATTACAGATTTTCAGGTTAGGGCGTTCTGGAGCTCAGGAGGCGAGCTGGATGGCGATATCGTATAGAGTATTCCGCTGCATTTATATTATTGTTAATCTCAGTCATGATAATTGTAAATATTTAGTTCTGTGTATATATGTGAAACTCTGATGTATATTAAATGTAATCGACAGATATAGTATTCTTTGTAAACTGTTATTATTTATTATTATATTTTATCCGCTGCGAATGTGAGATGTTTGGTGTTCTGTTCTTCTTCTTCTATCTTTTTCTTCTTTTCATAACTATCTGGAATTTTCGGGTTAGAAAATTTTGGGTCGTTACAGAACCCCTTTCGTTTCAAATCGTTTTCGCATAAAAAATAAATAAATGGCCGCATACTCTCCTTCCTCAAATTCAAAATCGTGTTCGCTCTCAATAATATTAATGGCGATTGCTCCCTAGTTACAAGTCGCGCCTCCCTGTAGATCTCAGAATCGAATCGTTTGCTGCGAACTCGATCTCGAGTTCGAGTCGAAGTCGCGAAGGAGAAAGCTCTCGCGTAGGGGCTGCGTTTTGGGGTTCAGTGTCGTTCGCGTGGGTGGCGTCGCGATCTCAAAGCAGAGGTGGAGGCCGCCTCTGGCGAGGGGGGACTCGTTTTATCTAGGGCTCGATTGGTGAACGACTCAGGTGATCATGGCTAGGGTTGGGAAGCGGGGACGCTGCGTCGACCCTTGGTGACTGCATCGACAACCAAGTGATGTTGGGTATGTGCTCGGGTCTCGTCTCAGTAAGGTATCGTTTGTAAATTTAATAAAAAAACAAATAAATGTATATATATATACACATTTCAGTTTCAGTTAAATTTACAGTAAATAAGTTTTAGTTAAAGATGTTTATATATGAAAGTACGTTTACACAGTAAATGAAAAGGGTAATGTAAGTATAGATATATATGTTTTCGTTTGAAAATGTAAACAGGAATGTATTTTCATTCAAAGAATATTGATTATTTTTGTAAACAGTTGAAAATGTAAAGTAAAGTAAATATATCTATTCATTTTTCATTTAAATATAGTGAAGACTTATTTGTTTAGTTAAATCTAATTATTTTGGTTACTAAGGAAGTTATTTAAAAGGAAAACTGGTTTAAATTTAATCCTTTGATTCAAATTTAATCATTAGTTTAAAATTAAAATTTATTAGTTGATTGGATAATTTTTAGTCAAATAAATAATTTAATAAATTGTAAATATTTAAGGTTTATATACGATTTAAAAAAAAAAAATTGCATATTGTTTTAAATTTTTTAGAGTTGATGAATAAGTGATAAATTAGATAATTTGGTTATTTTAATTACTAAGGTAATTTATTTTTGGAATCTAGATAAAAATCAATTTATTAGTTTAAAACCAAATGTTTAGTTTAAATTAAATTGTTGGTCAATTAAATTATTAAATAGTAAGTCATTGGCTAATTAAATTTATAAATGGAAATAAATGGTTCAAGTTATTTCAAAGTGTTAATAAATCGTATGATTGTTATACAAGGTCAAAATCTGATAGAAGCAAGCCGGGTTGGATCGAATTGCAAAACAAAATGAAAGGTGAGTTAATCTCACTCAGTTAAATTTAGATTTTAATGATTAAATTTAAATAATTGTTGGATGGTTGAATTGATTGATGTGATATAGTATGATATTTTGCAATTGGCATACTAACATCTGTGGATGCAGGGAAAACAGGTTGGAGGGATCCAACTGGATCCCTCAACATTTATTTAAATTATGTAATACCCTCTGATGTGATTATTTTATATTCTGTGGTGAATATTATTGATAATTGGAATATTGGATGTTATGGTTTACCTGAATATATTCCGGTGCACTAAGTTATCAAGATATATAGAATTGGGTTTTGGAAATAAAACGAAGAGAATTTGTAAGTGAAATAATTATAGAAAATTTAAATAAATTAAGAATAATAGTAGTTTTAAATTCTAATAAATAAAATTCCATATATGGAAAGAAAATTTGAATTAACAGAAGATTAATGAATTTTAAACTTCAGCATTATTATTTTAAAAGAACAAAATATTTGTTTAATATTTAAGATTTAAATATTGAAAAAAATAAAGGAGAAATTTGGAAAAACTGAAATTTGTATATTTCAGTTAAAAGATTTAAAATCAAATGGAAAATAATAACAATTATAATTAAGTGCGTAATTAATGAATTTCGAAATAAAATGATTAATTAAAGAAACTTATTTCAAATGGAATAAATTGGGAATCAATTTGGGAAATTGATTTAAGTGACTGAGATTGGAGATTCTCCCTGGATAACCAAGTTCGATTTCAAAGTAAATTTTTAAATATAAGTTAATAGTTTTAAAGTTGTTTTAAAAGGTATGTTTTGAAAAATTTATTATTGCTAATATTTAAAGTCTAAAGTAAGTATTTCCTTTTAATTTATTATGGCGGTAATTATTTAAAAAGTGATATGGTGTTTTGTTTTGTAAAAGTGAAAATCTAGTTTTATATTTTATTAAGTAATTTTATTTTCAAATATCTCTATATAATGAGAATACCCTCAAATGAAGCTTTTGAAATACCTATAATATCCTTCTGTTTTTTCTACCGTTATAAGGACAATTGTGTACTTTCTCTAACGCACGTTCTATATCCACTTACTATTTGCTTCCTCCTTCGATCTATCCTTTGCGGTTCCCCTCCTTCCTCTCTGCTAGATCGATTCGCCTCCTTCCTCAACGCAACGATCTACGATTGTGATTCACCTCCTTCGTCAACGTGAAACAATATCGTGCTTTTACCCATTGCGATTCGCCTCCTTCCCCAACGCATGGATCCAGGATTGCGATTCGCCTCCTTCCTCAACGCTAGGATCCACGATATGTACACTGTTCTAAATTGTTAATTTCGGTATGTTTACGCTAACTCCACCTTCAAAATTAGGGTTTCTTACTGAAATTATGTTTGTCTCAGGTTACCTGTTTGCTTTTTCTGTCGAAATTTCATCCTTCCTCCCCAATGCAAGGATCCAGGTTATGTTAACTCCATCTCAAATTATGTGCCTTATATACCTTTATGTTGAATTTGTGTTTGTTACAGTTGAAAGTCTAAGACCCCTTGCTTACGTTATATAACATTATGTTCAATTTGTTTTTGTTACAGTTGAAACCTGCTTACGTTACATAACTTTATGTTGAATTTGTGTTTGTTGCAGTTGAAACTAAAATGTTTGTATTTGTTGACTCAGGATCTTTACTCAGTCCTTTTAGACATCTTTTAGACAAAAAATGGAAATTTCAGATGCCATAGTCTTCTCTTTTGTATAGGTTTGCAATGATTCTTAAAGGTCTATTATGTTCGGAATTTTGGTAACGCACACCATGCATCACACCTTTTTTCAATAGACTTACCTCTCTGTTTATTTTTTTCCAAATTTGTGATTCAGCTTTTTGGGCAATCAGAGCCTGGACACAATATACATGTATTACTTGATTGAATCAAAGTTATGTAAGCAGTTTTGAATTTTTTTTTGATAGTCAGAATTTTGGTAACGCACACCTTGCATCACACCTTTTTTCAATAGACTTACCTCTCTGTTTATTTTTTTCCAAATTTGTGATTCATTTTTTTGGCAATCAGAGCCTGGACACAATATACATGTATTACTTGATTGAATCAAAGGTGTGTGAGCAATTTTGAATTTTTTTTCATAGTCATTTGCTTTTAACTATTATCAATATGCATAATGGGATTTGGGATCTATACATTGACAATTGGATCATAGTCCTTGATGCTAGATGTAGGATAATATTACTATTAATTCATTATAAATTCAATTAGAAGATATTAAGAAGGTTAATTAACCTATAGATTAATTTGTCCTAACCATTGCTGCAATTAATTAAGAGACTTTTGTCTTAAGCTCTTTTGTATAGGTTTGCAATGATTCTTAAAGGTCTATTATGTTCGGAATTTTGGGAACGCACACCTTGCATCACACCTTTTTTCAATAGACTTACCTCTCTGTTTATTTTTTTCCAAATTTGTGATTCAATTTTTTTGGCAATCAGAGCCTGGACACAATATACATGTATTACTTGATTGAATCAAAGGTATGTGAGTAGTTTTGAATTTTTTTTGATAGTCAGAATTTTGGTAACGCACACCTTGCATCACACCTTTTTTCAATAGACTTACCTCTCTATTTATTTTTTTCCAAATTTGTGATTCAGTTTTTTGGCAATCAGAGCCTGGACACAATATACATGTATTACTTGATTGAATCAAAGGTGTGTGAGCAGTTTTGAATTTTTTTCATAGTCATTTGCTTTTAATTATTATCAATATGCATAATGGGATTTGGGATCTATACATTGACAATTGGATCATAGTCCTTGATGCTAGATGTAGGATAATATTACTATTAATTCATTATAAATTCAATTAGAAGATGCTAAGAAGGTTAATTAACCTATAGATTATTTTGTCCTAACCATTGCTGCAATTAATTAAGAGACTTTTGTCTTAAGCGTAATTAAGCTATCTTTGTCTAAGTGACATTACAAATAACGCCCATTTTTGTCTCAGGCTAGCTGCTTGCTTTTTCTATGGAATTGCAGAGCCAGATTTCAACTATCCATCCCCATCGCTGTACCCATGTTAAATATTACGTGAAATTTTCTTCATGTTTGTAAGTTTTAAACCTGTAAGGCTTGCTTCAATGACTTTTTGGGCGATCTGATAAACTATTACTTTGATATTGTTAACTCAAGATCTTTACTCAGTCGTTTTAGCCAATTTTTAGACAAAAAATGGAAATTTCAGATGCCATAGTCATTTCTTTTGTATAGGTTTGCAATGATTCTGAAAGGTTTATTATTTTCGGAATTTTGGTATTGCACAGTTTTTGTTTGATTAATTGTAATTTAAGAATTAAGATAAAAAACCTATTTGCTACTTGCTACATTGCATCACACCTTTTTTCAACAGAGTTACATCTCTGTTTATTTTTTTTCCACATTTTTATTCAGTTTTTTTTCCATTCTCTAATTTTATATCCTTTTTGTTTGCAAGAAGAGTATAGGTGGCAATCGGAGCCTGGACACAATATACATGTATTAGTTGATTGAATCAAAGGTATGTGTGTAGTTTTGAATTTTTTTGGATAGTCATTTTCTTTTAACTGTTATCAATATGCATATCCTGTTTATGGGATTTGGGATTTATACATTGACAATTGGATCAACATGAAAATAAAATGTGTGTTTTCTATATTGTCGACTGTTTTTTAAACTAAAACGTTTATGCAATTTGTACTTATTTTCATTAATAGGTTGCAAACTGTGAGTAGAAACACATAGTTTTGAAATTGATGAAGTATTGATGGGAGATACAGAGCTTTGAGCGGATTGTTATGAACAACAATCATTTTCACAATTGTAAATTTATTTTACATTCATCGTTTTCATACATTTTTGATTTGGTTCTAACTTGGTTTCCCATCTTCGTAAATTAAGTAATGAAGGAGCTGCATTTTTTTGTTAATAACAGTGGCCAGACATCAGGTTTTATGGCTACGGATGAAACGCTTTAGTTGTTGATGCTATTGCCAATTTCATAAATTGAAGTGTAAATTACAGAGATGGCAATTGCTTCCTCAACGATACTACAAAATGTTTAGACAAGGTTGATATCTTCAAATCCTTGGAGAGATCAAAGAAAAGGAATGCATATGCAGTGGGTATATCGAATGTAAGTATGCTACATTATTTTCTTCTGTTATGATATAAATAAAAAGATATGTACATGCTTCAACCATTATTTGATATAATACAAGTCATATAAATCATTGCATCTATTAGTTAACGATTATCTGAAGGCATAAAAACAATCGATATCCTTCATACTCTTATTTTGTTTCTGTCAAAATATATGAACAATACATCTGCAAATTTGTCAATGCGTTTTGTGGTGCTTTTGCTACGCAGGTTCATGTGAATCGGAAGAAAAGAGTGGTATTATGAAAAGAAAAGAGTGGTACTATGGCTAGCATGTAGATATCATGTTTAACAATCTTTGGATGACCTAGATATGTCAGCTCTTGGCTCAAAACTTTGTAATTTTCTATCTTCATATTGGAAGCCAGAAGCATTACATGAATGCTCATTTACTGTTATAACTTAGTATTTTGGAAACTCACCTGAACTTATTAATTGAACTTATTTCTTTGCATCGCATGTCTTATATGTGCATTGATAGTTGCTCCTACATTTCGAACTGCAGTAAATTGTCCTAAGCATAGGTTTTTTTTTCAATAAATAATATAAGCTTAAGGAATAACTGATATTATACCTTTGGTGCTGTGGTTTCTCAATCCACTTCTCTCCATATTTCCTCTATTGATAGCTATCACCAAATGGTGAATTAGTGACCACTTTGTTCATATTCCACTTCTTACTGCTCTTAGCCAAGTTATTATCATATTAGAGTTTAACTACAAATATTATCTGGATATTAATATCAAAAACCATATTCTAGATATTTCATTACCTGAGTCATTACATCACTTGCAACATATGTGAATACTACTCATTATTAGGTCAGTGCACATGTAGCATATGTGAATACTACACATTATTACACATGTGCCATTTCAGTGCTATTTAGTGGTCTTTGGCGTGGAGAGGGAGATTCACCATATTTACATGTCCTAATTTCTTAGAAGCCTCTCTTTTATACCGTTTTATCTGTGTGCTATTAGTATGTAGATCCACCCAATACTATTTTTTCATTGTCTCCATTAGTATACATTATGAGTACTCTCAGTTTATCATATTACCTCTACGTGGTTGCCAAAGTTTATTGGTGAATCATGTTTTATTATTGTTATAATAGTTGCTTTGAATATTCAAATATAGCAAGGTTCTCTCATAGTATATTGAAGAACGAGTTTGAGGACTCATACCATAACAGGTTTTATGTAAATTTTCAAATATCCATGGATCTGAAATAAGTCGGACAATTTTTGTTTATGCTTTCAGTTTGAACTTAGGAGTGTAAATCTGTACGATGTATTTTGCACATTCAATATTTACACCAAAATAAAATTGATGCTTGAAAAGATAACAATAAAATTTGTGCATATCCTGTAACGACCCGTTAAATTAATAATATTAAATGAATTGAATTAATATAATTTCTAATCTAATTTATAATAAATGTAGAAATTTGGTATAGTAGTTGTAATTTAGTGTAACAATAAAATTTTATGACAATAGATTTGGATAATGTAGATTGTCACAATTTGATTTAAAGTTAAATATAAGAAACTGATATAAGGGTTGAATTAGTGAATATCAATAAAAAGATTAAGTGGAATGGAATTCATTTAATATAAAATAAATAGTGGAAGACTTACATTGGATTGAAAAATGGATAGTAACTAAATAAAAGGTGACTGCTGAATAAATCAATGCAATAAGTGTTGATAAGGAGATTTAATGAATGTTGTCAATAATAAATGGACTTAAGATAGTAATAAAATTTGTTTTGCCTATGTAAATTTTATGTATTGATAAGCTATAATTAAATTTGAAATTTGGTAGTAAATAGGGGATAAGTTGACTAAGGCAATTAGTAATTTAATAAATGAATGCATAGTAAGTAAGTGGAAATGTATGCATAAAAATATTTTCATATATGGGATAATTACAAAAGTTTACCCATTTATCTAATGTATATAATTGAATCTAAATTTAGGGCAACATTTTGTTATTGATGGTATAAGTGAATTTGAATAAAAGGGTAAAAATTATGTAGATTTAACATGTATTGAGTATATAGCTAAGAAGGGCATTCGATGTAAATGAATCTAAATTAATGTGTCTAGTCAATAAAGGAGAACTTTAAGGGAATAAATATAAATGAATGTATTTGGGGAATGGAGTCCTTTTATATGTTGAATAGTATAACGTTGTTATTAAGAATGAACGTTACTTTAGTAATTATTAATATGGTAACGGAAGAGTGTATAAATTTTATAGTAACGTAAAAACGTATTGTAAGATAATAATTAAGTGTAGACTTATAAAATATATTTATGACAACAAATTTTGTAAGTTATTTATTCTATTAGTTGTTAAGTTTTATTTATGTGTAAGTTAATAATATTACAATTCAATTGAATACAGTAATTTATGCAAACAAAAGATGAACATTTGGAAGTATTACTGTAGTGATATATATAAGAAACGGTAACTTTGTAGTTGGGGAATAATTGATTTATTTGTGAGTTGTAATCAAATAGAGTCAAATTTATTAGAATTTATTGCAATTTAGGGGATTAATTGCAGTAACCTTTGAAGATTTATTCAGTAAAATAATCGACAATGGAAATTATATGTAAATTTGCTTTTAGTTAATATAAAATATCCAGAGGGCTAGAAATGACACAAATCTACTAGTTTAGAAATTTACAATAAAAAGTGGTAAGTAATTTCTCTAAATATTTAGATAGTAGGAAGAAGTAGATTTAGATGGAATTTATTATTTAACTATTTCATAAGTTGAGATCTAAGTTTAGAATTGAGATTTTTAATGTATAGATATTGAGCCAATGTTAGTTTCATTGACATCAATAACTTTGAATAATAGAAAGGAAGTGAATTTAATAAATTTAATCAAACTTATAATGTTGAATTTATTAAAATTGGAATTAATAGTGAAGTTAAGAATTTACATTTGAATTAATGAATAGAACAACTATTGACACTTAAATTGTTTAGAATTGGAGTAGATAGTTAAGAAAATTTAAAGGGAGAAAATTTGGTCAATTTTTGAATTTAGATGTAAAAATTGGATTTTTATAATTTATTTAATTTATTTAATGAATATTAAAAATAGCCATTTTGGCCACGGACTCGGATTTCGACGAAACCAGTTTCATCGGATCCGTATCGGTGAATTATTATAGGGTTTCAAGTTTCGTATCGATCGGACTTGTCGTTTGATCGTACGGACGCGAAACGCCTTGAAATCGATTTTATTAAAAATCAATTTGAAATCAATTTGGAAATCTTGTTTTCAGCATAACTTCTTCATACGATCAGATTTGGTCGTGAAACTTTTTCCATTGCGTTCAGAATATTTTAAAATGCCTATTTGGATATATGGGTTTAATAAATTTTGTTCCGGAGGCTAAACGGGCTTTTTGGGCCATAATTTGTTCCGTACGTTCACTTATCCGGTCCATCTACTCTATCTCTAGTCTACCTATATAAGCACGGTTATAAACCCTAGCCCCATTTTATTTTCCCTTTTGTTGTACGTTCATTCCTTCATCTCCTTCTCCTCCTCAAATGAATGCAAACCTAGATCTACCCCAATCCAAATTTCAGTGAAAATCCAAACACTCCAGAAAAATTCCACAAAAATATATATTGATGTTTTCGATACGCGTAATCTACTGGTGTGATTCATTTTTCAATTGGAGCTATCGTTCATCCATAACAATTCAAATCATTTTCGGCCTCACATCATCGTCGCAACAAAGTTCGTCGGATCGACAAACCCTTTCTGGGTTTTGTAGAGGGGACCGAGGGGAGTTGATCTGTGGTGTTTGTTCGCTGTTTCAACGGTTAGATCTTCGCCAAAGGTTGCATTAGGGTTTCGTCCTGGGTATTTGGAGGTGGCGGCGCGACACCTAGGGGCGACCGGACTGGGCAGGGACGTGCGCCTCGGCGAGGAGAGGAGGTTGGTGATGGTCGCTGATGGTCTAGAGGGCGGTGGCGTTCGCAAACAACGGTCAAAGTCCGGTCAATAGGCTGGAACGTGCGATAGTGGGTTCGGCCTTGTCTTCGTGTACGTGAGTACGCGTTCGTTCTGGGAGAGTTCTTGCGTGACGTGGCATTGTTAGGTGGGGGTGAGTTTTTACCTTTGTTTTAAATTTAATTTGTTTTCCTATCAAATTTTCGACGTAACTTTTTCATACGACATCGGATTCACACGATTTTTTTTACGTTAGGATCGAAATTAAATTCTAGATCTGATGACACTGATTTGGATGAATTTGGAGACCGTCAAATTTTTGAGTTTAAATTGAATTTAAATTTGATTTAAATTCCAAAGGTGAGTGTTTAAACCCACTCACAACTACTAGAAGCTTTTATGTTTGTTAAATTAATTTTAGAAATGAATAGAAATTTATTTATGAGTATTTGGCTTGTTTATTTCACTCATATTTGTTTAATTGCATTTATTAAATTTAATTGTTAATTTAATTTATTTATTGCGTATTAATTGATAGTTAGAATTTATTTGTTTGCCTATAAACTGCTAGTTAACAGTTATATAGATTATTACTGAATATAAACTGTTAGATTAATAGTTGTTAAATTTAATCTGAATAAAATTGCCAGTTATTACCTGTTATATATTATCAAATATAAATTGTTATTGATTGATATTGCTTGATGATTGTGATTGGATGATGGGTGATGTTGATGGATGTTTTATTGTATATCATTAAATTGCAAATTATCATGCATATTTCCTTTCATTCGGGATTGTGATTTGAAATGATATACAACCGCAAAATTTTATATCTTTTAAATTGCGGATTGAAATGATAAATATCCGTATCACTTGACCATAGGATAGAAAATTATATACAGGCACCGCGGTCTATATATAACTATTTTAATGTGATTTCTATGGTTTGGATGGAATACGGTTTATAATAATCTTAAATTTTATATTGTATAAATACTTTTCTTCCATATATATATACATATGAAGTTGAAAATTTTGAAATTAAAAGGTGTATAAATCTCTTTATTAAAAATGGAATTTTTTATTTAAGAAAATGGAGTTTGATAATTTATATCATATGTTTAAATGTTAAGTTTGGAAATTTTAAGATATGATATTTATAATTGGATTTTTCCCAAGATAAATTGAAATGAATATTCTAGTATAATTTGAATTTAAAAAAAAAAAAAATTATTACTAGAAATTGGAGTTTTTATTTATTTATGGATTTTATGTGAATATTCAAGACTAATTAATAGAACATTCGATTTGTTGAAAGAATAAAATCCAACTTTAGTTTGAAATATTAATACTCCAAATGGATATACGTATATATATATATATAAATTGAAGTGGTTTTGGAACTTGAGAGAGATAATACAAATTTTGGTTTAGACTTTAATAAAGAAATGTATTTGTAAAGCCATGAGAACTATTTTCTTTACAAAGTAACATTTAAGTTAAACCTTTTAATTCATATACCGTTGAATATCCAAACCATTCAAGTTTTAAAAGTTATGGTTTTAAATTATGAATTTCGAAATATTATGCTTTGAAAGGATATTTGGCTTTCAGACGTTATAAATTTTAAAGCATTTGGATTTTTGAAAAGGTTTATATTTGGGATAAAGGATATCATATTGTTTTGGATTTTAAAATGATATCGTATTCATAATTTTAAAATGGAAATGTTTATTCTGGTTTTAAAGTATGAGCTATTTTTAAATGACCGCGGTGTTATAATAACATGGGTTGGCAAAGAGACCGGGATCGGATATGGACATACTCTCTGTCGATACCGAAAACCACTTTGACTAACCGTGTACGCGGTGGAGATTCCAGAATGAAGTAGGTGGTGGCGACGTTTCCTGTAAGGTAAATACGTGGACCCGACTCCCGTGAGTTGGCATAAGGTGGCTAAAACAGGAGCGATTCTCAGGCCAATGAGGTCATTCCTCTGATCGGACCCTCCTCTTCGATATTATACTTTGACTTGGATTGATTCAGTGGCCACTTCTATATTTTGATTTTGGGGAGTTAGTCCGAGGTGGGCGGTAACTGCAACTACGCGTTTCCACCAGCCTGGATAGCAATTGGTATATCTACCCTGGCATTGCCTAGTTGTGCCGTGTCACCTACCATACCGAGCCTTTACTACGAGTTTCTATTTGTGTCGTACCTATGGAGTACCCTCTGGTAGCTTCCCGATCAGGAGGTATTACGGTACTGTATAGACTATTGGCATTATTTGTGTTAAGGTGGAAAATGTAAAGCCTTAACACTATTTAAAAGTAAGTTTATTTTATAAATAGACACTATTATAATAGCGCAATATACTACATAGTAAATAGTTTAACGGATCCTTAGGAGATGTAAATCCCGAACATCTCTTGAGTTACTGTACTCATATTTATTTCTGTTAATTTAACTCACATAAGATCTTTTAGTCTGACTTGAGTGTTTTTGTCTTTTCAAATTCGCTCGGGTCATTCCGAGCGTTTCAGGATCGAAGACTTTAGCTTTGGAGGACGAAGACGAAGGATCCGTATTATTATTATTTATAGTATTGCACCACACTCATACTGTTCAGCTGCATTGATTGTATTGGTATGTGTAACTCTGATATTTATTGTGTAAAGAATAACAAGTGTTTTGTAAACCATTTATGAACTGTATATTTATTATTATATTTTATCCTTCCGCTGTGAGATTCTATTTTGTTTTTATTTCTTCTCTGTTTTTCTTATTTACCCCATAACAATCCGCCCTTCCGTTATGTTTTAAATTGGCACGTGTGTCGGATCAAAGTGTGCGAAAAGGCGGGATGTTACAGTTAGTATCAGAGCTTTGGTTTAGCAATAAACCTTGGCTTTGTGGGGTTCGACTCTTTGTTAATAGGGTAGTAATACCCTATGGGAGTCGCTGAGTGATATATATATGAGAGAGCGTATTTGTTAGTATTAATAAAGGATTTTGATATTGTGTTAATCTTTTCCGCTTTGTATTTATAAATTCTGGTTGATGCATGAGACGCCATGTCATCAATAGGGATTTCTAAACACTTAATAGGACAGACCGACATAATATTTGTTTTTAATATAGGCGAATGAAATAATTTTGCCTATTATATTTTCTATATATAAAAATATTTTTATAAAGATATATTTTGGTTGCTATAGTTGGGTGTTAGGTAATAAAAATATTTGTAATGAATTAAAGCCAAGTTGAATTTTAATAAATCAAATTGGAGATTTTAGAACTTAAGTCCGGGATTTTTGAAATCTTCTTTCAAAGGATTTATGAAATATAATGATTTGGTTTATAAATATTTTCTTATATAAATATTTAGTATAATTCGAAAGAATTGGTTTAAAGAGGATTTTGAAGAAAATAAGTTTGTACATTCCTTTCTTTCGCTGGAAAATAATTTCGGTGATGACGGCCGCATCATCGACTTTCATTTTCGAGTTTCGAAGGGAAAGGCCACTGTACTAAATTCTACTGCAGATTTGTTTTGAAATTAATTAAAATTTTAATTGTTTAAAGGTAATTAGAGATATAAAAGTTGTAAGAAATTAATTATCTATTATTTTAAAGTAATTTTGGAATTTGACCCGGTATTAATTCTTGAATTTCCATTAATTAGTAAAATAAAGGTTAAGTAATCAATGAATTAAAAGGGTTGAGATTAAACTTGTATAAGTTCTTTTCTTTTTTCTTTAACATAAATAACTTACCAAGTATAAAAAGTTGAAATGTAAATTAAGAGTGGAATAGAATATTATGCAAGTAGAATTTTTGGAAATAATGAAGTATTCAATAAATTACTGTTATAAATAAGAATTTAATGGTATTAACTTAAGTGATGATTGGAATTTTTCTAAAAATTAAAGGTTGTATTATTAATAGGTGATTTTAACCGTAAGAAAGTAAAAATGAAATTCCTTAATTTATAAAGTTTGATTGTAGGGTTATTAACTTAAGTACACCTTAATTTCCCCTATTCTAATATAATGGAAAGTAGGAAAAATATGAATGACTGCAATCCATAGTTAATGAATGAGTAAAATCTTTCACTTATAGGAATGCAAGTTATAAGGTTAACAAATTAAGTGTAAGTAGAGGGTTACTGTAATTAAATATAATGGAAACTTCAACATTAAATAAATGAATGAGATTAAAGGTAAGTCGAAATTGTAATTTATAAAACAAATATATATTAATTAAAGGAATGGAGAAGAAACTTGTAAATTTTCACTTACATTCTTAAAACATACATAACTTACCATATAATAAAAAGTTGCAATGTTAGTAGGAAAATGTAAGGGGAAATCTTACAAGTGAAGAGTAAGGTAATAAAGGTATTCTATTAATTTGCTATTATTAATGAGAATTAATTGTATAAACTTAAGTTAAATTGGAAATTTTACTAAGTAAAGGTAAGTAGTATAAATAGATGATAGAAACTTTAGTAAATAAATTGGAATACAAATATAATGAATTTTGTGATAAATGGAAAATGAAAATTTGTAAGAAATAAAGAAATCACTCCATAAATGAAAGAAAGAAAATCAAACCATTGAAGCATGAGATAAATGTATAATAAATAAATTTGGGTGTTGGTTTGAATTGTGTTGTTTGATTTATGTTGTTGGGTAAGAAATTTGAAGTGGTTAAATGAAAAAGTATCTATCTTTGTTCCATCTAAGACTGTTGAGTAAAGGATGCACTTGATAGTTAATTTCATTTCATACAAATTTCAAGTTTGAACCCAAAAAACTATTTGGTTGATGGATTAAATGGTTGCTTTGTTTGTGTATGTATGTTGTTTGTAAGGTTGATGGTTGTTGAATTGTTTGGTTGATTAATGATTGAATCCACTTGAATAGTTCACTTTAAAATAAATATTTAACCTTTTAGATTATATAAGTGAATACAGGTGATGGAAGCAACTGCTACTGCTTTCGGTTCCAAAATAATAAGCGTATATTGCCCGACAAATAGGTACGTTTTCGGATTACGTTTAAAGCGCTATTTTTCCCGTGTTGGGATATAATATTTTGATAATATATGTAATATATTTGTATATTTTGATATTATATTTTCTCCCGAGCCTCACCGTACAAAGGAGACTCTGCCAAAAATTTTCGTAAATTTTGGACTTAGAATTTTGTTAAATATTTTCCAAACTTTAATGATTTAAGTATAAAAGGTTGTAATGATTATAAACGGGTATATTTCATTAAAGGAAATTAAACCAGTAAATTATTGTTTATAAGTTAATATTTGAAATAAGATGTACTGTTTATTCTTCCTTCTTTCTCCTTTTCGGGGACGAAAAGTTTTGAGTGGGGGAGATTGTAACGACCCGTTAAATTAATAATATTAAATGAATTGAATTAATATAATTTCTAATCTAATTTAGAATAAATGTAGAAATTTGGTATAGTAGTTGTAATTTATTGTTACAATAAAATTTTATGACAATAGATTTGGATACTGTAGATTGTCACAATTTGATTTAAAGTTAAATATAAGAAACTGATATAAGGGTTGAATTAGTGAATATCAATAAAAAGATTAAGTGGAATGGAATTCATTTAATATAAAATAAATAGTGGAAGACTTACATTGGATTGAAAAATGGATAGTAACTAAATAAAAGGTGACCGCTGAATAAATCAATGCAATAAATGTTGATAAGGAGATTTAATGAATGTTGTCAATAATAAATGGACTTAAGATAGTAATAAAATTTGTTTTGCCTATGTAAATTTTATGTATTGATAAGCTATAATTAAATTTGAAATTTGGTAGTAAATAGGGGATAAGTTGACTAAGGCAATTAGTAATTTAATAAATGAATGCATAGTAAGTAAGTGGAAATGTATGCATAAAAATATTTTCATATATGGGATAATTACAAAAGTTTACCCATTTATCTAATGTATATAATTGAATATAAATTTAGGGCAACATTTTGTTATTGATGGTATAAGTGAATTTGAATAAAAGGGTAAAAATTATGTAGATTTAACATGTATTGAGTATATAGCTAAGAAGGGCATTCGATGTAAATGAATCTAAATTAATGTGTCTAGTCAATAAAGGAGAACTTTAAGGGAATAAATATAAATGAATGTATTTGGGGAATGGAGTCCTTTTATATGTTGAATAGTATAACGTTGTTATTAAGAATGAACGTTACTTTAGTAATTATTAATATGGTAACGGAAGAGTGTATAAATTTTTAGTAACGTAAAAATGTATTGTAAGATAATAATTAAGTGTATACTTATAAAATATATTTATGACAACAAATTTTGTAAGTTATTTATTCTATTAGTTTTTAAGTTTTATTTATGTGTAAGTTAATAATATTACAATTCAATTGAATACAGTAATTTATGCAAACAAAAGATGAACATTTGGAAGTATTACTGTAGTGATATATATATAAGAAACGGTAACTTTGTAGTTGGGGAATAATTGATTTATTTGTGAGTTGTAATCAAATAGAGTCAAATTTATTAGAATTTATTGCAATTTAGGGGATTAATTGCAGTAACCTTTGAAGATTTATTCACTAAAATAATCGACGATGGAAATTATATGTAAATTTGCTTTTAGTTAATATAAAATATCCAGAGGGCTAGAAATGACACAAATCTACTAGTTTAGAAATTTACAATAAAAAGTGGTAAGTAATTTTTCTAAATATTTAGATAGTAGGAAGATGTAGATTTAGATGGAATTTATTATTTAACTATTTCATAAGTTGAGATCTAAGTTTAGAATTGAGATTTTTAATGTATAGATATTGAGCCAATGTTAGTTTCATTGACATCAATAACTTTGAATAATAGAAAGGAAGTGAATTTAATAAATTTAATCAAACTTATAATGTTGAATTTATTAAAATTGGAATTAATAGTGAAGTTAAGAATTTACATTTGAATTAATGAATAGAACAACTATCGACACTTAAATTTTTTAGAATTGGAGTAGATAGTTAAGAAAATTTAAAGGGAGAAAATTTGGTCAATTTTTGAATTTAGATGTAAAAATTGGAATTTTATAATTTATTTAATTTATTTAATGAATATTAAAAATAGCCATTTTGGCCACGGACTCGGATTTCGACGAAACCAGTTTCATCGGATCCGTATCGGTGAATTATTATAGGGTTTCAAGTTTCGTATCGATCGGACTTGTCGTTTGATCGTACGGACGCGAAACGCCTTGAAATCGATTTTATTAAAAATCAATTTGAAATCAATTTGGAAATCTTGTTTTCAGCATAACTTCTTCATACGATCAAATTTGGTCGTGAAACTTTTTCCATTGCGTTAAGAATATTTT
Source organism: Allium cepa (assembly GCA_030765085.1). NCBI lineage: Eukaryota > Viridiplantae > Streptophyta > Magnoliopsida > Asparagales > Amaryllidaceae > Allium > Allium cepa. The sequence continues at coordinate 248,131,636 of CM060940.1, read as the reverse complement.
AAAATGCCTATTTGGATATATGGGTTTAATAAATTTTGTTCCGGAGGCTAAACGGGCTTTTTGGGCCATAATTTGTTCCGTACGTTCACTTATCCGGTCCATCTACTCTATCTCTAGTCTACCTATATAAGCACGGTTATAAACCCTAGCCCCATTTTATTTTCCCTTTTGTTGTACGTTCATTCCTTCATCTCCTTCTCCTCCTCAAATGAATGCAAACCTAGATCTACCCCAATCCAAATTTCAGTGAAAATCCAAACTCTCCAGAAAAATTCCACAAAAATATATGTTGATGTTTTCGATACGCGTAATCTACTGGTGTGATTCGTTTTTCAATTGGAGCTATCGTTCATCCATAACAATTCAAATCATTTTCGGCCTCACATCATCGTCGCAACAAAGTTCGTCGGATCGACAAACCCTTTCTGGGTTTTGTAGAGGGGACCGAGGGGAGTTGATCTGTGGTGTTTGTTCGCTGTTTCAACGGTTAGATCTTCGCCAAAGGTTGCATTAGGGTTTCGGCCTGGGTATTTGGAGGTGGCGGCGCGACACCTAGGGGCGACCGGACTGGGCAGGGACGTGCGCCTCGGCGAGGAGAGGAGGTTGGTGATGGTCGCTGATGGTCTAGAGGGCGGTGGCGTTTGCAAACAACGGTCAAAGTCCGGTCAATAGGCTGGAACGTGCGATAGTGGGCTCGGCCTTGTCTTCGTGTACGTGAGTACGCGTTCGTTCTAGGAGAGTTCTTGCGTGACGTGGCATTGTTAGGTGGGGGTGAGTTTTACCTTTGTTTTAAATTTAATTTGTTTTCCTATCAAATTTTCGACGTAACTTTTTCATACGACATCGGATTCACACGATTTTTTTTACGTTAGGATCGAAATTAAATTCCAGATCTGATGACACTGATTTGGATGAATTTGGGGACCGTCAAATTTTTGAGTTTAAATTGAATTTAAATTCGATTTAAATTCCAAAGGTGAGTGTTTAAACCCACTCACAACTACTAGAAGCTTTTATGTTTGTTAAATTAATTTTAGAAATGAATAGAAATTTATTTATGAATATTTGGCATGTTTATTTCACTCATATTTGTTGAATTGCATTTATTAAATTTAACTGTTAATTTAATTTATTTATTGCGTATTAATTGATAGTTAGAATTTATTTGTTTGCCTATAAACTGCTAGTTAACAGTTATATAGATTATTACTGAATATAAACTGTTAGATTAATAGTTGTTAAATTTAATCTGAATAAAATTGCCAGTTATTACCTGTTATATATTATCAAATATAAATTGTTATTGATTGATATTGCTTGATGATTGTGATTGGATGATGGGTGATGTTGATGGATGTTTTATTGTATATCATTAAATTGCAAATTATCATGCATATTTCCTTTCATTCGGGATTGTGGTTTGAAATGATATACAACCGCAAAATTTTATATCTTTTAAATTGCGGATTGAAATGATAAATATCCGTATCACTTGACCATAGGATAGAAAATTATATACAGGCACCGCGGTCTATATATAACTATTTTAATGTGATTTCTATGGTTTGGATGGAATACGGTTTATAATAATCTTAAATTTTATATTGTATAAATATTTTTCTTCCATATATATATATACATATGAAATTGAAAATTTTGAAATTAAAAGGTGTATAAATCTCTTTATTAAAAATGGAAAAAAATATTTAAGAAAATGGAGTTTGATAATTTATATCATATGTTTAAATGTTAAGTTTGGAAATTTTAAGATATGATATTTATAATTGGATTTTTCCCAAGATAAATTGAAATGAATATTCTAGTATAATTTGAATTAAAATATATATATATTTTATTACTAGAAATTGGAGTTTTTATTTATTTATGGATTTTATGTGAATATTCAAGACTAATTTATAGAACATTCGATTTGTTGAAAGAATAAAATCCAACTTTAGTTTGAAATATTAATACTCCAAATGGATATACGTATATATATATAAATTGAAGTGGTTTTGGAACTTGAGAGAGATAATACAAATTTTGGTTTAGACTTTAATAAAGAAATGTATTTGTAAAGCCATGAGAACTATTTTCTTTACAAAGTAACACTTAAGTTAAACCTTTTAATTCATATACCATTGAATATCCAAACCATTCAAGTTTTAAAAGTTATGGTTTTAAATTATGAATTTCGAAATATTATGCTTTGAAAGGATATTTGGCTTTCAGACGTTATAAATTTTAAAGCATTTGGATTTTTGAAAAGGTTTATATTTGGGATAAAGGATATCATATTGTTTTGGGTTTTAAAATGATATCGTATTCATAATTTTAAAATGGAAATGTTTATTCTGGTTTTAAAGTATGAGCTATTTTTAAATGACCGCGGTGTTATAATAACGATGGGTTGGCAAAGAGACCGGGATCGGATATGGACATACTCTCTGTCGATACCGAAAACCACTTTGACTAACCGTGTACGCGGTGGAGATTCCAGAATGAAGTAGGTGGTGGCGACGTTTCCTGTAAGGTAAATACGTGGACCCGACTCCCGTGAGTTGGCATAAGGTGGCTAAAACAGGAGCGATTCTCAGGCCAATGAGGTCATTCCTCTGATCGAACCCTCCTCTTCGATATTATACTTTGACTTGGATTGATTCAGTGGCCACTTCTATATTTTGATTTTGGGGAGTTAGTCCGAGGTGGGCGGTAACTGCGGCTACGCGTTTCCACCAGCCTGGATAGCAATTGGTATATCTACCCTGACATTGCCTAGTTGTGCCGTGTCACCTACCATACCGAGCCTTTACTACGAGTTTCTATTTGTGTCATACCTATGGAGTACCCTCTGGTAGCTTCCCGATCAGGAGGTACTACGGTACTGTATAGACTATTGGCATTATTTGTGTTAAGGTGGAAAATGTAAAGCCTTAACGCTATTTAAAAGTAAGTTTATTTTATAAATAGACACTATTATAATAGCGCAATATACTACATAGTAAATAGTTTAACGGATCCTTAGGAGATGTAAATCCCGAACATCTCTTGAGTTACTGTACTCATATTTATTTCTGTTAATTTAACTCACATAAGATCTTTTAGTTTGACTCGAGTGCTTTTGTCTTTTCAAATTCGCTCGGGTCAGTCCGAGCGTTTCAGGATCGAAGACTTTAGCTTTGGAGGACGAAGACGAAGAATCCGTATTATTATTATTTATAGTATTGCACCACACTCATACTGTTCCGCTGCATTGATTGTATTGGTATGTGTAACTCTGATATTTATTGTGTAAAGAATAACAAGTGTTTTGTAAACCTTTTATGAACTGTATATTTATTATTATATTTTATCCTTCCGCTGTGAGATTCTATTTTGTTTTTATTTCTTCTCTGTTATTCTTATTTACCCCATAACAATCCGCCCTTCCGTTATGTTTTAAATTGGCACGTGTGTCGGATCAAAGTGTGCGAAAAGGCGGGATGTTACGTATCCGTTCATACTATTTCAACGTAAACTGAAGTTAACTCACATACTTATTTGTGACGAGCATTAATTATGCATTTGACTAACATTTCAACTGGCATCTTTGTACATGTTTTATAATTGCTTAAATAACAATCATTTTGTTACTCAAACTACTACAGATAAGTACATATAACTTTTCCTTTTCATGTACGTACAATAGTGATTCTTTGGATAGGCAAATGTAGCATTATTTGTACTTTATAAGCCATTCATTACTATGAGTCTGCATTTTTTTGTTGATGAAGCCAAATGCGATAAAGTCATGACTATTACAGTAAAATAATTTTTGTGCGTATTTTTTCGGTGCTATTCCATTGCAGACATAAGTTAGCTGACACAATTATTTATATCGAATTGTTATCTATGCACATGACTATTATTTCACAGTAAACAATACATTTTGTTTCTGTCAACATATATGAACAATACATCTGCAAATTTGTCACTGCCTTTTCTATTGATTTTGCCACGCAGGTTCATGGGAATCAGAAGAAAACAATGGTATTAGGTAGCAAAATTCAAATATATGCTGCTGGGTTAATGGATTTCTATGTTCAATGTATAAATATTTTCCGTTCAATTCTTTTGTGCCGATGCATATTATGTTGTAACTATTTTAAATGTTGGATTTGTAACTTACTTTATTTATTAATAAATTGCTGAATGTTTTTTCGATAGTTTGCTGCCACTATTATGTGTTACGGTAGACATATGTTACTTAAACAAATAACCTTTCAGTTGTCATTGCTACCGGTTGCGTGTTAACACATGGTTTTCATACAACAGTAGGTCTACTATCTGTTTTTTGTCAAAAAAAAAACAAAAAAGTTAATGACCGAATACAGGGAGCTAATAAACATTACCCATCATTCCACCTGTGGAGAACATAACCACGTCCTTCTATGTACAACAACATTTTGTTTTCAACCAATTCACAAAAATTGAATAACCCAATACAGCTACTACTTACTAGCCATCATGCTTGCTGTCAATCATGGAAGGTCCAAAAGCTTTTAAATATTAGCCTACTATATATATAGCATACTATATTTAAATGGATGCACAATCTTTTATGTGCAGCAGCCTATAATATTCAATCATAGCAAAACGTACGTATTCAAGCTGTTCTACTATCTAGGCATGTAAGTAGGAAACCATCCGTAACATCTATCAAACGACCCATTATTTTTGCCGATTTTATTGTCCACTTTTACGTTACAAACTTCAACTTCCTATAATTTAACTACCTACCTCTACATACAGTACCCACTATCTCTTCTCCGTTATACACAAAATATTAAGCTATATATTTTTCATTTGTTATCATGCCTAAGGTAATTGATAATTATTTTACTTTTGTTCGTTACAACGCTTTTATCTCTTTTTAAATTTATTTATTATATGTTGCACTATAGGGTAAATCTACAGGGAACAAAACCGATAATTCATTATGCACTCGAAAGCAGCAGCTAAAGCGAGCAGGAAAGCAACACTGTGAAGAGTTGGTACAACATTCAAACGCCTTCTCGGTTAACATAGAACCATTCAATCAGTCATCAGAAACTTCCCTGCCTACTGCAGTTAAAGTGGAAAACGAAGATAGAGTTTTTAGTGAAACTACTGTTGTGCAGGAATCAGAACGAACCATGAATGTTCAAGAATCCAAACTAATTATGGACCAACCTTCCATTATTGATGACTGGGATGAACCATTTGCGAATGATGTGGTAAACAACAAACTCACATTTTAACTTAATTATCCCTATACCATACATTTATTTCGTGATTCTATCTTTTACAGATTGAATGTTGCAAGAAATTTGACAAGTGTAAGATCGATATTTTAACATAGCTTCCAACGATTTATGCTGGATGTTTTTTGTTCTCATGCATTTTTATTTCTTTATGTACTGCAATCCCTTACGCATTACTGTACAATAAATGTATGTTATAACCTTTTGTTTTCATTTCATATGACTTTTCGTTGTTAACCTTTGCAATAAAACAAAAGCTTTGTGCATGAGCACTAATGGTGTTTGGGAACTTGTCACTGGATTGCTCATTAGTTATCATCGACTCCGCTCTTACTTTGTCCAATTTTTTCCGGCATCAGAATGTTAAGGTATACATAATAAATAGTAATGTATGCATGATGTGGTGCATAAATATCTACACATCATGAATGATTTACATCATATATGACTATTGACTGCTTTACTCAAATTTTACTCAGACGTTGTAACAGTTAGATAAATATTAATCTTAAAGTGAAAAAATATGGGTATGGGTCTTTGGTGGTACTACTGGGTATGGGTCTTTGGTGGTACTGCACAAACAACAAACAGATAATTTGATCAAAACAAAGTCAACAAATAGAACTACTTATAAGGAACTTATACTAAGTGTGAATCCAACAAGAAAGCAAAGTAAATTATGCACTAAGAATGACGTAGAATAGACAAGAAATTGTTGTGTCAAACCCACCTTATACACTTTAGCAACTTTCTACATCTTTCATTAATTTTGTTTTACAACTATAAACTGTTGTAATATCAACTCACTAATCTATACATTGTAACTTAAGTTACATGGCCCCGTTCACTGTTCTCAAATTTTACATGACAGCACTTTTATTTTAGTTTACGCTTTTGTAAACTTTACTTATAACTACCAAATAACATTTAACACATAACTCCACCTTTAACTATGCCGCTTATTTTCACTGCCCCATACTGCACACGGATTCCACAAACATATAAGTCCGCTTGATGTTATCTCTTCTTTCCATTATTCATACATCAAATTGTGGCCCACTGTACACACACTATACAATAAACACAACCACTTTCTCTCTCTGACAATTTGTATATTCACTTACAATGGCATTCATTGTGATTGTGATGTCTAAAATTGAAATACGTGGTTAAAGTTCACACTGAAATGTCAACGTAGTTACTATCGCAAGCACATAAAATAACATGCTATCTTAGCGGAAAAAAATTCTATACATACTCATCATTAAAAACACATACGTATTTACATCGCATTGAACCTTTTTAACAGTTTATCAATGTGCTGATAATACTAAGAAAGTAATAAAGCATGAAAGTTTAAATCAGTTGAAATACAACAGCATTGAAGCATAAAGTACATAATTTTATAAGTCATGACTAAACTCATTGCGGCAACATTACATTTAGCACTGCAATCAACAACCGCCTTTGTTCAATATTATACTGCCCGCCATCTCATATTTCACTGTTGCCACAAGGAGGATACCACTACTTTAGATTGACTGAAAGTGAGGCTAAAATGCAATCTATTTTTATAACAAAAAATTGTAGCCTTTTTTAACACATTAAAACATTTTTTTTTCACCAATTCACTTCAACGTGCAAAATTGTAGCATTTTTTAACACATAACAACATCTTAGTTTTATTCACCAATTGATTTCAACCTGTAACGGGTAGATATTGCATTTTATTACTGTGAACATATCATCTTTCATGGATATTGACATGACTAATATGTGATTGATGTATACGTTTTACTTATAGATGAAAATGGCAACCATACATACATTACTACAACTAGGCTGCTGTGTACAACCTTACCCTTGAATTGAAATGGTTGATGAGATCCAGTACTAACGGTACTATGCATATTATTGACAGACTCCAAAAATACCTGCTATATTTTCTCATCTCTTACTCATTCAAACCATATGTTACTGTTACTCACACGTTGTCTTTCTTTATATAACTAAATTGTTCAGTTTTATGTTTTCACAATACAATTACTTTCTAAGCTAACCAAACAACCTCATATTGCACTTTATTGAATTGCGTTCATATTGTTCTGTTTATTACTATGGCTGAAATACAAAGAGAACGACGACGTGAGAGTCAACGGTCAAGACGTGCACATGCAAGAGAGCAAACTATTTCAAATAGAAGGACCCAATCAGCTGAAAGCTCTCATTTGAGTCAACCAGGTATTTACTTTATTATTACATACCTTCAGCTACATCCAAAGGAAAAATTTCTAAGATTAGAGGGTGTTCATTTGTTAAGCTAAGATACATATAAATTTTGTTATTATATTAGGAGCACTACATCTTATTTTGTCATTATGTGCTACTGCGAATAATTTTTTGCACATTTACAACGAAGCTAAAAATCCATGTGAACTTGGTGATTGATTTTACCGATATACCTCATGCTTTTGGACATAATTAAAAGCGAATGCCCATTCATACAGAAGTTTTACCTCCTAACGCCCATGTAACAGACACATAGGCCTGTACAGATCAATAACTTCATTTGTTTTCTTTTAAAAGTGCATTCTAATCCATATTTACCCAAATGTATAGTCGTTAAAATATTTTCTTTTTTTAAACCTAATTCATTGTTGTATGCATTCCCTTGAGAGTGTTTAAACCTTGCACTTTTAACGCAAAATGCAAAAAAAAAAACAGTTTTTTTACCGCTACATTTTTGACATCGTTTTCTTTTTTTTATTTGGATTTGACAAGGTTTGAAATAAAAAGAGACTGTTTATTTCCTTCGGGTTAATGTTAAATTTAATTATATTTCAACAGCAAAGTTTGGGAACTTGGACGCACTTCCCACATGCAGAGTTAACTGCGCGCAAACCATCGTTTAAAACTTCATAACTACATCATTATTGGTAAAATGAGGCAGTATACGACGCCCCGTTTCAACGTAAATTTTGGGACTTTTTAAAATTCAAAAATTAGTCTTAGTTTCATATTTTTTATGTTAATTGTCTTTTTTCCAAATAAGGACAGAAATAAATATTGCTGACGATATTTTTTTTCTACTAGCATATGTTTTATACTTGCTTAAATAATAGTACGTTTTTTCGGTGAGATGTGTTTTTCATGGAAATTAATACAACTCTTTTGACAGTACATATATAAACAAGGAATACAACTCTTTTGATAGTACATATATAAACAACGTTACTTCCATTTCAAACAAAAAGAATCTTATTTGCTATCAACATATAATTATTAAATCATGATGAAATGCCACCCAGGTTATTTGCTACAAAAATAAACCAACTGTCTGCTTGCTTGATATTATATAATCTATCAAAGTATGTGCTATGTAATTAATGTTTGAGTATTTAATCTTTGCCTTTGAACATACTTTTTCCCTATCAAGTAGTTTTCAATTCATTATTTTTGTTCCAAAGGTTATTATTACCCTTTTGTCTCAGCTAATAAAGTTTTAACTAATAAAGTTTTAACTGACTTATTTGACATCAACATATAATATATATATATATAAAAGGTTAGAATTTACGTAACATGCAACTTTTATCAACTTTTCGAATTCATCTAACCCGTTTCTTTCATCAATTTTTATCAACTTTTATCAACTGTTCAACATTTACATATGGTACCTTTTACAAAGCAAGTTGACTATGATTTTTGACATGACCAGGCTGTGTGAATTTATATGACATTTCATTTTTTTTCATGTAAATGTACTACGTACGTTTTTAGCTCAGAGCGAAAGTATTCGCTATTTTTTTATGAATGGTGTATGATACTTTAGTAGTAATATATTAAGTTTGCGTTATTATGTTCAACAGATCCCAATATGTTTGTACTATTTATATGCAGAGAGTACTTCAAACATTGAAAACATTAGGTTGCGTGAATATTACACCGTCCACTTTTAGATTCTCAGTAGGTAACCGCAACTTTTTTTAATAGCCTGTCAATAAACGTTGCTCACCATTCTACGACCATAACTGTTGCACGTCTTCCTGTCCGATTAAAATCTTTTTTCGTCCAGTAGCATTTTCCATTTTTCCTAGCTCTCACAGCGTATGCGCATATGTGTTACACAGTTTGTCCTTCACACTGAAGTCTGATCTATAAGTGGCAGTCATCTTAAGTCTAAAATTCATTTCTATTTGTTACTGTTCTGTACTGTAGCTGTTTTACAAAACGTATTCTGTCATTTGCTAAAGTAGAATTAATCGTTATTGCATTATGTATATTATTGCATATGTGTCATTTACTGTTTCAACCACTCACTTTCTCATTTCATTTCTAATGTTGTAATTCTACTCATTCCTATGTTGGTAATAATTTAGGATCATCTGAATATGAAGAACAAAGGATACGTCGATCCACTTTCATTACAAGCTATAACAGTGGTCGAAACTTTATTGCTACACAGTATTTTCACAAGCACATGCTATCTGCTCGTACATGCCGCCCATTTTGCAGCTCAAAGATATTCTTTCATGAGACGTTAGAGATTTGCTGTAAGAATGGTAAAATTACCATTCAAAGACCAACAACACCTCAACAGATATTAGATTTGTATATTGATCAAACCAAACTTGGTATGCATTTTAGAAGTAACATAAGATCGTATAACAATGCTTTTGCTTTTACGTCGATGGGTGCTAACCTTGATCAGAGCTTAGCAAATGCAACAAATGGAGTTTATTCATATCGTGCATAAGGCTCCGTATATCATAGCATCGGTAGTTCTTTACCTATGGATGGAATGAGACCAAGATATTTGCAATTATATATTTATGATACTGACCACGAGATTGAAAATAGACAACATGATAATGCAGCAATGAGGCCAGACCTACTTTTGACACTAAAACATATTTTAGATGTCCACAGTCCTTTCGTACAAGTATTTCGACATTTGAGCCAGCGGGATGATATACAAAATTGTAGAATAAGAATAAAAGAGCTTGCAGTAAATAGACACATTCATGAGCTACCAACTGCATCACAAGTAGCAGGTATAATTGTCGGAGATGAAGAAGATACCAATTTGAATAATAGGGATATTATAGTTCAAACAAGAAGTGGAAATTTACAAAGAGTTCAAGATACTGCAGGGTTTTATGATCCATTACAATATCCACTTTTACTACCATAAGGTGAACATGGATGGGATCTACACATACATGACAATGGAGTCACAACAATAAGCTGTAGAGCTTATTATTCTCATCTTTTGCAGGTGAATAACATACCAATTACCTCCACTTACTTTTATTTTTTTAATCATTATTGATTTGTTTATGTGTTTATATACGACCAATGGAGATGTCACTACTTTTGCATGGCGGTCGCCTACTGCAGCAGTATGTGGTAGACAATTACGTTAAAATAGAAATTATGAGACTAAGGTACCTCCGAAACAATCAAGATACTATTAGAGCTGAATTATATCAAGGTTTGCAGGATGCTCTTGCTTCTGGAGAGACGTCTACCGGTTAATACTAACTCATAAACAATTATTTATTATGTTTCTGTAACTTCACATTCCAAATTACATGCTGTAACTTTATTTCATTTTACTACAACCTTTAGGAAATGTTGGTGTTCGAAAAATTCTTCCATCATCTCACACCGGTAGTCCTCGAGACATGCATAATCGATATCAAGATGCAATGGCAATAGTGCGAAGGTATGGAAAACCTGATTTATTTATTACTATCACATGTAATGCTAAGTGGTTGGAGATTACACAAGAACTATTACCCGGTCAACAAGCCCAAGATAGACCCGATTTAACAACAAGGATATTTCGTGCTAAATTAGAACAACTAAAACACGACTTATATGAAAAAGGCGTATTAGGTAAAGTCATTGCGCATGTGCACGTCATTGAGTTTCAAAAGAGAGGTCTACCTCATTCACATATGTTAATTATTCTACATGAAAATGATAAGATTAACAACCCTGACGATTATGATGCTTTAGTAAGAGCTGAAATCCCAGATAAAGATTTAGAACCGGAATTACATGATGTAGTTATAAAACAAATGGTTCATACTCCATGTGGTCGTTTTAATGCTAATGCCACGTGCATGAAAAATAATCAATGTAAGAAAGGATTTCCAAAGTCTTTTGCACCTACAACTTTACAAGGAAGTGATTCGTATCCCATTTATAGAAGACGTGACAATGGAGTAAAAGTACAAAGAGGTGGACAAATAATTGACAATCGCTGGGTCGTTCCTTATAATCCTTATTTACTACTAAAATATGATTGTCATATAAATGTTGAAATTTGCTCAAGTATCACATCTGTGAAATATTTATACAAATATGTTTATAAAGGGTCGGATCATGTTTCTGTAAACGTATCTTCTAATGCAAATGAAGCGGATGAAATTTCACAGTTTGTTAACGCTAGATGGATTTATGCACCTAAGTCAATATGGCAAATATTTAACTTTGCGCTAAGTTCTATTTCTCCTTCTGTTATAGGACTACAAATACATCTTCCAAATAGACAACAACTACAATTTACTGCAAACGAAAACTTAGAAACTATTTTGACTGATGAACATAGATCTAAAACAATGCTTACTGAATTTTTCACTAAGAATATTAACGATGTCAATGCACGTCAATACTTATACTACGAATTTCCTGAAAAATATTGGTGGGAATATAAACAAAAAGAATGGATACGTAGACGAAACAATCGTAAGGTAATTGGTCGAATTTATACGGTATCTCCTACAGAAGGCGATCGATTTTATTTACGATTACTTTTAAACCATGTTAGAGGTCCGACATCTTTTACGCACTTACTTACCGTTAATGGAACTCAGTATAACACCTTTAAAGAAGCCTCTGAACATAAAGGTTTGCTTGAAAATGATAATAGTATTAAGGAATGTTTACAAGATGCTTCAAACACACACATGCCCACCGCTTTAAGAAGATTGTTTGTCACAATTTTAGTGTATTGCGAGCCTTGCATTGTGCGAGAACTATGGGATGAGTTTTTACCATATTTAATTAAAGATTATCCTTCTACGCATACTAATAACCAAAATAATATATATCTAATAACCCGATGTCTTTTCGACCTTAATAACCTCCTAAACCAATATAACAAAACAATTTTTGACTATGACATCCCTCATAACAATCTACATTTTACCCACCATGATAATAGTTCAACCATTATTTTAGAAGAACAATCTACAGAGATATCACAAACCGATATAGATTCTATAAATAAGTTAAACGCAGAACAAAATGAAGCATTTCAACTGATCATGCATTCGGTAAAAGAAAAAACTAATTCAATATATTTCATAGACGGTCCAGGAGGTACAGGAAAAACTTATCTTTATAGAGCAATTTTAGCCCATATACGAATCCAAGGCCTTATTGCTATTGCGGTTGCTACCTCTGGAATTGCTTTTCTCGCATTGCCTGGAGGTCGCACTGCGCACTCCAGATTTAAAATTCCTATCAACTTGGATTCTTCGTCAACATGTTACATTCCTAAACAATCTGATAATGCAAAACTATTGCATTTGGCCACTGTTATACTATGGGATGAAGCAACAATGGCTCATCGCTATGCATTTGAAGCCTTAGATAGAACATTAAGGGACCTAACAGGTGTACATACTCCATTTGGTGGGAAGATTATTATACTAGGTGGTGATTTTAGACAAGTACTACCCATTGTTGCAAAAGGTACTAGAGCTCAAATAGTCGATTCATGTATTGTACGATCATATTTGTGGACAAGTGTCCATGTACTTCATTTAACACAAAATATGTGAGCGAGAAACGATCAATCATTTGCCGAATTACTTTTACGTATTGGAAATGGAACAGAACATTATGTACAAGATGATCTTATTAAACTCCCAGATGATATTGTTATACCCAACACCAATACAAATTCTCTATGTCATTTAATTGATGAAGTCTTCCCTACACTCCATGAAAATTTAGGAAACACTGATTATATAATGAATAGAGCAATATTAACACCAAAAAATGAAACAACGGATGATATAAATAATACAATCATACATATGTTTGTAGGACAAGAACATATTTATTATTCTTTTGATAGAGTTGAAGATGATAGTACTACTTTGTACCAGCCAGAATTTCTGAACTCGCTTGCTTTAGGTGGCTTGCCACCACATAAACTAACACTTAAAGTAGGATCACCAATAATGTTACTTAGAAATATAGACCCAAAAATTGGATTATGTAATGGTACAAGATTAATATGCTGTATCTTCCATAGAAATCTCATTGATGCAGAAATTACAGTTGGTCATTATCGTGGTACAAGGGTATTCATTCCACGTATCCCCCTAAAGCTTTCTGAAAATATTAAATTGCCTTTTAACTTCATTCGCAAACAGTTTCCAATTAAATTATCGTTTGCTCTAACAATTAATAAATCACAATGACAAACCATTCCTCATGTTGGAATTTATCTTCCAGAGCACGTTTTTAGTCATGGTCAACTATATGTGGCGTTATCCAGAGGAGTTGCATGAAACTCAACAAAGATTTTAGTAGAAAAAGGTAAAATTCCATGTAACAATGGAACTCACACTAGAAATGTAGTGTACAAAGATGTTTTATTGTCGTGTAATCAAAACTTAAACTAATTACTATTAAGATTATCTTTTCCATCAAATTTTTTCAATATTCATTATTCATTTTCAACATATCACTGAGTATTGTCCTTCTGCATTTACCAAAGTAACTTCATCATTTCACTTATATTCTAGTTCCTCTTTATACCCATGTATTAATTTATGCTCAAATTTGAAACTTTCGTTTACATCAAATATATAACAACCATAATTTTACATTTTTTACAATCATTATAAAAACATGTATCACATAAACTAATCCCTAAAAAAATGTTTTTAACTCTGCCATCACCTATTACTTACCGATGCCGGTCCCAAGCCCGGATAAAGGAGGAGAGAAAACATTTTACAAACAAAGAGGTAATAATGTAGTCATGCAGGAATAGCAGCAAAATAATAGTCTAAGCATTCAATCTTAACCGATAAGCTTATGCAGCTGTATGAAAATACATTTTCTGTATGCACTACTTTATATTAACAAAAATTTAACTCACGGTTGTCTTCGCACACGTCCAACGGACGTGCCATCCATACTGGTTCATATAGTATGTATTTTTAACAAATTATTGAAGTAGTTTTAATTTAAATGTTTTAAAAGTTTATATTTCAAAGTAAAGTGTTTTAAAATTATTTTTAAAATCTAGTTTTGTGCTTGGTGATTTCAGAGGTGATAGAAAATAGTTGGGAAAGTTTATTCTGAAAGAAAGATGGTTTTGAAACTATTTTCAAAGGATTGAAAATATAAATATATCTTGTGAAGATATTTTTGGGATTAATAAATAATTTGGAAAATTATTGGTTGATGGTTGTTTGTGAATATTAATTGATAGTTAAATAACCGACTATCAATATTGGCCAAATGCGCTGATCGTTTCGAAGAGACCGGGATCGAGATTAATTTCTCGAAAACCACTTCGATCTGGTTTGTACGTTTCATGGAAAACGATTTTGGATTCGAATATGGAGCAGTGAAGTGCAAGGGCTAGTCGCTACTAACCCTGAGGATATTTCCAAAATGGATGTAGTAGGAATAGTGCCTTCGGTTCCGTTCGAACCGGGACGGACTTGTATGGACGAATGTTTTCGGAACATCGTCAGGTGGACGATGGGCATTCTAAGGGATATGTTCTAAAAGGTAACGCTTAGCCTCAAGCCTCATCAAATGGGAATGACTGAAAATTAGGGGTTATGCAGCAAGGCTAGGTGGGTAGCACCCAAGCAGGGTGAGGTCATTCCTGTCTAGATGTCTCTTTTTATTTCGGCTTAGTGGGCGGTTGCTGATCCCAACCGCGGGGTGATCTCACTCGGGATTATCCAGTAAGGGGTAGTCCCGGCCTTGTGTTGCAGGGGAGCGGGCGTACTCCTCGGTACGGTGATCTAGGCCCCGTACTGTGACAGATGGTACCCCAGTGCCTAGTCATTAGTTGGAAATCCATTCTCCCTACGAGCCTTGTACGAGTTTTGTTTGTATTACCCACTCTGTGGCTAGTAGCTGGAATTTAATAAATGTAACAATTTCGGCTATTTTATAAGTATTTGTATATAGACCCTATTATAATATCAGAGGATTTCTATAAAAATCGTTTTAGCTATCGTAAGGTAAAAACCCGACATGTTTATTTGTGGCGTGGTCTTACGAGATGCTTTTATTTTCAAAGGATTTTTGAAACTTTAATAATCAATTGAGCGTGATTCTCTCACGTTGGTATTCCAGACTGACTCGGGTGTTATTTAACTGTAATGCTCGGGTCAGACCGATTATTATAGAATACAGGATATGATGCTGTGGAGCTCAGGAGACGAGCAGGATGACGATCCGTACTTCCGTACTTGTTTATATATGTATATTCCACTGTGTTGAGTTGTTGTGTATCCATTGTATGAATTGATTGATGTTGAACTGTGATTGATGTACTCTGATGATGTAATATAGAAACAGAGATATTTAATTTTGAGTAAAGATCATTTATTATCTATTATATTTTATTCCGCTGCGATGGTTAGATTGAGATGTTGTTTTCTATTTTCTTCTTCTACCTCTTCTTCTTAAACCCAAATGGTTCGTATTTCTGTACAACTTGAGTTGATTTAGGTAGAATAGTGTTGAATCAAGGGGTA
Organism: Allium cepa; assembly: GCA_030765085.1. Taxonomy (NCBI): domain Eukaryota; kingdom Viridiplantae; phylum Streptophyta; class Magnoliopsida; order Asparagales; family Amaryllidaceae; genus Allium; species Allium cepa. The sequence continues at coordinate 248,115,540 of CM060940.1, read as the reverse complement.
CGGATTTGCGGGCTGTTACAGTGCCCATAATTTTCTACACGGGCAGTCCAGAGTTGGGTTTTTCAGATAATCAAATAATAGGTGTAGAATTCGCTAGCGTCTAGCCTTTAGATTCGGCGATAGAAATGGTTCACTTGAGCCAGACTTGCTTAAGTCCAACTTGATTGGGAGTTCGAGCTATCTTTGGATTAGAGATTTGTGATGGAGATGCAAATGTTGGAGTTCTCTCTTAGAAGTTCAAGTTAGGATATCATATTCAGTTGTTGTTCCGCTGCTGGTGTTTTGTATTCCGCTGTAGCATTGTATATTATGCTCTGATATATTTGGGTGATCAGTGTTGTATCATATTTGGATATTGTATTCATTGGAGATATATGATATTATCTTTTCTTCCGCTGTGTTGTTATACTTAATGTGTTATAAGCTTCGGCGAGCCAGATTTGGCGTTTGAATCTGCGGCATTCGAGTACAAGTAAAGTACGGGTGCTGATTTTCGAAGGTCGAGTCAGGATCATTTCAGTATGAAAACTCAATATATGTTTGTTGCTATTGTCGTTCCTAGCCCCCATGATCCGACACAAGGAATCGATGTTTATTTACAACCCTTGATTGAGGAGTTAAAAACACTGTGGAACGAAGGAGTAGAAACATACGATGTTTCAAAGAATTTTTTGGTATGTTTGTTTCTTTGTTGTAGACTATAAGTGACTTTTCTTCCTATGCAATGCTTTTAGGATGGACTATATCCGGTCGTCTAGCTTGTTCTTATTGCATGGAAGGGTCATGGGCATTTTCTTTATCGAATGGTAAGAAAATTTCATGGTTTGACTACCATTGATGTTTTCTCCCTATCAATCGTCCCTTCAGAGGAGACAGAATTTTTTTTTAGCTTATAGAGTAGAAACCAGACAACCACTAATGATATGGTCAAGCGAAGACAAATATGACTATCCAAAGATACATGAGACTGAAGTGCAAACAAAAATTACAGGTAAATCGACTATTCATAATAGGTGAAAACAAAGTATATTTTAGAAGTTTCCTTATTGGAAAGATTTTCTACTTCATTATAATATTGTGTGGTCAACAAAGGATTGGAACATCTTGTGTTGGAATCAAAAAGAAATGTCAAGGCATATCCAGTATATTTCGTCAATGAATATATATTTAACACCAAAGAATACAGTGTTGAAAAATTAATCAATAATACAAGTGTATTTGTTAAAGCTGGCGATGATCGAGAAAATCACACAATGATGTTTATGGATTTTTAACTCAAATTTTGCAACCGACATATTTCTCATGACCTGCAGAGGATGTTTTTCTATTTAGATGCAACTGGTTCAGCAATGTTCTAGTTCTGAAATTAATGTGCACAAGGATTATAATCTTATTGAAATAAATCACACATCGCATTATCACAAGGACGATCCTTTTATACTAGCCAAACAAGCATTGCAAGTTTATTATGATCCTTATCCATCTCTAAAAAGGTATAAGCAGATTGGTCAGTAATTTTTTAAAAAAGGGCAAGATTTATGTTTGATGAAAAGAATATTCCAAACGAACAAGCTTATCAGACAGATCTTGAGCAAAGCAATGAAATAATAATAGCAAATGATCGTACTGATTTTGGAGCTCTGAACGACGAATCAAACATTTGGTAGAAGCATTTGAGAGTAGAGAGGAAAATAACGTAGAATATGAGACCAAATTTGAATCAAAAGACGATGAGGATTGATATAAATATTATGTTGAATTCTAATGTATTATGCAATTTATGTGATTGATGACATTTATTTTGCAAGTTATGTAATTTATGAAACCGAAACTGCTTATCGTCATTTAAGTCATTTATATCATTACCATTTCTGCCATTTATTTAGCAATTTATGTTAAAAATGCCATATATTTTGCCTATCGTTGGAATATGAGACCCAATCTGAATCTGGTATATTTTGTACTTTATGTCATTGTTATAGAATACATTTCATTATTATGTTATTATTTTCTTATAAAACGATGTGACTATGATAGGTATCATGTTGTTCAGAAGGAAGAGCTCGTCCCATTCATCCTGAGGTGATGGCAGCGGCCCATCGCAGTCGCCACAGCGTTCCCCTATGTATCTGGTGCCTAGAGTGGAGGGGTAAGTATTAAATTTTTTTGAGCATCATAAATATTATGTGTACGATATAATAATCTGTATACCGTCAGCTGTGGTCCTATTAGTTTCGAGAGATTTGTGTAAGAGTAGGACAACGGCTTGCTAGCCCAAATGAGATAATATTCCTTCCCACATCAGGGTGTGTGTATGGCAGGATTTCATTGTAAGTATAATCTTTTGTTTTTTCATTCTTAATTTTCTTATCGCTTATTTATTGTTCACCTTGTATTGTTTAATTATTTATCGCTTGTTTATCATGAAATGTAGGCCGCAGTCGATGTCCGAACAGACGACATGTAGCTGGTACGATGCTAATGGATATAGAAAATGAGGAAGAATTACCGAGATTCTATGTCGGCTATGAAGCATAAAAAGGAGAAGCCAAACTAAATGGGTGTAAGTGTGTGGGAAGGGTGGCCGACGCATTGAGATAGTGATGAAGCGAATGTACATGTACTAATCTTTTATTAATTATTTGATTGACGCATAAATATCAAAAATATTTGGTAAGTAAATAATATATTATTTACTTAAATGTATAGCAGAATCATAGAGAAACTCTGCAAATAGGAACAAAAATCCTGTCACTCTTCAAGGAGGGTCCAAGTTGTTCCAACATATCGCCAGGAGTTTGTAAATTTATTAATTGGGAATTGTAAACAGTTATTGTGCTCTATAATTTTGAATATACAATAATAGTACATAATAATCAATTTCAAAAAGCTGAGGCACAGGGTTTCGTATCATACAAGGATGTATTTACCGGTACTCATGCTGTCAAGCATGTAAATCCAAACGGGACTGTTTCATATACATGGCATGACGATAAATCGCTGACAAGCCATGTAAGCATATTTTAGTTTATATATTATTAGTAATTGTTTTAATTATTAAAGTATAATGAATTAATATATAATGCTATTAATTTCAAATGTTTTTTCTTTGTTCATGCAGGCATGATTTATGGAACAAAGGCAGAAACTCCCGAAGGAAACCGGTCGAAAGCAGTTGACTATGTTCGAGGAGGATGTCATTTTTGAGTCTGTCATGTATCCACCTTCACGGAACATGCATTACGTTTTTGGAAAATTAAGTGGTAATGAATAATATATTTAGATATAACAATTTAGTAGTCTCTCAGTTCTAAACAACTTCATATCGCTTAGTTTCAATAATATGTTTATAGATATAACAGTTGATATATTATGTTGTAGCTTCGATAGTAAGATTATAGTAATTGAACTTTTATAGTAAATACGTATTATATGGTAGACAGAGGAGAGCCAGTCATACCAGAGCTCAGATCGATCTAGCAGAGATCGAGGAATTGAGAGCTAGGGTGGTGCAGTTGGAGAAGCAGAACCATCAGCAGGCCATTGAGATGAAATAGCTGCTGGACCAGCGTATTGCTGAGTACATGCAGTAGTATGATGGCCGCTTTCCATCTTCCGCTGGTTCCAAAGGTTCTGGAGGTAATTGACAGGAATGATAGGTAAGTCTTTTGTTTTGCATCATTATTTAGCATTTTTTGATAATACATTGAATTGGTGGAGTTGGATACTTTGACATGTTGTGTACATTATTTGATGGTACATTTGGTGATGATAATTCTGACATTTATGAGTTGATGGTCAGGAGTTTGTGTTCATCGGTGTATATTTTATACAATGATATTACGTACATTATGTTAACGAAGTGTTGGTTGGTTTTATTTTATGCGAGTTATGCTTGCTTTAATTTTCTGTGTGTGATCTGAGTATATTTATATGATTTGATATTATATTGAATATCTGAATTTAATATGTACTTGTGTGTGACAATATTATGTTTCTAAATTGTGTACATTAGGCTAGAACGTAGCAGAATACTAGCAAAAAGCTTCAGCAATTCCGACAGCTTCCGACGATTGGAGACGGCCTTTAGGTCGAAAATTTTCGACGTGTGGTGGTTTTTTGCTACCTTTTGAATGACCACCTGTCTTCGACGACCGTCTAGAGCCATCGGGCTATCTATTGGTAGCTGTTGGAAAGATTACGTGTAGGAAGCCGTTAGAAAAAATGTGCGACGACGAGAGAACTTGCGATGGTTTTTGACGACTGCTAACCGTCGAAAATCGTATGTTTTCTTATAGTGATATTATAACTAGTATTATTTTCCTGCATCATGTTATTCTTCTAAATTATTCTATTGTTCTGATGTATATTCAACTCTTATAGATGCTATAAAATTTGAATCAAATGTATAGTATAAACAGCTTCATGAACTGTTTATTTGATTATTATATTTTGTCATTCCGCTACGAGATTATGTATTTATTTTCTTCTTTTCTTATTTTTCTTAATTAACCACATTGATTATCTGTATTTCTGATTGTTTGAGTTGGACATGTGTGGATTATTTTCGATTTAAACCTTCCAAAATGCGGGTCGTCATACATTTAGCTAGTGTAAAAAGGAGGTTTGCGTATAGATTTGGTAACAAACACTTAGGGCTTTTATGGTAGCGACAAAATTTCTCATTAGTATACCATTACTAACAGATCGATTAACATCTTTAAGTGAAATTTTTATACCAGTTTAGTGGGTATGTTAACGGTAAATTTACCTTTTCTATGGTAACTCATCAGTAATATTTCTTCAAAATCAGTGATAATGGTAATTTTATGAGTCAACTTATAACACAAGTATATTCATATAATGTGCTTTGCTACAGGAATTTAGAACCAAGGAAATGATTAATTTATTTTAGTAATTAGATGAAGAAATGCTAAATACATTTCTTCTTCTTCTTCTCATTTATATCTTTTATAAATTAACACTACAAATTTTATAATAAAAATAAGTTATAGTGTAAAAACATGTCAAATTATGTACTTTTTAGACAAAGGTTAATTTAACGTTACCAATGTAACGATTACCAAATTATCAGTATATCAGTTTGCGATATACTAGCCTATTGGTAACGGTAACTCTAAGCAATTTTAGATTATCAATAAAAACGTTATGGTAACGATATTCACAAAATGGTAACGGTAACCATTACCAAAACAATCCTAACAGCTTAAAAAATTGACGGCAAAATATAGAGGTAGCCAATTTATGAATTTTAAGATATATAGACAGCAATCTGTATAAAGTAGTGTGTAACTCATGCATTGTACACGGTAATACTATAAAATATAGTATTTATACTTTTAGTGTTAAAATTATAACTTTTTTATACAACATATGATAAATTTAGTGGAATAAACGAATTAAAATTATTATTATTATTGTTCATATATAATTTATTGTTTAGCTTATATGTCTTGATATTTGAGTAATAAAAATAATTTTATAATTTTGTAAGTTTAAACATGGTATAAATGTTGAACTTGACGTATTTTAATGGTTTATTAGATGAAGTAACAAATATTATTTATTACCCTACCTTTTGGTCAAGTCTGGGGTATCAACAAATTGGCTAAAAGGATGGATATCAGGGTTGGAAGTCGATTGAAAACAAGGCTATGATCGATACTTTCAAAATTGAACCAAGCTTCAATCAAGGTGAGATCGATTAGAGAATGATAAACAAGGCTCGGTGAGGCTACATTTTGAATTTCAGGTCAATCGTAGTTCGTATGCTGAAGTTATGGATGGATCAATATTCATGAAAAATCAGCTCGAATCGATGCCTTCATATTGATAGAGATGGATGTGGAGAGTGTACTTCGGATTGATGCTTGCTTTTGTATCGATCGAGATGGGTATGGATATGGACAACACACTTAGCACCTTGCTTCGGATTGATCACAGTACGTGTCGATCCGCATTGATACGAACCAAAATGCTTGGGATCGATACGAAGAAGAGGCAGAGAATGGGTACGAAGGGCATGGCTTTGGATGGATAGGAAGCAAGGACCTTGGCAACAAACCGATGGATACGAAGGGTAGCTACATTGGATGGATCCGAAGGCACACTTCGTATCGGTCGATGCGAACTGGTCAAGGGAAGAAGCGCTCAACATGGATCACTGCGTGAAGCTCGGATCGATGCGATATGGATATTGGGATTGATGGATACATGGTCGCTGAATACGAAGCTCTGGATGGATACAAAGCATTCAGCCTTCTTGCAAGCTAGATCTTGGATTGATTTAAACTACAAGTCCACATGCCATGAAGTTTTCAGAGGAGCTTTCATATCAACTCAAGAGCTCACCTGATCAATTGCATCTTGATTGAAAGCAATCTTGATCGATATGAAGACAGCATGGATCAATCGGGGATCAATCCCAAACAACCCCATATCAATCTAGTGGGTCCACCTACACATGAGAAAAGGGTATTCCGAGCTTTGGAGCAGATATATCCAGATCTACTCCTATAAATAGCAACTCCATGACGGTTGAAAAGGGGAATCTTCTTCTTCCTTTTTGGCGAGACTCTATCGTTTTGGTTATTTGATTTCAAGGGGTTGTAATTGTAATTAGGATATAAAGGAAATAAAAGGATTAATTCAAAGTGGACGTAGGCCGGAGATAGCCGAACCACTATAAATCTGCTTTCTTTCATTTTAATTTGGTTATTTCTTTATTTTTACTCTCTACATTATCTGGATCTGAGATCTTTGTTTGGATATTGAGGATTTGTGTGTAAACACTGTTGCTTCATTACATTCGACGTTTGTTACCAATTTTGGCGCAAACACTTAGGTGCTTTCACTGAGAAGACTAGCACCCGCTACATCAAATTTGGAGTTCAGATTTGAAAAGCTAAAGGATTGGATCTAAAGCTATGGTTAGGAAATTAACTAGAAGGACTTTACTAGAAAGGAGCCATCAAGAGGGAAGTCAAAAGGTTTCTTCTAGAGCTGGAGCAAATTGGACATCCATCTACATCACTAGGGATGAGATGTAGACTATGATGGATTCCATGCAGGAGCAGTTGATGAAAAGGCAGGAGGAGATGATGCAGAACCTTCTCAGATGGTTTGGAATGTAGGAGCAGCAGGAGCCGCCGGAGCACAGATCCATAGAGTTGGATCAGAGGGACTCAACAGGCAACCAGATAGGACAGTTTGGCAGGGGTAGCCCCCAATCAGCACATTGCTACCAATCTGGATGGATCTAGACTTGGGGGCACACCCCTGTGCAATGTTGAACCAATTCGTGGAGGAATACTAGGCAACGCTGCATAGCTCGGCGCCAACAGGAACACATGAGTATGTGACAAGGAGTACATACCAGAATTCCCTCGAGGACTCGAGGGGCAGTTGAGAAATGAAGACAAGAGATAGCCTTTGATGGGTAATGCTGGGTTGGCAGAAATTATTAGGCGAACCATGCGAGGAGGTTTGACAAACGGAGATCTGGAAGGAGTAAACATAAGACCATTTACCCGTAACATCAGGATGGCTAGGAATCCACTAGAATTCAAGCTGCCTACTATGGAGGTATACAATGGTAAGACGGATCCTACGATCATTTAATGAGGTATATAAGACACATGGAAGTGCTGGGGGCATCGGAGGAGGTTATGGCTCAATGATTTCCGCTATACTTGATGGATATAGCAACTATGTGGTTCAGGCAGTTGGAAAATGGAATTATTAGGACATGGATAGAATTGGTGGATAGGTTTTTGAAGCAGTTTTGGGTTCATATTAAAAGGCCAAAGAATGCGATGACACTGATATCGGTGAAATAGAGGATAGGAGAGTCGTTCAGAACTTTCTTAACCCGGTTTAATGCGGTGGTTGCTTTGGTGGACCGGCCGGACCCATCAGTGGTTCTAATGGCGGTAGTGTCAGGAGTCAGGACAACTTGGATTTCAAAATATCATTAATACGGGATCCAGTAATGGATCTAGGGAATTCTTTCACGAGCTGAGAGATTTCTTCGGCAAAAGGATGGAAGCTTGGACATGAAATCAAAGAAAGTAAATGTGGCTAAGGATGGAGGACCATCCGGTGAAAGCTCGAGTAAGTATAAGGATAAAGGGAAGAGGAAGTCAGATGATGAATCCGGCAGGGCAAGGAAGCGTTGGGGGAAACCAAAATTCTCCATTTATACAGGACTGAATGAGACATTGGAACGAATATACATGGAAACTCGAGATCGCCTTTCTTATCGAAGGCTAGCAAGGAGAGAACCCCCGGAACGTGAGAGGGCATCGGGAAGGCACTATTTCTTTCATGATTTGGACGGGAATGATACTAATAGCTGCAGGCACTAAAGTATATAATCGAGGAGCATGTAAGGAATTGTAAGTTGCGGCAATATGTCGGGACTCGAAATGCGACGGTGGAACAAGAGCAGCCATCGTCTACCTCAAATGACGACGGCGCGAGGCCTAGGAATGATGGTCGGTTGGTCATCGACTAATCGGAATGGTATGGAATAAGTAGTAAACTATGGACATATGGCTAAGTCACATACTCATGTACGACGACGGAGATAGCTCCTAGGCATGCTCTGAGATGGTAATAAACCATGATGCTCCAGTTTGTGAAATTTTCTTTTTCTTTCTGGTATGGACATTTGCTTTTTCTTGTTTGGTTTATGAGTTTGGTTTGAACTCTTAGTTTTGTTGGTTTTCTAGTCTGGATTTTGGTTTGGATGCTTGTTTTTTGATATGGATCTCTGGTTTTCTGGTCTGTTCTGGATTTCAGATTGGTTTTTGATTAAATTTTAAGCTGGTTTTTGGTAAATGATCGTCGGGTGTGGATTATGCCTGTAAAGGGGTAAGTTTCTTCATCCAAACGTGGCGAATCAACTTATTTAGGTTGTCGAGCAATGACTATGCTCGATAAGGGTTCGGAGAGACCAGGATTTGGCCTAGGACTTAGGCCCCATATTATCTATCATTTACTATTTTAGGTCGTTGAGTATGGACTATGCTCGGCAAGGGTCCGAATGACCAGGTTTGGCCTCGAATTTAGGCTAGGATTTATTATGTAGGATTTGGCACACAAGTCATCAAGTATGGACTATGCTCGGCAAGAACCCGAAGAGGTTATGGATTCAGATATTGGCTGTGAACGGCTAGGGATTTGGGCATGAACTTGAAATGGTTCCGGATTTGGCTAAGGGCTCGGCATGGTCCCGAATTTGGATATCGACCCGGAGAGGTCATGGATTTTGTTATTGGTTACTGGATATGGATGGATTAGTGTATGGATGGATTAGAATTCGGATGTCGGGTTCGGACGGATACGGAATTGGCTAAGGATTTGGTCACTGGATTCAGAATCGGATATTGACTCAGAGCAATCATGGATTTGGATAAGGATATAGCTATGGCACTTGGATTGAATGACTTGGTAATGGATTGGATCATGGATTGGGTGATATGGCTATAGATGGAATATGGACTTTGGATGTCAGATTTTAAGCTATTCAAAACACGCATTCCTATCGCAAGGCATGTTTTGGAGGGCAAATGTTACCCTGTCTTTTGATCAAGGCCGGGGTATCAACAAATTTCCTAAAAAGAATGGATATCAGGGTTGGAAGTTGATTGAAAACAAGACTATGATCGATACCGTCAAAATTAGATCAAGCTCCAATCAAGGTGGGATCGATTGAGAAAGATAAGAAAAGCTCGGTAAGGCTGCATTTCGAATTTATGGTCAATCAGAGTTCGTATGCTCAAGCTATGGATGGATCAATAATCATGGAAAATCGGTTCAAATCGATGCCTTCTTATCGATCGAGATGGATGTGGAGAGTGTACTTCGGATCGATTCTTTCATATTGATCGAGATGGATATGGATATGGACAAAACACTTAGCACCTGGCTTTGGATTGATCACAGTATGTAACGATCCTGATCGATATGAAACAGAACGCTTGGGATCGATACGAAGAAGAGGGCAGGAATGGGCACGAAGGGCATGGCCTCGGATGGATATGAAGCAAGGACTTTGGCATCGATACTAAGAGGGAACAAATCGAAGGATATGAAGGGTAGCTACATTGGATGGATTCAAAGGCATACTTCGTATCGATCGATACGAACCGGTCAAGGGTAGAAGCGCTCAACATGGATCACTGCGTGAAGCTGGATCGATGCGAAGGCTACGAATATAGGGACTGATGGATACGTGGTCACTGGATACGAAGCTCTGGGTGGATACGAAGCCTTTAGCCTTCTTGCAAACTAGATCTTGGATCGATCATACCTCTTAAACTACAAGTCCAAATGCCATAAAATTTTCACAGGAGCTTTCATATCAACACAAGAGCCCACTTGATCGATCACAGCTCGATTGAAAGCAACCTTGATCAATACGAAGAAGGCATGGATCGATCAGGGATCGTTCCCAAATAATCCCAGATCGATCTGGTGCGCCTATCTATGCATAAGAAATGGTATTTCGAGCTTTGGAGTAGATATATCCAGATCTACTCCTACAAATAGCAACCCCATGATGGTTGAAAAAGGGAATCTTTTTCTTCCTTTTTGGTGAGACTCTGTCATTTTGGTCATTGATTTCAAGGGGTTGTAATTGTAATCAAGATACAAAGGAAATAAAAGGATCAATTCAAAGTGGATGTAGGCCGGAGATAGCCAAACCACGATAAATCTTGTGTCTTCTCTAGCTTCCTTTTATTTTAATTTGGTTATTTCTTCATTTTTACTCTCTACATTATCTAGATCTGATATCTATGTTCGGATATTAAGGATTTGTGTTAATTATTGATGCTTTCATTACATTCAGGGTTTGTGACCAATTTTGGCGCAAACATTATTTAACTGATATTTTTTCTAAATATGTTAAACTCAAAATTACGTAATTAGTTTAAATATGTGAACTTAAAGGTAAATAGTAGGAAAGAATTTAGAAGGAAATTATAAAAAATTGTATATATTTTAATATGGAGTTATTTGAAGCTAAAATAGAATTTTGAAACATGGTGTACGATAAATTTTTGAGATAAATGATTCTAATTATTTTACAAATTTACTTTTTTATTGTTTATGTTCACAGTTTAACGTATGTGGTATATATATCTTTATAGTTGAATGGAAAATTAATTTTACAATTTTATCTACACACATAATAAAATTGACATATGTATATATATGTACATACATATACATATACATACACATGCATACAAATATATGCATGTATATTAAAACTGACATATATGTTTAGGATTTATTAGAAAAACATATTAAGTGTTTATTGAGATTATTAAAATAGTTTAAATTTGAGATTCGGTAAGTAGTTTAAAACATGAATCTAAATATAAAATATTAGGAAAGGATTGTGGGGGATGTTGTAAATAAGTGTTGAAATGCTAAAATGTATGTATCCGAAGCTATCTTTTTTACAATGAAATGTATGATAAATTTATTAAGATAAATGAACATTTAATTAAATTTGTTAATATTGGTTATCTACATTATTTGTACTCGTTATATATCTTTTTATTTTTATGAAGGAAAACTATTTATCACTTTTGTTGACATGAATATGATATGCATATAGAAACCATTATTTTTTAGGATTTATTTAATGAATTAACAAATATGCATTAAATGAATTTATTAGAATATATTAAATTCAAAATTACATAATTAATTTGAATACAATGACTTAAATAAACAATATTAGGGAATATTTAGGAGGGTTCTGCAAATAACTGTAGAATATCAATATGTAGATATTTGATGTTAAAAAAAGAATTTTACCGTGCAATGCATGGTAAATATATTGATATAATTGAATTCTAAATAAAATTCATAATTATTATTTATGTATATAGTTATGTTTTGTTCGATGTATTTGTATATCTAAATGGATTTTATATTGTTATTTTAATACGAATAATTGTATAAATATTGAAACTTTTATATTTTTATGATTTGTTAGAGAAATTAACGAATAATAGTTTACTGAATTTATTAAGATAGTTCTATGATTGCGTGATTAATTCTAATATATTGAGTTGAACATAAAATCTTAGAAGGGAATTGGGGATATTTTGTAAATGCTTATAGGAATTTTAAAATAAATGAATTTGAAATAAAAAAACATAATTTAGTAACGATGAAGAATTTATTGAGATAAATGGATTATAAATTGAATTTGTTAGTATTATTTATGTATAAACTTTTTATATATAAATTATGTATGTTTACTTTAATGAGAAGGTAATTTTACCATTTTGGCTAATATGAATATGTTTCGCATATTGGAATTTCCATACTTTCGTAATTTAAGAGAAGAACAAACAAATATTATTTAATTGTATTTATATAATTAGTTTAAATTTAAGATTTCATACTTAATTTAAGTAAATGGACTAAAACATAAAATATTATAAGTAAAGATAGGTGGACAATGTAAATAACTATGGTAATTTTAAGTATAGGTATTTGATATTAAAAGTAGAATTTTACAATGTATTATTGATAAATTTACCAAGATAAATTAATTTTAAATTTTTAATGCCTCATAAAATAAATGGTAATTAATTAAAAAGAATTTACAAATAACCGTAAAAGCTTTAAAATGGAATTTGAGAAAACGTCAGAATTTGTTTACGAAACATACACCATTATGTACATGACTAATTTTTAAGCAACTTTCATATATAAAATTACGCGATCGTAGTTCAAACGAAGAAGGTTTCAACATTTGATGTTTAGATTGGAAATAATTTAAAACTAATTAAGATAACAAATATGAGTAAATTAACGTTTAAGTTAAGGCAGTTTAAATAAGTTAATGTTTGTAATAATGGAGGAATAAAATCACCGACCCCATAGGTCGAGCGCTTAATATAGCTGGTCGACCACTTGCTATAGGAGGTTGATCGGTCGGCTATGGCCGACGACAAACTGAACCTCCACCTAATAGCCTGGATTTAATAAATAATAATCTAATGTACATAATTGGTTTGAGTACCTCAAATACAGGCCTAGCCCTATTCTTTTCTTTTCATATTTCTGAATTGAGTATCGGAGTTCTTCCATTTTCTTTTCCACCTTTTTTTTGGAAATTACAAAAATACTATATATATAAATATATGTGTGTGTGTGTGTGTGTGTGTTTGGGTGTGTGTATTGGAGAAGGATGAAAAATAAAAGAGAAGAAGAGAAGGAGTGAATCGATTCTACAGAAGAGACAAGTTTAGAAATTTCAAACTTAAACTCCACTTAACTCAAATCTTCTTTCGAATCTGTAATTCCAATGGTATGTATATACACACATTTTTTTGGTTGAGAAGAAAAAAGAGTCAAGTAAGAAGAATAGGTATGGATCTAGAGAATTGAAAGCCGTAAGATAAGTGGAAAATTATATAATTTATATAATACTAAATTAGCATGTTGAAACTAATTTTGTTATTATGCATATGTGAAAACCATTGAATTGTAGGCTCGAGTGATTTTTATGATTTTTTTTTTGTATTTATTTTTCTTGGGATTGCGGGTTTGAAATGATAGAACCCGGATTTTTCTTTTTAAATTACGGATTGAAATGATACATATCTGTATCACTTGACCTGGGTTAGAAAATATTATATAGGCCCATGGTTAATATTTTCAAAGTAATATTTCCCTAAAAATTTATTAAGTATTTTGAAATTTTGGGATATATGGAATTTTAACTTAAAATTTGATTTAAAGATTTAAAATATAAAGAGATATCGGTTTTTATAAGCTAAAATGTTATGAGCTGATAACTAGTTTAAAGTGTAATTTAAAAATCTTTATTTGGTTTTAAATATAAATTTAAAGATTTTTATTTGTAATAAATAATTTAATAATTAAAGTTGATTAATATGGAATTTTAAAATCTAACCTGATAATTGCGGTAAATCTTTAGTTTTGAAATGAGTATGGTTGTATAATAAATGATGTATTTTGAATTGAGAAAATGAAATACAGTTTTTAATTAATGCAAGAAACATGTAAAGTCCTAATTAATGAAAGAAAATGTAAAGTTTTTAATTAATGCAAGAAACATGTAAAGTCCTAATTAATGAAATAACATGTAAAGTTTTTAATTAATGCAAGAAACATGTAAAGTTTTAATTAATGAAAGAAATGTGTAAAGTCCTAATTAATGAGAGAGCATGTAAAGTTTTTAATTAATGCAAGAAACATATAAATTTTTATTTAATGAAAAAAAGTGAAAGCCCTAATTAATGAGAACATGTAAATTTTTAATTAAAGCAAGAAACTTGGAAAGTTTTAATTAATGAAAGAAACGTGTAAGATCCTAATTAATGAGAGAACATGTAACGTTTTTAATTAATGCAAGAAACATGTGAAATTTTAATTAATGAAAGAAATGTGTAAGTTTTTAATTAATGCAAGAAACATGTAAAGTCCTAATTAATGAAAGAACATGTAAAGTTTTAATTAATGCAAGAAACATGTAAAGTCCTAATTAATGAAAGAACATGTAAAGTTTTAATTAATGCAAGAAACATGTAAAGTTTTAATGTATGAAAGAAATGTCTAAAGTCCTAATTAATGAAAGAAACGTGTAAAATTTTAATAAGTGTGGTATTGATTAAATTAATAAATGCTCTTTACTGTAATAGAAATGTAAATTAAAACGTACATTTGATAATGTAAGTTTTAATTAGTGTAATATTGATTAAAATGATAAATGCTCTTTATTGTAATAAATGTAAGTTAAAACGTACATTTGATATGTAAGTAGTAATTAATGTAAATGACATATTTTAAATGATTAAATAATGAAGTTTCTTTATTGTAATAATAATGTAAGTTAATAAGGTACTTTTAAATTAACATAAGAATTTCAGCTTTAAATTGTATATTGCAATAACAAAGTTTATTTAACTATAAGGCTATGATAAAATGACCATGTTAAAAATCTGTAAGCATATAAATACTTTGGTTATATAAAATGTTAAAGTGGAAAGTATTACATTCCAAAAATGCTATGATTCCTAAGTATTGTGATTTCAACAGTATGAATTCCAAATGATAAAATTTCTAAATTGTTAGGATTTCAAAGTATTATGGTTTCAAAGTGTTTGGTATCAGAGTTGTTATAACTTGAAAGTAATATGGCTTTGGAAATGAAATTATTGGAAATTGTAGTTAATTAAGAATTGTCTTTAAATATATAAATTTGAACTTATTGAAATTGAAGATTTAAGAATATGACTTTATAAAGTGGTTTGGTTTAAGATGATTTAAAACAATATTTCGAGTTTAATAAATTGAAGGAATGTTCAATGATTTGGAAACTTGGATTTTATTTAAATGAGATATTGATTTGGTCTTTGGAATTTAAAGGATATATTATTACTTTGGTTTTTGAAATGGGAAATGATATGTTGATTTGATTTTGAAAGGAAATAATATAGTATTTAGTTTTGAAATGGATATGGTATTTTGGTTTTAAAGTGTAAATGATTTTGAAAGAAATATCCATGGGTTATAATAATGGTTGGTTGTTAAAGAGACCGGGATAGGATATGGGCATACTCTCTGTCGATACCGAAAACCACTTTAACAACCGTGTACGCGGTGGAGATTCCAGAATGAAGTATGATGGTGGCGGTGTTGCTTTGAGGTATATACGTGGACCCGACTCCCGTGAGTTGGCATAAGGTGGCTAAAACAGGAGCGATTGACAGGCTAATGAGGTAGCTCCTTTGATCAGACACATCCCTTCGATATTATACTTTGACTTTTAGATTGATTCGGTGGCCACTTTTGATTTTGTTGATTTGGGGGTGTGGCTTGAGATGGGCGGTAGCTGCGGCTATGCGTTACCACCGGCCCGGAAGCGTGATTGGTATATCTACCTTGGCATTGCCTAGTTGTGTCGTGTCACCTACCTTAATTTGCCTTGTACGAGTTTGATTTGTGTCATACCTACGGAGTATCCTCTGGTAGCCTCCCGATCAGGAGGTATTACCGTACTGTATAGACTATTGGCACTATTATATGTTAAGGGCTATATGGACAACCCCTTAACGCTATTTAAAAGTAAGTTTATTTTACTATAGACATTATTATAATAGTGAAATATTATTACATAGTAAATAGTTTAACGGATTCTTAGGGGATGGATGGTCCCAAGCATCCTTTAGGTTACTTGTACCTTATATTACAGTTCACTTGAGTTGGTTTACATTGTATAAGTATGTATGTCCTGACTCGAGTGTTTTGTGTTTTGCTTTACGCTTGAGTCACACTGAGTGATACAACATTAGAGACTCACCTCTGGAGTTGGAGCTTCACTTGGAAACTTAGCTATCTATTTCGCTTTCAGTTATCCAGTTGATTCCGGTTATTTAGTTGAGTCTAGTGATGGATTCTGTTTGTACTTGATATCATATTGAGACTTCTATTGTATCTTACTTAGCTCTGATGTATATTTATATAGTAGCTTCATGAACTACTATTTCTTTACTTCCGCTGCATTTGTTACTCTGTGTCTGTGATCTATGACTATTTATTTACTGTTTATGCTGTATTTTGCCAAATTTAAATTACAATTCGGTATTTTAAACAATTCAAGTCCGACATGTGAGGATGTGAATGGTTGAAAATAGCGGGTCGTTACATTCGGTATCAGATCTTTGGCTATAGGCAAAACTTAGCATATATGGTAAATTTATTTACAGAATCACTTTCATTCGAGCTTGAATCTTTTCTTTTTGACTCGATTTCCTTTGAATTTGGGAACGTTCCCTCGGTTTCGAAATTCATTTGTGTCCCTCACTATTCGTATTCTTTTGATTCTGTAGTATCCCATAACTCCACTTCAAATGGCTTGTAAAGGGATGGAACTCCTTTACAATAGGCATTTATTCACCGGAGATTTTATATATCCTCGGTTTAGATGCCAGTGTCTCTTGATATCCCAAGTTCTATCTCTTGAGATCGAATGTAGATTTGCCTTAGAATTCCATATCAATCTGATTCTTGAAGTCACGATTGACCTGGTTAAGGTTGCCTGCGATTTATATAAGCTTACCCATTTCCTTATTTGGTTAGTTAATCATCTTATCTTTTGTTCCAACTTATTTTCAAATCCAAATTTTCTTTGATTTGAGTTAATCGAATTTGAATCTCTATCCTTGCTTTGAAAATCTATTCCTATATAGTGTATTTATAAACCTATATTTAAAATGTTTTATACACTGTGTTGTTTGAGTTGTTGATGTTGATTTGGGTTTCTGGTCGATTCGTCTGAACAACGTTATCGATAAGGTCTCCAAAACACTTGAACGGAGCAAACTGACACAGTAATGTTTTCAAATTTAGTAAATGAATAAATTTTGTATAATTATAGTATATATTAGTATACTTTCTGAATTTTGATAGTTAACTGAATTGGATGTTTAGAAATAATATTTGAATTTGTATATAGCTTGTAACCATTAGCTTTTGTTTCATATATAAATAATTGAACTATAAAACATGGTTATAAATTAATTTGGAAATTAAAATGAATTTAAATCAAGAATTTGAGATTTAATTTTCGATGATTTCGAACTTTGGTTTTAAAGTTATAAAAGATATATTATTTGAAGTATTTTTCGAATAGAAATCATTTTCAAAGAATTTTAAAGTTTTAAGGCAGTGCTCTTCTCTTTGTCGCTGGAAAATAATTTCGGTGATGACTGCAACATCATCGACATTCATTTTCTAGTTTCGAAGTGAAGAGACTATCCTGTAGTTTTACTTCCATTCTGCTTTGGAGAATTAAATTGATTTGAAATTCAAAAAATATGACTTGATTTACAATACATATATTGGTATATGATTTCAAAGTTGATTTGATATATATTTAGTATAAATATTTATGTACCTCTAAAATAGTTGAAGTTAGTCGGAAATTTGATTCTTAAATTTTATCTTAAAGGATGATTTCAATTGTAAAAGAGAATCAAAATTTTGAATAAACATTTAAGTTTAAGATAATTGAATTAAAAAGTTTTATTTGTATAATATTCTATTGCATTCCAATATAACTTACCTAAATTATTCAGAAGTTGAATATGTAATTGGATAATATACAATATAAAAAGATTTTATAAATAAAATTCAAGTGGTTATAATAAATGTTATACACTTAAATTTTAGTTATAAAAGATTAGTAGAGGTAAATAGAATAAAAAGGTTAATTGAATAATATACAGTATAAATGGTGTTAAAGGAATTTTTAAAAAATTGGTATATTTTATTCAAATTAATTAATTTTGTAAATTTATTTTTTTATAAAGTTAGTTTTTTTGAATAAGATGTATTGTTTACTTAATTCTTTCTTTGCCCTTCTTTTTCCTTTTCGGGGATGAAAAGTTTTGAGTGGGGGCGAGTGTAACAATCCGTAAATTTTGGTAACTAAAAATAGTTCATTTAATAAGATTTTTGTAATTAAAATATTAAAAGAAATAGAAATTGGTTATTTAATGTGGATGTAATAACTAATTTGAATGGTAAAGAATGTAATTTAAGCTAAATTATTGATAGATTGAGGAGATTACAATAAATTGAAATAATGTAAATGTTGAATTTATGAATGAGGTATAATATATTGAATGGAAATTGAGTAAGACTATGGTCTTGTAAGTAATTGTAACTTTGGTTTGTAGACAATAAGCTTATAAATGTAGTTAAAAGTAAACAGTGACAATTATTATGTGTTACATGTTTATTTAGTCTATTAAATTGAAATGAGAAGTCAATTTTTAATAAATATAAACAAAAGTTACATTAATATGAAATGTAATACAATGTTTAGAAGTTGTTAAATTGGAGTATATTAAGGAATGAATGGTTAAGTAGGTTTGTAGAGTTGTAATGGACTTAATAAAAAGATTTGGAATTGAATCAAATTTATGTATTGAAATTCAATCTTTAATAATTGGATCTATTGTAGTAAATGAAATTAAATATTACATTATTCGAAATTAAGATAAAATAGGAATATTAATGCACTATGGTATAAACCATGATAATTATACTGTATAATGAAATGGATTGAATAACTAGATGGAGTTAAGAATATGGATTTATTGGGAATTTAAAACCTATACTCTTTAAACTGGATAAATTACAGTGTTTTGCACGCAATAAATTTCTGTACTTTTATTATATACATATTTTATATTTTTTTCTATATCCATCTCTATTTTATCTTTCTATTTTTATTTGTCTAGGATTTTATTGTATTTATTGGAGTTTATTTGTGTATATTCTTTTATTTAATGGTTTGAAAACAAATTAATTGGACATACGTTACTTTGTTTAATTAAGCATAGGTTACATTTGCTTTATTTCTTGCCTTTTGTTTACCTATCTATTTAGTTACCTACCATAGCCGTGTATATTTTTTTTCTAGCTGTGAGAAATCATTCCACAAATCACGTACAAGAAGAATTATTTCTCATTCCAAACTCCTCATTTTCATTTGCAATTAAGAATAAATATATACGTTCCTTTATCTTTAATTATGCCTTTTCCGTTTCCTAGCATTTACTTCTTTGCTTGCCTTCCAAACCACTCCATTTATTAGTCGTGAGAAACTTTATCAATTCACATACAAAAATTTATTTCCCACTTCTCATATTCATTTGCATTTAAGAATAAAATATATGCAAGTTTATTTCTCCTTAGCTTATGCCTTTTTGTTTCCTATCATTTACTCCTCCTTAGCCGTTTCTTTTTTTTTCCATCTTTAGTCGTGTATTTCTTTTGATAACTCACGCACAAACAATTCTCAAAACTCCTCATTATCATTTGCGTGAAGAAAAAAATACAGCAAGCTCTAATTATTCCATGGCTTCATCTTCTTCTTTTTCTATTTTCTTTTCTCTTTTCTTTTGTTCTTCTTCAAGCATGGCTTGGTCTCCACTTATTGCCGACCACACCACCTCCTCCTCACCACCAAAGCCTAGCCGTGACCACCATGGAAGCATACATCACCAAAGTTGATAACAAACCTTAACCAAGCCATGTATTGATCACCTTGCTTTGATTTATCAAGGTTAGGTCATTGTACTTTCTATCTTTTCATTATTTTTATCTATATTCTTTTGTACTAAATCATTGCTTATATATGTATTGTGTTGTTTACAAGTTCGGATCTGACTCTTCATCCACTCAAAAAATATAGTCATGCATTGTCGTGCCTTTTCGTGCTTTGCGGAGTTTGGATGTGTGTTTGATTTCGATTCTAGCTTTCAAAAAAAGGTGAGATTTTTCACTCCAGACAACGTACATTTATAATTGTGAAATGATGACAAGTGAATTGTAGAAATTATTATGCTATGTTCATACATGCCTGTGATTGATTATATGATGTTAAATGCTGTTTATATATTTGTTACATCATTTGTTATGATATTATATGCTATATTGTTATATTTATTTCCTGTTTATCACACTGCAAGTTTCCTATTACTATGGGTTGAAATGATACATACCCGTACGAAATTTAGGATAAGGAAAATCACTATGGGCTAAAAGGATAGGCTCGAGTGATTTTATGATTTTTGTTGTATTTATTTTTCTTAGGATTGCGGGTTTGAAATGATAGAACCCGGATTTTTCTTTTTAAATTACGGATTGAAATGATACATATCTGTATCACTTGACCTAGGTTAGAAAATATTATATATGCCCATGGTTAATATTTTTAAAGTAATATTTTCCTAAAAACTTATTAAGTATTTTGAAATTTCGGGATATATGGAATTTTAACTTAAAATTTGATTTAAAGATTTGAAATGTAAAGAGATATTGGTTTTTATAAGTTAAAATGTTATAAGCTAATAACTGGTTTAAAGTGTAATTTAAAAATCTTTATTTGGTTTTAAATAGCAATTTAAAGATTTTTATTTGTGATAAATAATTTAATAATTAAAGTTGATTAATATGGAATTTTAAAATCTAACCTGATAATTGCAATCAATCTTTAGTTTTGAAATGAGTATGGTTGTATAATAAATGATGTATTTTGAATTGAGAAAATGAAATACAGTTTTTAATTAATGCAAGAAACATGTAAAGTCCTAATTAATGAAAGAACATGTAAAGTTTTTAATTAATGCAAGAAACATGTAAAGTTTTAATTAATGAAAGAAACGTGTAAAGTCCTAATTAATGAGAGAGAGCATGTAAAGTTTTTAATTAATGCAAGAAACATGTAAATTTTTATTTAATGAAAGAAACGTGTAAAGTCCTAATTAATGAGAGAACATGTGAAGTTTTTAATTAATGCAAGAAACATGTAAAGTTTTAATTAATGAAATAGACGTGTAAAGTCCTAATTAATGAGAGAACATGTAAAATTTCTGATTAATGCAAGAAACATGTGAAGTTTTAATTAATGAAAGAAACGTGTAAGTTTTTAACTAATACAAGAAACATGTAAAGTCCTAATTAATGAAAGAACATGTAAAGTTTTTAATTAATTCAAGAAACATGTAAAGTTTTAATTTATGAAAGAAACGTATAAAGTCCTAATTAATGAAAGAAATATGTAAGGTTTTAATTAGTGTGGTACTGATTAAATTAATAAATGCTCTTTACTGTAATAGAAATGTAAATTAAAACGTACATTTGATAATGTAAGTTTTAATTAGTGTAATATTGATTAAAATGATAAATGCTCTTTATTGTAATAAATGTAAGTTAAAAAGTACATTTGATATGTGAGTAGTAATTAATGTAAATGGCATATTTAAATGATTAAATAATAAAGTTTCTTTATTGTAATAATAATGTAAGTTAATAAGGTACTTTTAACTTAACATAAGAATTTCAGATTTAAATTGTATATTACAGTAACAAAGTTTATTTAACTATAAGGCTATGATAAAATGACCATGTTAAAATTTGTAAGTATATAAATACTTTGGCTATATAAAATGTTAAAGTGGAAAGTATTACATTCCAAAAATGCTATGATTCCTAAGTATTGTGATTTCAGTAGTATGAATTCCAAATGATAAAATTTCTAAATTGTTGGGATTTCAAAGTATTACGGTTTCAAAGTGTTTGGTTTCAGAGTTGTTATAACTTGAAAGTAATATGGCTTTGGAAATGAAATTATTGGAAATTGTAGTTAATTAAGAATTGTCTTTAAGTATATAAATTTGAACTTATTGAAATTGAAGATTTAAGAATATGACTTTATAAAGTGGTTTGGTTTAAGATGATTTAAAACAATATTTCGAGTTTAATAAGTTGAAGGAATATTCAATGATTTGGAAACTTGGGTTTTATTTAAATGAGATATTGATTTGGTCTTTGGAATTTAAAGAATATATTATTACTTTGGTTTTTGAAATGGGAAATGATATGTTGATTTGATTTTGAAAGGAAATAATATAGTATTTAGTTTTGAAATGGATATGATATTTTGGTTTTAAAGTGTAAATGATTTTGAAAGAAATATCCATGGGTTATAATAACGGTTGGTTATTAAAAAGACCGGGATCGGATATAGACATACTCTCTGTCGATACCGAAAACCACTTTAACAACCGTGTACGCGGTGGAGATTCCAGAATGAAGTATGATAGTAGCGGCGTTACTTTGAGGTATATACATGGACCCGACTCCCGTGAGTTGGCATAAGGTGGCTAAAACAGAAGCGATTGACGGGTAAATGAGGCAGCACCTTTGATCGGACACATTCCTTCGATATTATACTTTGACTTTTAGATTGATTAGGTGACCACTTTTGATTTTTTTGATTCGAGGGTGTGGCTCGAGATGGGTGGTAGCTGAAGGCTATGCGTTACCACCGGCCCGGAAGCGTAATTGGTATATCTACCCTGGCATTGCCTAGTTGTGTCGTGTCACCTACCCTAGTGCGCCTTGTACGAGTGTGATTTGTGTCGTACCTATGGAGTATCCTCTGGTAGCCTCCCAATCAGGAAGCATTACGGTACTGTATAGACTATTGGCACTACTACGTGTTAACGGCTATATGGGTAACCCCTTAAGCTATTTAAAAGTAAGTTTATTTTACTATAGACATTATTATAATAGCGAAATATTATTACATAGTAAATAGTTTAACGAATCCTTACAGGATGGATGGTCCCAAGCATCCTTTAGGTTAATTGTACCTTATATTACAGTTCATTTGAGTTGGTTTACATTGTATAGGTATGTATGTCCTGACTCGAGTGTTTTGTGTTTGCATTACGCTCGGTTCAGACTGAGTGATACAGCATTAGAGACTCACCTCTGGAGTTGGAGCTTCACTTGGAAACCTAGCTATCTATTTCGCTTTCGGTTATCCAGTTGATTTCGGTTATTCAGTTGAGTCTAGTGATGGATTATGTTTGCACTTGATATCATATTGAGACTTCTGTTGTATCTTGCTTAAGTCCGATGTATATTTATATAGTAGCTTTATGAACTACTATTTCTTTACTTCCGCTGCATTTATTACTCTATGTATGTGATCTGTGACTTTTTATTTACTGTTTATGTTGTGTTTTGCCAAATTTAGGTATTTTGAGAGGACGCAAATGGTTGAAAATAGCGAGTCGTTACACGTCTCAAAGAATGTATCGATATCCTTCCTTGAAACATCTTGATCGGGAATATTTAAAACAAATGTTATTTCATTATGTGATTAATTACTCATGATTTCAGCTGTTTGCAACTACAATCACATAACATTTTATTTAAGCATCTTCTTAATTATGTCTTAAATTAATTACGTAATTATTTATATCACAATATAACAGGTATATAAAAGAAAAACGATCACATTTATTACAAACAAGATTGGTAACAATGTTAGATATATGTAAAAATTACATAATTTTCCATAGGGCATACCACTAACTCTTTTACATACTAAATCTTTTTAGTACAGTATCTATGTACATCGATTGTAACAAACCCGTTATCCCTTTAGATTCGTCTCGTTAGATGTTTATGCTTAATATATAGGACGTCTATCGAAAATCTTTCGTCGAAAATTTTGTTGGACAAACAACTTTCAATTATTATTACATTGATACATAATTACCCCTTACTAAATCGTCAACATATAAAACCGGAAATATCATAGCACCACTTTATTCTTTTCTATATACACGCTTCCTCTGTATTTTGGTTGAAACCGAATTGTTTGATCACTTTGTCAAAACATTTACTCAAATTTCTTGATGCTTGCTTAAGATCGTAAATAGATCTTAAGAGTCCACATATCATTTCATTGCTTCTACTATCTTTGAAACCTATAGTGTGACATATAAATAGTCTTTCAATGTTGTTTTAACGTCCATTTGCAATATTTTGCAGTCATAATACATAGCGATTGCACGTGGTTTCTGAATTGATTTGAGCATGACGATTATAGAAAACGTTACATTATAATCAATACCTTGAATTTGTCGGGAACCATTCGTTATCAATCTTTTTTATATGTCTCGACCTTTCCAATTGCACCATTATTTTTCTTAAATATCCATTTGCAACCAATGAATTTTATCTCTTTGGATACCCTTTCAATGTCCAAACTTTGTTGTCTATAAGAGATTCAGTTTCGATTCATCACATCAAGCCACATGTTAGAGTCTTTACTCTTCAAGGATTGTCATCATGGATATATGATCCTCTTCCTCACCATCGATGAGGATATTGTAGTATCTCTTCGGTGCTCGAGATTCCCTACTAGATCTTCTAACATATTGCGTGCCTTGTAAGGGTATTGAATTACTATATAAATATTCAATTTTCATGGAAGTTTTTTCGATCACCTTCAAATCAATCTTACTACCACTAAATTCCTTTTCCAGAAAGGGGGCATATTTTGAACGAGGCACCTTTTGTTCCTCTATGATATAATATGTATCCATAGGAACTTGTAGGATATCCTATAAACTTAAATAAAATCGATCTTACCTCAAGTTTACAGCGACTTCATGTTATTAACATAAGTTGGACGACGTTGTACTTTAAGTTGATTAAGGATGTGATTTCTTATCAATCCATAACTTGTTTGGTGTCTTAGATACAGATTTAGATGATATATAGTTAAACATAAATGTCGCGGTTTTAGGTGCATACCCCGAAAAGGAAAGGGGCAGCTTAATATTGCTCATCATCCATCAAAGCATGTTCAACAATATTCGATTTCTGCTTTTCAAAACACCATTGTATTGTGTTGAGGAGTACATGGAAGAGGAACTTGGGAGAATATCCCACTAGGTAAGATATTTATTTTGTTTGCAATAATTTTGCAGCTGTAGTGGGCTTGAAACAAAATGTTGCAGTATTGATGTAGCAGGCTAAGAGAGTTGTGGGTTGACTTTAATTATATTTGAAATGGTGTTAATGTTTTGAGTGAAGTAGATTAAGAAAAAGAAAACAATTAAACTACCTAGTCCAAAATTTAATATAGGGATTGAAGGACGAAAAACTTCCGATGAATCAAGGGCTTGACTCCTGCAAATTTCCAAACTCCTCGCACACCAAAGAAAAATGGATGGAGAATGAAATGGTTGCACTCACTTGTAAATAAATTTCACACAACATTTATGAATTTATATAATTTATTCTTATAAAATTCAGATCAAGCCGAAAGGTCTAACCATTTGGACAATGCTCTTGAACCCTTTGTGAATTTACAACTATGAAGATTGACAACTTGTAAGTTATAACTATTTCCTTGTAAATCTAAAGCAAATACCGTTGCCACCTTAGCATTTATGAAACCAACTTTTTTTCACAATTATTTCAAAGTCATCGCCGACCAAAAGCATTTACAAAGTAGACCATTTGCATTTATTTCATTGCGTCAAAATATAATACAAACAACATTTACTGGCAACGGCTGCACCTTCACTTCTTACACTTAGAACATCTATGTTAAGTTTTTTTAATTTGAATATACAATGCAGAAAAGATACCCAACTAAAACAATAAAAGTTGAAGTTAAAGAACATCAACCTAAATACGGCATATCCGCAGCTATTTTTCAAGATCATAAATCATAGCTACTGCTGTAAATGAATTTTATCCTCCAACAGCTCATGTAAGACCATCTGAATATGGTATTCATCACTGCTTGAGAAAACACCTCCAATATAAACTAAAAATTTATTCTTATTGCCACTCTTTAACATATCAATACAAAATAACAGCTATGATCCCAATAAGATGTACAATATCTTTTTCACACACAAAAGCAAAAAAGCTTCAACAAAAGCATGAATATGCCCAATGTTCCTTCTTAGATATGTGACTTGAGGTAAAATCCGAACTAATAGAGTAACCCGGATCGATTATTTGTGTTCTACCATCAGCTATTCTCTTTGCAGCCACATTTTCAAAGAACATATTAGAAATCGATGGCACAAACACATCGCTTTCTGAACATACATGAATATCCAAAGCTCTCTCCAATTCTCTGTTCTTCAAGAACTTGTTCTTCTTATCTGCTGGCACTATATCATCCTGCACAATTTGAAAACATGACTTTCTTCTCTGAACGCTATACCATTAACATGTAACCGTAAAAATACAGAAAATTGTTGGTAAGCGCTTAACTACTGGAATAATGGTGCAGGACAATACTGTATGAACAATGCCGGTACAAGTTTTTATTTTTTGCACTTAGGCAGAAAGTGATTTTCAAACTGATTTACATACGAAATTCGTTTTGAAAATGATCTATGCAAGTGAAAACTGAAAAAACGTGTCATATGAAGGAAGCAACAATTACCTTGGTGTAGGTTTTAGGAAATATCTGCTTAAAGTCATTGAGATTGTTATGCCACCAAGTCTGAGTCAAATACACAGTTGTTTCTCCATTGAATCCACTCCTACCCAAAATATCACTTATCTCTTGCACATTGTGGCAACTTTTCATGCCATCGTTTCCATTTTCCTGGCAATTCATATTCTCTATAACATCAACTTTCAAATCAACTGCAACAAATTTGCCATCTGATTTTTTACTCAGCTTTCTCAATCTGTTAACCATTGTATCAGCAATTTCCTGGACTTCCGGTTTCAGCTTGAGGCTATCAAACATTGCTAAGCAAGAAGTTGAATGCAGTTCACTGCTTAATTGCTTAAGTGATGGATTTGGGTTTTTGGGAGAGAAGGTGATAGCAAGCCTTACATAATTTTTTGCTCTGAACACTGGTTCGATGCTTTTTGAAATGAAGTCCTCGGAAACGTGGTTAGGTACTCGTATAACTGCAGGCTTTTTTGATCCTAGTTCATAAGGAAATTTTCTTGCTATTTCGACTACTCCTTCCAAATTTTTTGTGAATTTTTCTATGTCGTACATGTCTTCAAAATTCCTGTCATACAGAAGCATATTAAACCATAATAGAAGTATATTCAATGCATAATGCTATATATTGACAGCTAAAAGATTAATGCTTACATCTTCTGACCAAGTTCGTTTCCTCTAATGTCAGGGAGCACAAGTGTAGCTCCTAAGTACCTTGCAACCACCACTGCATCTCTTATCTGACAAGGCATTCACCATGTTCAATGAACAATAAAATATACAAAAATTAGTGGTTAGGGCCACATTATTATAAACTAGTTTTAATCTTAAATTAATATATATTCTCTATAACAAATTAAGAATATATTAAGCTTGTAGTTTGGTACCAGGTACCACCACTAGTGACTATTGGCATTTGATGTTTAAACTTTTAATGAATCGTTTAATAATTCTCTTCGAAAGTGAAAGGTAACCTGTCAAAAGTATGATTCTTTTGATGTACAAATTAAGTGTTAAAGTTTGGTTGTTGCAATGACACCTCAATCATAGAATATTAAAAGACCATCCTACTTTTCATTAAGGTCAAGTTTTTTTCTCTTTTAGATGCAACTGCAAGATTCTTAAAGAGGCAAGTGACAGTAAGAAATTTTAATGGACTTAAAAGAGTCAAATTTCTTGATAACTTTGAGTGATATTTAATTTAAGTAGAACACTCATTTTGGTGTCTCGGGATCAAACTCAACCCAAGACCTCCAGAATTATAGTCTAGACAAAATTTGAGAGTCAAATTTCAAGTTCTAGGTAGTACTAAGCAAAGTAATAATACATCTCTAAACAATGATTAATCCAGATGGACCCAAATTACTCAATAATCAATGAAACATATGCAATTAAGTGAAAGGAATCTGTAAATACTTTACCTGGGAAAGATGATACTCCGCACCAGTTGTCAAAGAAAATGTGATGAACCCTTTTGACAGCTTCACCTCTTCATAAATATTGAAACCAATGCATCATATTAGAATCAAATTGAAAACATACTTAAAATGTTGAATACACATAACAAAATAAAGTATTCAAAATTACTTGATGCTGGTTTTTTCCAGCAAGGTTTTAGCTGAGGCTTCTTCTCAAGCCAAGGGCCTTTGCTCTTCGATACGGCATTGCTAACTTGCTCAACTTTCATAAAAACTCCAGATGTCGGAATTTTTACCTTGTTATGGGAAATTTTAAGTTTCGTGAGTTAAATAGCACGGCAAAAAGAAAAGGATAATACCAAGAAGATGTGTATATTAACATTAAATAGTATCGAATTAACCAAGCTGGTCTAAAAATTAAAATCAATCCAAGTGCAAGAGAACGGACTCAACCTATGAAATTAGCTCTTATGGCCACACCATCTATAAGAATTGAATCAACTTGACTGACTAAACTTAGTTCTATCGTTTACTCTTCTAAATATACAGGTAAAATAAGTATTAGACAGCAATATCTCATCTCGTATTAAATAAAAAAACAATCAAGCACTGTAAATTAAACTTAAACTTAATAAAATGAAAAGCCAATCAACAAAGTACACATTAATACCTGTTATGAACCAAAAGAACCCATCTTGACCATTTTTTGTAAGCATTATAAACATGCATTACCAGCAAATTAAACTAAACTTATGTCTAAGAACCCACTGATTCAAGATTTAATAACGTATACTACGAATACTAAGAATCTATCTTGTCTATATTTTGGCCACGCAAGATACGGAGAACAATAAAACTATAATTAATAGCATGGAATTGAAAAGGTACCTCATAAGAATCGAAATGATCTTGCTTGATCATGTTTCCAAGCATTGCAAACATAGAGAGAGTGAGAAAAGCAGCAACAACTTGCCTCGGATCAAAAGCCATTATTTTTTATTATTTTTACTCAAGATTCAAGAAGAGAGAAGCTCTTGAGTTCCCGTAATGGATCTGAGACTAAATGGAGATGGATCCAACTATAGTTATATGAGAGTAGAGAAAGAAGAAGACACAGTCGACCGATAAATGTGAACCGACACAATTAGAAAACGATTATAGACCTACTTCTGATTTGGATGAATTAAGTACTCTTTTTGTTCTTTTTTAGTTGTTTTTTGTTTTCTTTCCAACTTTTCTATTTAAGAGGTGGCATCATAAGACTCTTAACCATTGAAATCGAAGATTTCATCCATTTTTATCTTTTGTAATATTTTTCAGGAATTAATGATTAAATTTTGTTTGCTGATTGTGATTTTACCGCGCTACTTTTAACTGCTTTACCAACACAACTGTTCTGAGAAGACGAGTAAAAAAACATTGTCCAAACCGAATTTGAATGTTATTTTCTATATGGGTTCCTCGTAATGTACTTTTTTTTTTCTTTTTCCCCATAGCCTGACCAAATTTTTTGACCACTCGTTCAAAACGGAAATCCTTTTAACATGCTATTTTTAAAGCTCTATTTGTCGGACTGTCCGTCTAAACCAGAAACAGTTATGGATGTGTCATCGTTACTCAACCTTAAATGTTAACGTATTTGGTCATTTGTTAGTCATTTAAATGTAGACGTTAATTAAATAAGCGCTTGATGTTCAGACGCCTATTAAATAACCTTCCGAACATCAAATGCACTTTTAACAGACATCTTAACCTTAGACGCCTATCAAATAAACGACGGAGACTAGGCGCCTATAAGAGAAGCGCACAGCAATTTCCACCCAATTTTTCCTCTCTTTCGCTTTTCGTTTAAACTGGAAAAAATGTCGAAATGCCGACGCACTAGCAAAACCGCAAAACGCACCGTTAGGGGAGAGACAAAAGAGCGAGCTGGCCCAATTCACATTGCCAATACGACAATTTCCGACTTATAGATCTTGCAGGAGCCATAGGTACATACACATTGCGTTTGGACCACATTGGATACACCTGAGGTGGGTGTGTGTGGACACACTTATAATTGTAAATTGCAAACATATGAAACGATAAATAAATAATAACTGTCAGTACATCAGTGTTCAATTAATTGTATATTAATAAATAAGTAATATTTATTATTATTAATTATATAGTCCTAATATCATTATTGTTTATTATATATTTCAAGTATATCAATCTTACGTTAATTGTATATCAATTATAAACTATTTTTTATTATCTAGACTTGGTATATTAATTGTCAGGGTAGTTGGTCCAAATGTGTTACATAGGTTTAGGATACACTCCCTTTAGCTTTGGTAGATATGCTACATACCAGTCTATCTACTTATTTCCAACATATTAGATTAGCTCGGTACTATGATCGTCCACTCATTTCAGTCCTAGTTGAAAGGTGGAAGGCTACCGCACACACGTTCCATTTCACTGATTTCGACTTAGATATTGCTGTGATGCCCCATCTCTATACCCACATTAGCAAAGAGTATTAATAGATAATACTGTTTGCTAATACGGAGAATAAGGCTGGATAGGAGCGACCATCTACAGCCTTGCCTTAACTATCTATTGAATACGTTGACAATCGTCATACCATGTAGATCGACATATCCAATGAATACTTAAAACAAAACATAGGTGGTTAGAGGATCTATCAGAACATAATGTAATAACTCAATGTAATCTATTCATCACAGAACAGTAGATCAACATATACACATATACAGATACATAACAGAGTATACAAACTGATACATGTCAAGTGGTATAGCAAACCATAATATACAGGAGAATCCAATAGAATACCTATCAGAGTTACAACAAAAAGGACTACACAAAAGCTATAACAAAAAGGAGCAAGCTAAATAGTCCATGCGGAAGCAAAATAGGCTAAGTCCAAAAGCACATAACCTGAAACATCTCGGTTTGACCCGAGTATAGAATACACGGGTCAGTCTAGCTAAACAAATCAGTTAGATAAACTGAACAATAATGAACCTGCAAGGTCATAAAGTATAACGAATATCTCTAAAAGAGTTAACACAATCATCTAACAGAAGATGAATCATAACAAGACAAGCCTCATATCATTGGCAACTCAAATAAACAAAGGATATGAATATTCCAAAACAAGCCCAAAAGGCAAATAACAAATATCAATGAAGGTAATACAAGTTCCACAAGGTAACCGCTATATATCATGCGGCTCAAAAAGACCAACACCGAAGGACGATACCTAGGGAATATACAAATCAATGAAACAACAGAAAATTGCATGTGCTCAGTACTGTATAAACAAGGATCCATGAGCCCGAAAGCTCCAAACCCAATATCACTCGAGCGGCGACGAATGACCAACTCCAAAAGCGATACAATAGGGCAACAAACCCGAAGGCACAAACCCGAAGGCAACATACCCGAATGCAACAAACCTGAAGGAGACAGTCCGAAGACACTATCCCAAAGGCAACAAACCGTAGTGGTGAAGGTCCGGAGGCCCAGTACTAGACACCACTAACTGGCAGAATGTGTCACAACTCTCAAAAAGGAATCCGAAAAGTGTTAACGTGAGTCCCATAACCACCTGTTCGCACTAAACTGTTTACTATCCGTTAGTCAATTTCACACTCAAAGCAATACAAAGTTTACCTCATCTCATCGGTAAACTATACCCAAAGGTTAATACGTTCAAACAAATAAATTGGGAATTAACTGAGAAGATGAACGCACGTGTTCATTGCACGCATTTTATCTAATCATTTAATTCTCCTTCCACTTCGCTCGGAGTGCGAAATCGTGTGTGTTTTAAATAGAATTTACAAATTGGAGAAACGAACTTTTTAACACTATTTAAAAGATTATTTTATAAAAAAACCATGGATGAAGTCAAAAAGGAATCATCAAGGTCAAATATGCATAAACAACTAATTGGAATCAACACTCATCGATTTAATTGGGAAAAACCAAGCAAAATGATAAATTGGCAAAAGACAGCATATTCAGACGTTTGAAGTATATGGTTCAGACGTCTAAATCTGGAAAATTAAAAGTTTTCCAGAATCCCATTCAGACGTCTGGTCCATATAATTCAGACGTCTGAAAATGGCTTTTTAAGCCTATTTCCTTTCTGGTTACACTAGAACTAATTCAGACGTCTGGGGGATTTGATTCAGACGTCTGAATACTGGGGAAAGAAATTTCCCAGTATAATATTCAGACGCCTAGAATTGAGGATTCAGACGTATGAAACCCGATGTTCAGGCATTTCCTGAACCTAGGCCATAGATGGCCAAAACAAATCGAAAGCGATCGGATGAGCGATGATTACGGGCTTACGTCAACGACTGCCCAACCTTAACGACTCACCCAACACTCCGAACAACATAAACATCAACTATACAAGGATTTCATAGATTTGGCTTCAAAAATCTTTAATTGGCAAATTCGCCGAATCAAACCAAATCGAAAGCAAATGAACATGCAAATATGTTGGGAATTCATTCCTAAAAATCCAACATAGTTGAATACATAGATGTGAGATAAAAATATCACCTTTTAACTCAAAAACAAGGATGAAAAGTTCAAATGCAAAGAAAAGACCAACCACTCTCCATTTCAACTCTACAAGCTTCAATCTAAGCTCAAAACAAGTATTTCTTAAGTTAGGTTTAGGAAACTTTTCTGAAATTGAAGGAAGAAGAGATGGGAAGATGAAGAGGAGGCTTACCAATAGCTTCTCTTGGATTATAGAGCAAGAATTTGAGTTTGCAAGAGTAAACTAGGGCTTGGAGTTTCTAATTCTTCTTCCTTCCCTCCATTTTCAGTTGTGAAAGAGTTTAAGAAATGAAATGAGTGAATGGAGAAGAGAGGGAACTGAGTTAGGTATTAAGCTAAGATAATGGGCTGAACCCAAACCCAAAACCCAAATAGAAAAGGTAGCAAAATTAGAATTACTCCAAACAATCAAAGCTTATACTCAAAAAGATCGCAAACGCCATTTTGAACTTAATGGAAGTGGTTTCGAGTCCCAATTTGACTGTTTGCAGAAAGTAACGTTTCAGATCTAAATCCGACTAACGACGCTATATTTAAATAAACCATTTAAATATATTATCGTTAAATATGCAGGTTGTTACAATTACTCTAGTTGATTTTTATACGATGATTGGCATAGATATAGGAGAGCCTGATAGGATTCCTTTTCCTTTTGACGATGAGTACGAGATTCTTGCTTTATACATCATTCATCTACCCCATTTTGATGACAGTGATTAAAACCTGTGATGTCCTCTTGACATCCCTTTTACAGTACATTACAAAGCATAGGAAAAGTACTATTATGGGTGAAACATTCATTAGGGATTTTCTGCTAGATTCAATAATCTTTTCGAACCAAAAGGGAACATTAGATTAGGCTTTCTTGCAGCGATAACCGATCTAGATCAGCTTTGTACTATAGACTGTGGGATGTCTATACTTCGATGTTTATACATGACTCTTAACTCTATGCCTTAGGGGAGGTTAAGCAGATGTTTTGATTTTGGTACATTTTGCCATACTGGTACTGTGAGTACACGACAAACATGCATCCTTGCATTATTGGAACAACCATGGGATGATGGGTGTTTTTATAGTGTGTTCGTCACATGCCTATGGGATTAGGCACGACTTGATGGAGGTTCGATCTCAAACTGACTTGAGGAGTATGAATAATATTTTACCGGTGTCATGGCCTAGATATTGGATTCATTTGATAGTGACTGGGCAGATGTTTGATGCTCATCCTCTTGCTATTACATAGCATGCTGTTACGACCCGGAATTTTCAAGCATTTAAAATCGAAATATTTAATTGGTTTTAAATATTCAATAGAGTAATTTTAACTTGAATTACGAATATCACAATTTAATTGATAATTGAATTATTAAATTAAATAAGTAAAGTTGGGTAAATTGTTGAATCTAGAATTTTAAGCCTCTTAAAAATAATTTGAAGGCTTGTAAAATTTATATTGATAATACAGAGGATAATAGAAGTTGTAAAATTGAAATTGGCAGTGGTTTGTTCAGTTTTGAAATTTTATATTGTTTAAATTGAATTTAAAAATAGCCTTCCGAGGAACAGTCTTGGAATTTGACGAAACCAGTTCCATTGGATCCATAATAGTGTATTATTATCGGATTTCAAATTTCGTATTGATCGGAGTTAGTGTGTGAACGTACGATGTATAAACGCGTTGAAAATTTCATTGATAATAGTCGATTTAAATACATGGGTTAACCAGTTAACCTTCAGTCGAAATAATTTCACGTCAGCTTTCTTTTCCGCCACTGTAGTAAGGCAAGCTTCTCACGCAAGGTATTTTCCTTCTTTTTATAATTTGCCGAGCTTTCTTGAACACACTTCCCTTTAAAAAAAACAAATATCCCGAGCCGTTCAACAAGAACATTCTTAAGCAAGCTAACGCAAATAAAAAAAAAGAGCTTCGAAAGGAAGCTTTTAGCCGTGTTTTATAATAAAGTCCTCTCCCTTATTTTCGACTTTAACCGAAGCCGAACCTTCAGCCCTTTCGTTCCCAAAGCATATCTCGTTCTTTTTTAAAAAAAAAAAGGGATTCGAGTTCGATTTTGAATCGATTGTCGTTCGAAGTAGAAAAGGGGATGGGCGAGCGATAATTGAGTCGCGATAGCATTGGAGTGGCGCGCGCAGTAGCGTACTAGGGCACTGACTCGAACTCGTTTGAGCTTAAGGGAATCGCGACCTAAGTCGCGTGGAATTGCTGGGAGGCTCGCGGCTTTGGGAGGGGGTTCGGTGATGAGAGGATTGGGAAGTTGTGACATCGATTTGGAAGCCACGACAGTTCGATTCAAGAAGCCGCATCTTGGTTGTTTGTATTAGAAGCAACGATTTTGGGTTTTTGTACCTCGTGAGTGCCTGACTGTGTGAGCAGTGAGGTATGCATTTCATTTTCGAGTTGAATCTAAAATATGTTTATACACACACACAAGTTTTGAATTATAAATTTTATATAAACGTTGGATTTTTAAGCCTCTACATGTTACTCTTATGGGTAGTTTGCATAATGGAAAGATGAATTAAAAATATACAAACACATATCTATTTTCATTTCAATTATATACAGAAATTAATATAGATATAGTTTAGTAAAATAAGGAATTTTAACATGTTTGGAAGTTATGAAAAAATAAGTTTAGATTTCTTTTAAATTCTAGATAGACTTTTTACAAGTGTACGTATATAGTTTCAAAGAAAATAAAAACACATATTTTCACTTTCTAGAATTTAAATAATAAATAGATATACTCATGCATGTTAAATATTCCGAGAAAACCGAAAATTTATTCAGGTAAGATTTTTATACAGAG
This sequence comes from Allium cepa, assembly GCA_030765085.1. NCBI lineage: Eukaryota > Viridiplantae > Streptophyta > Magnoliopsida > Asparagales > Amaryllidaceae > Allium > Allium cepa. The sequence goes on along the minus strand of CM060940.1, from coordinate 248,079,817 downwards.
AGTTTTTAAAGATGCATACCTATATGGAAATTTTAAGTATTTAAAAGTTTATATTAAGACCGAATTTTTCTTTATAATATAGTCAGGGTGATTAAATTGTTTAACAGACTTACTTAATTATTTTGTCATTATAAACATTATTAGTGAAAAGGAAATTAGATTAAAATTTAATTATTAATTTAAAATAGAATCATTGGTTAATTAAATTTATAAAATGGAAATAAATTGTTCAAGTTACTTCAAAGTGTTAATAAATCGTATGATTGTTATACAAGGTCAAAATCTGATAGAAGCAAGCCGGATTGGGTCGGATTGCAAAACAAAAATCAAAGGTGAGTTAATCTCACTCAGTTGAATTTAAATTGATAAATTTTAAATAATTGTTTGAATGGTTGAATTGATTGATGTGTTATAGTATGATATATTTTGGAATTGGTATTATGTATTGTGCCAACGTTTGTGGATGTAGGGAAAACAGGTTGGAGGGATCCAACTGGACCCCTCACATGTATTTAAGTTATTCAATATTCTCTATTGTGATTATTTGATATCCTATGTTGAGTTATATTGGAATATTGAATGTTATGGTTTGATTGGATATTCGGGTATAATGAATTACCAAAATATGTGAATTGGATTGTTGAAAAGAAATTAAAAGGAAGTAAATTTGTAAGCGAAATAATTATAGAAAGTTTGAATAAATTAAGAATGAATTGGAAAGAAATAGAAGTAATATGAAAATAATAATAAATGACTTCGAGAATGAAGAGAAAAGAATTTTGAATAAAATGAAATTGATGAATTATAAACTTAAGTTATATCAATAAAAGAAATAAAGAATTATTTTAAAATTCAAAGTTTAAATTTATTTAAAAGGATAAGGAAGTAATTGAGAAATCTAAAAATTGGGATTTTTAGTTAAAGTATTTTTAAATCATAATTAAGAAATGAAATCTGAAATTAATAGATTCTGAATTAAAAGGGAATAAATAGGAAATCAATTTGGAAATTGATTCAAGTGTTTGAAATTGAAATTTAAAAGAAGATTGTGAAGAGAAGTATATTTCTCTGGATAGCCAAGTACGTTCAAAGTTAATTTTTAAATATAAGTAAAAGCTTTAATGTTGTTTTAAAAAGCATGTTTTAGGAAATTTATTATTTCTAATCTTTTAGATTCTAAAGTAAATATTTTCAAACTTATTATCGTAGTAATAGTTTAAAATGGTAACTTAGTGTTTTGTTTTAAAGAGCGAGAACCTAGTTTACATTTAATAAAGTAACCTTATTTTTAACTATTCATATAGTATGTACTTTTAACCAATTATTGAAGTGGTCTTAGATTAAATGTTTTAAAGTAAATTCCAAAGTAAGAGTTTTGTTAAATATATTATTGTAATAATTATTTAAAGAATGATTTGATATTGTGTTTAAAGAAGAAAATCTAGTTATATTTAGAAAGTAAACTTAGTTTAATTGTTTAGGGTATTATTTAAAAATTAAGTATTAAAGTAAAATTTCCTATATAAAATGTTAAATATATCTTACAATAAAAGTGTTGTAAATTAATTTAAAAATCTAGTTTTGTGCTTAGTGATTCTAGAGGAGATAGAAAATATTTGGGAAAGTTTATTCTGGAAAAGAAAGTATGGTTTGAAACTGTTATCAAAGGGATTTGAAATTGAAAATATATCTTGTAAAGATATTTGAGATAAATAAATAATTTGGAAAATTATTTATTGTTTGATGGATGTTTGTGAATAGAAATTGATAGCTAAATAACCGACTATCAATATTGGACAATGCGTTGATCGTTTCGAAGAGACCGGGATCGAGATTTATTTCTTGAAAACCACTTCGATCCGGTTTGTACGTTTCGTGAAAACGATTTTGGATTCGAAGATGGAGCAGTGAAGTGCAAGGGCTAGTCGCTACTAATCCCGAGGATATTTCCAAAATGGATGTAGTAGGAATAGTGCCTTCGGTTCCGTTCGAACCCGAGACAGACTTGTATGGATGAATGCTTACGAAACATCGTCAGGGGGACGATGGACATTCTAAGGGATATATTCTAAAAAGGTAACGCTTAGCCTCAAGCCTCATCAAATGGAAATGGTTGAAAATCAGGGTTTATGCAGCAAGGCTTCGTGGGTAGCCCCCACTGGAGGGTGAGGTCATCCTTGTCTAGATGTCCCTTTTATTTCGGCTTAGTGGGCGGCTGCTGATCCCAACCGCGGGGTGATCTTGCTCGGGACTGTCCAGTAAGGGATGGTTCCGGTCTTGTGTTGTAGGGGAGTTAGGGTGGCTCCTCGGTACGATGATCTAGATCAGGTACTGTGACAGGTGGTACCCCAGTGCCTAGCCATTAGTTGGAATCCATTTTCCCTACGCGCCCGTACGGTTTTGATTGTGCCCAACTATTGCTGAAACGTGAGATGCAAGCATTTCAGCTAGATTCTATTTTACTTTCTATAGACACTATTATAATATCAAAGGACTTTAATAAAATGATTTAGCTATCGTAAGGTAAAAATCCGACATGTTTATTTGTGGCGTGGTCTTACGAGATGCTTTTGTTTTCAAAGGATTTTTGAAACTTTAATAATCAATTGGGTGTGATTTTCTCACGCTGGTATTCCAGACTGACTCGGGTGTTATTTAACTGTAATGCTCGGGTCCGGCCGAGTATTATAGGATACAGGATTTGATGATGTGGAGCTCAGGAGACTAGCAAGATGACGATACGTACACTCGTACTTGTTTATATATGTATTTCCGCTGTGTTGAGTCATTGTTTATCCATTTGCGTGATATTGATGTTGAGCTGTGACTGATGTACTCTGATGATGTAATATATAAACAGATATATTTGATTTGAGTAAAGATCATTTATTATATATTATATTTTATTTCGCCGCGATGGTTAGATTCCGTTGTTGTTTCCTATTTTCCTCTTCTACCTCTTCTTCTTTAACCCAATTGGTTCGTATTTCTGTACAACTTGAGTTAATTTAGGTAGAATAGTGTTAACTCAAGGGGTACGAATTTGCGGGTCGTTTCACTTGGTATCAGAGCTTAGGTTGGAGATAACCTTGGTTCTGGTGGGAATTACTCATTTAAATTAGAGTCCGTAGTACTCTAGAATGAGTTTGAGCGTATTAATAGATATGAGCGCGTATTTGTTAGTGAATATAAATTATTTTAATATTGTGTTGATTGGTTTATTGAGTGGCATATGAACCTTCGTCGGCACAGTCTGGACAACTGTATCGAAGGGGTTTCTAAACACCTGAATAGAAAAATCAACACGTTATTGTTTTAAATAAGGGTGAATGAAATAATTTTACCCAAAAATATATTTTGATATAAAGAATAGTTTTTGAAAACTATTTAGCTAATACGTGGTTGCTTGGATGTTAAAAATGATAATATTAAAGTATTATCATTGTTAAGTAAAAATTTAACTAGAAATTGAAATATAACTAAAAATTAAGGGAATAAATTCATTATAAAATGAAATTTATAAATATGAATTATAAATATAATTTATGAATTGAAATACAATCAGATGAGAATTTGTATAAGCATAAAGTGTACAAATGAATTATAGTTAAAATTTATTTAAGCAGGATTTGGAAATTCAAAATTTCAGAGATTTTGGGAATGTTTATCGAAGTGTTTTGAAGATAAATGATAACATTATTGTTTTGGAGGTATTTCTGAATGGAAATTTGTTTTAAAATGGATTTTGGAAGTGAGATAGCATTGAATTCACTTTAGTCACTGGAAAATAAATTCGGTGATGACTGCAGCATCATCGATGTTCATTTTCGAGTTTCTAAGTGATGGATTACTGCCAAATTGATTTGTTTAGAAGAACTAGTTTGTTTTTGAAATTTCAAAGGAAATTTGATGGGAATAAAACTAGGATTGGTTTGATTTTTGAGAAATGTGATTTATGATGTTGGAGATTTCAAAATGATTTGAACCCAAAAGTCGGGCGTTTAAAAAAATCCTGATGAGATAAGTTGTAAACTTATAAATTAAGATAATTTTTAAATCAGGAAGGGAATATAAGCTTTGAATGTTGGAATTTAAATTTAAAGGGAAACGTTAAAAAATGAAATTAACTTGGATGGGAAATAAAAATTTAACTGGATTGACATTAATTGGATAGGTTGAAAATAATATCCAGTTGTATTCGAATCAAGTTGGAATCGAATTGAGTTAAATAAAACCGAGTTAAAATAAAATTGAATTGGAATAAAAATTCAATTGAGTTATCAAATGGAATTAAATTCTTACCTGAACAAATGGAAAATAAATTGAATAGGGATTGGAATTGAAATAAATAAATAAGAATAACGTGTAAAAGAGTTATAATGCATGAAATAAAATATGCTTGGGTTATAAATAAGCATAAGGCTTGAGTTAAAATAAAAGAAGAATATATTCAAGCCTATGATGGATGGAAATGTGTAAAATAATATGTTGTGACTTATAAATCGGAAAAAAAGTGGAATAGAAAACCCAAATAAATATTATTGATGGATTGGAGAATAAAATAAAAATCAAAACTTGAATTATAAACTAAATTGGACTAAGAAAAAAATTAAATGGAGTGATATTTGGGATTAAAATTCAAGTGTTGGATTATAATTAATTGATAATAAATTAGTTAATGAAATATGTAAATGGAGTTCAATGTAATTAAATAGAAGCTGAATTGTAAGCTAATAATGAAGATTGGAAATAAAACTCAAGCTATAAATTAAATTCGACTTGAATTGTAAATAAAGTAAATGGAATTAAATTGTGAGTTCATAAAATTGGATGGTAAATTGAGAATGGGTAGTGGATTCAAAACTTGAGTTATAAATTAAAATTTAATGTGAAGCGTTAACAAATTAAGTATAATTGAAATGTATCGAATAAAAATATAAATGGATTAAAATAGTAATGGTATGAACTATAAATAAAATCCAAATAAGTGAAGATAAATTGGAAAATAGCCAGGCAATAAATTGAATGAGTTGAATCTGGAAAGTTAAATTTTATAATAACTAACCAAAAGAAATTGTAGATTGGAATGAGATTTAATTGAGAGAGAATTAAGTTGAATAGAAAAGAGAAAAAAAATTTACTTGTAAAATGAAGATGAGCTTAAGTATAAAATGAAGTAAATTGACTTAAGCCAAACAAATGCAAGAGTTGGATTAAATTCAACTTAAAAAAAAAACCAAGGGTAATGATATTGGGTTGGATTTAAATCAAGTGGTTATAAATAATATTTAAAGAAATGAAAATTCCTAATGGATTGTGTGGATAAACTAATTATATTGAATAAATAAATGGATAGAATAAATAAGAATCAAAATGAAGTGTGGTTTGAATAAGTTGAGAAATGGTTATTGAAGGAAATAACTTGGTTTGTTTTGAGCTAAATAAAATAGTATGGAATAAAACGTAAATGAATGGATTGTGAATGAAATTTAAATGGAATGTGTCGAGCTAAATAAATAATTGTGAATGAATTAAAATAAAAAGGGAAATTAAATTGGTAATGAAGATGAACCTAAATTGTTAATGGTTTTGAATAAACTAGTTTGGTTAATAAAATGAAATGAAATGAATGGATTCAAATCTGAAACGTAATGAAAATGAGAATATATGGATTGTGAATAAATTGAAAATGGAATAGAATTAAGTATAAATTGAGTTGAAATCAATTTAAATTGGTTATAAACATAAATACTTATTTATTCACATAAATCCCGTCGAGTTGCATGGAATAAATTGTCGTTGGATGTAAATGGAAGTAATTAAAATTCTATGTGTTGATAAGGGTAAAATAAATTGATTTTGAGAGCAATTGAATTAAATGTGAGTTCAGTTTGCTTAAAAATAAATTAAATGTAAATTTGTGAGTTTTTAACCATTCGGATTAAGTGAAACGATATGTGGTTGGTTGTAAGCAATTGAAATTAATGTTGGAATATTTAAATTGCTTATAAAAAGTGTTTAATGGGTATTTCTTTTAGAATTCATATGTTTTAACTATTGCAAATAAGTGAAATATGGTTAAATTGTATATATTTGGCACTTACATGTTTAAATTGAGTAAGTACAGGTACTTGGGAGCAGTGTGGTTGGATTTGGTTTTGCTAGTTGCTAAAAATAATAAGCTGTTTGCTTAAAACGCTAAATAAGATACGCCTACGCAATATAAATAGGAAATATGAACTGTTTTTTATGATTTCTCCGACCGGGCAGGTCGATGTATATATATTTAGCTCTTTTGTCAAATTGCAAAAGCTCCTCCGTACAAAGGGGACTCCGCCAAAATTTTTCAGAAATTTTGGGAGTTAGAATTTTTTTGAAAATTTTGGTAAATTTTGTTAACGACAAACAAATTCAAATTGGAAACTAAAATAAGTTAGTAAATGAAACCAATTTAAAATAATTAGTTATAAATGACAAATAAAATTTAAATATTCAGAGTTAAAGATAAATTGAATTCATATGGAAATGAAAGAATCGATTTGAATAGAAATGGATGTAAACTAAAGTGGTAAAGTGAAAATAAATATAAGAAACATATAAAATTCTTATGTTAATTTAAGTAAGGAATGGTCAATTCTTAATTGGAAATTGATATTACAAATATATTCTAAGATAATATTAGAATGAATAGATATTGACATTATGTGAGGAAGTCGATAAAATGTTTTGGGAATATTGTAATTGGATATTAGTGCTAAGCAGGATATGCAGGTATTATAAAAGGAAAAGGGAATTGGATTTAATTTCAGAAAAATAAATTTGAAATGCTCGACAAAAAGGTATGTGTTTAAATTTCTGTGAAATTTGATTGGGTTTTTAGATTGAGCCACTTGGCATTTTGTTTTCTTTTTGGATTTGGGAGGCCGTAGAGCCATTTTGTAGTTGTACCGAGCTAGCCGCGCAAGGGAGACGCTGGCAAAAAATTTCGGGAATTTAGGGAGTTAAAAAAATTTTGAGAAAATTTTGATAATTCAAGATTTGGTTTTAAATTGAAACTTGAATGGTTAAACAAATAGTATAGTTTGAAACTATGGGAGAGCTGAGAGTTAATAAGAATGATAATGGGTCTTTTATAAAAAAAATAGTTGGTTAGATGTTGGATTGTGTGGTTTTAGGGGAAATGTAAACGGGTTTTGGGCCTTTCTTCTTAGTTAGTAATTTCGGGGACGAAATTCTTTTAAGGGGGAAGAATGTGATGACCCGGAATTTTCAAACATTTAAAATCGGAATATTTAATTGGTTTTAAATATTCAATAGAGTAATTTTAGCTTGAATTACGAATATCACAATTTAATTGATAATTGAATTATTAAATTAAATAAGTAAAGTTGGGTAAATTGTTGAATCTAGAATTTTAAGCCTCTTAAAAATAATTTGAAGGCTTGTAAATTTTTTATTGATAATATAGAGGATAATAGAAGTTGTAAAATTGAAATTAGCAGTGGTTTGTTCAATTTTGAAATTTTATATTGTTTAAATTGAATTTAAAAATAGCCTTCCGAGACACATTCTCGAAATATGACGAAACCAGTTCCATTGGATCCGTAATAGTGTATTATTATCGGACTTCAAATTTCGTATTGATCGGAGTTAGTGTGTGAACGTACGATGTATAAACGCGTTGAAAATTTCATTGATAATAGTCGATTTAAATACATTGGTTAACCAGTTAACCTTCAGTCGAAATAATTTCACGTCAGCTTTCTTTTCCGTCACTGTAGTAAGGCAAGCTTCTTGCGCAAGGTATTTTCCTTCTTTTTATAATTTTCCGAGCCTTCTTGAACACACTTTCCTTTAAAAAAAACAAATATCCCGAGCCGTTCAACAAGAACATTCTTAAGCAAGCTAACGCAAATTAAAAAAAAGAGCTTCGAAGGGAAGCTTTTAGCCGTGTTTTATAATAAAGTCCTCTCCCTTATTTTCGACTTTAACCGAAGCCGAACCTTTAGCCCTTTCGTTCCCAAAGCATATCTCGTTCTTTTTTTAAAAAAAAAAGGGGATTCGAATCCGATTTTGAATCGATTGTCGTTCGAAGTAGAAAAGGGGATGGGCGCGCGATAATTGAGTCACGATAGCATTGGAGTACTAGGGCACTGACTCGAACTCATTCGATCTTAAGGGAATCGCGACCTAAGTCGCGTGGAATTGCTGCGAGGCTCGCGGCTTTGGGAGGGGGTTCGGTGATGAGAGGATTGGGAAGTTGTGACATCGATTTGGAAGCCACGACAGTTTGATTCGAGAAGCCGCATCTTAGTTGTACGTATTAGAAGCAACGATTTTAGGTTTTTATACCTCGTGAGTGCCTGACTGTGTGAGCAGTAAGGTATGCATTTCGTTTTCGAGTTGAATCTAAAATATGTTTATACACACACACACACATAAGTTTTGAATTATAAATTTTATATAAATGTTGGATTTTTAAGCCTCTACAGGTTACTCTTATGGGTAGTTTGCATAATGGAAAGATGAATTAAAAATATACAAACACATGTCTATTTTCATTTCAATTATATACAAAAATTAATATAGATAGAGTTTAGTAAAATAAGGAATTTTAACATGTTTGGAAGTTATGAAAAAATAAGTTTAGATTTCTTTTAAATTCTAGATAGACTATTTTTATAAGTGTACGTATATAGTTTCAAAGAAAATAAAAACACATATTTTCACTTTCTAGAATTTAAATAATAAATAGATATACACATGCATGTTAAATATTCCGAGAAAACCGAAAATTTATTCAGGTAAGATTTTTATACAGAGAGTTTTTAAAGATGCATACCTATATGGAAATTTTAAGTATTTAAAAGTTTATATTAAGACCGAATTTTTCTTTATAATATAGTCAGGGTGATTAAATTGTTTAACAAACTTACTTAATTATTTTGTCATTATAAACATTATTAGTAAAAAGGAAATTAGATTAAAATTTAATTATTAATTTAAAATAGAATCATTGGTTAATTAAATTTATAAAATGGAAATAAATTGTTCAAGTTACTTCAAAGTGTTAATAAATCGTATGATTGTTATACAAGGTCAAAATCTGATAGAAGCAAGCCGGATTAGGTCGGAATGCAAAACAAAAATCAAAGGTGAGTTAATCTCACTCAGTTGAATTTAAATTCAAATTTAAATTGATAAATTTTAAATAATTGTTTGAATGGTTGAATTGATTGATGTGTTATAGTATGATATATTTTGGATTGGTATTATGTATTGTGCTAACGTTTGTGGATGGAGGGAAAACAGGTTGGTGGGATCCAACTGGACCCCTCACATGTATTTAAGTTTTTCAGTATTCTCTATTGTGATTATTTGATATCCTATGTTGAGTTATATTGGAATATTGAATGTTATGGTTTGATTGTATATTCGGGTATAATGAATTACCAAAATATATGAATTGGATTGTTGAAAAGAAATTAAAAGGAAGTAAATTTGTAAGCGAAATAATTATAGAAAGTTTGAATAAATTAAGAATGAATTGGAAAGAAATAGAAGTAATATGAAAATAATAATAAATGACTTCGAGAATGAAGAGAAAAGAATTTTGAATAAAATGAAATTGATGAATTATAAACTTAAGTTATATCAATAAAAGAAATAAAGAATTATTTTAAAATTCAAAGTTTAAATTTATTTAAAAGGATAAGGAAGTAATTGAGAAATCTAAAAATTGGGATTTTTAGTTAAAGTATTTTTAAATCATAATTAAGAAATGAAATCTGAAATTAATAGATTCTGAATTAAAAGGGAATAAATAGGAAATCAATTTGGAAATTGATTCAAGTGTTTGAAATTGAAATTTAAAAGAAGATTGTGAAGAGAAGTATATTTCTCTGGATAGCCAAGTACGTTCAAAGTTAATTTTTAAATATAAGTAAAAGCTTTAATGTTGTTTTAAAAAGCATGTTTTAGGAAATTTATTATTTCTAATCTTTTAGATTCTAAAGTAAATATTTTCAAACTTATTATCGTAGTAATAGTTTAAAATGGTAACTTAGTGTTTTGTTTTAAAGAGCGAGAACCTAGTTTACATTTAATAAAGTAACCTTATTTTTAACTATTCATATAGTATGTACTTTTAACCAATTATTGAAGTGGTCTTAGATTAAATTTTTTAAAGTAAATTCCAAAGTAAGAGTTTTGTTAAATATATTATTGTAATAATTATTTAAAGAATGATTTGATATTTTTTTTAAAGAAGAAAATCTAGTTATATTTATAAAGTAAACTTAGTTTAATTGTTTAGGGTATTATTTAAAAATTAAGTATTAAAGTAAAATTTCCTATATAAAATGTTAAATATATCTTACAATAAAAGTGTTGTAAATTAATTTAAAAATCTAGTTTTGTGCTTGGTGATTCTAGAGGAGATAGAAAATATTTGGAAAGTTTATTCTGGAAAAGAAAGTATGGTTTGAAACTGTTATCAAAGGGATTTGAAATTGGAAATATATCTTGTAAAGATATTTGAGATAAATAAATAATTTGGAAAATTATTTATTGTTTGATGGATGTTTGTGAATAGAAATTGATAGCTAAATAACCGACTATCAATATTGGACAATGCGTTGATCGTTTCGAAGAGACCGGGATCGAGATTTATTTCTTGAAAACCACTTCGATCCGGTTTGTACGTTTCGTGAAAACGATTTTGGATTCGAAGATGGAGCAATGAAGTGCAAGGGCCAGTCGCTACTAATCCCTAGGATATTTCCAAAATGGATGTAGTAGGAATAGTGCCTTCGGTTCCGTTCGAACCCGGGACAGACTTGTATGGATGAATGCTTACGAAACATCGTCAGGGGGACGATGGACATTCTAAGGGATATATTCTAAAAAGGTAACGCTTAGCCTCAAGCCTCATCAAATGGAAATGGTTGAAAATCAGGGTTTATGCAGCAAGGCTTCGTGGGTAGCCCCCACTGGAGTGTGACGCCCCACCTCTATACCCACGCTAGCCAAGAACACTCCGGAGTAGTGCTGTCAACTAGCACGGAGAATAAGGCTGTTGAGGAGCGACCATCCATGTAATTGCTTATCACACGGTGGCTATAAATAATCTTCGGAAACTAACATAGAAATAATCATATCACAAATCAGTCACAGATATCCATATCACAAAGGCGGAAGAAGATATGAATATATAACTAACACATGAAAGTGTACATCAGAGTAGTGGTCAGTAAGATCCACGATAATACAAAAGAATAGCAACACGTGCTATACAAAAGAATACAACTATGAGTCTATATCTCAAGTGTATACAACAAAAACTGCTAATCTAAACAGTTAGCCAAAAGTCAGAGTGATGAATCCCTGGGAAGAAGTCAAGCAGAAGCACCTGTAACATCTCGGTCTGACCCGAGTATTATTTAAGAAAATAATAAACGGATCAGTCTAGCTATAAATATCAGATGACATGATATAACATAAAAGATATGGCATAAACATAAATATCCATAACGACATACCACTATAAGTATGTAAATAATGATCAACAGAAGATCAATCAATAAGAGATAATCAATATCACAAGAATCTTCTCAAAGATTCGAAGAGGGCATCATACCCTAAACTTGTACTCATAACAAGTCAATGACATAAATTCCAGAAATCAACACGAGAAATCCAGAAATCATAAAAAGGGAAAGAGGCCTATCACATGACGGTCCGAAGACCATGGGGAGCTACCCCACATGTGTGAGTGGAATCACACAGATTGAGGTCAAGACTAACCAAAAAGCAGAAAGGTATGTGTGAATGGAATCACACAAGTGGTGTCTAGTCTAACCTTGCAATGAAAGAGACATCGCGCAATTGCTAGTCTAATTCATAAAGCGATCATCAAGATCAACGAGAAGTGTCAATTACACTAAGCTAGTAAATATAGAAGTTTAGCTTCATGTCCCATAACCACTTGCTTAACTTAAATATTTACGAACAAACTGTAAATCTTCACTAATAAAATTGTCACAAGAGGTTCAATCGAACAAGTCCAAGAATTAACCGACGAAGTGAACGCAAGCGTTTCATACCACTTGTTTTACTAAGTCGTTTAATTAGATTTCTCATCCGAGTGAGGTAAAGGCTTGTATATACTAATAGATTGGAAAACGGTTTAAGAAAAGAGCTTTGTTATTAAAAATAGAGTTGAAATTGTTTGTTAAAAGAGTTTTGATATTTACTACTAGTATTGAAACCTTTGTATTATAAAGTGACAAAACACATAAGCAAGTGTAGAAACAATCAGTCACAAAGATCGCATACGGAGATGCGAATAAAATCCAAGGAAATCAGCTCAATGTTTTTCAGATAAGATCCCCTACGGAGGGGGGGTCCAGGGGGGGTGGCAACCCCCCAAGGTGGGGGTGCGGGGGCAACGCCACCGCTTACGAGGTTCGACCTGCCCGGTCAGGTCGCGGGGGTCCAGGGGGCAGCGCCCCGACCAAAACGGTACGACCTAGTGAAGACAAAATGAGGTCTAACGACCTAACGACTCAAGGGTCATACGACCTAACGGCTGCGACCTAGGGGTCTAAGGGGTCAAGCGACTTAGTGGTTGCGACCTAGAGGTGTTCGCGACCTAACGATGACTCACGACCCAACATGGCCGACTTAACAGAGTCGAGCGACCTAAGGTAAATGGTCCAACGACCTAACTCGAACGACTTATCTGGAGCTTAGGTCGGAGACGACCTACGAGATAAACCAGGCCGATTTAGTGGACGAGCGACCTAAGGTAAATGGTCCAACGACCTAACTCGAACGACTTATCTGGAGCTTAGGTCGGAGACGACCTACGAGATAAACCAGGCCGACTTAGTGGACGAGCGACCTAAGGTAAATGGTCCAACGACCTAACTCGAACGACTTATCTGGAGCTTAGGTCGGAGACGACCTACGAGATAAACCAGGGCGAGCGACTTAACGTTTGCCTAGAGATTATAGGTCGGAAACGACCTAAGACTTAAAGCTTAACTCGCGAGCGACCTACGGCTTAAGGCCAAACTCGTGAGCGACCTACGACTTAAGGCTTAACTCGCGAGCGACCTAACTCCGAAGTGCCAATACTTCCAGAATGACCTAAAGCCCTGCGACCTATGGTACTAACTCGCGAGCGACCTAACGACTTAACTCGTGAGCGACCTAATTCCGAAGTGCCAATTCTTCCAGAACGACCTAAAGTTAACTCGTGAACGACTCACGACCCATGGACGAACGACTTAACTCCGAACGACCTAAAAATGGCCAGAACGACCTAAGTACAGAAAATTCACCAAAATGCTAAAAATTGGAGTTTTTCGCCAATCCAATCCAAACCAAATGCAAATGTGCATGCAAAAGTGATAGGGAATCATTCCCAACAGTCCAATATAGTTATAGACTAGATTTGTGAGACAAAAATCTCACCTTTGCACTAAAGTTTATGAAGATGAAGCTTGAAAGCAAGGAGAAGCAATCCAAAGCTTGAATCCAATATCTTCTACTTGAATTTGGAGTTGAATGTTGGATTTGCAATTGAATTTGTGCTTGGAGTTTTAATTTCCCATTCCCTCCACCATTAATGCCAAAGCTTGATTAGTTAGGAAATTTATGAAGAGTGAGGAGAAGAGGGTTGGAACTTGGGCTTAATAGGCTAAACTAACCCAAAGTCCAAAGCGGGAAAAGTTAGTGAAATTTCACTAACTCCAAACCTATCGATGTTTATACTTAAAAAGTTGTAAACGACATTTCGAACTCAATGGAAGTGGTCTCGAGTCCTAATTTGACCGTTTGCAAAAAGTAGCTTTTCGGACCAAAATCCGATTAACGAGTTAATATTTAAATAAAATATTTAAATACAAACTCGATAAATATGCGGGTTGTTACAGACTCCCCTCCTTAAAGAAATTGCGTCCTCGCAATATATATAAGATGGAAATAAAAAGTAACAACCATAAAAGCATATTAACACAAGAGGAATTTTGAAAGAAGAAGTTCACCTCAAGGAGAAGGAGTAAGCAAGTCCGGATGTGTACGCTCGATGAATTCTCTGGATTCCCAAGAACAATCCTTAGGATTTGAGGACCATTGAACCTTCACAAGCGGAACATCTTTATTTCGAAGTCGTTTAACCTCAGAAGCTATAACTCGAATAGGATGCTGCTCATAAGTTAAATTCGGCGAAACTTCAATTTCTTCCACAACAGCAGGCTCAAGAATAGAATCGGAATCCCGAAGGCATTTCCGTAATTGAGAAACGTGAAATACATCATGCATAGCAGAAAACTGAGCCGGCAATGCAAGGCGATAAGCCATGGAACCAATACGTTCAGTGATAGGAAATGGCCCAATATATCGAGGCGCTAACTTCCCCGATCGACTGAAACGTACAACACCCTTCATAGGTGAAACACGAATAAAAACAGGATCCCCAACAGAAAATTCTAATTTCCTTCTTCGATTATCGGCATAGGATTTTTGTCTACTCTGGGCTTCTTTCATCCTATGTCGAATAAGTTCAATCTTTTCCGTGGAATCACGAATAAAGTCTGGACCTAAAACCAGCTTCTCACCGGCCTCAAGCCAACAAGAAGGAGATCGGCATGGCCTTCCGTAGAGTGCCTCGAAAGGTGCCATACCAATACTAGATTGGAAGCTATTATTATAGGAAAATTCAACAAGTGAAATATGATCTTCCCAACTTCCTCCTAAATCAAGCACACAAGCACGAAGAAGATCTTCAAGAGTTTGATTCACACGCTCGGTTTGTCCATCGGACTGGGGGTGATAAGCGGTGCTAAAATTAAGCTTCGTTCCTAAAGCTTTTTGAAGACTGTTCCAAAATCCACTAGTAAACAATGGATCACGATCGCTAACAATAGAAGTAGGAACTCCATGCAATTTTACAATTTCCTTGACAAATAGTTTGGCCAAAAGAGGAACGGTTCGGTTAGACCGAACCGGAATAAAATGGGCGGATTTAGTAAGTCTATCAACAATCACCCATAAGCTATCATGACCCGAACGAGAACGGGGAAGGCCATCTATAAAGTCCATGGAAATTTGATCCCACTTCCAAATTGGAATTTCTAAAGGTTGCAATAACCCACCAGGCCTTTGATGTTCGGCCTTGACAAGTTGGCAAGTCATGCAACACTTAACAAAGTTAGCAATATCAGATTTCATTCCCTCCCAATAATAAAGTCGCTTCATATCAGCGTACATTTTACTACTACCGGGATGAATGGTGAATTTAGAACAATGGGAATCTTCTAAAATATCTTTACGAAGATCTCCAATATTTGGTACGATAAGTCTACCAAATTTTCGAATGCCGCCATGAGAATCAATATCATAGTCTTTCAAACCTTCAATATCTATTTTATCCTTAACATTTTTGCCAAGAAGAGCCAATTCAGAATCTAGCCCTTGAGCTTCAAGAATGCGGTCTAAAAGAGAAGGATGAGCCTCAAGGCTACATAAAACAAGCGATGAGCATAAATCGGATACGCGCTCTCGAATCTCACAAGTGGATAAGATCTCGAGATCGTTCCATTCGGATATCATCATAGAAATAACTGCTTGTTGCTTACGGCTAAGAGCATCGGCGACTCGATTACCCTTACCGGGGGTATAAAGAATATCAAGATCATAAGGTGCAAGGAACTCGAGCCAACGCTGTTGACGTAAATTAAGTTCTTTTTGAGAAAATAAATATTTCAAAGACTTATGATCCGTGTAAAGAATAAATTTCTCTCCCAATAGATAATGACGCCACATTCGAAGGGCGAAAACAATAGCCGCGAGCTCTAGATCATGTGTGGCATATCTAGTCTCGGCCGGCTTCAATTGCCTAGAAGCATAAGCAACAACACGTTCTTTTTGCATAAGAACGGCACCCAAACCAACGTGACTAGCATCGGTATAAACAACAAAATCTTGATTCCCCTCGGGAATCACAAGAATAGGAGCATCGGAGAGGAGTTCTTTCAATTTCTGAAAAGAGGCTTCACATTTGTCCGACCAAATGTATTTAACTCCCTTCTTAGTCAAGCCAGTAAGAGGCACGGCAATCTTAGAAAAGTCTTTAATAAAACGGCGGTAATAGCCCGCCAATCCGAGAAAACTACGAATCTCTGTCACACTCTCCGGTCTCTTCCAATCTTGAATCGCTTCAATCTTTGAAGGATCCACGGATATCCCGGATTCGGAAATAATATGACCGAGAAACTTCACACGAGATTGCCAAAAGTGGCATTTAGAAAATTTCGCCTTTAATTGATTACTCCTAAGTGTTTCCAATACAATCCGAAGATGTTTCTCATGTTCCTCCTCGGTTTTTGAATACACAAGAATATCATCAATGAATATGAGAACAAACCGATCGAGGAAATCTTTGAAAACTCGATTCATGAGGTCAACGAAATAAGCTGGAGCATTCGTTAACCCAAATGGCATAACAAGCCATTCATAAGATCCATATCGAGTACGGAATGATGTCAACGGAATGCTATCCTCAGCGATACGAAGCTGATGGAAACCGGTAGCCAAGTCCAATTGTGAAAAGACCTTAGCACCACTAAGCTGATCGAATAGATCATCAATCCGAGGTAAAGGATATTTATTTTTAATAGTAAGATCGTTAAGCTTGCGATAATCTACGCAGAGCCTCAGAGTACCATCGGATTTCTTTACGAAAATAGCCGAAGCTCCCCAAGGCGAGGAACTAGAGCGAATAAATTGCCTCGTCTCCAACTCAGATAATTGTTTACGCATCTCCTCATTTTCCTTATTGGACATGCGATAAGGAGGACGAGTAATAGGTTGAGCTCCAGAAACAAGATTAATTCTGAACTCAATTGCTCGTTTAGGTGGTAAACCTAAAACGGGCGCGAATATGTCGGAAAATTCACGAACAACATGAATACGAGAAATAATATCATCTTCATCATCATCATCGTTATCACGAGGATTTAAAGAATATAAAGATGCCACCAAACATGATTCTGAATCTTTAAGATTAACAGAAATCTGTTTAACAGATTGTGGATGTCGGAGATGGATAGTCCGCTCAGGACATAGAATATGGGCTTGATAACGGTTAAGCCAATCCATTCCCAAAATTATTCCAAAGCCTAAGTAACGCATGACATGCAAATCGGCTAGGAAAGAAAAATCACATAAAATAATCTCCACATCTTTACAAAGCAAACTAAGAGTTGCGGATCCACCAACAGGATTCGCAATTTTTAAAGAAGTCATCAATGCAGTAACACTTAAGGAAAAAGTGTCTACCAGTTCCTTTGATATAAAAGAATGGGATGCACCCGTATCAAAGAGAACTCTAATAGGTTGATCGTGAAATAAAATAATACCATCAAGAATGGAATGAGAAATACCTTGGCCACGAGATGTGTTGCCAGGGGCTTGAGCCACATTTAACTTTCCCTCATTCCTGCTTTTACGTTTGAGGCATTGATGTATAAAGTGATCTGGGCTCTTACAATAGCGACAAGATTTGGGCTTAGAGCACTTATTCGCATAATGATCCCCAGACCCACAGTTGAAGCAACTCGCACCACTAGGAGAAGGAGACTTTGCCGCAGGGGTTGCCTGCTTACCCTTTTTGTTGGGATAAGGACCCTTGAATTTGTTTGGCCTCTTCTTGTTGTTGAAGTTTGGTTTAGCGCCTTCCACTTCAACATCACTCTCTCTATCAGCCTCTTCAAGACGAAGAGCGATATCGACGAGTTGATCAAATGCGACTTCTAGTTTCAGAAGCAGTGGCTTCTTAAGACTCTTATTTAAGCCATAAACGAACCTCTGGTTCTTCTTCAATGGGGTGTTGATGTATTCAACCCCATATTTGGAAAGCGACTCGAAGGCTGCGACGTAATCAGTCACAGAGGATTGACCTTGAACAAGGTCTATAAAACGTCGAGCCAAGGTTACTTTCCCAGCTTCTGGTACAAACTTTAACTCGAAGCGTCCCTGAAATTGCTCCCAGGTGAGATCCGCTTCATTAATTTCTGAAATAAGGAGTTCGTACCAGTCCAATGCTCTCTCCTGGAGCATGCTGGAAGCCACCTGAACGCGGTGGAGATCGATAAGGTTCATGCGAGAGAAGATTCGATCACATGATTTTAACCAAGCCTGGACCTCGATGATATTTTCCGAACCTTTGAAGGGCTTCCCACCCAAGTTGGTGTAATCGCTGCACAAGCGTGCAAATCCCGACTTTGGGTGAGTGGGTTCTGGGTTAGCTCCAGCTGCTTGAGCATTAGTTACTAAATCAAGAAGCTGTTGAGCAGTCATAAAAACTCCATCCGGAGGAGCAGCACCAGATGATCCAGTTCTGGGACGACCTGGTCTAGACATTCTCTTCCTTAAAGAAAGAAAGAAGAGAAGTAAGAAGGTTATTTACCAATGAACATCAAGTAATCTTGATAGATAAAACAAGGAATCATAAAGGAAATAGGATGAATCGGTACGAAGACTCGAAATAATCCTATGGTATGACTCCTAAGATAGACCTAGGACGATGATCCTTGTTAAGTTATTCTACATTGTTCCGAAGTTTGGCTCTGATACCAAGCTGTGACGCCCCACCTCTATACCCACGCTAGCCAAGAACACTCCGGAGTAGTGCTGTCAACTAGCACGGAGAATAAGGCTGTTGAGGAGCGACCATCCATGTAATTGCTTATCACACGGTGGCTATAAATAATCTTCGGAAACTAACATAGAAATAATCATATCACAAATCAGTCACAGATATCCATATCACAAAGGCGGAAGAAGATATGAATATATAACTAACACATGAAAGTGTACATCAGAGTAGTGGTCAGTAAGATCCACGATAATACAAAAGAATAGCAACACGTGCTATACAAAAGAATACAACTATGAGTCTATATCTCAAGTGTATACAACAAAAACTGCTAATCTAAACAGTTAGCCAAAAGTCAGAGTGATGAATCCCTGGGAAGAAGTCAAGCAGAAGCACCTGTAACATCTCGGTCTGACCCGAGTATTATTTAAGAAAATAATAAACGGATCAGTCTAGCTATAAATATCAGATGACATGATATAACATAAAAGATATGGCATAAACATAAATATCCATAACGACATACCACTATAAGTATGTAAATAATGATCAACAGAAGATCAATCAATAAGAGATAATCAATATCACAAGAATCTTCTCAAAGATTCGAAGAGGGCATCATACCCTAAACTTGTACTCATAACAAGTCAATGACATAAATTCCAGAAATCAACACGAGAAATCCAGAAATCATAAAAAGGGAAAGAGGCCTATCACATGACGGTCCGAAGACCATGGGGAGCTACCCCACATGTGTGAGTGGAATCACACAGATTGAGGTCAAGACTAACCAAAAAGCAGAAAGGTATGTGTGAATGGAATCACACAAGTGGTGTCTAGTCTAACCTTGCAATGAAAGAGACATCGCGCAATTGCTAGTCTAATTCATAAAGCGATCATCAAGATCAACGAGAAGTGTCAATTACACTAAGCTAGTAAATATAGAAGTTTAGCTTCATGTCCCATAACCACTTGCTTAACTTAAATATTTACGAACAAACTGTAAATCTTCACTAATAAAATTGTCACAAGAGGTTCAATCGAACAAGTCCAAGAATTAACCGACGAAGTGAACGCAAGCGTTTCATACCACTTGTTTTACTAAGTCGTTTAATTAGATTTCTCATCCGAGTGAGGTAAAGGCTTGTATATACTAATAGATTGGAAAACGGTTTAAGAAAAGAGCTTTGTTATTAAAAATAGAGTTGAAATTATTTGTTAAAAGAGTTTTGATATTTACTACTAGTATTGAAACCTTTGTATTATAAAGTGACAAAACACATAAGCAAGTGTAGAAACAATCAGTCACAAAGATCGCATACGGAGATGCGAATAAAATCCAAGGAAATCAGCTCAATGTTTTTCAGATAAGATCCCCTACGGAGGGGGGGGTCCAGGGGGGGTGGCAACCCCCCAAGGTGGGGGTACGGGGGCAACGCCACCGCTTACGAGGTTCGACCTGCCCGGTCAGGTCGCGGGGGTCTAGGGGGCAGCGCCTCGACCAAAACGGTACGACCTAGTGAAGACAAAATGAGGTCTAACGACCTAACGACTCAAGGGTCATACGACCTAACGGCTGCGACCTAGGGGTCTAAGGGGTCAAGCGACTTAGTGGTTGCGACCTAGAGGTGTTCGCGACCTAACGATGACTCACGACCCAACATGGCCGACTTAACAGAGTCGAGCGACCTAAGGTAAATGGTCCAACGACCTAACTCGAACGACTTATCTGGAGCTTAGGTCGGAGACGACCTACGAGATAAACCAGGCCGACTTAGTGGACGAGCGACCTAAGGTAAATGGTCCAACGACCTAACTCGAACGACTTATCTGGAGCTTAGGTCGGAGACGACCTACGAGATAAACCAGGCCGACTTAGTGGACGAGCGACCTAAGGTAAATGGTCCAACGACCTAACTCGAACGACTTATCTGGAGCTTAGGTCGGAGACGACCTACGAGGTAAACCAGGGCGAGCGACTTAACGTTTGCCTAGAGATTATAGGTCGGAAACGACCTAAGACTTAAAGCTTAACTCGCGAGCGACCTACGGCTTAAGGCCAAACTCGTGAGCGACCTACGACTTAAGGCTTAACTCGCGAGCGACCTAACTCCGAAGTGCCAATACTTCCAGAATGACCTAAAGCCCTGCGACCTATGGTACTAACTCGCGAGCGACCTAACGACTTAACTCGTGAGCGACCTAATTCCGAAGTGCCAATTCTTCCAGAACGACCTAAAGTTAACTCGTGAACGACTCACGACCCATGGACGAACGACTTAACTCCGAACGACCTAAAAATGGCCAGAACGACCTAAGTGCAGAAAATTCACCAAAATGCTAAAAATTGGAGTTTTTCGCCAATCCAATCCAAACCAAATGCAAATGTGCATGCAAAAGTGATAGGGAATCATTCCCAACAGTCCAATATAGTTATAGACTAGATTTGTGAGACAAAAATCTCACCTTTGCACTAAAGTTTATGAAGATGAAGCTTGAAAGCAAGGAGAAGCAATCCAAAGCTTGAATCCAATATCTTCTACTTGAATTTGGAGTTGAATGTTGGATTTGCAATTGAATTTGTGCTTGGAGTTTTAATTTCCCATTCCCTCCACCATTAATGCCAAAGCTTGATTAGTTAGGAAATTTATGAAGAGTGAGGAGAAGAGGGTTGGAACTTGGGCTTAATAGGCTAAACTAACCCAAAGTCCAAAGCAGGAAAAGTTAGTGAAATTTCACTAACTCCAAACCTATCGATGTTTATACTTAAAAAGTTGTAAACGACATTTCGAACTCAATGGAAGTGGTCTCGAGTCCTAATTTGACCGTTTGCAAAAAGTAGCTTTTCGGACCAAAATCCGATTAACGAGTTAATATTTAAATAAAATATTTAAATACAAACTCGATAAATATGCGGGTTGTTACATGTACCGAGCTAGCCGCGCGAAGGAGACGCTAGCAAAAAATTTCGGGAATTTAGGGAGTTAAAAAATTTTTGAGAAAATTTTGATAATTCAAGATTTGGTTTTAAATTGAAACTTGAATGGTTAAACAAATAGTATAGTTTGAAACTATGGGAGAGCTGAGAGTTAATAAGAATGATAATGGGTCTTTTATAAAAAAAATAGTTGGTTAGATGTTGGATTGTGTGGTTTTAGGGGAAATGTAAACGGGTTTTGGGCCTTTCTTCTTAGTTAGTAATTTCGGGGACGAAATTCTTTTAAGGGGGGAAGAATGTGATGACCCGGAATTTTCAAACATTTAAAATCGGAATATTTAATTGGTTTTAAATATTCAATAGAGTAATTTTAGCTTGAATTACGAATATCACAATTTAATTGATAATTGAATTATTAAATTAAATAAGTAAAGTTGGGTAAATTGTTGAATCTAGAATTTTAAGCCTCTTAAAAATAATTTGAAGGCTTGTAAATTTTTTATTGATAATATAGAGGATAACAGAAGTTGTAAAATTGAAATTAGCAGTGGTTTGTTCAATTTTGAAATTTTATATTGTTTAAATTGAATTTAAAAATAGCCTTCCGAGACACATTCTCGGAATATGACGAAACCAGTTCCATTGGATCCGTAATAGTGTATTATTATCGGACTTCAAATTTCGTATTGATCGGAGTTAGTGTGTGAACGTACGATGTATAAACGCGTTGAAAATTTCATTGATAATAGTCGATTTAAATACATTGGTTAACCAGTTAACCTTCAGTCGAAATAATTTCACGTCAGCTTTCTTTTCCGTCACTGTAGTAAGGCAAGCTTCCCGCGCAAGGTATTTTCCTTCTTTTTATAATTTTCCGAGCCTTCTTGAACACACTTTCCTTTAAAAAAAACAAATATCCCGAGCCGTTCAACAAGAACATTCTTAAGCAAGCTAACGCAAATAAAAAAAAAGAGCTTCGAAGGGAAGCTTTTAGCCGTGTTTTATAATAAAGTCCTCTCCCTTATTTTCGACTTTAACCGAAGCCGAACCTTTAGCCCTTTCGTTCCCAAAGCATATCTCGTTCTTTTTTAAAAAAAAAAAGGGGATTCGAATCCGATTTTGAATCGATTGTCGTTCGAAGTAGAAAAGGGGATGGGCGCGCGATAATTGAGTCGCGATAGCATTGGAGTACTAGGGCACTGACTCGAACTCATTCGAGCTTAAGGGAATCGCGACCTAAGTCGCGTGGAATTGCTGCGAGGCTCGCGGCTTTGGGAGGGGGTTCGGTGATGAGAGGATTGGGAAGTTGTGACATCGATTTGGAAGCCACGACAGTTCGATTCGAGAAGTCGCATCTTAGTTGTACGTATTAGAAGCAACGATTTTAGGTTTTTATACCTCGTGAGTGCCTGACTGTGTGAGCAGTAAGGTATGCATTTCATTTTCGAGTTGAATCTAAAATATGTTTATACACACACACACACATAAGTTTTGAATTATAAATTTTATATAAATGTTGGATTTTTAAGCCTCTACAGGTTACTCTTATGGGTAGTTTGCATAATGGAAAGATGAATTAAAAATATACAAACACATGTCTATTTTCATTTCAATTATATACAAAAATTAATATAGATAGAGTTTAGTAAAATAAGGAATTTTAACATGTTTGGAAGTTATGAAAAAATAAGTTTAGATTTCTTTTAAATTCTAGATAGACTATTTTTATAAGTGTACGTATATAGTTTCAAAGAAAATAAAAACACATATTTTCACTTTCTAGAATTTAAATAATAAATAGATATACACATGCATGTTAAATATTCCGAGAAAACCGAAAATTTATTCAGGTAAGATTTTTATACAGAGAGTTTTTAAAGATGCATACCTATATGGAAATTTTAAGTATTTAAAAGTTTATATTAAGACCGAATTTTTCTTTATAATATAGTCAGGGTGATTAAATTGTTTAACAAACTTACTTAATTATTTTGTCATTATAAACATTATTAGTAAAAAGGAAATTAGATTAAAATTTAATTATTAATTTAAAATAGAATCATTGGTTAATTAAATTTATAAAATGGAAATAAATTGTTCAAGTTACTTCAAAGTGTTAATAAATCGTATGATTGTTATACAAGGTCAAAATCTGATAGAAGCAAGCCGGATTGGGTCGGAATGCAAAACAAAAATCAAAGGTGAGTTAATCTCACTCGGTTGAATTTAAATTCAAATTTAAACTGATAAATTTTAAATAATTGTTTGAATGGTTGAATTGATTGATGTGTTATAGTATGATATATTTTGGATTGGTATTATGTATTGTGCTAACGTTTGTGGATGCAGGGAAAACAGGTTGGTGGGATCCAACTGGACCCCTCACATGTATTTAAGTTTTTCAGTATTCTCTATTGTGATTATTTGATATCCTATGTTGAGTTATATTGGAATATTGAATGTTATGGTTTGATTGTATATTCGGGTATAATGAATTACCAAAATATATGAATTGGATTGTTGAAAAGAAATTAAAAGGAAGTAAATTTGTAAGCGAAATAATTATAGAAAGTTTGAATAAATTAAGAATGAATTGGAAAGAAATAGAAGTAATATGAAAATAATAATAAATGACTTCGAGAATGAAGAGAAAAGAATTTTGAATAAAATGAAATTGATGAATTATAAACTTAAGTTATATCAATAAAAGAAATAAAGAATTATTTTAAAATTCAAAGTTTAAATTTATTTAAAAGGATAAGGAAGTAATTGGGAAATCTAAAAATTGGGATTTTTAGTTAAAGTATTTTTAAATTATAATTAAGAAATGAAATCTGAAATTAATAGATTCTGAATTAAAAGGGAATAAATAGGAAATCAATTTGGAAATTGATTCAAGTGTTTGAAATTGAAATTTAAAAAAAGATTGTGAAGAGAAATATATTTATCTGGATAGCCAAGTACGTTCAAAGTTAATTTTTAAATATAAGTAAAAGCTTTAATGTTGTTTTAAAAAGCATGTTTTAGGAAATTTATTATTTCTAATCTTTTAGATTCTAAAGTAAATATTTTCAAACTTATTATCGTAGTAATTGTTTAAAATGGTAACTTAGTGTTTTGTTTTAAAGAGCGAGAACCTAGTTTACATTTCATAAAGTAACCTTATTTTTAACTATTCATATAGTATGTGCTTTTAACCAATTATTGAAGTGGTCTTAGCTTAAATGTTTTAAAGTAAACTCCAAAGTAAGAGTTTTGTTAAATATATTATTGTAATAATTATTTAAAGAATGATTTGATATTGTGTTTAATGAAGAAAATCTAGTTATATTTATAAAGTAGACTTATTTTAATTGTTTCTAGGGTATTATTTAAAAATTAAGTATTAAAGTAAAATTTCCTATATAAAATGTTAAATATATCTTACAATAAAAGTGTTGTAAATTAATTTAAAAATCTAGTTTTGTGCTTGGTGATTCTAGAGGAGATAGAAAATATTTGGGAAAGTTTATTCTGGAAAAGAAAGTATGGTTTGAAACTGTTATCAAAGGGATTTGAAATTGGAAATATATCTTGTAAAGATATTTGAGATAAATAAATAATTTGGAAAATTATTTATTGTTTGATGGATGTTTGTGAATAGAAATTGATAGCTAAATAACCGACTATCAATATTGGACAATGCGTTGATCGTTTCGAAGAGACCGGGATCGAGATTTATTTCTCGAAAACAACTTCGATCCTGTTTGTACATTTCGTGAAAACGATTTTGGATTCGAAGATGGAGCAGTGAAGTGCAAGGGCTAGTCGCTACTAATCTTGAGGATATTTCCAAAATGGATGTAGTAGGAATAGTGCCTTCGGTTCCGTTCGAACCCGGGACGGACTTGTATGGATGAATGCTTACGAAACATCGTCAGGGGGACGATGGGCATTCTAAGGGATATATTCTAAAAAGGTAACGCTTAGCCTCAAGCCTCATCAAATAGGAATGGCTGAAAATCAGGGGTTATGCAGCAAGGCTTCGTGGGTAGCCCCCACTGGAGGGTGAGTTCATTTCTGTCTAGATGTCCCTTTTATTTCGGCTTAGTGGGCGGTTGCTAATCCCAACCGCGGGGTGATCTTGCTCGGGACTGTCCAGTAAGGGATGGTTCCGGTCTTGTGTTGCAGGGGAGTTAGGGTGGCTCCTCGGTACGCTGATCTAGGCCAGGTACTGTGACATGTGGTACCCCAGTGCCTAGCCATTAGTTGGAATCCATTTTCCCTACGCGCCCGTACGGTTTTGATTGTACCCAACTATTGCTGAAACGTGAGATGCAAGCATTTCAGCTAGATTCTATTTTACTTTCTATAGACACTATTATAATATCAGAGGACTTTAATAAAAAGGTTTTAGCTATCGTAAGGTAAAAACCCGACATGTTTATTTGTGGCGTGGTCTTACGAGATGCTTTTGTTTTCAAATGATTTTTGAAACTTTAATAATCAATTGGGTATGATTTTCTCACGCTGGTATTCCAGACTGACTCGAGTGTTATTTAACTGCAATGCTCGGGTCAGACCGAGTATTATAGGATACAGGATTTGATGATGTGGAGCTCAGGAGACGAGCAAGATGACGATACGTACACTCGTACTTGTTTATATATGTATTTCCGCTGTGTTGAGTCATTGTGTATCCATTTGCATGATATTGATGTTGAGCTGTGACTGATGTACTCTGATGATGTAATATATAAAAAGATATATTTGATTTGAGTAAAGATCATTTATTATATATTATATTTTATTTCACTGCGATGGTTAGATTCCGTTGTTGTTTCCTATTTTCCTCTTCTACCTCTTCTTCTTTAACCCAAATGGTTCGTATTTCTGTACAACTTGTGTTGATTTAGGTAGAATAGTGTTAACTCAAGTGGTACGGATTTGCGGGTCGTTTCACATGCTTCCAGACGAATGATTGCTTTGCGTACACCATCCTTTTTTCCTATTTGGTATTTGTGAGGGAGATGTTGGTTTCAGATGATTGGTGGTATATATATACTAGAAGATCATCTATCATGCGATGGTAGGTACGGGAGATGTATGTCTCTTCGATCGTAGTATCTCATGTCACCATGACGGGTTGGATAGGTAGATTTGCTTCGAAATTCTTCTTAGTTAATGATGATTTCAACGTCTATAAGGTCAGAGTTGTTCCACTACGCTTCATGTTACCTATATTCTCGTGGGGTGAACTCAGATCATGTAGGTCCTTATTTAGCCTTTGGTAAAAGTCAGGCCCTTCCTTTTTTATCCCACAACATCCCAGTACTCGTGGTAGCCCATAGAGATCGACTCTAGTTTTAAAGTATACAACGTTATTGGTACTTTTATCAAACGGTCCATATTATACCTCTAGATTATGAGATTGGTGGTATTCCTTCAACTAGCATATACCGTCATTTTAAGGTAATTTAATGAATTAGTAATTTAGTGTATGGTCTTAGTTAAATTACATCTGCTCAAATATTATAATAATTATAGTACACACCTAGGTTGGATAAGCATAAACGATATATTGTCATGCTTTAACGCATGTCACACTCTCATTCTCAAAGCTCCGTTAGCAGTGTGCTGTCGAGTGACGACTTTGGTAGGGACAAATTTATGATCAGCAATCTTAATTGGGGGCATTCTGATGACGATGACTGTGATGCAAATCTCACTTGGAATGCTAACA
This sequence comes from Allium cepa, assembly GCA_030765085.1. Lineage (NCBI taxonomy): Eukaryota > Viridiplantae > Streptophyta > Magnoliopsida > Asparagales > Amaryllidaceae > Allium > Allium cepa. Next base: position 248,052,493 of record CM060940.1, on the reverse strand, counting down.
CTACCGTCCAAGCAAAATGCAATGTCAGCATTCATATGTACAAGTTGTTACGCGGCTGAACAAACCAAAAGGACTACTTTTACTACAACCATTTTGGAATTACCCTCGGCATTAGTAGCAAGTGGCCTTTGCACTTCAAAGAACTTTGTCTTCGATTTCCATCATCTTCAAGACGTCTTAAATTCGAACACTTATGCATGTTCAACGTGGTTTTCGAATGACATATCTGATCCCGATCTCTCTGAACTGATAACTGGCAGTTTCAAAACTGGCCAAGATTTGATAGTCGGTTTTTTAACTATCAAATAAGCAAGTACTCAAATCATAGATTTAATTTCATATGGATACCAAGCACGGTTATGTGTATAAGCAACCATTATGCCTCTTTAATCAGACTAAAATGATGTTACACACAGAAAGAAATATACTAAGTAAAGATAGGTTATTAGTAAGCCCGCAAAATCATTAGGATCAATTGACCCTAGGGGAAGTAAGTTAGGGACATACCGTTCGGATGTGAGTTTAACAGAAATTAAGTTATTTATTATATCTGGAAGGCCCGAGTCAGCCAAATGTTAGTGGTTAGCCAGACAAAACTATAGTATTCAGACATATAGTCCATTTATTACTTAATTTGTTGAATACTTAATATTGCTATTATTGTTTTAACCGGTTTGGTTACATGATTTTGATTTTCAAAAGATAAGTTTTTAAAAGGTTATTAGTAAGGGGAAAGTCGTTCCACTAAGCGGCGTGGTCTCACTTAATATCAAAAAAACCAAGATGTATAGTATTATTCACATTATTCACACTAGACTTTATATATGACTCGAAGTTTATGTTTTCCCCTTAAACTCTCGGGTGCCCAAAATTTTTTTGAGTGTGTTGAGAGTTGAGGATTTACAGGTTTTAGTAGGTGGACGAATAAAGCTTTCGGAGACGAGCATAAGACTGATGTTAGCTATTTAGGGGTTGTTAGGTTTTAATTTCCACTGTAATGTATTAAAATAGTTTTTGTCCATTTAGTACTTTGGTCATCCAAGGGGGCATCTTCATATGTCGCTCTTGGCGTATTTTATATTAATTATATTTAATCTGAAGCTATGAAACATCTAGGATTATGTAGTTGGATATGAAACATGTTTTTGTGTAATGTAATCAGAAAAATTGTTTTTGAAATCTGTGATTTTATTTCATATTCATGTGCTTTTGATATTATGGATACCACTTACGTTTCTGTATTTTGTCCTCGGAAGTTAATACTATAGATAACTACAGCATCTTTAGCGCTTAGCTTTAGGCCTTAATATAAGGGATGTTACAGTGGATCCTGGCCAATCTGGTTCACTTCCGAACCATAAACAAAGGTGGACAACAAGTGGATGACATATAATACTCCTATCTAATATCAACATACAACTCTAGTCATAAGCCAACAAACGGCTCCGTATAAGTCACCCCTCGACAAAAAATTACTAGAATTCTAATCCCATGCACACACAAGGCTAAACCCATAAGTCAACATGTGACTATAATGTACTCATTACAGTGAGCTTCATCACATGAATAATCCCCATTTGAGTGGCATTTACTTGCAAAGAATAATCAAACGAATAACATAACGGCTTCCCATACCACCACATGTTACTCGAATAATTATTCGATGCGCATAAACTGCACTCAATCCATACTAGATATTTCTATATGACAAGCCCGACGAATAACCAGAAAAGTTTTATCGAAAGCCCCATGCCAGACAGTATCACTAGACCATTTATTAAAATTTCTCATCACATAGAAATAAAACCTCACAAATCAAATATAAAGATATCATCACCATATCATATTAAATCACTAAACAAATCCATGTCAACGGTAAATCACTCAATAATCATTATTCATTTAACAAGGAAGACATAATTAGAAACTAATAAAAGAATAGATTATCCGAATAAATATAAAATGAACACATCAATACTTAGTAATAAATCATTCACAACATAAAATTTTATTTATCAAATAAATACTTAGATATAGGATAACAATTACTGATTTTAAATAACTATAAAACTTTCAAATTAGTCTCATATTTTCATAATCTAATAGTTACATTTTCAAAACGTGAATTATACCTTATAAAATAACAACTAAGAACTATTTAAATAATACAATAAAAATCAATTTATTTTGCTCAACATGTAGACACGTTGGGAAAGAAAAAAAAAATCTATACTATAAAACTAAACAATATGTAATATAGTGTTAAATTTTAGTGATACAAAATCACAAATAGAAGGAAATAATTATGCAAGAAGGAAAGTTATCACGTTTGTTTATTATGGAAATGCATAAATTATGGGATTGCATTAGATGAGATGGTAAGGAAATATATGCATGCGCACGTTATGGAATAATATATATGCAAAAAGATATGCAATATTATTTCTTTCTTCGTAATCGCATTGCTTTGGGATTATGTTCTTCCATCTTTGGAACGAGTGAATGACTTGCTATGTTTGCGCGATTTGTTACCATTGTAATTTGCCTCCATTATCTTCTTACCATATCTTGGTAATTTGATTAATGACTCACATGAATTTACATTGGCTATATATTGAGGGTAGACTTCATTGTAAACCCATCCTGATATTCAGCCAATGATCCCCTAATGGAGTGTCTCTTTTTGTTAACCCTAATTTAGGGCTTTGGTATGTAAACTCTTATCTTGTAATCTCTTATATTTGTTTTCATAGTATTTTGTAGTACTCATCACATACTATATCATTCTACATGTGAGTTGTATTTCTATTTTATTTTCAATTAAGTAAAAGGTATTTTTTAAGTTCTTTATTGTTTTGTCTTTATCTAGTTTAGGTTCATCTGTTAATTCTAAAAACTTCTTTGAATAGTTTTCTCTAAAAACTTTTGCTATATTATACTGTTGGTTATCGTTTATACTTTTTGTTTAAGTATAATTAAAAGTTTTATCATGAATTTCTGTTCTAAATAATTTTGTAAAGATTATATATTTTCTATTTTTGGAAAATTGTTCATTTTAGTTTTTCCAATCATTCTCTTTTATTATTTTATAACCTGTTTTTTTTGTGTTTATATAATTTTTCCATTCTTTATGGAATTCCTTTGCAAATCTAGGTGTTATAATAATATTTTTACGTTCTTTAAATATATTGAAGTTATATATATATATATATATATATATATGTATACACATATACACATATACATATATATATATACACACGTATATATGGTATGCTAGGTTAGGTTATGTAATAAAATGCAAACAATTTGTGCTACTGTTATTTTATAAAATCAAAGTGGAATTGCACCTTATATAATATATTAACTTAAACAATTGCCTTGTAGATATTCATCTTTTTTACATATGTAGGTGCTATTGTGAATATGAGTTGGTGTTCGCAAGGGTTAATATAATTCATTTTATTTTTGTGAGTGACAAAGTATAAGTGTAAGTGTGGTGAGTTGCAATTGCTGTTGGGTCTTATGCATTTAACAGAAGTAAGTTTCGAGTGTAGTATATAAGTGAAGCTATATTGCATGTGTTGTAGGATAGGCGTGTGCAATGTGCACGTGTTTAGACTGCAGTATAATGTGTTGAGTTTTGGATATGAGAGCAATTGTATATCTAACTATGTTTGTTGTTTTTTCATCTGTGTGTAAGTGTGTTGTGTAAGTGCATGCTGGTGTGTGCTTATGGTTTATGGTGTGCATGGGTTATGTTGAGTTTTGAAGCGGCTACTTATTTTCAATTAATTAAAAGGTATTTTTTTAAGTTTTTTATTGTTTTGTCTTTATCTAGTTTAGGTTCATCTATTAATTCTAAAAATTTCTTTGAATAGTTTTCTTTGAAAACTTTTGCTATATTATACTATTGGTTTTGAAATAATATATTACACAATAAAATTTACTGTTGGATATATATATGGAATATATATAACAAAATTTCTAATATATTTAGAAGAATGTTTAAATACATCTAGTTAGTTAAACAAATACTAGTTAAACAAATACCCTCCTTTAAATTTGGTATCATATATAATAGAATTTATAATATCTTTAGAAAAATGTTTAAATACATCCAGTTAGTTAAAAAAATACTAGTTAAACAAATACTACCCTCCTTTATATATTTATAATTAAATTATATAAAATTATTTTTATATAAGACTAAATACACACATATGGAATAACGTAAAAGTAATCCTATATTAACATACATATATATAAATACATAAAATAACATTACTAATATAAATATAAATTACTTTAAAATCAAATTCAAATTTCAAGTTTTAAAACCAAAAAAGCACTTTCTTTGAAAATAATTCAGTAATCTTAAACGTTACCGAATGCCATCCACAATTTTTAGATTCATATTTAGAACAATGGACTGCTGCTATAGTAAGAGAATATGCAGCAAAATATACAAATATAAATACAGGTGAAGAAGTGATAAGAATGGAAGAAAATTACTTAAGAGATATTGCTAAAGCAATATGGGAATCCTATAAACTAAATTTTACCGAAAACATAGCTGAGATAGTTACTCAAGGAAGTAATATATACAACTTTGCATATACTATGCATAGAATAATAACAGGAAGAGATTTTAAACACGGGAACAACAATTAGAAAACAAGAAGCTATGAGAGATCTTGAACAAATCCAACTTTTAGATTGGAAATATAAAAAAATTCCTAAAAGAATTTTTACACTATGTGACAATATCAGGAAACTACTGTTCTAAAGAAATAGCAGACAGATTATTCTATAAATTACCAGGTGATTTAGGAAAAGAAATACATAAATCATGGATAAATAATTATCAAAATATTCCTAAAGGATATGATAATATAGGAATAAGAATTTCACACATAATTTTTGAATTAAAAAAGAAATGTATACATATACAAATCCAAAGAGAACTGAAGCAGAAAAACTATGGATTTTGTGGACAAATATATACTCCTCAACAATATGGAGCTAGAAATTATAACATAGACAAAAAACCAAAATTCAAGAAAAGATATACTAAAAAATATTTTCTACAAAAATCAAATGCTGGAAAACCTTACCTAAACAAAGAAAAACACGTCAGGAAATATAATCCTAGAAAAATATACACGAATACAATTACATGTTTTGCATGTAATGAAAAAGGCCATCTTTCTTCATCATGTCCAAAAAAACATAATTTATTTGCTAGAGAATCTAACCTTATAGATTCAGTAAAAGAAGATTTATTAGAAATAGCATCCAATGTTTTAGAAACATCTACCATATACTCTATAATATCCTTAGAAGGATTAGAGGAACATGAACAAATTAATACATCAAAGTGTACATTTAATTGATGAATTAACAGATTTTGAACAAATCTTGAATACGATGGATAAAGAAAAATCCAATCACAACTTCAAATATAAAATGGGAACAGATACTACAAAATGTGAATTCTGCCAGTGTTATCTCACCTTTGACAAAAGGTATAAATGTACAAATTGCACAATTGAAATATGTTGTTTATGTGCTAAAAATATATATGATAAAGAAATACCAAAAAGAAATAAACTTATTGTGACGCCCCACCTCTATACCCACGCTAGCCAAGAACACTACGGTGTAATGCTGTCAACTAGCACGGAGAATAAGGCTGTTGAGGAGCGACCATCCGTGTAATTGCTTTGCGCGAGCACCGATATGTCAGATAGTATAACATGCATTTTATTTCAAGAGGAAATCCGACATACCGTTACAAACACAAAGCTACTACACAGTGGCTATAATAATCTTCGGAAACAAATATAGAAATAAACATAACACAAATCAGTCGCAGATAATTCATATCACAAAGGTGGAAGAAGATATGAATATATAACTAACACGTGAAAGTGTATATCAGAGTAGTGGTCAAAAAGATCCACAATAATACAAAAGAATAGCAACACGTGCTATACAAAAGAATACATCTATTAGTCTATATCTCAAATGTGTACACCAAAATAAACTACTAATCTAAGTAGTTAGCCAAAAGTCAGAGGAAACAATCCCAAGTGAGAAGTCAATCAGAAGCACCTGTAACATCTCGGTCTGACCCGAGTATTATTTAATAAGAAAATAATAAACGGATCAGTCTAGCTATAAATATCAGATAACATGATATAGAACAAGAGATATGGCATAAAGATATAATATCCATAATGGCATACTACTATAAGTATGCAATTGAAACTCAACATGAGATTAATCAATATCACAAAAATCTTCACAAAGATCCAAAAAGGGGTTTCATACCCAAAAATTGTATTCAACACAAGTCAATGACACACGAATTCACTAATGCACAAAAATTGACAAATCATATCAATGAAAATCACTAAAATTGGTGAAGCATAAATTCTAGAATTCAACACACGAAATCCAGAAATCATAAAAAAGGGGGGGAAGGCCTATCACACGAACGGGAGCATAAAAATTCACCAACATATGTATCACACGAATGAGATGCTATCTCGTGGTATCTAGCCATTAATTTTTGACACACAAATGGCCCGAAGACCATGGGGAGCTACCCCACAAAGAAATGAGACGAAGCTCAATAGAATGAGTTACAGTCCTCCACGTGGATAAAGAGACATCGCACAATTGCTAGTCTAAATCACAAGAATGATCGTCATGATCATCAAGAAGTGTCAATTACAGTAAGCTAGTAAATATATGAGCTTAGCTTCATGTCCCATAATCACTAGCTTAACTTAAATATTTACGAACAAATTGTAGATCTCCACTAGAAAATTGTCACAAGAGATTCAATCGAACAAGTCCAAGAATTAACCGACGAAGTAAACGCAAGCGTTTCATACCACTCATTTTACTAAGCCGTTTAATTAGATTTCTCATACGAGTGAGGTAAAGGTTTGTATATACTAATTAGATTAGAAATTGGTTTAAGAAATGAGCTTTGTAATAAAATAGTGTTGAAATCATTTGAAGAAAGAGTTTTGATATTTACTACTAGTATAGAAAACCTTTATATTTTTAAAGTGACAAATCACAAAGAAGATTGTAAGAACAATCAATCACTAAAATTCACATTCGAAGACATGAATAAAATCCAAAGAAATCGATACTGAATCCATCAAAATGGATATTCCCAAAAATCACGAAGAAAATGTCATCAAAGTCGATAATAAGTGACAATAACAGAAGGGAATCAACACGAATCGATTAACGTTGGAATTCTCAAGCAAATAGGCAAACGGGCAAAAAGAGTGCAAATTCAGACGTCTGAAATCAAGGATTCAGACGTCTGAATTTGGAAAATAAATTATTTTCCAAAACAGAATTCAGACGTCTGAATCTTTGATTTCAGACATCTGAAATAGGCAAATTTTAGCCTATTTCCTTTCTGGTTCCAAACGAGCCAATTCAGACGTCTGAAATCATATATTCAGACGTCTGAATCTGGGAATAGAAATCTTCCCAGAAAAATATTCAGACGTCTTAATATTACGTTTCAGACGTCTGAATCTGGGGTTCAGGGCATTCCCTAAACCTAGGCCAAAAAAATTGGCGAAACGGATACCGGAAGCGATCGATCGAGCGACAACGACTAAGGATTTACGTCAAGCGACAACCCAGCCTTAACGGCTCTTCGATACACCTCAAATATCAGTTTCCAAATATCCATAAAAGAATTTTCATAGATTTTGATTTCAAAACACCAAAAATTGGAATATACACCAAATCAATCCAAACCAAAATCAATTGCACAAGAATAAACGTTAGGAATTCAAACCTAACAATCGAAGATAATTATAGACAAAGATGTGAGATAAAAATCTCACCTTTGAACCCAAACGATTGAAGAAGAAGCTCGAAAGCAATGGCAAGAACAATCACCTTCAATCCCATCTCAAGAAGCTTGATTCTAAGCTTAAAAGAGAAATATTTCCCAAATTAGGTTTAGGAATTTTCTGAAATCAAAGAGAGAATGAGTTGGGAAAGATGAAGGAGATGCTTACCAATGGGTTCTCTTATAATTTGGAGCTAGATCTTGGATTTGCAATGAAACTAGGGCTTGGAACTTCTAATTTCCACTCTCTTCCACCATTGTTGCATAAAGCTTAAAGTGTTAGGAATATGAAATGAAGTAATGAAGAGGAGAGGGTTGGAACTGAGTTAAGTGGGGTAAATGGGCTCAGCCCAAACCAAAGCCCTAAGTGAAAAAGTAGCAAAATTCTACTATCTCCAAACATATCAAAGTTTATACTTAAAAAAGATCGCAAACGTCATTTTGAACTCATTGGGAGTGGTCCCGAGTCCTAATTCGACCGTATGCAAAAAGTATCTTTTCGGACTAAATTCCGAGCATCGATAAAATATTTTAAATACAAAATCGACAAATATGCGGGTTGTTACAGACTCCCCTCCTTAAAGAGATTGCGTCCTCGCAATATTTAAGAAGAAGATATATAGTAACAACCATAAAAGCATATTAACACAACAGAATTTTAAAGTAAGAAGTTCACCTCAAAGAGCACGAGAAAGTAAGTCCGGATGTGTTCGCTCGATGAATTCTCTAAATTCCCAAGAACAATCCTTAGGATTTGAAGACCATTGAACTTTCACAAACGTAACATCTTTATTTCGAAGTCGTTTGACCTCCGAAGCAATAATTCGAATAGGATGTTGCTCATAAGTTAAATTAGGCAAAACTTCAATCTCTCCCACAACACCGGGCTCAAGAATAGAATCGGAATCTCGAAGACATTTCCGCAATTGAGAAACGTGAAACACCCCATGAATAGCAGAAAATTGAGCCGGTAATGATAAGCGATAAGCCACGGAACCAATACGTTCAGTGATAGGAAATGACCCATTATACCGAGGTGCTAACTTTCCCGATCGACTGAAACGTACAACACCTTTCATAGGTGACACATGAATGAACACAAGATCTCCCACAGAAGACTCTAACTTCCTTCTCCAGTTATCGGCATAGGATCTTTGTCTACTGTGGGCTTCTTTCATCCTACGCCAAATAAGGTCAATTTTCTCTGTGGAATCCCGAATAAAATCTGGACCTAAAACCAGCTTCTCACCGGCCTCAAGCCAACAAGAAGGAGATCGGCATGGCCTTCCATAGAGTACCTCGAAAGGTGCCATACCAATACTAGATTGGAAGCTATTATTATAGGAAAATTCAACAAGTGAAATATGATCTTCCCAACTTCCACCAAAATCGAGCACACAAGCACGAAGAAGATCTTCAAGAGTTTGATTCACACACTCGGTTTGTCCATCGGACTGGGGGTGATAAGCGGTGCTAAAATTAAGCTTCGTTCCCAAAGCTTTTTGAAGACTCTTCCAAAATCCACTAGTAAACAATGGATCACGATCACTAACAATAGAAGTAGGAACTCCATGTAATGTAACAATCTCTTTAACAAGGAGTTTGGCCAAAAGAGGAACGGTTCGGTTAGACCGAACAGGAACAAAATGGGCAGATTTAGTAAGTCTATCAACAATTACCCATAAGATATCATGACCAGAACGAGAATGGGAAAGGCCATCAATAAAATCCATAGAAATTTGATCCCACTTCCAAATTGGAATTTCTAAAGGTTGCAATAACCCACCGGGCCTTTGATGTTCGGCCTTAACGAGTTGGCAAGTCATGCAACGCTTAACGAAGTTAGCGATGTCAAGTTTCATTCCCTTCCAATAATAAAGTCGCTTCATATCCGCGTACATTTTACTGCTACCGGGATGAATGGTAAATTTGGAACGATGGGAATCTTCTAAGATGTCTTTTCGAAGATCACTAATATTTGGCACGACAAGTCTACCAAATTTCCGAATGTCGCCACGAGAATCAATATCAAAGTCTTTCAAACCTTCAATATCAACTTTATCCTTAATATTTTGGCCAAGAAGAGTCAATTCGGGATCTAGCCTTTGAGCTTCAAGAATGCAGTCTAAAAGAGAAGGACGAGCCTCAAGGCTACATAAAACAAGAGATGAACATAAATCGGAAACACGGTCTCGAATTTTGCAAGTGGATAAAATCTCGAGATCGTTCCATTCAGATATCATCATAGAAACAACTGCTTGTTGCTTACGGCTAAGAGCATCGGCGACACGATTAACCTTACCGGGGGTATAAAGAATATCAAGATCGTAAGGAGCAAGGAACTCAAGCCAACGCTGTTGACGCAAATTAAGTTCATTTTGAGAGAATAAATACTTCAAAGACTTATGATCGGTATAAAGAATTAACTTCTCTCCCAAAAGATAATGACGTCAAATCCGAAGGGCGACAACAATAGCCGCGAGTTCTAAATCATGTGTGGCATATCTAGTCTCGGCCGGCTTCAATTGCCTAGAAGCATAAGCAATAACACGTTTTCTTTGCATAAGAACGGCATCCAAACCAACGCGACTAGCATCGGTATAAACAACGAAATCTTGAATCCCCTCAGGAATAACAAGAATAGGAGCATCTGAAAGAAATTTCTTTAGTTTCTGAAAAGAAGTTTCACATTTGTCTGACCAAATGTATTTAACGCCTTTCTTCGTTAAGCTAGTGAGAGGCACAACAATCTTAGAAAAGTCTTTGATAAAACGGCGGTAATAACCCGCCAATCCAAGAAAACTACGAATCTCTGTCACATTCTCCGGTCTTTTCCAATCTTGAATCGCTTCAATCTTTGAAGGATCCACGGAAATTCCGGATTCGGAAATAATATGACCGAGAAACTTCACACGAGATTGCCAAAAGTGGCATTTAGAAAATTTCGCCTTTAATTGATTACTCTTAAGTGTTTCCAATACAATCCAAAGATGCTTCTCATGTTCCTCCTCGGTTTTTGAATACACAAGAATATCATCAATAAAGATGAGTACAAATCGATCGAGAAAATCTTTGAAAACTCAATTCATTAAGTCAACGAAATAAGCCGGGGCATTTGTTAACCCAAATGGCATAACAAGCCATTCATAAGATCCATACCGAGTATGGAACGATGTCAAAGGAATGCTATCCTCTGCAATATGAAGCTGATGAAAACCAGTAGCTAAGTCTAATTGTGAAAAGACTTTAGCACCACTAAGTTGATCGAATAGATCATCAATCCGAGGTAAAGGATATTTATTCTTGATAGTAAGATCATTAAGCTTGCGGTAGTCAACGCAAAGCCTAAGTGTACCATCGGATTTCTTCACAAAAATAGCTGAAGCTCCCCAAGGCGAGGAACTAGAGAGAATAAATCGCTTCGTTTCCAAATCGGATAATTGCTTGCGCATCTCCTCATTTTCTTTATTGGATAAACGATAAGGAGGACGAGTAATAGGTTGAGCTCCAGGGGTAAGATTAATTTTGAACTCAATTGCTCGCTTAGGTGGTAATCCTAAAACGGGCTCAAATACGTCAGAAAATTCATGAACAACGTGAATAAGAGAAATGACGTCTTCCTCATCATCATTATCATCATCACGAGGATTTAAAGAATATAAAGATGTAGATAAAGCGGAATCCGAATCTTTAAGATTAATAGAAACCTGCTTAACAGATTGAGGATGTCGAAGATGAATAGTCCGCTCAGGACATAGGATTTGGGCTTCATAACGGTTAGGCCAATCCATTCCCAAAATCATTCCAAAGCCTAAATAACGCATGACATGCAAATCGGCTAGAAAAGGAAAATCACACAAAATAATCTCCACATCTTTACAAAGCAAACTAAGAGTTGCGGATCCACCAACTGGATTCGAAATTCTCAAAGAAGTCATTAAAGCAACAACACTTAAAGAAAAAGTATCAATAAGCTCTTTTGATATAAAAGAATGGGATGCTCCCGTATCAAAAAGAACTCGAATAGTCTGATCACGAAATATAATAATACCATCAATGATAGAATGAGAAATACCTTGACCACGAGATGTGTTGCCAGGGGCTAGAGCAACATTAAGCTTTCCCTCCTTCCTATTTTGAAGTTTGGGACAAGAAGATAGATAATGATCCGAGCTTTTGCAATAGCGACAAGTACGAGGCTTTGAACACTTGTTCTCAAAGTGGTCTCTGGAACCACAGTTAAAGCATATCCCTTCAGTAGAGGAAAAGGTCTTTGCAGCAGGAGTTGCTTGCTTCCCTTTCTTATTGGGATAAGGACCTTTGAATTTGTTTGGCCTCTTCTTGTTGTTGAAGTTTGGCTTGGAACCCACCACTTCAACATCACTTTCCCTATCCGCCTCTTCAAGACGAAGAGCGATATCAATGAGTTGGTCGAAGGGAACTTCTAATTTTAGAAGTAATGGCTTCTTGAGATTCTTGTTTAAGCCATCGACAAACCTTTGGTTCTTCTTCAATGGGGTGTTGATGTATTCAACCCCATATTTGGAAAGTGACTCGAAGGATGCAACATAATTAGTCACGGAGGCTTCACCCTGAACAAGGTCTATGAAACGCCGAGCCAATGTCACTTTCTCTGCTTCTGGCACGAATTTTAATTCGAAGCGTTCCCGGAATTGTTCCCAGGTGAGATTCGCTTCATTAATATCAGAAACAAGAAGTTCGTACCAGTCCAATGCTCTCTCTTGGAGCATACTGGAAGCCACCTGAACACGGTGAAGATCGATGAGGTTCATGCGAGAAAAGATTCGATCGCATGTCCTCAACCAAGCCTGGACCTCGATGATAGTTTCAGAACCTTTAAATGGCTTCCTACCCAGGTTGGTGTAATCATTGCACAAACGTGCAAACCCAGATTTAGGGTGAGTAGGTTCCGGATTAGAGCCAGCTGCTTGAGCATTCGTGACAAGGTCAAGAAGTTGCTGGGTAGTCATAAAAACTCCATCTTGGGGTGGAGCACTAGATGGTCCAGCTCTGGGGCGACCAGGTCTAACCATTTCTCTTCATTGAGAAAGAAAGAAGAGGAAAAAGTTATTCTCAACATAAATATCAAGCAATCTTGATAGATAAAACAAGGAATCATAAAGAAAATAGGATGAATCGGTACAAAGACTAGAATTAAATCCTAAAGCACGACTCCTAAGAAAGACTTAGGACGATGGTCCTTGTTATAATATTCCAAATTGTTCCAAAGTTTGGCTCTGATACCAAGCTGTGACGCCCCATCTCTATACCCACGCTAGCCAAGAACACTACAGTGTAATGCTGTCAACTAACACGGAGAATAAGGCTGTTGAGGAGCGACCATCCGTGTAATTGCGTTGCGCGAGCACCGATATGTCAGATAGTATAACATGCATTTTATTTCAAGAGGAAATCCGACATACCGATACAAACACGAAGCTACTACACAGTGGCTATAATAATCTTCGGAAACAAATATAGAAATAAACATAACACAAATCAGTCGTAGATAATTCATATCACAAAGGCGGAAGAAGATATGAATATATAACTAACACGTGAAAGTGTATATCAGAGTAGTGGTCAAAAAGATCTACAATAATACAAAAGAATAGCAACACGTGCTATACAAAAGAATACATCTATGAGTCTATATCTCAAATGTGTACACCAAAATAAACTACTAATCTAAGTAGTTAGCCAAAAGTCAGAGGAAACAATCCCAAGTGAGAAGTCAAGCCGAAGCACCTGTAACATCTCGGTCTAACCCGAGTATTATTTAATAAGAAAACAATAAATGGATCAGTCTTGCTATAAATATCAGATAACATGATATAGAACAAGAGATATGGCATAAACATATAATATCCACAATGGCATACTACTATAAGTATGCAATTGAAATTCAACATGAGATTAATCAATATCACAAAAATCTTCACAAAGATCCAAAAAGGGGTTTCATACCCAAAACTTGTATTCACAACAAGTCAATGACACACGAATTCACCAATGCACAAAAATTGACAAATCATATCAATGAAAATCACTAAAATTGGTGAAGCATAAATTCCAGAATTCAACACACGAAATCCAGAAATCATAAAAAAGGGGGGGAAGGCCTATCACACGAACGGGAGCATAAAAACTCACCAACATATGTATCACACGAATGAGATGCTATCTCATGGTAGCTAGCCATTAATTTTTGACACACGAATGGCCCGAAGACCATGGGGAGCTACCCCACAAAGAAATGAGACGAAGCTCAATAGAATGAGTTACAGTCCTCCACGTGGACAAAGAGACATCGCACAATTGCTAGTCTAAATCACAAGAATGATCGTCATGATCATCAAGAAGTGTCAATTACAGTAAGCTAGTAAATATATGAGCTTAGCTTCATGTCCCGTAGCCACTAGCTTAACTAAAATATTTACGAACAAATTGTAGATCTCCACTAGAAAATTGTCACAAGAGATTCAATCGAACAAGTCCAAGAATTAACCGACGAAGTAAACGCCAGCGTTTCATACCACTCGTTTTACTAAGCCATTTAATTAGATTTCTCATACGAGTGAGGTAAAGGTTTGTATATACTAATTAGATTAGAAATCGGTTTGAGAAACAAGCTTTGTAATAAAATAGTGTTGAAATCATTTGAAGAAAGAGTTTTGATATTTACTACTAGTATAGAAAACCTTTATATTTTTAAAGTGACAAATCACAAAGAAGATTGTAAGAACAATCAACCACTAAAATTCACATTCGAAGACATGAATAAAATCCAAAGAAATCGATACCGAATCCATCAAAATGGATATTCCCAAAAATCACGAAGAAAATGTCATCAAAATCGATAATAAGTGATAATAACAGAAGGGAATCAACACGAATCGATTAACGTTGGAATTCTCAAGCAAATAGGCAAACAGGCAAAAAGAGTGCAAATTCAGATGTCTGAAATCAAGGATTCAGACGTTTGAATTTGGAAAATAAATTATTTTCCAAAACAGAATTCAGACGTCTGAATCTTTGATTTCAGACGTCTGAAATAGGCACATTTTAGCCTACTTCCTTTCTGGTTCCAAATGAGCTAATTCAGACGTCTGAAATCATATATTCAGACGTCTGAATCTGGGAATAGAAATCTTCCCAGAACAATATTCAGACGTCTGAATATTACGTTTCAGTCGTCTCAATCTGGGGTTTAGGGCATTCCCTGAACTTAGGCCAAAAAAAATTGGCGAAACGGATACCGGAAGCGATCGATCGAGCGACAACGACTAAGGATTTACGCCAAGCGACAACCGAGCCTTAACGGCTCTTCGATACACCTCAAATATCAATGTCCAAATATCCATAAAAGGAGTTTCATAGATTTTGATTTCAAAACACCAAAAATTGGAATATACACCAAATCAATCCAAACCAAAATCAATTGCACAAGAATAAACGTAAGGAATTCATACCTAACAATCGAAGATAATTATAGACAAAGATGTGAGATAAAAATCTCACCTTTGAACCCAAACGATTGAAGAAGAAGCTCGAAAGCAATGGCAAGAACAATCACCTTCAATCCCAACTCAAGAAGCTTGATTCTAAGCATAAAAGAGAAATATTTCCCAAATTAGGTTTAGGAATTTTCTGAAATCAAAGAGAGAATGAGTTGGGAAAGATGAAGGAGATGCTTACCAATGGGTTCTCTTAGAATTTGGAGCTAGATCTTGGATTTGCAAAACTAGGGCTTGAAACTTCTAATTTCCACTCTCTTCCACCATTGTTGCATAAAGCTTAAAGTGTTAGGAATATGAAATGAAGTAATGAAGAGGAGAGGGTTGGAACTGAGTTAAGTGGGGTAAATGGGCTCAGCCCAAACCAAAGCCCTAAGTGAAAAAGTAGCAAAATTCTACTATCTCCAAACATATCAAAGTTTATACTTAAAAAGATCGCAAACGTCATTTTGAACTCAATGGGAGTGGTCCCGAGTCCTAATTCGACCGTATGCAAAAAGTATCTTTTCGGACTAAATTCCGAGCATCGATAAAATATTTTAAATACAAAATCGACAAATATACGGGTTGTTACACTTATATTTACTTAAAGAAGTAAAATAAATGAAGAAAAAATAAAAATTATAAAGGAAAGAATGAATAATTTTGAGATAGAATTAATTGAAATAAAAACAAGCTTAACTAAGACTGATAAAGGAAAGGCAATAATAGAAGAGATAACCAATTATGAAGATGGTGATGAAAATCAACATCACTTAAACAATATAGATAAACCTATAAACATTCCATTAATATGTAATACAGAAAATCTAAAAGAATCAAGAATTCTAACTAAAATAAACATAAAAGGAATTGATATACAAATAAAAGCTTTTACTGATACTGGAGCAACTAGTTCTACTATATGTGCTAGTCAAATTCCACCTCAATTCATAACAATAGCTGATAAACCAAAATAAATTATACAATTTGGTGGAACAACAAACATAATAACAGACATAGTAAAAAATGTTCAGATAAGATTTAACACCACATGTAATGAATGGTCAACCCAATACAATTTAAAACAATTATGGATTTTAAAATTAAATTTAGAAGGAATTAAACTAATCTTTGGATTAGATTTCTTATTAAATGATAATGGAAGCTTTGCTTTTAATAAAGATTATATACAATTCTCTAAAAAAACAATACTAACATCAATACTATCCGAGTTTGCACTTGAGAAGCATGGTGGGAAAAAAGACCAATATAAACATTGCAATTGCCCAATTCCAGGACAATGTAAAAAGTTAAAGCAGGAAAATGAACTACAAAACAATGAATCTAATAACTACCATGATCTTAATAACAATGAATCAATCATAGGTAAAAAGAATTATGAATACAAATGAAATGGATTTACTAAAGAAATGCAACCTATAAATCCAAGGGAAATAAGCAAATTATTATTATCCACAGTAATGTAGACCAAATTATTTCTAAACTTGAGAAATTAAAAATAATAGGAGAAAACCCCTAAAACATTGGGACAGAAACCCTATACAATGTAAATTAGACATAATTAATCCGTATCTAACAATAAAAACAGGATCTTCGAAATATGATAATTGAATTATGGAAGAATTCAAAATGCATATAAAAATATTAACAGACTTAAATGTTATAAGAAAAACAGATTTAGACATAGGACAACAACCTTTGTTGTTCAGAAAAAATTAGAAAGGGAACGAGACCTATCTAGAATGGTCATGAATTATACAAGACTAAATGACAATACCTATGAAGATGGATATTATATATCAAACAAAGATGTATTGATAAATAAAATACAAGAAAAAATTTGGTTTGCTAAATTCGACATAAAATCAGGATTCTGGAAAGTAAAAATGCATCCAGAATCCATACCTTGGACTCCATTTACATGTAGTGAAGGACATTACTAATGGTTAGTCATTCCATTTGGACTAAAAATGCATCACAAATATTTCAGAGAAAAATGGATAATATCTTCTAAAGTTGTAGTAATTACACATGTGTATACATAGATGATAAAATTGTTTTTTCTAAAACAAAACAAGAACGTATATCATATTTATATAGTGTATTAAAATTAATAAAATCCCACATAACAACAAAAATATTAGAATTTTTGGATAAAATAGAAGATTTAAAACTATTACAAGCATTTTTAGGTCTTGTAAATTACTTCGACCATATATAAAGGACTTATCAAAATATACTGGACCTTTATACAACAAAGCAAGACTAAAAGGAAAGAGAGAGTTTAACTTAGAGGACACTAAAAAAATAAAACAAATAAAATTATTAGCCAAAAGATTAAAACCCTTGGCTTTACCCCTAAGTATAGACTATTTGATTATAGAAACAGATAGATCATCCCTTGGATGAGGAGGGTTATTAGTAAATAAACTAGACAAATATGAAACAAAATCTATAGATTTTTTTTTGTAGATATGCTTCAGGAGTCTACAAATAAAAAGGATATCTAACATCCCTAGACTATGAAATACTTGCAATAGACATGAAATACTTGCAATAAACTATGTCCTAGAGGCAATCAAATTATTCATTATTTCACACAAAGAAATAACTATCAGAACAGATTGTGAAGCTATAGTAAAATACTCAGAAAACAAAAAGGAAAAAGGAATTTTGAGTAATTGATGGTTAAAATTAAAAAATGCAATTTTTAATTGCGGAATAAAAATAAATTGGGAACATATAAAAGGAAAGACAAATTTCTTACCAGATAAACTTTCTAGAATGT
The DNA here is from genome assembly GCA_030765085.1 of Allium cepa. Taxonomy (NCBI): domain Eukaryota; kingdom Viridiplantae; phylum Streptophyta; class Magnoliopsida; order Asparagales; family Amaryllidaceae; genus Allium; species Allium cepa. The sequence continues at coordinate 248,034,267 of CM060940.1, read as the reverse complement.
TCCTAGAACAAGAATTGATAGGATATAATTGTATGTACAAAGAAGAAAACAAAGATATGGCATTACCCAACCAAGATAGCAAAACTTTCTCAAATTATATAGACAAAACAGATTCAAGACATCAGCTATCATTACAAAAGATCAACAGATATTGTTAGATAATATTTGCAACTTAGCTACAGATCCGAAATACAACAAACAAAAGCTTAGTATCTTGTATACTCTGGTCAATGAATTCCAAAATAAAACCAAGATATGGGATTCCAAAATATAAAGGATACACAGATTGGGAAACAGCTAAAAAAGCCATGGAAAAATAATTTGGAAATAATTATGTTATTTCTGAAAGTGTTAAAAAAATCTTGGACACATCGATAGGAAAATTCATCAAAGATGAAAAACCTATAGATGAAATTAGCCTTAGACCTTTAACATAATAAAAACAAAAGGCTATGACTGAAAATAAAGGAAAAATGGTCCAATTAGGCCAGATTCCACAGATAAAGGCAGCTTTGCCTCCTACTGCAAACTAAAACACTACGTGTTTTGTTGATTCCTATGACAAAGAAATCAAATACTTACTTCCCTAAAAAAATACAAACTCATCAAATTACAATAAGATATATGAATTTCTTTTGAAAAGTTTTGAAGTTAGTATCAAAGGATTAAAAATAACTTGGCAGATGATCAGAAACAAAATAATTCCTTGTACAAAGAAATATGAAGACTGCAACGATTTTGTTCAAGACTGTAGATGCAATGTCATAATCTCTACACCTCTTCTACAAATAAACCTTCCACAATACCGATATATTGTTTATGAAGACATAATCCTAGATCCAATTACCCTCCTCAATCATGGATTCATTAAAAAATTATATATAGGGGAATGGACAACGACTGAACTTCCTGAACCTCTTTCGTCAATAACAAATTATTTTATAGAAATATTAGGAACAGAACTTTGTTTAGAGATATCCTCAATACCTCTTCATTTAGGACCTGTAACGACCCGCTATTTTGGACCATTCAAATCGACAATAGAACCATACATATCCGACTTGAATAATTCAAATTACCGAATTGTTGATTAAAATTTGACAAAACTTAAAATATACAGTAAATAAATCAATCACAGATCACAGAGCAATATAATGCAGCGGAATAGATAAAGAATAGTAGTTCATGAAGCTACTATATACATCAAAGTTAGAAAAATACAACCGAATAATTCAAATGCAGTGAAGTCTCCAATGCAACAGATCACTTCTCTGAACCAATCAACTGGAAAGGCTGGAATCTGAATCGATAGTTGGATTTCCAAATGAAGCTCCGAACTCCAAAGGTGAGTCTCTAATGTTGTATCACTCAGTCTGACCCGAGCGTAAAGCAAAACACAAAACACTCGAGTCAGGATTAACATTCTTATATCAATAAATCCAACTCAAGTGAAATATCAACTGAAATACAAATAACTTAAAGGATGTTTGGGATAACCATCCTCTAAGGGTCCATGGAACTGTCTACGAGGTAGAAATATACACTATAACACCGTGGTCATTTCAGCTTAATTTATACTTCAAAACCAAATCTCATTTTCACTTCAAATATCTCTATATTTCCCAAAATAGTATTTATATATATTAAATAATTTATACAGTAAAGTATTTTCAATTTCCTCAACTTAACAAATTGTTCCATCAACCCAACCTTCCCATTCAAATTAAATTCAATCTCAATTTATCAATTTAAATTCAACTCAATTTCTAAAATAACCACTTAAATTTTATCGATATCAAATTTGGATTTATAATCACAAATACCCCTTTATATTTCCATATATTTCAAAACTTTAAGTATTCAACGTTTCATCTAAATTTTCATTCAATTTAGTTTTCTAAATAATAAATTCAAATTTAGTTCAACCTAAATTTTCATTTTAATTCAATTTAGTTGCTAAATAACAAATTCAACTACGTTGATTTCAAATACAGATCCGAATCTCAACATAAACCATTTAAATTCCAATATAGTTCAAGGCTTTAATATTTAAATGTTCTATATAACAGTTTCATATAGATCTTGATTTAACCTCATTATTATTTAGTCTTGAAATACTCCCTTATTAGATTCAATATCATTTAAGTAACCTTAAATTACATTTTACTCAATATTTTCTTTAATTTATTTAAACGTGAAATATTCATTAAATCACTTAAATCAAAAATCCAGTTATAAAATCATACCCTTTAAATTTCCCATTCAAAAATTTCAAATCGATTTAATTAAATAAAACCTTATTTAAATACCATTTTTATAAACCCAAATTTATCTCCCAATCTTAATTATTCAATTTATTACAAGAGATTCTATTTGAAATATAGATTTACATAAATACTTAACCATATTATATGTATTAAATCAATCTAATTTAAATAAAATATTACTACTAAATCTATATATACAATTTTCATTTATATAATATCTTAAGAATCAACTTTATTAAACCATATATTTCTTTCCAAAATTATAGAAATTATTTTCAAAATATTTATATGGACCAACGGTGTCTGTATATATTTCCTATCTTATAGTCAAGTGCTATGGATATTTATCATTTGAATTCGTATATTAAATATATACGAGTGGATATCATTTCAACCCGTAATCCCAAATTCAATTAAATGAAAATCGCTTGGGTTTATCATTTCAACCCATAACGCTTTTCTTCTATTCTAAAGTCTGTTCGGGTATGTATCATTTCATCCCATAGTGATTTCTAAACTACAGTGAACTTGCAGAGTGATAACAGAAAATACAATAAAATAACAGGCATATATCATCAATAACAATATAATATAAACAACATGATATGGTGTCATATCCCGCAGGTGAACAGTTACAGATAATAGCATATATAACAAATTTAAATGACTAGAGCAACATATTTCAATTGTCGTTTCAATTGAAATCAAATTTAATGAATAAAAAAATGTTAACCGTGAGTGATTGCTCAACTTTTGAGGCTAGGGAATATAGAAGGAGACACGGATACGCACAATGATACAGACACTGAAATTAAATTTCAAATCCAAGCAAAGCAAAATCGGCACGAATTCAACGATCAAAGCTGATTGGCTCGAATTGATGAAACGGGTCAGATCAGAACTGGAATGATGAAGATAAATGGTATAAGCGAACTTTTATAACCACCTATAACTATATATACACATATGAAATTTATATTTTAAGTTCAAACATCACAAATTTAATTTACACGTTTTTCAAACATATAAATAAATAAATAAATCAAGCTTACATTTTTTTAAATCAACATACACTTAAAATATACTAACACCTTTATACCAAACTTATATAACTAGTATATATATATATATATATATATATATATATATTCTCAAACAGATAAAGTAAATGTTTAAATATGAATACCTAAAAGAATTTTTTTTTATATATAACTATTTCTATATATATATTAAATGTTATATATATAATTTAAATCCATCCATATTTTTACATTCAATAACATATTATATTCAACCTATATAAATTTCCAAATTATATATGTGTATTAAAATAATTTATAAAGTAGAGTATTTATTGAATCATCTTAAATCCAAAATAGTATAAATATAATATTGTACATAACCTATATCAACCAAAAAGAACAAAAGTTGACTATTGTTTCTAAAATATGGGCATAAACATAGACTGCTCATGTATAAACTGAACTAACTCTTATATAACCAGAAACATATTATAGTTATAAATATACGTATATATTCATACGTGCTTAAAAAATTTCAAAACGTCAATAAAACTAACTACTGACTCACAACATCCTATACAACCAGTTGTATAACAAATATATGATATATACTCATCTTAAAATAGTAAAATATAGAATGAAAAAACAAAGCAGCCAGGATATAATATATATATGTGACACATTAGATGTTCAAAATACAGCTATCTTAAACTCATATAATATGAACTTTACATATATAATAACTCGTATTAACATATATCATAATATTTTATATAAACCTTATAGTATATAAATAACTTACTTTATATACTAAATAGAACCTATGCAAGTTAAAATATGTAAGCTAATATAGGCTGCGGCCATTTTAAAAAAAAATCAAATACATTATATACTTAAACAACAATAAATTATGTACACAGTACATATTAAAAATTAACTTAGTCTTACTATACATATCATATAATAATAATATATATATAAAACAAAAACCGATTTATATAAACAGACATATTGAAGAATAACATATCAAACTTATGTAAACTTTATATATACACAAAATGTCATTTCTACTAACATATATACACTGTCAAACTCATATATTACTAACCTTTACATTGGAAAACTGACATAAATCATTTATACCAAAAATACTTTTTTTTTCATAACATATTTTATAAACATAACATACCAAGCTGTTAACAAAACATATTTTGTATAAATATATACTCTGCCAAAATATATAATAATACTATAAAAGCTATATATTTTATATGCAGAAACCATATAACCTGCATATACCTAACACAAACAACTAATATATATAATAATTTGTACAACATAAACTTATCCAAATATGCAGAAATCATATATACATACCGAAAAATAAATATGTGTTATGAGAATCTATTTCAAACTTATAAATAAAAACTTAAAATAACCAAGTAGATTATATATATACGCTCTAAAACCAACTTACCAGGATACTTGAAATCTTGTATAAAATAAAATATACATATAAATCTATGTTTTAACAAACCTTTCGTATGCTTGAATATATATAAAGCTGCAAGTATAAGAAATAGATATAATATATAAAGAAATACTTACATATAAAGAATGAAAGAAGAGAGGAAACGGTTGTGGGTAATCGAGCATGCGGTGAACGCGTGGAGAAAAGAGGAATGAGGGGAAGAGTTTTTTCCAGAGAATGAAAAGAAGAAGGAGAGATATGCTTATCATCGGCAATATATATGCATTGTTCTTATAATTTTTTCTATATAGTTAGTACAAGATACGCTAAATTTATACAAAAATAATGTATCTAAATTTATACGTTACTTATTTATTCTCTACCTATTAATTTATACGTTTTATTCTCTAACTATTAATTTATTAAAAATTATTAAAAAAAATTTGGGTCGTTACACTCTCCCCCACTCAAAACTTTTCATCCCCGAAAAGGAAGGAGGTAGGAGAATTAAAACAACCAGAAAGAAAATAGATTGAAAGACAAGATAAAAAATAAATTTTAAAATTATATAAATTTTACTCGAAATATTCATTTGAAAACTTCACTTGGAAATCTTAAGATACTTTCAACATTATAGATACATCAATAATCATTTTATTTAAACATGTTTAATTAAATTAATAACTTCAAAATATTTATAACACTAAAATTTTCTATTAAACAACATAGTATATAGATAAGCAATATTTAAAAGATTATATTTAAAAAGGAAAGGAAGGTAGATTCTGGAAACGGAATATAGGTGAACAACTAAAGCTGAGAAGATAAGGTAGATTCAAAGAATAGAATCGGGCACGAATCGTAAATTTCAAACCATAAGAGTTTCAATCTCAAATATTAACAGAAAATTTCTTTGTTGGGAAAAATACTTTTATAATAAATACCTTTATAATAATACTTTTGTAATAAAATACTATTATATCGAAATAGATTTTCCTTTCGAAAATACTTTTATAACTCGATGTTTCAACAAGTTTATCCTCATTCTTGCAGACTCCGGTCATGCGTTGATCAGGCGCAAAGCTAGAATTCTTCAAGTACTTAGTAGACTTGTTTCAACTCCCAGTGAAAATACTTGAAAAACCTTTAAAATAGATATGGAAAGTTAAATCCAAACAAAACAACCAAACCAAAACCTTTGTCTGACCATGGTTCACAGATACACAATGGTTACGCTTGGATCCCCCAGGAAACAATCCGTATCCGTAAGCGTTCTCAGCCCTGCGAGTTACGCCATGATGACTAGTAGAGTGCAGGATACACAATGGTTATGCCTGGATCCCCCAGGAAACAATCCGTACCCCTAGGCCAAACTCAGCCAGGCAATTGCGCTATGCAGTCGCGAGAGGAAAATAAAACCATGGGTTACGCCACGGTGGTAACACTCGAGTATTACATCCGGAAAACCAAAAATCAGAGAGAATAATACCGATAGAATGAATCCACGATGTGGCCACAAAGCGGATATCAAGCAGAAGGCATTTCCATATCTTTACTTCGAAAATATATATCATATAGTACCTTTTCAAATCACTTTCAAATATCATACTTATATAAAGTCCATATATATAGGATTCCATTTTTCCCAAATCGAATACTTTCCAAAATAAATAGTAGATCAAATCATACTTATATATACTTCGATTATATAAAATCTCTTTCCAAATTGAGTACCTTTCAAATCAATAGATTTCAAATCAACTTCATACTTATACAATCCATTTTATATAAGTTCGACCACTCCCAAATCAAGTGCTTAATAATATAAGGTTCTCAAATTTCAAATCATTTCAGTATCAATTCAGTTTCAAAATCATACATGATTTCACCAAATTTTCTTCCAAATTAAATATCTAAATTTCAAAGTTCCCAAAATAATAGGTTTAGAAAATTATCCCATTTTCCAAATTAAAATAATTCAAGTCAAACAAATTCATTTCCAAAAATCACCATATAAGTACTGGTTTTTAATTCCAATTTAATTTCAAAACCAAATATTTTCTCAAAATCAATTATACTCAAAATGGTTTCCAAATTTATAATTATCCCTTTAAAACTTTTAAACTATCTATTTCTATTTGAAATATCCAATTTACCTTTCTAAAAACCATTATTCAAAACTTTTTTTTTCAAAACATTTCAAAACTAAATTTATATTCTTTCTCAAACATTTTATACTCTTCGAAATTTCTTAGCTTTGAAAATTTAATCTCAATTTGGAAGTGTTCGAACATTCAAAATAGTTAGGGAAATCAAATTTCCAATTCAAGACTTGAAAATCAACAACAAAAAGATAGGATTATACTAAATCAAATCCGAAACTCGAGGAATGAACACCGGTCTCATTTTAAATTGTTTCAAATATATACTTATATCTTTCTAAAATATCAAAAATACTTCGGAATTTGAAATCAAAAACGGTTTTACAAAATCACTTGCATAGCGAAGCTATTAAAGTGGCATCTCCCCCACTCCGAAACTTGAAAATCAATGTCGATGATGCGTGCACTCATCACAGAAATTATTTTCCAGCGACATAAGTGAGTTCTGGACTTCTATTTTCTTGAAAACTTCTTTTAAATTTCTTCAAAATTATTGGAATTCATTTGAACTCATTTGAAACATTTCTTATTCGAAAAATACTTTTAAATCGTATTATTTTTATACATTTTCCAAAATCTTAAAACCAATTTCAAAATACCGGAATTCAATTCTCGAATTTCAAATTTAACCCTTCAGTTATAAATCATTTTTATATAAATCAATTTCTATAAATTTTCAAAATTTCAAATCCTTTCAAAATTTTTATATATAGGGTAACATTTTCACTTTTATATATAGAATAGAATCATAGTTATCAAAATAAAATTTCGGTATAAACAATTTCAAAAATACAAACAAAACCCGATTTTCAAAGGATGATTCAAGAATGGATTTCAAAACAAAGATAGCGATTTAATTTAGAGGAACTCCAATCAATAGAATCCAGATTCGAAGATAGACTCGATCGAAGATGAGATAATTAAATTACAAAATAGAAGATGGATATACTTCTATAAATCGCGGGCGACCTTTACCGGTCAACCGTGATTCCACAATTAGATCGGTGTAGAATTCTGAGGAAATTCGACATTCGATCGCCAGAGATATAGAATTCGGCATAACATGATATAGCAGCATCGTAAACCGAGGATACAGAAATCTTCGGTGAGTCAATGCCAATTGAAAAGGAGTTTTCACCCCCTTTACAAATCATTCAGTGGAGTTATGGGATACTCCGGAATCAAACGAATATAAATAGGGAGAGACAGAATGAATTTCAGAACCGAGGGACATTCCAAAATTCAAAGGAAATCGAGTCAAAAGGAAGAGATTCAACCCGAGCGAAAGTGATTCTGTAAATAAATTTACCATATATGCTAAGTTTTGCCTAGAGCCAAGCTCTGATACCAACTGTAACGACCCGCTATTTTGGACCAATCAAATCGACAATAAAACCATACATATCCGACTTGAATAATTCAAAATACCGAATTGTTAATTAAAATTTGGCAAAACTTAAAATATACAGTAAATAAATCAATCACAGATCACAGAGTAATATAATGCAGCGGAATAGATAAAGAATAGTAGTTCATGAAGCTACTATATACATCGGAGTTAGAAAAATATAACCAAATAGTTCAAATGCAGTGAAGTCTCCAATGCAACAGATGACTTCTCTGAACCAATCAACTGGAAAGGCTGGAATCTGAATCGATAGTTGGATTTCCAAATGAAGCTCCGAACTCCAAAGGTGAGTCTCTAATGTTGTATCACTCAGTCTGACCCGAGCGTAAAGCAAAACACAAAACACTCGAGTCAGGATTAACATTCTTATGTCAATAAATCCAACTCAAGTGAAATATCAACTGAAATACAAATAACTTAAAGGATGTTTGGGATAACCATCCTCTAAGGGTCCATGGAACTATCTACAAGGTAGAAATATACACTATAACACCGTGGTCATTTCAGCTTAATTTATACTTCAAAACCAAATCTCATTTTCACTTCAAATATCTCTATATTTCCCAAAATAGTATTTATATATATTAAATAATTTATACAGTAAAGTATTTTCAATTTCCTCAACTTAACAAATCGTTCCATCAACCCGACCTTCCCACTCAAATTAAATTCAATCTCAATTTATCAATTTAAATTCAACTCAATTTCTAAAATAACCACTTAAATTTTATCGATCTCAAATTTGGATTTATAATCACAAATACCCTTTGATATTTCCATATATTTCAAAAATTTAAGTATTCAACGTTTCATCTAAATTTTCATTCAATTTAGTTTTCTAAATAATAAATTCGGATTTAGTTCAACTAAATTTTCATTTTAATTCAATTTAGTTGCTAAATAACAAATTCAACTACGTTGATTTCAAATATAGATCCGAATCTCAACATAAACCATTTAAATTCCAATATAGTTCAAGGCTTTAATATTTAAATGTTTTATATAACAGTTTCATATAGATCTTGATTTAACCTCATTATTATTTAGTCTTGAAATACTCCCTTATTAGATTCAATATCATTTAAGTAACCTTAAATGACATTTTACTCAATATTTTCTTTAATTTATTTAAACGTGAAATATTCATTAAATCACTTAAATCAAAAATCCAGTTATAAAATCATACCCTTTAAATTTCCCATTCAAAAATTTAAAATCGATTTAATATAATAAATCCTTATTTAAATACCATTTTTATAAACCCAAATTTATCTCCCAATCTTAATTATTCAATTTATTACAAGAGATTCTATTTGTAATATAGATTTACATAAATACTTAACCATATTATATGTATTAAATCAATCTAATTTAAATAAAATATTACTACTAAATCTATATATACAATTTTCATTTATATAATATCTTAAGAATCAAATTTATTAAACCATATATTTCTTTCCAAAATTATAGAAATTATTTTCAAAATATTTATATGGACCAACGGTGTCTGTATATATTTCCTATCTTATAGTCAAGTGCTACAGATATTTATCATTTCAATTCGTATACTAAATATATACGGGTGGATATCATTTCAACCCGTAATCCCAAATTCAATTAAATGAAAATTGCTTGGGTTTATCATTTCAACCCATAACGATTTTCTCCTATTCTAAAGTCTGTTCGGGTATGTATCATTTCAACCCATAGTGATTTCTAAACTACAGGGAACTTGCAGAGTGATAACAGAAAATACAATAAAATAACAGGCATATATCATCAATAACAATATAATATAAACAACAGGATATGGTTTCATATCCCGCAGGTGAACAGTTACAGATAATAGCATATATAACAAATTTAAATGACTACAACAGCATATTTCAATTGTCGTTTCAATTGAAATCAAATTTAATGAATAAAAAAATGTTAACCGTGAGTGATTGCTCACCTTTCGAGGCTAGAGAATATAGAAGGAGACACAGATACGCACACTGATACAGACACTGAAATTAAATTTCAAATCCAAGCAAAGCAAAATCGGCACGAATTCAACGATCAAAGCTGATTGGCTCGAATTGATGAAACGGATCAGATCAGAACTGGAACGATGAAGATAAATGGTATAAGCAAACTTTTATAACCACCTATAACTATATATACACGTATGAAATTTATATTCTAAGTTCAAACATCACAAATTTAATTTACATGTTTTTCAAACATATAAATAAATAAATAATCAAGCTTACATTTATTTTAAATCAACATACACTTAAAAAAATATATATATACTAACACCTTTATACCAAACTTATATAACTAGTATATATATTCTCAAACAGATAAAATAAATGTTTAAATATGAATACCTAAAAGAAAACTTTTTTTTATATATAACTATTTCTATATATATTAAATGTTATATATATATATAATTTAAATCCATCCATATTTTACATTCAATAACATATTATATTCAACCTATATAAATTTCCAAATTATATATGTGTATTAAAATAATTTATAAAGTAGAGTATTTATAGAATCATCTTAAATCCAAAATAGTATAAATATATATTGTACATAACCTATATCAACCAAAAAGAACAAAAGTTGACTATTGTTTCTAAAATATGGGCATAAACACAGACTGCTCATGTATAAACTGAACCAACTCTTATATAACCAGAAACATATTATAGTTATAAATATACATGTATATTCATACGTGCTTAAAAAATTTCAAAACGTCAATAAAACTAACTACTGACTCACAACATCCTATACAACCAGTTGTATAACAAATATATGATATATACTCATCTTAAAATTGTAAAATATAGAATGACAAATCAAAGCAGCTTGGATATAATATATATATGTGACGCACCAGATGTTCAAAATACAGCTATCTTAAACTCATATAATATAAACTTTACATATATAATAACTCGTATTAACATATATCATAAAATTTTATATAAACCTTATAGTATATAAATAACTTACTTTATATACTAAATAGAACCTATGCAAGTTAAAATATGTAAGCTAATATAGGCTGCGGCCATTTTAAAAAAAAATTCAAATACATTATATACTTAAACAACAATAAATTATGTACACAGTACATATTAAAAATTAGTTTAGTCTTACTATACATATCATATATGGCGTAGTGGTTAGATACTTCCTTCCTGGTAAGCATGTCGTAGGTTCGATTCCCGTCTGCCCTGCTCTCAATTTCAAGGCGCGGAGGTGGACCCCATTAATCCAAACAAAAATGGCTGGGGCATCATATCTCTGTGCTGGGCCAGCTTAAAAGGGGGGTCAGTGTGGCGGACAGCTGAATTCCCTAGCTCTACTCTCCGGAGTAGGGTTTTTTTAATATATATATATATATATATATATATATATATATATATAAACAAAAACCGATTTATATAAACAGACATATTGAAGAATAACATATCAAATTATGTAAACTTTATATATACACAAAATGTCATTTCTACTAACATATATACACTGTCAAACTCATATATTACTAACCTTTGCATTGGAAAACTGACATAAATCATTTATACCAAAAATCCTTTTTTTTTCATAACATATTTTATAAACATAACATACCAAGCTGTTAACAAAACATATTTTGTATAAATATATGCTCTGCCAAAATATATAATAATACTATAAAAGCTATATATTTTATATGCAGAAACCATATAGCCTGCATATACCTAACACAAACAACTAATATATATAATAATTTGTACAACATAAACTTATCCAAATATGCAGAAATCATATATACATACCGAAAAATAAATATGTGTTACGAAAATCTATTTCAAACTTATAAATAAAAACTTAAAATAACCAAGCAAATTATATATATACGCTCTAAAACCAACTCACCAGGATACTTGAAATCTTGTATAAAATAAAATATACATATAAATCTATGTTTTAACAAACCTTTCGTATGCTTGAATATATATAAAGCTGCAAGTATAAGAAATAGATATAATATATAAAGAAATACTTACATATAAAGAATGAAAGAAGTGAGGAAACAGTTGTGGGTAATCGAGCATGCGGTGAACGCGTGGAGCAAAGAGGAATGAGGGGAAGAGTTTTTTTCCAGAGAACGAAAAGAAGAAGGAGAGATATGCTTATCATGGGCAATATATATATGCGTTGTTCTTATATTTTTTTCCATATAGTTAGTACAAGATACGCTAAATTTATACAAAAATAAGGTATCTAAATTTATATGTTACTTATTTATTCTCTACCTATTAATTTATACGTTTTATTCTCTACCTATTAATTTATACTATTTATTCGCTACCTATTAATTTATACGTTTTATTCTCTACATATTAATTTATACGTTTTATTCTCTACCTATTAATTTATACATTTTATTCTCTACCTATTAATTTATACGTTTTATTCTCTACCTATTAATTTATATTATTTATTCTCTACCTATTAATTTATACGTTTTATTCTCTACCTATTAATTTATACTATTTATTCTCTACCTATTAATTTATACGTTACTTATTTATTCTCTACCTATTAATTTATACGTTTTATTCTCTACCTATTAATTTATACGTTTTATTCTCTACCTATTAATTTATACGTTTTATTCTCTTCCTATTAATTTATACATTTTATTCTCTACCTATTAATTTATACGTTACTTATTTATTCTCTACCTATTAATTTATGATATTTATTCTCTACCTATTAATTTATACGTTTTATTCTCTACCTATTAATTTATACATTTTATTCTCTACATATTAATTTATTAAAAATTATTAAAAAAAATTGGGCCGTTACAGAACCAACCTAATTGACCCAGCAAGACACATCATAAAAATAAAGGCACAAAGGTATGATTCGGAATACCAAGACTAGAATGAAGAAAAACCAAGTAACAAACAACTAATCTAAGAAATTAATCAGATAGCTTACGAAAATTACAGAGCCTATGTTCTCGAACACAATATGTTTTGGACACAGAATGACGATACCAGGTTCAAACTTTATGCTGAATCTCCAATTATGAAAATTTATATTTCAAATAGGTTTGAAGAATTTAGTTACAAATTAAGGCCATTTGAGTATATCATCCCAAAATAAATATGATCAATATGTCAAAAAAAAACAAATGCTCCTGGAGATTGAAGAAGAACGCTGCAAGTTTAAAGATATTGAACACGAAGATAAAGACGAAGAAATATAAAAAGAATATCACCTACCGACAAAACAAAGAAAAAAGAAGCCACTACAAAAGGCATAATGAATGTAGTACTACTCTACCTTCCACGTTAGGTAAGATGTGACCCTTTCCTGCTTTTGCTTTTACCTTTTTGAGTGATAGATTCTCCACTTCTTATCTCCTCAAATAAATTATTCCGAGTGGGAAGTACTTTTTACCTCCATCTATAGGTTTGTTTGGACAGCTGTATGTCCTAAGTGTGTATTGATTTGCCTATATATGATACAGGCTAGTATGTTGTTAGATATCAAAAATCTTGTACCAATAACCATTGTAAGAAAATCCAATATAAAAGCTTGAGTGTTTCATTAATGGTTGCGTTCTTCCTTTTTTATTTCTTCTTCAAAGTTATGCAGAGCTAAACCAATTTCTGACATAAGTCAAGAGAAAAGTGAAGAAACAAAGGTATGTAAATCTTTTACATATCTTCTTAAGTATGATGCTAGTATGATGATGTTGTCTCCATGTTCTGAGTTCACTAGAATAAATTAAATTATGGATTAATCTAAAAGACGTAAGCTCGTTAAAGATTGAAAAAGTACCGCTTAGGCATGAGGCCGTTAGGGAAAATAGTAGATCCACGGTAACAAGGTGAGGAAAAATCCAGAACTAAGTTTATTATACAATTTCAAAGCCAAAAGGTTAAAGCACCCAACTCATAATTGGCAAATTCGTAGGTTCAAATGCAAGAGCAAGAGATGAGGATGAAGACGGTAATAAAGAATTTTTATCTTTGTCAAATTTCACTAAGTGTCTTTGATTTATATCCGAACTCTCATAAATTTTTTATCAAGAAAGATTAAGTTTAAAATGGAAAACATGCAAAAACATTTAGAAGTCAAATTCATGATAAACATAATAAAAATTATGAAAAGTAATGATAACGTCACAGGTAACCAAAGACATGACCTAATAACTATTTTCAAACAGAAATATACTACAGATCTAATCAATACTTTTGATTGTGAAACAAATTTATAAAGATATTTAATAACTTCAATATATTTAAAGAACCTAGAAATATTATTAGAACACAAGATTTGCAAAAGAATTCCATAAAGAATGGAAAAATTATATGAACACAGAAAATAAAACAAGATATCAAATAACAGAAGAGAATGATTGGAAGAACTAAAATGAACAATTTTCCAAAAATAAAAAATATAGAATCCTTACAAAATTATTTAGAGCAGAAATTCTAGTAATTTTCCAAAAATGAATATATATAACAGAATTTCTAATATATTTAGAAAAATGTTTAAATACATCCAGTTAGTTAAATAAATACTAGTTAAACAAATACCTTCCTTTAAATTTGGTATTATATATAACAGAATTTGTAATATATTTTGAAAAATGTTTAAACACATCCAGTTAGTTAAACAAATACTAGTTAAACAAATACTACCCTCCTTTGAATTTGGTTTTTTTATGGAAGCAAATAACTTTAGAAAAATTAACGAATAAATTTAAAGTCATAAAATTAAAAGAATTTCCAAATAAAAATGATATAATTAAATTAAAAACTTTAATAAAGGAAAATAAACCTAAAGATATACGTTCTAAAGAACTAATATTAGAAATAAAGGAACAATCTGAAAAAGATAAAAAACAGTTTGAATTATAAATTCAACAAATCGAGAAAATGTTACAGGAAATAAAACATATAATTCTAAATTAAATGAGTTACCAAAGTAAATATTATCAAGATGTAGTAAAATATATAGAAACTAACTTTAGATTTACAGATTTAAGTATAAAACCAAGATATAATACAAATGAATTTCCTAGAAAAGGTGACAAAAAAATTTGTTTACAATGTAATACAATTATTGCAATGTTAACACATATTCAAAACAAAATAGATAACATCCAAAATAAAATGTTTAGTCTGGATAAAATGGTAAAGGACGAGAATTTGAAATAAATAAACTGACAAAAAGTTTATAAAAAATTGAATTTTTGACCAAGTGATCCTACTACACATATTACTGTTAAAAAGACTAAAATAAATTTTCTTATGTATAAAAAACTTGATCAATTATGAATAATGAAGATTATCCTTTATAGGGCTATCTAGAACCATAACAGACAGACCAATTGAAGCAAATAACCTATCCTCCATAGGATGGATAGATAATATACTAGGAAGAACTACTATTACACAAACTCAGTTGGGAGAAATAATTGATTTAGATAGAGATATAGAAATATTCTCAAACAATCAACTAGACTCTATCCTAGAGAATTATACAGAACAGGACCATTCATGATAGTAACAGGACTATACAGACATCATAGAGAAGGAATTTTATCCATTCCAGATGGAAGTCAACAAATAATAAATCTAATGTCACAAGAAGCTATAAATCACCTAAAAATGCAAAAATAAAAATTAATCCATTTAGGAGTAATAGTCATAGGCTTAAGAGGATTAGTCAGACACAAATTGGAACTAAACTACTATTAATCCTAATAGATGATAGGCACCAAGATATGGATAAATCCATACTTTGAATGATGAAATTTGATATGAACAGTAACATAAGTATTGTTTATATAGCTCTAAATTTTACAATGACATTAAATGATTTTTATAAACACATAAAAATAATAATACAAAAAAGGTTTGAAAATTTCATAGGAAAGAATGTACTATTAAATATTACATTTTTAGGAAAATGCATGTCTAAGTATACTCCTAAAATAAAAGTAAAACTAAACAAAGTTATAGAAACATTAAATTCAACAGGAATACGCTTCATAAAACCAATGGAAATAGCCTTTTCTATTCTTAATGGCCATGAATGGAGAATAGAAATCCTACCACTACTATAGCAACATTAAAACCAAATAATGTTGTAACATATAACAATTTAGATAGATCCATGTCCATAAAATTCAAAGATTACGAACCATCAAACCAACAAGAAATAGAAACAGATGAAGAAGCAGAAGAATTAAACAAAAGAATAAATAGATAAAATAATATATCCAAAGGAATTGGGAATGGTTCTTGAACCATTCAAGATTTATGAAATAGAACAATAAATGAAATTAACAAACCAGATCAATGAAAATACATTTGTATACACTGACAATGAAAATAATGTAAGAATAAAAGAAACATATAACTTTGAAGAATTTTTGGAAAATTCCCAAGATAAGATTCAGAAACAAAACACATTAAAAGACATAAAATCAGAGTTCATAGAACAAATAGATTTAGCAGATTTCCAAGAAGAAACTGGAAGTTCAGGAATGACATATCCAAACGAAAACTCACAAGCTTTGCCTTATAGTTTGGGACATCCTCCTAGACGAGCAGTAAATGCCTACGCAAATGAAAATAAAAATATAAGAACAACATGCAAAAGATTACCAAATGAAAAAACTTTCTTTGAAAATAATTCAATAATCTTAAATGTTATCGAATGCCATCCATAATTATTAGATTCATATTTAGAACAACGGACTGCAGCTATAGCAAGTGATTATGCAGCAAAATATACAAATATAAATACAGGTGAAGAAATGATAAGAACAATAGAAAATTACCAAGAAGATATCACTAAAGCAATATGGGAAGCCTATAAACTAAATTTTCCCGAAAACATAGTTGAGATAGTTACTCAAGGAAGTAATATATTGTGATGACCCGGAACTTTGGGCAATATCAATTTAATAGTCTATATAAAAAATTAAATTGATTTGATAATTTTGTTAATAAAATTTGATTTGATTTAATAATCTTCTTTTGGTAAATATTTAATTAGTGAATTTATCGTTTAAAAGCTAATAAATTGTTTTCTATTTATAATGTATATATATATATATATATATATATATATTTGTATATATTGTAAATAGATGAGCTTTGTTTTAAATTTAATTAATAAAGTATATTTTCTAATTCTAATATTTTTGGTCATTTGGAAATTTTGATCAATTTAATTTTCAAAGCTATTTAATAAATAACTATATGATTTTAAATACATAAAATAAATGATTAATTGTTTAAATAGATATATGTATTGTTTTTATTTATAAGTATTATTAGTTTAAAAATATCTTTAATTTAGATTTTTGAATAAGATTAGCAATAAAGATTTGTTTTACATTCTTTTTAAAATTGTTTAACAAATGTGATTTGTAAATTAGATATGAAAGTTTAAAATATAATTAATATATGAAACATTAATTCATTTAAATGACAAGTAATTTATAATCTCTTTTGTAAATTATTTAAATTTGTCAATGTGTTATTTTCAAATAATAGTATAATGTATTGTTTTTATATATAAATATAATTGGTTTTATTCTTTAAAGCTATTTATATATATATATAACTAAGTATTTATAAACTAATTAATTAAGTATAAACTTTCATTAACATTTAATTATAAATACAAATTACTTAAAAGACAAATGTCATCATCCTAAAGCATCATTTTACATGTGTTAATTGTTAAGCATATTAAACTGACAAATGTTGTATTTCTAGACAAGTGGCATTTGTAAATTTAGTTTTCTTTTATAAATTCATTTTAGCCTATATATAACCATGTTTCCTTCCTTAATTTCTTTTTTCCTAAAATCTAAAGCTAAGTTAAATAACTCAAGAACAAATCAGTTGTAACGACCCGAAATTTTCACACTCGAAAATTCCAGATAGTTATGGAAAAGAAGAAAGAGATAGAAGAAGAAGAACAGAAACACCTAACATCACACATTCGCAGCGGATAAAATATAATAATAAATAATAATAACTTACAAAAGAATACTATATCTGTCGATTACATTTAATATACATCAGAGTTTCACATTATATACAGATATTGAATATTTACAATTACCATGTCTCAGATTATCAATAATATAAATACAACGGAAATACTCTATACGATATTGTCATCCAGCTCGCCTCTTGAGCTCCAGAACGTCCTAACCTGAAAATCTGTAATACTCGGTCTGACCCGAGCATTACACCAAAGTAACACCCGGGTCAGGCTGGAACCCAGCGTGAGTAAACTCAACTAATAAGGAATACCAAAGCAAACAAATTATATAAAACCCGGGTAACTTGTATCAATTTAACCAATTCTCAATTTACCATAGACAACACTTAATTCACATATAAATTTCTAAGTACTAACTTAGCTAAAATAATCCAATTCACTTAAATCAGTTTATCCCAGCCTACTGATTTCCCATGTCAATATAAATATTCGAAGTGGTTTTCGGGGAAATACCCGACCCCAATCTCTTCGAAACTCAAGTTATCCTACCCAAGTTATTCAAATGAAATACATCACATTTCATATCAGATATTTCAACTTATCCAAATCATCCAATACCATTCACTTATCCATAAGCAAAACTTAACCACATACAATCCAATTCAATTGATTCCAATTGAATTTCTAACCACATTCACTTAGATTCCTTCACATTATATTAATTAATTCCAAATCAATAATTCAATTACCCCTTCAACATTCATCGGCATTAATCAACCTGGATTAATTATTCTTCAATTATGTTCAAGTAATTACCTTTAATTCATTTCACGATATTAATTGTTCTTGACCCAAATCAATAAGAAATCTTAATTGCCTTAGGAATTAATTAAGTATTTTAATCACATTAGACCATAATCATTTATATTAATTAACTTCTCATAAGTCACTTGTATTGATTTATTTTCTTAACTAATCAATCCCTATTTTCATTATTGATTTCATAGATTAATGATTTCTCATTTTACATTTCTAATCAAATTTTAATTATATTAAATAATTAATCATTAATTAAAACATATATATATATATATATATATATATATATATATATATATATATATATCATTCTTGATTTATCTCAACCGATGATTATTTCAATTAATTTAGACCCAATTAATTAACCCCAAATCATAAAGTAATTTAATTAATTAATTATTCTTTTATTTAATGAATCAATAATTATTAAACCTTTATTGATCTTAATCTGAACCATTTTTCTTATTTATGATTTAAGTTCCCAAACGCTTCGAGTCAAACAACAATCAACTCGAAAATCAATCAAAAACCAAAATCAACAGGTCATCAATTCACAGTGCACATCAAAACAATTCAACCACTCAACCAAATATTTAAATTTAACTACTTAAAATTAAATAAAACTCCAACAGAGTGAGATTTACTCACCTTTTTCCCAGCTGTAGTCCACTTTATTCCCAACTTGATTCTCGCGATTAATGACCTTGTATAAACATTGCATATTATTATTAATTTTTTTTCAACATTCGAGTCAATTTGAACAATTAAATTTCCATTTAAAACTTAATTAACCAGTAATTTCATTTTTAAACAAGTAACTTTATTTCAAACTAATTTCCTTTTTAATAGAATATTTTTAGCCACCAAAATAATAAATTAAGTGTATGAAACAATTTATTCTCATAACATGTTATTTTAAAATAAACTAGCAAGTCCAAATATACGTATACCTATAAACCCCTTTTTAAATTTTCTTCCTCAGATTTACCTATACTATGTGTGCATATAAATATATATGTGTGTATAAAATTTTGAAATAAGTCAATATCAATTTTAGTGATAAAGTTTTCCTTAGAATAAAACGGTTAGATCAAAATTTAAACTAGTAACGGAAGTCGAATACCTTACAGTCACAAATCAAATCCAAAGCTTAGAACTTCAACACACAATTCCAATTCAATCGTCAACGCGACAAAGAACACCTCAATTTCAGGACGAATGTTTGACATCGCGCTGTCGTTCTCCAGATCTAGCTACCCTATCGTGACGCTGCCAGTCATTACTACGACATCGCACCTAAGTCGCGACCTGCAATCTCCAGTAAAGAGTCCAAACTACAATCGCCACCCCACAAATCGTGATTACCCAAGCATCGTGCAGAACCCAAGTTTTCCCCTACTGCTTCGTCATCCACAACCATCTCCAGCAACCTCCAAGTCGCATGCCAAAATCGCAACCATCACGCCTCTTCCACATCTTCATGTTGCCGCTCCGAGCTCGAGAACCCTAGCTAGCGCGCGACCGTGCCTCTTCCCCTCTCGAAATCGAGTCGCCCTTTTTTTTTTTTTTATTCGAAGGTTACGGCCATTAAAAAAAATCGATTTTTACTTGCTGTAAGAGAAAGAGAGGAATGGAATGGTAGGTTTTCTTTTCAAATGGAAGGAGTGAAAATAAAAAGAAATGTCGGCCATAATTTTTTTTCCATTCGATTCCGTCCCGATGCTTGGGAAAGACGAAGATATATAATAAAGTTTGGAATGGCTTCCTGAGTACGACTGATGACTTAAAAAGAATATCTTGTGTTGATAAAAATATCTTTACTAATTAATTTTAATTTAATTTTAAATTTTACTTATCTTATAGAAAACTTCCAAACGTCTCGTTAAGCATAACGTGAAATTCCAAACTCTGAATCAGACATGCCGACAGGTGTTATAAGGTTTTACCCACGTTTCAAACGTGTTTTGGAGGCTAATTTGAACGTATATGCGAGTTACAAAAGAAAACGATCAAATCAAAATTAAACTGATTAAAATAGTTCTAAGCGTTTTGAGCTGCCACGATCAACCGACAACTCCGATTGCTACGAAAATTGAAATTCGATAATAACTAACTATTACGGATTCAATAGAACTGGTTTCGTCGAATTTCGAGACCGTGCCTCGGAAGGCTATTTTTAAATTCCAATTTAAACGATATATTATTAAAATTGAACAAATTACCTTTAAATTAAATTTCAACCAGTTTATTATCTTCGGTATCATCATTATAAATTTTACAAGCCTTCAATTATTTTAACAGGCTTAGAAATTTCAAATTCAACAATTTACCCAGTCTCAATTATTAAATTCAATTCTTAAATCATATAATTCAATGATTTAATTATCAAGTAAATATTGATATCTTGAATTCGAGTCCAAAATTAACTTTTAAATATCAAAAAATCAATTAATTATTCTATTTAAAATTGTTAAAAATTCCAGGTCGTCACATTCCTCCCCCCTTAAAAGAATTTCGTCCCCGAAATTACTAATTAGGAAGAATGGACCAATACCCGTTTATTTTTCCCAAATCTCAAAATTCAACATCCTACTAACTATCATGTACTAAAGACCCACTATTGCCTTAAGCAACTTCCCAAAACCTTCTATAGTTATAAACGACATTAATTTACTTCACTTATTCAAGTTTAAGTTTAAAATCAAATTTTGAATTATCAAAATTTCTCAAAATTTGTCTAACTCCCTAAATTCCCGAAAAAATTTGCCAGCGTCTCCTTTGCGCGGCTAGCTCGGTACAACTACAAAAGGCCTCTACGGGCTTCCAAATTCCAAAAGAAAACAAAAGCCAAGTGGCTACATCAAAAACCCAATCCAATTTCATCTAGAAATTTAAATACGTACCTTTTTGTCGGGCCATACAAATTTATCTTTTGGAATCAAATCCAATTACTTTTCCCTTGTATTTCCTGCACATCTTGTTTAGCAACAATATTCAATCAAAACTTTACAAATCAATTTATACATTCTGTTATATAGGTTTCATACCTATTTCAAATTAGTCTTTCCCATTTTCATATGAATTCAATTCACCTTTAATTTGAGCATTGAATTTTAACTTTCATTTGTAACAGATTCATAGTAGTTTCGTCTACTAATTTATTTTAATTTCCAATTTGAAATTGTTTATCGTTAACAAAATTTTCAAAAATTTTCTAACTCCCAAAATTTTTGGAAAATTTTGGCAGAGTCTCCTTTGTACGGAGGAGCTTTTGCAATTTGACAAAAGATATAAATATGTATACATCGACCCACACGGTCGGAAAAAGCAAAAACAGTTCATGTTTCCTATTTTAATTGCGTAGGCGTACCTTTATTTAGCTTTTAAGCAAGCAGCTTATTAATTTTAGCAATTAGTGCAATCCAAATCTAGCCAAACGGCCTTCAGGTACCTGTACTTACTCAATTTAAATATGTAAGTGCCATATATAGAGAATTTATTATCATTCCACTTACTTTCAATAGCTAAACACATGTATTACATACACAAGTGCTAAATGCTTCCCATAAGCGATTCGTATGATTTTAAAGCTTATTCAATTTGTTTTCAACCAATTCATATGTCGATTCATTTAAGTTTTAATGGTTCACAACTCAATTTCTGATATTCCATCTATTATAATCCAAACAAGCCCATATTCACTTCAAATGATTCAGAACCAATTTTATTTAATCCCTATTAACTCACAGGAATTTAATCACTTTTGCTTATGCCAAACGACAATCATTGGTATGCAATTTCGACGATATTCGCTTAATAAAGTATCTATTTTAGTTTATAACTATCTTAAATTAATTTTCAACTCATTTCATATTTAATTCCATTTCATTTCTAATTTATTCACCCGCCATTCATTAGCTCGACACATTTCATCCCTGTATACTACTAGCCATTCCTAAATTAATTCAATCCGAGCTTTTATTTAATGGGCTTTCACTCTTATTCGAAGCCAAACTTCCATAAATTTTAAACTTACATGAATTTTCTTTAGTTTATTCCAACATTAAACTTAAGTTTGCTTCTATTTGATTCTTATTTAAGCAACTTCCATTAAATTTAGTTAACTTGTCCATTTTAAATTTTGATTTTAAATTCACCTTCACAATTTCCAAAATAATGTCCAACCATATGCTTATCTCATTTATACTTTAAATTAATATACCACCAAATTTAAGTTCAGTCTGATAATCTTATTCCAATCATAATTTTGATTTAGTTTTTATTCTATCAGACTTCATCCACTTATTATTTAACTCAATTAGCTCGTTTTAAATTTTTAATTTACTTACTTAATTCGTTATCTAATTTATTTTATTAATACAAGGCCATTCTCAATTTATTTCTGTTCACTTGGGTTTTGTTTTGCAACTCAAACCATTTCTATTATAATCACTTCTCTTATATCCAATTTACTTGCAAATTTTCATTAAATATTATTCAAATTACCTTTGAATTTTATTTGTAATTCAAACCATCACATTTTTCAATCCAATTCTATTTTGTTTTTATTTTACAACATCTCCTCTTATTTAATTTATATCTAATCCAAGTCAAATTCTATCCACAATTCGAATTCATTACCAAACTCCATTATTAATTTACAATCCATTTATTTACCCAAGTTAAATTTTATTAACGTACTCAATCAAACAATTATTTAACCCATTAGCTTATTTCCAACTTCTAAATCAAGATTCGATTTTAATTACAAAATCACTTCACTAAAATTCTAGTTTGGATTTCCTTTTTATTTCCCCAAAATTCCAACACTTTTTATTTAAAATTTTAGCAATGCTTTTGAATTCACATCATACTAATAAAATAGCTCTTTATAAAAAAAAATACTTTTTATAACTCGATGTCTCAACCAGTCCATCCTTGTTCTCACAGAAATTCAATCATACGTTGATCAGGCGTAGGACTGAAAATCTATAAGTACTTGGTAAACCCGTTTTCAACACCCAGTGAAAACATTTGAAAAAATAATTTTATTGAAAATATAGGAATCAGGTTTGAAAATAGAGGAAATATTTGCTGAGGATGCTCTGGAAATCATCACCCCCATCGATGGTCCCAGTTAACCCGATGGTTACGTTGTCGTCCCGACAAAATCCACAGATAACTGTAGGCCTCCGCGCCCCACGATTACACCATGGAACCCACGACAGATCGCAGCTACAACTAGGGTTACGTAGCTATCACAACAAAAACCCATATAACTGTAGGCATCAGCGCCATCGAATTTCGCTGCCAAAATGAAACTTCTCCACTCCACTTGACCATAGATCGCAGTCTACCGATGTTGCGTTGCCTTCACAGCAAAATCAAGTGTAGACCGTTGACACTCATCCTCCACACGATTTTCGCTATGGTCCCCATAGTAGATCGCAGCGACATCGAGTTACACTATCGTCACAGCATAACTCAAATGCCTCTGTAGGCATCAACGCCATCGACTTACGCTACCCAATAATCCTCAGGAACTAGTTTTGTCCGGACTCCTCACAGGATCAACTTTAGAACCCCCCTTGGGCTCAAGGCAGCACCACCCGGTGGTACTCCTGAGAAGTTCATTTCAAGGGAGCGCCTTATTTCCCAGAGACATCGTCAAAATATTTTATACTATACAACATATAGTATATTCAAATCATACACCTAGTATGATATCATACAAAGCTCCTTTACTCAAAATCGATTATCCCAAAATCGATAATTCTCAAAATAGGCTTTCCAAATTCCATATATTTGATTTTTACCCAAAAATCAAAAGCCTTTCCAAATTCAAAGGTTCCCAAAACCTCTTCCAAAATCCTCATAAGACCCTCTATATATATATTCAAATATATATAATTTTTAAAACTTTGGATTCTTTCAAACCTGTATATAACTCTTTTTATACTTCAAACACTTTCATAAATCATTTTCTTCCGGCATAGATTTTACAAGGAAAGATTTTCTTACATAACAAAGATATATAACTTTGTTTATTCAAATCAAATATTCAAATTTGATTACTCTTTCCAATATCAATTTCATTTCCATTCACATTCACGTAAGTTTTCATTCACTTATCTACATTTACCTTAGTCCCCATTTGGATTATCACTTTAATTCTCATCTCAGTTGGGTATTTTACCAATAACAGTTTGAACTCCGACCAGTTTATATTTAGGAAATAGCTTGAAAATTTTAAAATAGATAAGTAGTTGAAAAATAATTATTAGTTTACAAAATAACTATAAAATAGTTAACTAATTGTAAAATAGTTGTAAAATAGTAATTAATTTGCAACATAGTTGAAAAATAGTAATTAGTTTAGAAAATAGTTGAAAAATGGTTAAATAACTTCAAAAATAATCGTAAAACAAGTATATAAAATAATTTGGCTTTAAGAAAGAAAGGTTGTATATATTTAATAGCTTAGAAAAATAAGTTTATATCAAAACAATTTATATTGAAAATAGTCAAGAGCCAACTATTCACTTCCCCAACAACTCAATTTAAATCTTCATTTAAAGTGACACAATTCCAATTCAAATAACTCCAAATTCCATTGGACTCGATTAATTCCCAATTCAAGTTGAATTAATCTTGATTCTTTCCCCAATTTAAATCAAATTCTAGTTAATTTTAATCCTGTTCAATTTTAATTATAATTTCCCATTATCCCAATCAATTTGAATTATTATCAATTTAATTTCAGAATCTAAATCACTTCAATTTACTCCAATCCAATTTCCCATTTAAATTTTAAACTTATACATCTTCAATCACCAATCCAATTACTTCAAACAAAATTCAATTTTGAACTAATTCAATTCAATCTTGAATTTAAACTACCTCGAATTATATAAATTCGAGTTAAATTCTCAAAGGTTGATTTAACTTTTTAAACCAAATTAACTTTTATTTAACCCTTTTACACAATCTTAAATTTCTGAGTCCAATTCTTCATTTCAATTTATCACTACTTATATTTTTCAGATTCAAATAAGAGCTCAATACAATTTTATTTGTTTTCAAAATTTAATTTATTATTCAATTTTATCTTCCAGTTTGAAGCCAGTTCTTAAACAATTTTAATTCACA
Source organism: Allium cepa (assembly GCA_030765085.1). Lineage (NCBI taxonomy): Eukaryota > Viridiplantae > Streptophyta > Magnoliopsida > Asparagales > Amaryllidaceae > Allium > Allium cepa. The sequence goes on along the minus strand of CM060940.1, from coordinate 248,007,919 downwards.
AACTCAATTATTCAAATTTATTTTATTTATACAATACCATTCTCAATTTAAAGATGTTTATTAACAATATGATAATATTATCCAATTTATTTTTAAAACGTCCATCATTTTCAATTTTTACATCTCAAACCCGTTTGAGATCACACAGGTTTCCAATTCAAATCAACCATTTAACTTTCCAAGTTAAATTCCAATTTCTTCATAAAATTTCCTGTTCTGGTAGCTTTTTCTACACTTATTTAACTTTCCAAAGTTAAATTCCAATTTATTTATCCAATCAACCTTACTCAAATTGAATTTCCGCTTCAAACTTCAAAATTCTTTTCCTCTTATAAGTTCAAAACTTATATTACTTTGGGTTTTTACATCACACTTCAGGAAAAATCAAAACTCAACCTCTTAGAGTTTATTTCAAATTATCTTGATATCATGTATATCCATACATATATACATATTTATTTCTTGGCTCTCCCAGCCATGTTTAAAATTTTAAACCACCTTTGGTTTTAAATTCAAATCAATTTTCAAACAACCCATTATTTGCAACAAGTCCCAGTTATCCAAATTAATGCTTTATTTACTTTTTTTTTCTTTGAAACAAAATTTTAAAATTCTAGGACTAGATTTAGAATTTCATTTTCAACCCATTTAATTTTAAATTTGGTTGTATTTTTATTTTTACTTAATTTAATTCCAATTCTACACTTCAGTTTGGTTGTATTATATTACTTCTTAATTTTAGTTTCAATAATTAACAACCAATCACCTTAATATTTAATAGGAGGAAATATTGCTTTATATATATCAAAATATATTTTATATAAAATCATTTAAAATCTTTATATAGGAAAATAACAAGTACGCGCTCATATATATACACTCAACTCATTCTAGAGCACTACAGACTCTCTTTAAGGAGTAATCCCAACCAAAGCCAAGGTTCTCGCTTAACCTTCCAGCTCCGATACCAAATGTAACGACCCGAAATTTTCACACTCGAAAATTCCAGATAGTTATGGAAAAGAAGAAAGAGATAGAAGAAGAAGAACAGAAACACCTAACATCACACATTCACAGCGGATAAAATATAATAATAAATAATAATAACTTACAAAAGAATACTATATCTGTCGATTACATTTAATATACATCAGAGTTTCACATTATATACAGATATTGAATATTTACAATTACCATGTCTCAGATTATCAATAATATAAATACAACGGAAATACTCTATACGATATTGTCATCCAGCTCGCCTCTTGAGCTCCAGAGCGTCCTAACCTGAAAATCTGTAATACTCGGTCTGACCCGAGCATTACACCAAAGTAACACCCGGGTCAGGCTGGAACCCAGCGTGAGTAAACTCAACTAATAAGGAATACCAAAGCAAACAAATTATATAAAACCCGGGTAACTTGTATCAATTTAACCAACTCTCAATTTACCATAGACAACACTTAATTCACATATAAATTTCTAAGTACTAACTTAGCTAAAATAATCCAATTCACTTAAATCAGTTTATCCCAGCCTACTGATTTCCCATGTCAATATAAATATTCAAAGTGGTTTTCGGGGAAATACCCGACCCCAATCTCTTCGAAACTCAAGTTATCCTACCCAAGTTATTCAAATGAAATACATCACATTTCATATCAGATATTTCAACTTATCCAAATCATCCAATACCATTCACTTATCCATAAGCAAAACTTAACCACATACAATCCAATTCAATTGATTCCAATTGAATTTCTAACCACATTCACTTAGATTCCTTCACATTATATTAATTAATTCCAAATCAATAATTCAATTACCCCTTCAACATTCATCGGCATTAATCAACCTGGATTAATTATTCTTCAATTATGTTCAAGTAATTACCTTTAATTCATTTCACGATATTAATTGTTCTTGACCCAAATCAATAAGAAATCTTAATTGCCTTAGGAATTAATTAAGTATTTTAATCACATTAGACCATAATCATTTATATTAATTAACTTCTCATAAGTCACTTGTATTGATTTATTTTCTTAACTAATCAATCCCTATTTTCATTATTGATTTCATAGATTAATGATTTCTCATTTTACATTTCTAATCAAATTTTAATTATATTAAATAATTAATCATTAATTAAAACATATATATATATATATATATATCATTCTTGATTTATCTCAACCGATGATTATTTCAATTAATTTAGACCCAATTAATTAACCCCAAATCATAAAGCAATTTAATTAATTAATTATTCTTTTATTTAATGAATCAATAATTATTAAACCTTTATTGATTTTAATCTGAACCATTTTTCTTATTTATGATTTAAGTTCCCAAACGCTTCGAGTCAAACAACAATCAACTCGAAAATCAATCAAAAACCAAAATCAACAGGTCATCAATTCACAGTGCACATCAAAACAATTCAACCACTCAACCAAATATTTAAATTTAACTACTTAAATTTAAATAAAACTCCAACAGAGTGAGATTTACTCACCTTTTTCCTAGCTGTAGTCCACTTTATTCCCAACTTGATTCTCGCGATTAATGACCTTGTATAAACATTGCATATTATTATTAAATTTTTTTCAACATTCGAGTCAATTTGAACAATTAAATTTCCATTTAAAACTTAATTAACTAGTAATTTCATTTTTAAACAAGTAACTTTATTTCAAACTAATTTCCTTTTTAATAGAATATTTTTAGCCACCAAAATAATAAATTAAGTGTATGAAACAATTTATTCTCATAACACGTTATTTTAAAATAAACTAGCAAGTCCAAATATACATATACCTATAAACCCTTTTTTAAATTTTCTTCCTCAGATTTACCTATACTATGTGTGCATATAAATATATATGTGTGTATAAAATTTTGAAATAAGTCAATATCAATTTTAGTGATAAAGTTTTCCTTAGAATAAAACGGTTAGATCAAAATTTAAATTAGTAACGAAAGTCGAATACCTTACAGTCACAAATCAAATCCAAAGCTTAGAACTTCAACACACAATTCCAATTCAATCGTCAACGCGACAAAGAACACCTCAATTTCAGGACGAATGTTTGACATCGCGCTGCCGTTCTCCAGATCTAGCTACCCTATCGTGACGCTGCCAGTCATTACTACGACATCGCACCTAAGTCGCGACCTGCAATCTCCAGTAAAGAGTCCAAACTACAATCGCCACCCCACAAATCGTGATTACCCAAGCATCGTGCAGAACCCAAGTTTTCCCCTACTGCTTCGTCATCCACAACCATCTCCAGCAACCTCCAAGTCGCATGCCAAAATCGCAACCATCACGCCTCTTCCACATCTTCATGTCGCCGCTCCGAGCTCGAGAACCCTAGCTAGCGCGCGACCGTGCCTCTTCCCCTCTCGAAATCGAGTCGCCCCTTTTTTTTTTTATTCGAAGGTTACGGCCATTAAAAAAAATCGATTTTCACTTGCTGTAAGAGAAAGAGAGGAATGGAATGGTAGGTTTTCTTTTCAAATGGAAGGAGTGAAAATAAAAAGAAATGTCGGCCATAATTTTTTTTCCATTCGATTCCGTCCTGATGCTTGGGAAAGACGAAGATATATAATAAAGTTTGGAATGGCTTCCTGAGTACGACTGATGACTTAAAAAAAATATCTTGTGTTGATAAAAATATCTTTACTAATTAATTTTAATTTAATTTTAAATTTTACTTATCTTATAGAAAACTTCCAAACGTCTCGTTAAGCATAACGTGAAATTCCAAACTCTGAATCAGACATGCCGACAGGTGTTATAAGGTTTTACCCACGTTTCAAACGTGTTTTGGAGGCTAATTTGAACGTATATGTGAGTTACAAAAGAAAACGATCAAATCAAAATTAAACTGATTAAAATAGTTCTAAGCGTTTTGAGCTGCCACGATCAACCGACAACTCCGATTGCTACGAAAATTGAAATTCGATAATAACTAACTATTACGGATTCAATAGAACTGGTTTCGTCGAATTTCGAGACCGTGCCTCGGAAGGCTATTTTTAAATTCCAATTTAAACGATATATTATTAAAATTGAACAAATTACCTTTAAATTAAATTTCAACCATTTTATTATCCTCGGTATCATCATTATAAATTTTACAAGCCTTCAATTATTTTAACAGGCTTAGAAATTTCAAATTCAACAATTTACCCAGTCTCAATTATTAAATTCAATTCTTAAATCATATAATTCAATGATTTAATTATCAAGTAAATATTGATATCTTGAATTCGAGTCCAAAATTAACTTTTAAATATCAAAAAATCAATTAATTATTCTATTTAAAATTGTTAAAAATTCCGGGTCGTCACATCAGTAATCATCTTCAAACCAAAATACAAATCTGTAAATCACTCCTCATAAAACAAGACCTGTAAATCATTTTCTCAAATCAAAGTAAACAACCTGCAATCCACTTTCCAAAAGCAAAATCCTATATTTAATTTTCAAACCAAGTTGCAAATCATTTTCTAAAGAAAACAAGTCTGCATTTCTTCAATCTAGGAATCAAGCCTGCATGCAACTGCAGTTTTAAATCAAGCATTTTTTTCAAAGCACTAGAGTTTCCAAAGGGCATTTCAGTTTTTAAAGTATCAAAAGCTTTTCAAAATGGAGGCTCTGTTCTTCTTTTAAAGGTGAGTAACATCACTTTTTAAAATTTAAGAATGAATATGGTTGCTTGATTATCTCTGGAAATAAGTATGTTATGAATATATATATGTATATATATATATATATAAGTGCATTTTTGTATGTTTATGTGAATGTATGGATGTGAGTATGCATGCTGTTATCTGTTGCACCTCTGCTCAAAATTGTCAACCTAAGATTTAGAACAAAATTCATATTCTCTGGATCTAATTGCTGTTAGGATCTAGACTATAAAAAAAACTTGTTTGTTAGAGGATAGAGTAAAGATTAAAAATTTATTTAAGTTAAACTAAATTTAATTTTTCCCTGGAAAAACCAAAAGAACAGGCAAGCTCTAGTTTGTCTAAATTTCAAACATCTTAATTTATTAAGTCAGGTATATAATCTGAAATCTAAATCAAAGACTTGATTTTTAAAACTTAAATCATGATTTTTAGTAATGGATTATGGGTGCTTTTCTGGTTTAACCAGAAATTGGTTATTTGGAATTTTCTGACGATCTAGGTGATTGGGTTAGTCGCAGTCTTCTCTAGAAGGGGATGGATGATCGGAGACAGTAGGGAAAATGTCTGGAAGGTGATCAATCCATCGTGGTGTTGGGGATTTAACGATCATGTTTTAAACCCTAAATTTGGTTGTGGTCGGAATTTGGAGGTCAACGTCTGCTCTGGTTGATCGAGATCAACCAAACTCGAGGGGATGGAAGCTTGGAGGTAGGCGAAGGGTTGGCCGGAGTTTCAGCAACTCTGGTTGTCGAAATTTAGAGAATGGGGTGGATTCCAGGTTTGAAGGTGGTTCTTATTCAATGTTCCAGATTCTGGTTTGAAGGCTATTTTTCGGTTTCAAGCTTTAGGAGGACGATCTGATGATCGTGGTGGAATGTGGAGTAGTTTGCCGAGGTGGGAAGATCGACGAAGTTGGCCAGAGACGATCAAGGCCACCGGGCATGTACACGGTGCACATTTCTGGTGATGTTGTCTTTAGTTTGAGCAGGAGATAAATACTCTAGTTTTACTCGAGTTATTTCATGATTTGCTCGAGAATTTTTGGGTTCGACTCGAAGCAAAATTGAGGTGGCTCGGGTAGATGTTTTGGTGACAGGTTTTCAAACCTGTTTTGTTTTTAAAATTTAAAAATAAATTTTAAATTATAAAGAAATTTTTTAAATTAGTTTTAAATCTAAGTTTAAATCTGAATTAAAGTTAAATTTGAATCATAATTTTGAAATAAAATAAAGTTATATAAAACTTAAATGTTTTTAACAAGTTTAAAGTTAAAGTATATTTTGAAGGATTTGAATTTAAAATGGATTTGGTCTAAATTCTTTCAAATCTTTTTATAAGAAAAGTATTACTTTAACATGTGATTTTAAAGTTTTTAAAATTTGGTTCTAAACTTTGTTAAAGGTAAATTGGTATTCATTTTAAATCTTGAATTTAAAATGAAACTTAAAAGTAAATTTGAAAATAAATGTTTTCAAATGTATTTGTGAATGATAATTCAACCATAGATAAGAAAATGTTTTTATCTTAAAATTAAAATCATTAAATCTTTAAGATAATTAAAATGGATAATTTATTAATTTAATTAATTAATGATTTGGATTAATTAATTAAGCAATTAAGGGTTTAAATTTATTAATTAAGGTTTAAGTAAATTAATTAAGGAATAATTAATTTGTAATTAAGAATCATGAATTTGATTTTAACTAATGATTAGAAATTAATCAATCAAGTAATTAAGGATTAATTAAGTTACAACTAACACTTAATTAATTAAATAATTAGGATTAATTAATGGGTTATTAATGGTTAATTAATTTAAAATTAATAATGATTAATGTAAGTTTAATACTTTAGAAAAGTAATTAAATAATTGTTAAATAGTTAATGAAGGTCATTAACTTAAGATTATTTAATAATTAATTAATGTGATTAATTTTAATAATTAATTAGATCAATTAATTTATAATAATCATTTGTGAAATTATTTAAGTGTAATTACTTAATGGAAGTAATTGAGGAAATAATCACTCAATGTAATTAATTGAGTTTAATGTGATTAGCTTAAATTAATTAATTAAGTTTAATTAATTTAATCACTGGATGATTTGATAATAATTACTTAATGTAATTAATGAAGTGTAATTACTTAGTGAAGTAATTAGTAATGGTAATTACTGGATGTAATTAATTAAAGATGATCTAATAATGGAAGTAATTTGGTTTAAATTACTTTGTGTAATTAATCAAGGGATTAATTAAGGATAATTAATTAGGAATAATTAATTTATTTAATGAAGTAATTAAGGGTAGCTAATTACTGAATGTGATTAATCAAGAGTGATTAATAATTATGGTTTGATTAAGATTAATTACTTAATGTAATTAATTTAAAGAAAATAATTAATTAAATGTAATTAAGGATCATTAATTAATACAATTAATGATGTAATTAAGGATTGATTAATTAAGATTAATTAATCAATGATAAGTGATTAAAAGAGTAATTAATTAAGGATTAATGTAATTAATTATGGTTAATTAATTAACGAAGTAACTAAAGGTTAATTACCATAAGTGGTTTAGAATAATTAATTTGTGAAATTAATTAAAGGATAATTACTTGAATGTAATTAAAAGATAATTAATCAAGGGTGATTAATTAAGGTGGATAATTAGAGAATATTTAATAATTGATTTGAATTAATTAATGGTTAAGTAAGCTAGATTTATACTGATGTAGTAATTAATTTAATTCTAATTAGAGATGGAAGTAATTAATTTAATTCTTTTTAAATTAATTATCGATGGTGTGATTATTAATCATTGCTTATGTGTGGATGATATTGATTTGCCTTGAATGGTTTGAAATCTCAGCTTTGAGATAAGTAATGCTGTGTGATATGGATGCTTTGGTTGCATTATGATGATAATATAAATTATCTATTTGTGATGATAATGTGGATTATCTATTTGTGATGATAATGTGAATTATCTTTTTATGATAATAATGTAGATTATCTGTTGTGATATGTGAATTATCTATCTGTGTGTATATAGATAGTAGAATTAAACTGTTTTAAACTTTAAAACAACTTAGACCTAAAAGATGGCGTTTTGGATTTCGATGAAGACCGGGATCGGGTTTTCAGATTTGGATATTCGAAAAACACATCGATCCAAATTAACGATAGGTCATGAATCTTAAGTGAAGATGAAGATTCAGAGTGTAAGGGTTATTGTCGTTAACTCTGAGGGTGATTCCAAAATGAGTGTAACGAGATAATGCCTTCGGTTTCGTTCGAACCCGGAATGAACTTACATGGATTGAAAGCTTTCAGAACATCGTCAGGTGGATGATGACCATTCTAAGAGATGTGTTCTTTAAAGGTAATCATAACCTCAAGCCTCATCAACCGGGAATGGCTAAAACAGGGGAGGTGCAACAAGCCTAAGTGGGTCATGCCCAAAGTAGGCCGAGATTTTCCCCTGTCTAGAGGTCCCTTTTATTCGGCTTAGTGGGCAGTCGGATATGCGCACCAATCGCGGGGTTGTCTTGTTTGGCATTATCTAGTAAGGGATAGTTCTGGCTTTATGTTGCAGGGGATTGGGTGTAACCCTCGGTACGGTGATCTAGGCCCCATACTGTGACGGTCGATACCCCAGTAGTCCTGCCATTGTATTGAATCCAAACTCCAATAAGTGCCGTACGTTTTAGTTGTGCCGAACTATGTTGGAACATGAGATGTAAGCATTCCAGCTATTTCTGTATTTTACTTGTAAACTCTAGACCCTATTATAATATCAGTAGATTTCCTATCAAATGTTTTGGTTAGCGTAAGGTAAAAACTTTTCCATGTTTATGTGTGGGAAGTCTTACGTGATACCTTTCTTTTCAAAGGTTTTTCAAAAGTTAAGCAACCTTAACCTGTTACTCACACCAGATCCATGTCTGACCCGGAGTTTATTTCCGTTTCTCTTAAACTCTTGGGTACTCAAACTTTTATGAGTAGCCAAGGGATTCAGGTTAGCTTTGACGAATTGTGGAGGAGCAATGGAGCATGAGGCTTCAGCGTTGTAGATATGTATAGTGTTCCGCTGTGTTTGGTATCTCTGAGTTATTTTTTGATGTTGTATTTGAGTTGTAATAACTAGACAGGTGTTTATAACTGTCTAGTATGTGATGTATAAGCTGTGTAACTCTGATAGATGATGAATACTATGTAATATTCATGTGATTAATATAATTTATTCGTTCCTCTGTTGAGATTCTGATGTTGTTTCTTTCTTCTTCTCTTTCTTTCTCTTTTCTATCCCTTTCTTTCTTATTAATGATGCATCATTCTATGGAATGAATGACGGGTCGTTACAGGGAAGCGTGTGGCAGTTCGTTACACGTGGTATCAGAGCGCTAGGTTGAGTGAATACCTAGGCTTTGGAGTGATTTCTTTGTTGAAAGAGCGTAGTTGTAATTTTAAATATATTTGTATATATTTATCAATTTCTACCAATTTGTTGGGTTACCTATTCGGGTTTTGCAATATAAGCTATAAAGGTAGATGGGGTAGTGGTGTGTATAACATGACTACGATTGGTTGGAGTCTGAGTGATTGAGGTTGGAAGTATCTGTCAAGACTGTAGACCCAATACCGTCTCGAGTGAGCTTTGCTGTGGTGAAAGGATTTCACTGATCTCTGAAGGAAACCTGTTAAGGTTCGGAGTCTATCTTTGAAGTTTGGATGAGTAGAGTTTGGATTTGTCGGTTTGGCAGAAGTGAGTGATGGTATCTCGACAACCTCAGGAATTAGTAGCTGCATGGTGAGATGCAATGACTATGGATTATGTTCAAAGATGTTTCTTTGGAACAAGTTTTAAGGAAGTGTGTCTGCTTCGGTGTTGTGACTGAGTTCAGCAGGATGTTTCTATTTGTTTTGAGGTTCGAGTTTCTCGAAGAGCTTTGGATTAGGAAGTCTTTGGGCATATGTGTCAGCAGTGCAGCTCGGAGTGTTCTGTTTGCCAACAAGAAGGTCTTCTGGTTAGCAGTTTTTTAGAGGTGAAGTTCAGAAGCAGTAAAGTGGATCCATTTCTTCGATCGATTGGATAGATAAGTATAAGCTGTTTTGATTGGTAAAGAGAAAACAGTTTTCTTTGGATATTAGAATGGGTTGATCGCAAAAGTGACTTGCGATAGTTTGAGTGTTCTCTTGAGTTATCAGAGATTTGCCGGATGTCTTTAAGGAAGTCAGAGGTTTGTTCACATCGGGAGATTGAGTTTTCGTATAGACTGGGATTCCAGCAGTGGAATCAGTGGTTCAGTTTAGTAGAAGGATGATTCCTAGAGATAGGATTTGGTGAAGCAGCTTAGGATTTGGAGGAATTTCTGAGTTTCCTTTATGGATCTGTTGAACCATATTTCTAGGATGTGTTGTCCAGTTTGTGCTTGTGTTCATCATTAGCATTCTCTTCTACTCCAGATAAGAGTTGTGCAGCGGAAGCAGTTTGGGAGTGCATCTATTTATCCTTTCTGGATAGGAGAAGTAAATTTAGTCTTCTGTTGTTTGAAGAGGAGAGTTTGTTCTTGGTTTTGGTTGATCTTGAGGTGATCATTGTGTTGGGTTGTTTTTGGCCTAGTTGTTTCTAGAGGCATCAGCGAAGGTCGAGCTGATCCGGAAGGATTAGGCAGCCCAGGATTGTCAGAAGAGTTTTGTGGATAAGAGACGAAAGAATTTGGATTCCGGTGTCGAAGATTTGATTTTGTATAAGTTTTCTCCGATCAAAAGGAGCTATAAGATTGGGTAAGGCTGGGAAGCTAGCTCCGAGGTGTTTTGGATGTTTTCTGTGTTCTTGTGAAGATTAGTGTTTGATCTTCAAGATTGAATTGCCAGTTTGGATAATTGGGATTCAATGTGTTCCACATATCTCTAAGGGAGTACGTGTATGATCTATCTCTGGTTTTGGAACCGGCAGTTTTGGGAGGTTTGGTTGTTGAGTCAGACTTGTCTGTAGTCTGATATCCTGTTTAATTTTATATATTTAGATGAGTGGAAGCTCTGTAGCTTCGTAGTATAGATTATTTGGATTCTATAGAGCGAGTACCCCGGTGTTTATACCTGGGAAACTTTAGGAAATTCTATCCAAAATTTTGTCTGGATAGTTGTTTGATTGGATGAATTGGTTGATGTTGTTGTTAGCATATGATTAATAATATATGCTTGTGATTTTAAATTAAAATCTTTAACGAGATTATTATATTACCTTTGTTTTAAATTTCGAGGACAAAATTCTTTTAAGGGGGGAGATTTGTGATGGCCCGGAATTTTAGACAATATCAATTTAATAATCTGTATAAAAAATTAATTTGATTTGATAATTTTGTTAATAAAATTTGAACTGATTTAATAATCATCTTTTGGTAAATATTTAATTAGTGAATTTATCTTTTAAAAGCTAATAAATTGTTTTCTATTTAAAATGTGTGTGTGTATATATATATATTTGTATATATTGTAAATAGATGAGCTTTGTTTTAAATTTAATTAATAAAGTATATTTTCTAATTCTAATATTTTTGGTAATTTGGAAATTTTTATTTATTTAATATATAGATTTTCAAAGCTATTTAATAAATAACTATTTGATTTTAAATACATAAAATAAATGATTAATTGTTTAAATAGATATATGTATTGTTTTTATTTATAAGTATTATTAGTTTAAAAATATCTTTAATTTAGATTTTTGAATAAGATTAGCAATAAAGATTTTTTTTACATTCTTTTTAAATATTGTTTAATAAATGTGATTTGTAAATTAGATATGAAAGTTTAAAATATAATTAATATATGAAACATTAATTCATTTAAATGACAAGTAATTTATAATCTCTTTTATAAATTATTTAAATTTGTTAAATATGTTATTTTCATATAATTGTATAATGTATTGTTTTTATATATAAATATAATTGGTTTTATTCTTTAAAGCTATTTATATATATAACTAAGTATTTATAAACTAATTAATTAAGTATAAACTTTCATTAACATTTATTTATAAATACAAATTACTTAAAAGACAAATGTCATCATCCTTAAGCATCATTTTACATGTGTTAATTGTTAAGCATATTAAATTGACAAATGTTGTATTTTTAGACAAGTGACATTTGTAAATTTGGTTTTCTTTTATAAATTCATTTCAGCCTATATATAACCATGTCTCCTTCCTTCATTTCTTTTTTCCTAAAATCTAAAGCTAAGTTAAATAACTCAAGAACAAATCAGTAATCATCTTCAAACCAAAATACAAATATGTAAATCACTCCTCATAAAACCAGACCTGTAAATCATTTTCTCAAATCAAAGTAAACAACCTGCAATCCACTTTCCAAAAGAAAAATCCCGTATTTCATTTTCGAACCAAGTTGCAAATCATTTTCTAAAGAAAACAAGTTTGCATTTCTTCAATCTGGGAATCAAGCCTGCAAGCAACTGCAGTTTTAAATCAAGCATTTTTTTTCAAAGCACTAAAGTTTTCAAAGGGCATTTCAATTTTTAAAGTATCAAAAGCTTTTCAAAATGGAGGCTCTGTTCTTCTTTAAAAAGGTGAGTAACATCACTTTTTAAAATTTAAGAATGAATATGGTTGCTTGATTATCTCTGGAAATAAGTATGTTATGAAAAAGTGCATTTTGTATGTTTATGTGAATGTATAGATGTGAGTATGCATGCTGTTATCTGTTGCACCTCTGCTCAAAATTTTCAACCTAAGATTTACAACAAAATTCATATTCTTTGGATCTAATTGCTGTTAGGATCTAGACTATAAATAAAACTTGTTTGTAAGAGGATAGAGTGAAGATTAAAAATTTATTTAAGTTAAGCTAAATTTAATTTTGCCTTGGAAAAACCAAAAGAACAGGCAAGCTCTAGTTTGTCTAAATTTCAAACATCTTAATTTATTAAGTCAGGTATATAATCTGAAATCTAAATCAAAGACTTGATTATTAAAACTTAAATCATGATTTTTAGTAATGGATTACAGGTGCTTTTATGGCTTAACTAGAAATTGGTTATTTGGGATTTTCTGACGATCTAGGTGATTGGGTTAGTCACAGTCTTGTCTGGAGGGGGATGGATGATCGAAGATAGTGGGGAAAATGTCTGGAAGGTGATCAATCCATCGTGGTGTTGGGGATTTAATGATCGTGCTTTAAGCCTTAACTTTGGTTGTGGTCGATAGTTGGAGGTCAGCGTCTGCTCTGGTTGATCGAGTTCAACCAAACTCGTGGGGATGGAAGCTTGGAGGTAGGCGAAGGGTTGGCCGGAGTTTCAGCAACTCTGGTTGTCGGAGTTTCGAGAACGAGGTGGATTCCAGGTTTGAGGGTGGTTCTTATTCGATGTTCCAGGTTTTAGTTTGAAGGCTCTTTTTCGGTTTCGAGCTTTGGGAGGACGATCTGATGATCGTAGTGGAATGTGGAGTAGTTTGACGATGTGGGAAGATCAGTGAAGTTGGCAGAGACAATCAAGGCCACCGTGCATGTGCACGGTGCACATTTTTGGTGATGTTGTTTTTGGTTTGAGCAGGAGATGGATACTCGAGTTTAACTCGAGTTATTTCATGATTTGCTCGAGAATTTTTGGGTTCGACTCGAAGCAAAATTGAGGTGGCTCGGGTAGATGTTTTGGTGACAGGTTTTCAAACCTGTTCTGTTTTTAAAATTTAAAAATAAATTTTAAATTATAAAGCAAAGTTTTAAATTAGTTTTAAATCTAAGTTTAAATCTGAATTCAAGTTAAATTTGAATCCTAGTTTTTAAATAAAATAAAGTGTTATAAAATTTAAATGTTTTTAACAAGTTTAAAGTTAAAGTATATTTTGAAGGATTTGAATTTAAAATGGATTTGGTTTAAATTCTTTTAAATCTTTTTATAAGAAAAGTATTACTTTAACATGTGATTTTAAAGTTTTTAAAATTTGGTTTTAAACTTTGTTAAAGATAAATTGGTATTCATTTTAAATCTTGAATTTGAAATGAAACTTAAAAGTAAATTTGAAAATAAATGTTTTCAAATGTATTTGTGAATGATAATTCAACCATAGATAAGAAAATGTTTTTATCTTAAAATTAAATCATTAAATCTTTAAGATAATTAAAATGGATAATTTATTAATTTAATTAGTTAATGATTTGGATTAATTAATTAAATAATTAAGGGTTTAAATTTATTAATTAAGTTTTAAGTAAATTAATTAAGGAATAATTAATTTGTAATTAAGAATCATGGATTTGGTTTTAATTAATGATTAGAAATTAATTAATCAAGTTATTATGGATTAATTAAGTTATAATTAACACTTAATTAATTAAATAATTAAGATTAATTAATGGGTTATTAATGGTTAATTAATTTAAAATTAATAATGATTAATGTAAGTTCAATTACTTTAGAAAAGTGATTAAAGAATTGTTAAATAGTTAATGAAGGTCATTAACTTAAGATTATTTAATAATTAATTAATGTGATTAATTTTAATAATTAATTAGATTAATTAATTTATAATAATCATTTGTGAAATTATTTAAGTGTAATTACTTAATGGAAGTAATTAAGGTAATAATTACTCAATGTAATTAATTGAGTTTAATGGGATTAGTTTAAATTAATTAATTAAGTTTAATTAATTTAATCACCGGATGATTTGATAATAATTACTTAATGTAATTAATGAAGTGTAATTACTTGGTAAAGTAATTAATAATGGTAATTACTGGATGTAATTAATTAAAGATGATTTAATAATGAAAGTAATTTGGTTTAAATTACTTTGTGTAATTAATCAAGGGATTAATTAAGGATAATTAATTAGGAATAATTAATTTATTTAATGAAGTAATTAAGGGTAGCTAATTACTGAATGTGATTAATCAAGAGTGATTAATAATTATGGTTTAGTTTAAATTAATTACTTATTGTAATTAATTTAAAGAAGATAATTAATTAAATGTAATTAAGGATCATTAATTAATATAATTAATGATGTGATTAAGGATTGATTACTTAAGAGTAATTAATCAATGATGATTAAAAGAGTAATTAATTAATGTAATTAGTTAAGGATTAATGTAATTAATTGTGGTTAATTAATTAATGAAGTAATTAAAGGTTAATTACTATAAGTGGTTTAGAATAATTAATTTGTGAAATTAGTTAAAGGATAATTACTTGAATGTAATTAAAGGATAATTAATCAAGGGTGATTAATTAAGGTGGATAATTAGAGAATAATTAGTTAATTGTTTGTAATTAATTAATGGTTAAGTAAGCAAGATTTATATTGATGAAGGAATTAATTTAATTCACTTTAAATTAATTAGAGATGGAAGTAATTAATTTAATTCATTTTAAATTAATTATAGATGGTGTGATTATTAATCATTGCTTATGTGTGGATGATATTGATTTGCCTTGAATGGTTTGAAATCTCAGCTTTGAGATAAGTAATGCTGTGTGGATAATGTGGATTATCTATTTGTGATGATAATGTGAATTATCTGTTTATGATGATAATGTAGATTATCTGTTGTGATATGTGAATTATCTATCTGTGTGTATATAGATAATAGAATTGAATTGTTTTAAACTTTAAAACAACTTGGACCTAAAAGATGGCGTTTTGGATTTCGATGAAGACCGGGATCAGGTTTCCAGATTTGGATATTCGAAAACCACATCAATCCAAATTAACAATAAGTCATGAATCTCAAGTGAAGATGAAGATTCAGAGTGCAAGGGTTATTGTCGTTAACTCTGAGGGTGATTCCAAAATGAGTGTAACGAGATAATGCCTTCGGTTTCATTCGAACCCGAAACGAACTTGTATGGATTGAATGCTTTCAGAACATCGTCAGGTGGACGATGAGCATTCTAAGAGATGTGTTCTCTAAAGGTAATCGTAGCCTCAAGCCTCATCAACCGGGAATGGCTAAAAAGGGGAGGTGCAGCAAGGCTAAGTGGATCATGCCCAAGTAGGACGAGATTTTCCCCTGTCTAGAGGTCCCTTTTATTCGGCTTAGTGGGCAGTAGGATATGCGCACCAACTGCGGGGTTGGCTTGTTCGTGATTATCCAGTAAGGGATGGTTCCGGCTTTGTGTTGCAGGGGATTGGGAGTAATCCTCGGTACGGTGATCTAGGCCCCGTGCTGTGAAGGACGGTACCCCAGTAGCCCTGCCGTTGTATGGAATCCAAAGTCCAGTAAGTGCCATACGTTTTAGTTGTGCCCAACTATGTTGGAACTTGAGATGTAAGCATTCCATCTATTTTTGAACATTTGATAGGAAATCTAGTGATATTATAATAGGGTCTAGAGTTTTCAAGTAAGTAAAAAATTTTCCATGTTTATGTGCGGGAAGTCTTACATGATACCTTTCTTTTCAAAGGTTTTTTAAAAGTTAAGCAACCTTAACCTGTTACTCACACCAGACCCATGTCTGACTCGGAGTTTATTTCTATTTTTCTTAAACTCTTGGGTACTCAAATTTTTACGAGTAGCTAAGGGATTCAGGTTAGCTTTGACGAATTATGGAGGAGCAATGGAGCAGGAGGCTTCAGCGTTGTAGATATGTATAGTGTTCCGCTGTGTTTGGTATCTCTGAGTTATTTGTTGATGTTGTATTTGAGTCGTAATAACTAGACAGGTGTTTATAACTATCTAGTATGTGATGTATAAGCTGTGTAACTTCTGATAGATGATGTATACTATGTAATATTTATGAGATTAATATAATTTACTCGTTCTGCTGTTGAGATTCTGATGTTGTTTCTTTTTTCTTCTCCTTCTTTCTCTTTTCTATCCCTTTCTTTCTTATTAATGATGCTTCTATGGAATGAATGGCGGGTCGTTACTGTAACGACCCG
Source organism: Allium cepa (assembly GCA_030765085.1). NCBI lineage: Eukaryota > Viridiplantae > Streptophyta > Magnoliopsida > Asparagales > Amaryllidaceae > Allium > Allium cepa. The sequence goes on along the minus strand of CM060940.1, from coordinate 247,991,299 downwards.
GAATTTTGGCCCTGTTTATTTTAATAAATATTTAACCAAATTAAATAAAGTGTGAACTGATTATTTTCAAATGGATATGATTTTGGAATAATTGCCATTTGTTTATATAAATTTGTATTTTTAAAGGAAAATTTGATTCTGGAAATTTAAATAAAATCTCTTAGAAATATTTACCTTATATAATTGAATTAAAATACTGTAATTTGTTTACATTTGGAAATATACATATGGATGTTAATGTTTAAATTAAAATTTAATTCTAACAATATTAAATATAAATGTAAAATACAAATCAAATATGTATATATAATTTAATTTAAATAGTGATAGTAAAGTACAAATAGAAATGAATACAAATATAAGTAAGTAAATCATTTTGAATATAACTTAAACATTGATAATCAAATATAAAATACAAATGTAAAATTTAAAATAAGAATTAATTAGTTAACATTGTTTACAACATAACTTAAAAACTTGTAAACAAAGCTAAAATAAGAATAAGGTATAAAAACACAAAGTATAAATAAAATCAAATGTAATGTAAAACCAAACTCTAACATTTGTGTATAACCTATGCAAATTAGAAGCTAACAAAACAAAATATTTTCATACACAAATCAACAACAACCATATATATGTAAATTATTCATGTCAGAAATAATGAAACAAATGTTTTCAAAGCAAACCAAAAGTTTAAAAAAGGAACCTGACAAACACAGGTATGTTAAAATACAAGCAAGAAGACAAACTTTTATGAACATAGTATTTCATAGCAAAGAAATAAAATAACATGTCTTCCTATGCAAGCCTTTAGCCTTCTTGCTGAAGAACATAACCCCATACAAATGCATATAATATCTTCATGGTATAACATAATCATAATTATGTAAACAAGTTAAGAAACAACATTTATTGCTATCTGTTCGAGCATATATTTTTGTCTGTTTAGAATATGCACAAATCTTTATTTTGCAGAATAGATCTGATCAACATACTTAAAACAAAGAATAGTATATATATATATATATATATATATATATATATATAAAGCATATACTGTCAGTAAGTAGGTATGTATTATGTGTAACCTGTAAATAATTATGTAGGCAAGTGATAAAAATCTATGTACTAATAAGATTAAGTGTGAACAATAAGTACATTAGCATTTAATGTTTTATTATATCAGCCCCATTTAAAAAAACAAAAGCTTGCCTGATAAAACAAAGTGAATAGTGTACTAGCAGATAACACCTAACCAGGTTAAAACTTTTTCCATACAAACATAACTTCTTATCTTCTATATATATATAGGTATTCATCTTTTATTTAGTTTGTAATATAAGTATAACTGAAAGAAAAAAAATACAAAGAGAAAAACAGAAAGAAGAAAAAAGATAAAAGAAGCAAACAAAGCCCAAGTTTAAACTCATAAGAACAGATGGAACTTCAGACATCAAATAGGCTCTGTTCAACAGTTTGTTTTTGGTGAGTAAACATAAATTTCAAGCTTTAGTTTAATTAAACAGTAGGATTATTTATGGATTACCTGGTGGAATATGTGTTTTATGTTTGTATAAATCTGTGTTTATGTACAGGCTGTTCTATGATGGATATGTTGTTCATTTCTGCAAAGTGATTACAAGGTTGAAACTATTTAATCTTAAATTACATTCATTTGATCATGGAAAAGCTTTAAATTTTCCAACAAAATGGTATGCTCGAATTTAAACCAGGAATTTAAATTTTGTTTAAAAGCATATTAAGAAGCTATGCACTGGAAGTCAAGTTTTTACAGGCAACAAAGATTATGTTGATAAATTTAACTGTTATAAAATATAAATTCAAGTTGATAACTTGGAACTTCAATGAGCAATAGGATTTTTAAAACAGAAAAGGAAATTTTTAGTGTAAAATGGAAGAAGCAGTTCATAGTTTATAAAAAGGGGCATTTCTATCAATTACCGATTATTAATTCAATAATAATTGTTCAAATTTGTAGTTAAGCAAGTATAAACATTGATGATCACGTAAAAATTATTAGTTAATTTTTCTATTAAGTGAATTAAGGGATTAAGATTGATTTAGGGTTTTTGTCTAAGGTTTTTGTCATGACTGTAACCAAGCGAGTACTACTCCTCTACGCGTTCGAGTGCCGCGAATTTCTGGTCGAGGGTAGTAGGTCTTGTCGTCGAGTCATGGACAAAATCCTGGCAACTCTGGTGCCTTGTGTGACGATGACGAGGTGTTTCTAGTGGACGGGATTCGAGTCTGTTATGGGTTGAACTGTTGTTTTTCAATTCGAAGTTTCTGAAGGGGTTTTGAGATTAGATTTCATACTTCGGGGCGATTTGCGACTTGTTGATGACCTTGGAGGATCGCTAGGACCTTGCCGGCCGCCGTGCATGTGTATGGCGAAAGTTGGTGTCAGCGTTGTCGTTTGCGTGTGCCTCGAGTCGTGCTCGAGCATTTGGGATGATTTCTTCGGGTTCGTGTCGAGTGTTGAAGTGCATGAGTTAGGCCCCTGGTGTTGTAGCTTATTGCTTAGTTTAAAAACTTAAATTAAAAAAAAAGAAGAAGAAGAAGAGGAAGGACGTATAGAAGTCTCGGGTGATTTTGTGATTTACCCGAAGTACAACGCGAGTTTTAGTAAGGAAATCTCGGGTTTCCTTCATATCTGCAGATTTGTATTCTGTTTTAAAAGTAAGTTTAGCAAATAGTTTTTACAAACTGTAAACACTATTTTTCTTGAGACGTTTGACAGTTTAAAGCCAAAAGTTTAGACACAAGTTAATTATTTTAATCAATGCTTTAAAGTGTTTAAACTCTTAATTATTATTTTAATTCAGTATTATTTTAATTTAGTACAAAGTTAATTAACAATTAAGTGTAGTTAGCCAACAAAATTGACTTCCAAATTTAACGAAGGTTTCTATTATTGAAATGTTAATTGTGTTGAAAATTTAATCTTAATTGATGATTTCAGAAAGTAAATAAAATAATCACTTTTTAAATTGTAATTGGTGATGGATCAACTGATTGATTAAGTAATTAATAAAGTGTAATTAACTACTTAAGGTAATTAATGAATAAAATTATGTAAATTAATATAAATAAAATTTAAGTAAGTAGTTAGTAATTAATAAATGTATAATTAAGTTTTATTAATATCATTAATTAATGATTAAAGAATGGTTAATTAAGTTAATAAAGGTAAATAAATTGATTAGGAATTAATAAACTAAATAACATGAAATAAAATAAATAAATTAATAAATAAGTAATTAAGTAATTAGGGAATTAATTACTTATTGTAATTAATGAAAATTAGTATGAATTATTTAAGTTAATTAATTAAGTTCAATTAATTTAAATAATTATTTGATGATATGATAAGTATAATTACTTAGAGAAGTAATTAATGATAATGGCTGGATGGAATTGACTGAGGATAATTTAATAGTGAAAGTAATTTGATTATAATTACTTTGTGCAATTAATCAAGGGATTGATTAAAGGAAATCAGTTGAGGTGTAATTAAGTGATGTGATAAGAGTAATTAAAGGTGGTTAATTATTGAATAGCATTAATCAAGAGTAATAAATAAATATAGTTTAATTGAAGATTAATTACTTAAGGTAATTAATTTAATACAGGATAATGAAATTAAAATGTAATTAGTAATCATTAATAAATATAAATAATAATAAGAGATCAAAGAGTAATTAATTAGTGTAATTAAGAAGAATGTAATAATTGGTAATTTAAGGTTAATTTCTATGATTAGTTAAGATAATTTATTTGTGGAAATAAGTTAAAGGATAATACTTGAATGTAATTAAAGGTAGTTATACAAGGATGGCTAATTAAATTGAATAATTGGATGATGATAAATTGATGGATTGATAATTGATTAATAGTTATATAAGCAAGATTATAATTATGAAGTAATTAATTTAACTCACTTTAAATTAATTAGAGATGCAAGTAATTAATTTAATTCATTTTAAATTAATTATAGCTGATATGATTTCTTATTTATGAATGAATGATACTGTTTACCTTGAATGGTTTGAGATTTCTAGTACGAGATAAATGATGCAGTGTGAAATGTATGCTTGATTGTAGTATGACAATAATATGGATTATCTGTTATGACGATAATATTGCCTATCTGTTTATGGTGATAATGTTGATTATCTATTGTGATATTGTGAATTATCTGTCTGTGTGAATATGGATAATTGAATTGTTTTAAACTTTAAAACAACTTGGCCCTAAAAGACACATTTTGGATTTCGATGAGACCGGGATCGGGCTTCCATATTTGGACATCCGAAAACCACATCGATCCAAATTAACGATAGGTCGTGAATCTTAAGTGAAGATGAAGATTCAGAATGCAAGGGTTGTCGTCGTTAACTCTGAGGGTGATTCCAAAATGAGTGTAACGAGATAATGCCTTCGGTTTCGTTCGAACCCGGAACAAACTTGTATGGATTGAATGCTTTCAGCACATCGTCAGGCGGGCGATGAGCATTCTAAGGGATATGTTCTCTAAAGGTAATCGTAGCCTCAAGCCTCATCAACCGGGAATGGCTAAAACAGGGGAGGTGCAGCAAGGTTAGGTGGGTCATGCCCAAGCAGGACAAGATTTTCCCCTGTCTAGATGTCCCTTTTTATTCGGCTTAGTGAGCGGTTGGTCGCGCCAACTGCGGGGTTATCTTGTTCGGGACTTTTCAGTAAGGAATGGTTCCGGCCTTGTGTTGCAGGGGAGCGGGCGTACTCCTCGGTACGGTGATCTAGGCCCCGTACTGTGACGGGCGGTACCCCAGTAGCCCTGCCATTGTATGGAATCCATTTTCCAATAAGTGCCCACGGTTTTGATTGTATTACCCACTTTTGTGGCTAGTAGCTGGAATTTAATAATGTAACAATTTCGGCTATTTTCTATTTACTTGAAAACCCTAGACACTATTATAATATCACAGACTTTCCTACGAAATGTTTTGGTTAGCGTAAGGTAAAAACTTACCCGTATTTATGTGTGGGGAGTCTTACGTGATACCTTTAGTTTCAAAATGTTTTCAAGTTAAACAACCTTAAACCGTTTACTCATACCAGACCCATGTCTGACCCGAGTTTATATTTTGTGTTTTTCATAAACTCTTGGGTACTCAAATTTTTACGAGTAGCCAAGTGATAGGTTCTTGGATTGTTGAGTTCTGGAGGAGCTTGGAGCAGGAGCCCGGACGTATGTAGATATCTATAAAGTTCCGCTGTGTTAGTTAGAGTATGTTATATATTGTGATGTATGTAGTGACTGATGTATATAAATTTGTCAAGTGTATAATATTGTATAACTCTGATATATGTAAACTATGAAATTATTTTGTGATGTATTATATTTTATTCCGTTTCCGCTGTGAGATTCTTTTGTTGTTGTTCTTTCTTTCTTTCCTTTTCTATTTCTACCTCTTTCTTTCTTAATGATGATACCTCTTTCTGGGAGTAGAATGGCGGGTCGTCACAGTTGGTATCAGAGCTGAAAGGTTGTAACGACCCGCCTTTTTGAAAAATTTAAATCGACGATCAAATACACATGCCGATTCCAAACCATTCAAAAGGGCAGATGGTTATTGGGGTAAATAAGAAAAGAGAAGAAAGAGAAATAAAGGAAATGAAACAACACAGAATCTCGCAGCGGAACGATAAAATATAATAGTCAAATAAACAGTTCGTGAAGCTGTTTACTATACTTTGACAATTATTTATACAACATTTATCAGAGTTATACATATACAACAGAACAATTAAAATAATGCAGCAGATAGCATGATGCAAGGGTAATAATAGTAATAGTATACCAAATCTTCGTCTTCATTCTCCAGAATAGATCTTCAAAAATCTGAAAAAATCAGGGCTGACCCAAGCGTAATGAAAAGACAAAACACTCGAGTCAGGACTAAAATATCCTTATGAAAGTTAAATCAATCGTAAATAAATATGAGTGTAACGGCGTCAGAGATGTTTACGGGGTTTGACATCTCATATCCAGTGTCAACGTGCGTGCAAAAACTCAAGAGATGTTACGGGATTTTCCATCTCTTAAGGATCCGTTAAACTATCTACTATGTAGTAATGTACGCTAACTAGATAATGCCTATCAGTAATATAAAGTATCAAAATAGCGTTAAGGCGTTACCATAATCCCCCTTAACACATTTTTATAATGCCATAGCCTATACAGCACCGTAAGCCCCACCGTAAACTGGTGGTTATTAGAGGGTACCCCATAGGTATAACATAAAACAAAACATAGTGGTCGCGAATAGGATAATCAGTATGACAAGGTACATGAGGCGATACCAACTAGGATACTAGTAGTTGCGTGATCCGGACTGATGTTGAGCATAGCCAGCAGCTACCCCAACACCGCGAAACAACACTCCCAAATCAAGGGGTGCATCCAAATCGCATCACAGATGTAATAGATATGGTATCGAAGAAGTGTGTCCGCTAGAGATGGCGAACCTCAATGGCCCGGCGCGGCTTCTGTTTTAGTCATGTCAGGGGTCATCCAATAATCGTTCTCTTTCTTCAGTCAACGCGTTCACCAAACCATCGACTTCATTCTGGATCAACACTCCGCGTATAATAGGTATTAAAGTGGTTTTCGGTATCGACAGAGAGTATGTCCATATCCGATCCCGGTCTCTTTAATAACTACGTATTATTACACCGTTGGCTCTTTTACATTTCAAATCGATTCAAAATTGATATCAAAATATCATATTCGCTTCAAAAATCAAATCCATTTCAAATATCATCGTATCTATTCAATTGTAAGATTTCATTTCAAAAATCAATTTTCGCATCAATATCTCATTTCGATTTCAAAATCATTTCGAATTTTAATTTAGGTTGCAACTTCATTTAATCCAATTCGTATTCAAATTCAAGATTTAAACATAAACATTTCACCTTATTAACCAGTTTGGGATTTTAGAAAATAGTTTTAAGTAGTTTTAAAAGTGGTTTTAAATAATTACAATAGTTAAAATACTTAAAATCTTAAAATGGATTTGAAATAGATAAATTAGTTTAAAATAATTTAAATTGGGTTAAGTAGATTTAAAATAGATTAAAATAGTTTAAGTATTCAAAAGTGGTTTATATAACCGAGTAATTTGGAAAACAAAATAAAATAGCTTCAAAACCAAACCATTTCAATTATAACTCTCCAATTCAAATCAATTTCAATTTACATTCTACCGATTCAATTTCGATTTCAATTCAAATCAATGTCAACCTTGACTTCAAATTAATTCAATTTTACATTCACCTTCAATTTATTCGATTTCAACTTATATCGATTTTTAGCTTGATTTTTCAAAATATCAATTTTTAACACTTAACAAAATTATCCTTCAATATTCAAATTTAAATCCCAATTACAAATATGATTAAATTTCAAGCTCAATTTCAAAATATCATTTTTATATCACTTTTACTTAGTATATTAAAAGCTCGAATTCAGGTTAAATCTTTAAACAAATCAATTTACGAAATTCAATCATATCTCGATTTTTAAATTCCAAAGTCTCCACTTTGATTATTTAACAATTTCTTTTAACCAGATTTTATTTCAACATTCCAAACTCAATTTTTTGATAAATTTAATTTTTTTTATAAATTGATTTCTATTTATAACTTTTAAATCAAAACATTTAAATAAGTTTCAAATCGACGATTTTAAAAAATTATTAATTTAGCCAATTCGGTGCCCGTATATAATTTTCTATCCTATGGCAAGTAACTATTTATTTCAATTAAATGTCAGGGATGAATATATATTACTTAAATCAAATCATAGTGTCATATATATGCATAACAGTATATATAAGCAAATAAACATCCAAACATTTAAATATCAACCAATAACATCCATCAAAATACATCATCCAATAGACAATACAATTCATGGCAGTTTCATAGTTATCAATGTCAGGTAATTTAATCGCAATTCAATTTCAATTTAAATTTAACTGTCAATTTAATTTCAACGGTTAATTCAAATGAAAATCTATAGAACAATTAAATTTATCAAACAACGACCAATAAAAATCATAACACTTTATAATTCAAATTTAACTAGCATAAAGATATTTAGTACGTTGTGAGCGTTATAAAACACTCACCTTGATTTCAATGCAGTTCCAGCGTTTTATTCCGAATAAAATTAACCGAGCGTTTAATTTTACCCGAAATTTTCAGTAGCTCCAAACGACTCCAATCCAACTCCATAGCATAGCGCTTGTCCATACGATTCCAACGCAACTTGTTTTGCAATTTTTCGATCTCGCATGAAAGAGTTATGGCGTTTATAAGTTAATACAAATTCTTATATAAATTAATTTCAACTTTATTTTCAATTTAAACCTAAATACCATCATCACCGTACGTCCCTGCTCAAAGAAATCCAGGCCGCTCCCCTTGCTTCTTCCTCACGCACGCATGCTCCCCAGTACACGAACCCAATCGTGCCTCCCCAAACCCTAATTTATGCAACCCCCTCGCTCCAATACACATCGATCAGGTACCACCATTCCACTCCCCTACACAAGCTCCACCTTCGACTGCCATATCTCCAAGCTCGGTCAGCCCAGGCACGAGCAAAACGTGCTCGAGCCCCCTACGAACGCAACCCCTTAGCGGCCACTCCGCTACCCCAAATCCGATCACAACTGTTGAGATGGTGGATCGCGTTGTGCTTTATCTTTTTGTAGTTGAAGATTTGTGATGAAATTCGACGGATTTTGAGATAATCGAGGGAAAGTGAAACGAAATTCTGGCCTTAGAATATGAAAGTGGCGGCCGGCCATGAGAACCCTAACCCTAGCCCTTTTTTTGTTTTTAAATTTGTGAATAAAGGGGCTATTTATAGGAAACGACGAATACTATTCAACCCGGGTTTTCGAACTCCGATTTACGCGCGGTGACCGGCGTTTCCAAGGTTTATCCCTCGTTTCGGACACAATGGAATAGGTTTCGGAAGCTAATTCGATCATCTGTGCGAGTTACGGAAATAAAGATCGATTTAAAATTAAACCGATTAACTAAATTTCTAGGCGTTTTGGCTTGCCCCGGACAAACGGTAAATCCGATTGAGAGGAAATTTGAAACCATACAATAATATCACATTACAGATCCGATGAAACTAGTTTCGTCGAAATCCGAGACTGTTTGAAAAATGGCTATTTTAACTCGTCAAATTAATATTAAAACAATTTCGATGCGTTTCGAGCTGCCATGGTCAAACGAAAACTCCGATAGCTATGAAAATTGAAATCCGATAATAACAAACTATTACGGATCCAATGGAACTAGTTTCGTCCAATTCCGAGACTGTTCGAAAAATGGCTAATTTCACTAGTCGATTTAAATATTAAAATATTCAATTTTCACAAATTAACTTTTAATTCGATTTTAAAAGTTCTATAACATCATTCTAACTTTAATATGATAAAATAAAATTTTACAAATAGTTTTTAATCATATTAAACCCTTTATTCAATTATCCAATAAATTCCAATTTTAAAATCTTATTAACTCTATTATAATCCTAATATAACTTACATTCACTTTGGAAACCAATTTGAATCATATTAAATCAAATTTCAGTTATTCACTCTATTTTCATATATTAAATTTCAATATCAAATTAATCATATCAAATTTGGAATTTAATTATTCAAACATTTGTAATATTAAATTTAAACGAATTTGATTATTCTTAAATCACTATCTTTTGAAATATTCAAAACGAACTTATAAGATTTAACCTTTAAAACTAATTCAAATTATAGAACAACCATTTCCATTAATCAGTTATCCAATTTCCATTATTCAATTATTCAGTAAGTTTTAAATATTTAATTTAAACAATTTACCTATTCAATATTCAATATTTGATTTAAATAGATTTTACTTATCAATCAGTTACTCTATTATACCCAATGAATTCAACATTTATTATCCTATTCAACTATTGATTGCAAAGGCATTCACTAAGTAGCATTTATTTTTCATTACTTGGATAATTATTGTTGCAATTCATTCCAGTTATTATTATTCCAAACGAATTACAAATATTTTTTCTAACATTAAATCACGAAATCTTATTAAATTAGCTATTTTAATTATCGAAAATTTACGGGTCGTTACACTCTCCCCCACTCAAAACTTTTCGTCCCCGAAAAGGAAAAAAGAGGGAAAAGGAACTAAGTATAGAATTCGACATTAGATATATTTTATTCAAAGTTACCAACTTATAAAACAATGGAATTTCATTTATAAAGTCATAACTACGCTTCCACTAAGTTACTCCGAACGGCTTTCCAACTTTAAAAGTTATTTATCAAAACAAGTTATAAAAAAAAAATTTAAAACTTGAAAAATTTTCTAACTCCCGGATTTTACGGAAAATTTCGGCAGAGTCTCCTTTGCACGGCTCGATCGGAAAAAAAAATGACAATATATATATCACAAATATACATCTCATCAAGTGACGAGGCATCCCGCAGGGAAAAAAGTGTAAAAGTACGGTATGTAATTCGAGATATGTACCTTATATTTTATTAGCGAGCATATACGGCTAATATAGCGCGAAAGCGAGCTCCAAATGCGAAGCAAGCGCAATCCGCACCTACTAAACACTCAACAAACCATGAGAAACATGCATATATGAAAATAATATCAATATACATCATATAGAAACATAACAACTACATGTGCCAACATAGCAAATGCAACAAAACAACAAATGCAATAATCAATCAACTATCATCCAACTATCATCCAACGAATCCATAACCAATCAATATAAATTCACTTCTCATTAATATTTATTGACTTGGGTTTCAATTTTTAATCACAGTTGATTCATTAACGTTGGATTTTACTAACATTCATTCTCAATTCAATTAGTTAACATTCACTAATTTATATTTACATTAGTTCACTTCCAATTTGAATCAAATCAAATTCTATTTAAATTTATTTAACTTCCAATTTGATTTCAATGATTTATAGATTTCAATTTACACTTAATGAATTATATACAATCAACTAACAATCATATAACAACCAAATCATACCCAACATAACCAACTTATTAACTTTTACATTCAATTTGGTTTATCTCTTTTATATATATATATCCTGTTATATAATTTTAAAAGAATCATTTTATATTTGGCATCTTAAATTTCCAACATTAACTTTAATTAAGTTCGTAAGCCATACATATATCATCCGTGAGCAATATCAATCTAATCGCTTATCCGATCACACAATTTCACTTCCAACTAGTATCTTTCACCCGACTCTCTAGTGCGGACTCAGATTTGGTTCCTTGATTGGAAACTGTTACTCTCCTTGGATAGCCATATACTATGATAGAGAATTCCAGAATCAAATTAAAAATCCATATCTAGGGTTCACCGTCGAAAATCGAGTGAAAAATCCTTACTTGGATCGATATAAATCATCTCGAAATTTTGTGCTCGAATTTGGATCAAATCGTTATGCGAATAAAATAATATACGTACAATCTCACGTATTACCTTCCAATGGATTTCTATCCAATTTATCTATACTAAATTATTTTATTGACTTTTATATTATTTTTTTCACTTAATTACTCACAATCCATTATTCAGTTAGTATATTCATTTCTTTACATAACATATTCTTTAACATTATCTTTTCTTAAACATCATATCAAAGAATTTGCTTACTCAAGTTCATTTTAAACATTCTATATGATTTAATTAAACTCAATTTCCTTTCCCAATTGATTCATAGCTATACCTAATTCTTTTGTTTACATTTACTCCATATTCATAGTTTCAGTTAATACAAATTTATTTATGGAACATTTTATTAATCATCACTTTAGTTTATAGTCATTCCATAAAAGTCTAACTTCTCATATATGAATTTTCTTAGTTTACAGTTATCTTAAAGGTTACAAATTCAATTATTTTTTTTCCTATGCAATTTATATTTATTTTCTATAACCAATTTACAAAAGATATTATACAATTCATTTGTCTTCTTTCTTAAGTTCACTTACTTGTTCCATTTATCCATTCATCATTTCATGTTATTATTTAAGTATATAACCTTTTTATCACAACCAAATTTCATTTATATACATTTTAATTCCTTTTTGAGTTTTCCTTACTTGTATACTTCAATTATTTTCAGGTTCTATTTATTTGTACAATATCTCATTACATATCCAAAACATTATTTCAACTTCTTAATATTTGGTAAGTCATATTATATGTTATTAGAATGCAAATTCGGTATTATACAAATTTATAGAATTTCATTTTTCTTGATTAGAATGTACACAAATTTGATTTATTTAAATCCTCTTTACCTTTCAACTTTAAAGTTTTCCCAAACAATAAGCTTAGATATCTTAATCCTCTTATTTTATAAATTTTGGTTATTCACATTTCATTCAAATAATTTGAAAATTATTAATTAACATAACTTAGAAATTTAAATGCCCGGTTCTTTTCAAATCGTTTGAAATAAATATATATACACTTATAACTTTAATATATCACATCATACCTTTGGAGTTTAAACCAAAACCCATTTATCCAAATAATTTCGAAGAAAAACAAAGCTTCTTAGAATCCTCCCCCACTTTGAGACTCGAAAATGAACGTCGATGATGCTGCGCAGTCATCACCGAAATTATTTTCCAGCGACATAAGAGAGGAATACTGAATTCATTCTTTCCTTTAAAATCCTTTCAAAATATTTCCATAAACCATTTCCAACTAATATTACTATATATTTCTTCAAAACTTTGAAAACCATTTTCAAGATCTCCGGGTCTTAAATTCAATATTTTCCAATTTAAATCTATTTTAATTCATATGTCACCTTTATAAACTATTCTTATCGGATTTTACTTTCTTGAAATATTCCACAAGTTGTTTTATCATTGTTTATTTTGTAATAAACCTTATTTATTAAAACACAATATCCAATTAATAATAACAATCAATATTATTGTTTCCAACAACCAAATAAGCTAGATAGATCACAATAATTTTGAAAATAAATTCTTTATATACAAAATATAATTAGGGCAAAATTATTTCATTTACCCAATTTCAAAACAATACTATGTCTAATTGTTCTGTTCGAGTGTTTAGAGATCCCTATCAATGACGTTAATTACTCGTATTGAGCAGGATCCATAAGCCACTCAACAAATCAACCGACACAATATAAAACATTTTATATCACTAACAAATACGCTCTCTCATATATACACTCAGCGACTCATCATAGGGTATTACTACCCTATTTATAAAGAGTCAGACCCCACAAAGCTAAGGTTATCGCTAAACCAAAGCTCTGATACCAACTGTAATGACCCGCCTTTTTGAACAATTTAAACCGACGATCAAATACACATGCCGATTCCAAACCATTCAAAAGGGTAGATGGTTATTAGGGTAAATAAGAAAAGAGAAGAAAGAGAAATAAAGGAAATGAAACAACACAGAATCTCGCAGCGGAACGATAAAATATAATAGTCAAATAAATAGTTCATGAAGCTGTTTACTATACTTTGACAATTATTTATACAACATTTATCAGAGTTATACATATACAACAGAGCAATTAAAATAATGCAGCAGATAGCATGATGCAAGGGTAATAATAGTAATAGTATACCAAATCTTCGTCTTCATCCTCCAGAATAGATCTTTAAAAATCTGAAAAACTCAGGGCTGACCCGAGCGTAATGAAAAGACAAAACACTCGAATCAGGACTAAAATATCCTTATGAAAGTTAAATCAATCGTAAATAAATATGAGTGTAACGGCGTCAGAGATGTTTACGGGGTTTGACATCTCATATCCAGTGTCAACGTGCGTGCAAAAACTCAAGAGATGTTACGGGATTTTCCATCTCTTAAGGATCCGTTAAACTATCTACTATGTAGTAATGTACGCTAACTAGATAATGCCTATCAGTAATATAAAGTATCAAAATAGCGTTAAGGCGTTACCATAATCCCCCTTAACACATTTTTATAATGCCATAGCCTATACAGCACCGTAAGCCCCACCGTAAACTGGTGGTTATCAGAGGGTACCCCATAGGTATAACACAAAACAAAACGTAGTGGTCGCGAATAGGATAATCAGTATGACAAGGTACATGAGGCGATACCAACTAGGATACTAGTAGTTGCGTGATCCGGACTGATGTTGAGCATAGCCAGCAGCTACCCCAACACCGCGAAACAACACTCCCAAATCAAGGGGTGCATCCAAATCGCATCACAAATGTAATAGATATGGTATCGAAGAAGTGTGTCCGCTAGAGATGGCGAACCTCAATGGCCCGGCGTGGCTCCTGTTTTAGTCATGTCAGGGGTCATCTAATAATCGTTCTCTTTCTTCAGTCAACGCGTTCACCAAACCATCCACTTCATTCTGGATCAACACTTCGCGTATAATAGGTATTAAAGTGGTTTTCGGTATCGACAGAGAGTATGTCCATATCCGATCCCGGTCTCTTTAATAACTACGTATTATTACACCGTTGGCTCTTTTACATTTCAAATCGATTCAAAATTGATATCAAAATATCATATTCGCTTCAAAAATCAAATCCATTTCAAATATCATCGTATCTATTCAAATGTAAGATTTCGTTTCAAAAATCAATTTTCGCATCAATATCTCATTTCGATTTCGAAATCATTTCGAATTTTAATTTAGGTTGCAACTTCATTTAATCCAATTCGTATTCAAATTCAAGATTTAAACATAAACATTTCACCTTATTAACCAGTTTGGGATTTTAGAAAATAGTTTTAAGTAGTTTTAAAAGTGGTTTTAAATAATTACAATAGTTAAAATACTTAAAATGTTAAAATGGATTTGAAATAGATAAATTAGTTTAAAATAATTTAAATTGGGTTAAGTAGATTTAAAATAGATTAAAATAGTTTAAGTATTCAAAAGTGGTTTATATAACTGAGTAATTTGGAAAACAAAATAAAATAGCTTCAAAACCAAACCATTTCAATTATAACTCCCCAATTCAAATCAATTTCAATTTACATTCTACCGATTCGATTTCGATTTCAATTCAAATCAATGTCAACCTTGACTTCAAATTAATTCAATTTTACATTCACCTTCAATTTATTCGATTTCAACTTATATCAATTTTTAGATTGATTTTTCAAAATATCAATTTTTAACACTTAACAAAATTATCCTTCAATATTCAAATTTAAATCCCAATTACAAATATGATTAAATTTCAAGCTCAATTTCAAAATATCATTTTTATATCACTTTTACTTAGTAGTATTCAAAGCTCGAATTCAGGTTAAATCTTTAAACAAATCAATTTACGAAATTCAATCATATCTCGATTTTTAAATTCCAAAGTCTCCACTTTGATTATTTAACAATTTCTTTTAACCAGATTTTATTTCAACATTCCAAACTCAATTTTTTGATAAATTTAATTTTTTTTATAAATTGATTTCTATTTATAACTTTTAAATCAAAACATTTAAATAAATTTCAAATCGACGATTTTAAAAAATTATTAATTTAGCCAATTCGGTGCCCGTATATAATTTTCTATCCTATGGCCAAGTAATTATTTATTTCAATTAAATGTCAGGGATGAATATATATTACTTAAATCAAATCATAGTGTCATATATATGCATAACAATATATATAAGCAAATAAACATCCAAACATTTAAATATCAACCAATAACATCCATCAAAATACATCATCCAATAGACAATACAATTCATGGCAGTTTCATAGTTATCAATGTCAGGTAATTTAATCGCAATTCAATTTCAATTTCAATTTAAATTTAACTGTCAATTTAATTTCAACGGTTAATTCAAATGACAATCTATATGACAATTAAATTTATCAAACAACGACCAATAAAAATCATAACACTTTATAATGTCAAATTTAACTAGCATAAAGATATTTAGTACGTTGTGAGCGTTATAAAACTCTCACCTTGATTTCAATGCAGTTCCAGCGTTTTATTCCGAATAAAATTAACCGAGCGTTTAATTTTACCCGAAATTTTCAGTAGCTCCAAACGACTCCAATCCAACTCCATAGCGTAGCGCTCGTCCATACGATTCCAATGCAACTTGTTTTGCAATTTTTCGATCTCGCATGAAAGAGTTATGGCGTTTATAAGTTAATACAAATTCTTATATAAATTAATTTCAACTTTATTTTCAATTTAAACCTAAATACCATCATCACCGTACATCCCTGCTCAAAGAAATCCAGGCCGCTCCCCTTGCTTCTTCCTCACGCACGCATGCTCCCCAGTACACGAACCCAATCGTGCCGCCCCAAACCCTAATTTATGCAACCCCCTCGCTCCACTACACATCGATCAGGTACCACCATTCCACTCCCCTACGCAAGCTCCACCTTCGACTGCCATATCTCCAAGCTCGGTCAGCCCAGGCACGAGCAAAACGTGCTCGATCCCCCTACGAACGCAACCCCCTAGCTGCCACTCCGCTGCCCCAAATCCGATCACAACCGTTGAGATGGTGGATCGCGTTGTGCTTTATCTTTTTGTAGTTGAAGATTCGTGATGAATGTCGATGGATTTTGAGATAATCGAGGGAAAGTGAACTGAAATTCAGGCCTTAGAATATGAAAGTGGCGGCCGGCCATGAGAACCCTAACCCTAGCCCTTTTTTTATTTTTAAATTTGTGAATAAAGGGCTATTTATAGGTAACGACGAATACCATTCAACCCGGGTTTTCGAACTCCGATTTACGCGCGGTGACCGGCGTTTCCAGGGTTTATCCCTCGTTTCGGACACAATGGAATAGGTTTCGGAAGCTAATTCGATCATCTGTGTGAGTTACGGAAATAAACGATCGATTTAAAATTAAACCGATTAACTAAATTTCTAGGCGTTTTGGTTTGCCCCGGACAAACGGTAAATCCGATTGACAGGAAATTTGAAACCATACAATAATATCACATTACAGATCCGATGAAACTAGTTTCGTCGAAATACGAGACTGTTTGGAAAATGGCTATTTTAACTCGTCAAATTAATATTAAAACAATTTCGATGCGTTTCGAGCTGCCATGGTCAAACGAAAACTCCGATTGCTACGAAAATTGAAATCCGATAATAACAAACTATTACGGATCTAATGGAACTAGTTTCGTCCAATTCCGAGACTGTTCGAAAAATGTCTAATTTCACTAGTCGATTTAAATATTAAAATATTCAATTTTCACAAATTAACTTTTAATTCGATTTTAAAAGTTCTACAACATCATTCTAACTTTAATATGATAGAATAAAATTTTACAAATAGTTTTAATCATATTAAACCCTTTATTCAATTATCCAATAAATTCCATTTTTAAAATCTTATTAACTCTATTATAATCCAAATATAACTTACATTCGCTTTGGAAACCAATTTGAATCATATTAAATCAAATTTCAATTATTCACTCTATTTTCATATATTAAATTTCAATATCAAATTAATCATATCAAATTTGGAATTTAATTATTCAAACATTTGTAATATTAATTTCAAACGAATTTGATTATTCTTAAATCACTATCTTTTGAAATATTCAAAACGAACTTATAAAATTTAACCTTTAAAACTAATTCAAATTATAGAACAACCATTTCCATTAATCAGTTATCCAACTTCCGTTATTCAATTATTCAATAAGTTTTAAATATTTAATTTAAACAATTTACCTGTTCAGTATTCAATATTTGATTTAAATAGATTTTACTTATCAATCAATTACTTTATTATACCCAATGAATTCAACATTTATTATCCTATTCAACTATTGATTGCAAAGGCATTCACTAAGTAGGATTTATTTTTCATTACTTGGATAATTATTGTTGCAATTCATTCCAGTTATTATTATTCCAAACGAATTACAAATTTTTTTTCTAACATTAAATCACGAAATCTTATTAAATTAGCTATTTTAATTATCGAAAATTTACGGGTCGTTACAAAGGTTAAGTGAGGACCTTGGCTCTGGTGGAGATTACTCATTAGTGATAGAGTCGGTAGTACTCTAGAATGAGTCTGAGCGTAATAATAGATATGAGCGCGTACTTGTTAGTGAATATAAAATGGTTTTATATTATGTTGATTGATTTATTGAGTGGTATATGAACCTTCGTCAGTGCAGTCTGCACAACTGTACCGAAGGGGTTTCTAAACACTTGAATAGAACAATTCGACATGATATTGTTTTCAAAGGTGGGTGAATTAAATAATTTCATCCAAAATATATTTTGATATAAATTTTTTTTTTGCAAGTTATTATATATAATTAAAGTGTTTGGGTGATAGTGTTACAGACAAATAAGATTATAAAGATTTACAATGGCTTACATAACCAAGGGAAGTTTGAGATTGAATTTGGAATTAAAATTAAAGGTGAAGTTAAAAATGAGAATTTATTTTGGATTAAGTTGAAAGTTTAATTTAATTTTGGAACTTAACTAATGATATAAATAAATTGATGAAGTACATCAAATTTACAATGTAAATGAATTGGATTGGGAATTTAATGGGAATTTAATAGAAATAAAATTTTGGTTGAGATTAACTTAAGCTTAATAATTGGATTTAAATTTAAGATTGAAATAAAATAAATTGAGATATGGATGATATTAAATGAAATTAAGTTCTTATTTAATTAAATCCAAATGAACTGGTAGATTTAAGAGAATAGCATGGTGCTTAATTTAACGGAAGTTAAGTTAAACAAATTGAATTGAAATAGAATTCAGTTGAGTTATAGATGATGTTAAATAAATTAAATCCTTACTTAAATAAATAAAAGTAAGTTGATATGAAATTGAATTGGAATAAATATATTCCGATAACTTGTAAAGGAAATTGGCAATACATTGTTTTAGAATATTTTTGCCTGTAGGTGAGTGTTCAATCTCAAGTTAAAACGAAATATGAACATATTCAAGCTCAAATTGGGTAAAAAAAATGTAAAAAAATATATGAATGTGAGACTTATAGAAGAAAATGTGGAGAAGTAAAATATCAAGCCAAAATAAATTGTTTTGTATTTGGAAAATGAAATAAAAATCCAAACTTGAATTTTGCAAATAAAAATCCAATTCAAGCATGGATGAAATAAATATGGCCTTGGATTTAATCTTAACAAAATAAATGGAATTTGATCTAGGTGAGTATCAAATAAATTGGAAATAAATTTAAGTATGAAATTGAAACAAGTAAATTAACCTAAGATTAAACTTCATAGAAGCGTAGCTTCGAGGAAAGTGAGAGTTTATTTGGTAAAAGCTTGAATAATTTAAGTTGAATGAAATAAAATCTTTATTCGAATAGAAATAGTTGGATAAGAAATTAAATTTGTATAAATAAACTCTGATGGCTTATCAAAAGAATTTAAATGCTTGAAATAAAAAGTATGTTTATTCAATACAGGTAAGATCTGGAATTTTAAGTGAAAATGAATGTGATTAAGAGTAAATGGATGTAAGTGTGGAGAATAAATAAATTTGTGTCTCATAAAGTTAAAAAGGTGGAATTATAAGCCAAAATAAAAAATATTTATATTTGGGAAATGAAATAGACATCCAAACCAGATTACAAATTAGAAATGAACTCAAGAACTATAATGAGGTGATTTTTGTGATGAAATCAAATATTGAATTGGAAATAGAAATAAACTAATTAGTAAATTAAGTATGTAAATGAAATTGGAATTGGTCAAATAAAGTTGGATGGTGAATTAATAAATTTGATTGTAAATTAAAATGAATGGGAGGCTGAGACCTTGAGTTCTATATATATAAAATTCAACTTGGATTGGTGTTGTATCTTACAGGATTGGATTGCCAGAACGGATGTCTGGAATTCATAATGTATCCCATGCATCTCATCCAGGAGATTTGTTCAGGATTCTTCATTAATTGTAGAACCAATAGTTCAGGGAGATTTGGAAGTCAAGCGGAGTTTGACTGTAGTCAGGAATCCTGTTCGGATTGTTGATCAGGATGAGAGGCAACTCGGGAGTAAGTAGTGAGGCTTGTCGAGTGCAGTGGAGCGAGGATCCCAGTGATTACGCCTGGGAAACTCTGGATAGTTCTAGGGAAGTTTATCCGGATTTGTGTTCGGATAGCTAGTGTTGCTTGTTAGGATAGACTGTTTGATTGTTTGCTAATGTATGAATGATATGTATGTGTGAATGGTTGGTATAACAACTTTTAAATTATCTTTGTTTTAAATTTCGAGGACGAAATTCTTTTAGGGGGGAGGAATATAACGACCCTGAATTTTGGCCCTATTTATTTTAATAAATATTTAACCAAATTAAATAAAGTGTGAACTGATTATTTTCAAATGGATATGATTTTGGAATAATTGCCATTTGTTTATATAAATTTGTATTTTTAAAGGAAAATTTGATTCTGGAAATTTAAATAAAATCTCTTAGAAATATTTACCTTATATAATTGAATTAAAATACTATACTTTGTTTACATTTGGAAATATACATTTGGATGTTAATGTTTAAATTAAAATCTAATTCTAACAATATTAAATATAAATGCAAAATATAAATCAAATATGTATATATAATTTAATTTAAATAGTGATAGTAAATTACAAATAGAAATGAATACAAATACAAGTAAGTAAATCATTTTGAATATAACTTAAACATTGGTAGTCAAATATAAAATACAAATGTAAAATTTAAAATAAGAATTAATTAGTTAAGATTGCTTACAACATAACATAACAACTTGTAAACAAAGCTAAAATAAGAATAAGGTATAAAAACACAAAGTATAAATAAAATCAAATGTAATGTAAAACCAAACTCTAACATTTGTGTATGACCTATGCAAATTAGAAGCTAACAAAATAAAATATTTTCATACGCAAATCAACAACAACCATATATATGTAAATTATTCATGTCAGAAATAATGAAACAATGTTTTCAAAGCAAACCAAAAGTGTAAAAAAGGAACCTGACAAACACATGTATGTTAAAATATAAGCAAGAAGACAAACTTTTATGAACATAGTATTTCATAGCAAAGAAATAAAATAACATGTCTTCCTATGCAAGCCTTTAGCCTTCTTGCTGAAGAACATAGCCCCATGCAAATGCATACAATATCTTCATGGTATAACATAATCATAATTATGTAAACAAGTTAAGCAACAACATTTATTGCTCATCTGTTCGAGCATATATTTTTGTCTGTTTAGAATATGCACAAATCTTTATTTTGCAGAATAGATCTGATCAACATACTTAAAACAAAGAATAGTATATATATATATATATATATATAAAGCATATGCTGTCAGTAAGTAGGTATGTATTATGTGTAACCTGTAAATAATTATGTAGGCAAGTGATAAAAATCTATGTACTAATAAGATTAAGTGTGAACAATAAGTACATTAGCATTTAATATTTTATCATATCAGCCCCATTAAAAAAAAACAAAAGCTTGCCTGATAAAACAAAGTGAATAGTGTACTAGCAGATAACACCTAACCAGGTTAAAACTTTTTCCATACATATATAACTTTTTATCTTCTATATATATAGGTATTCATCTTTTATTTAGTTTGTAATGTAAGTATAACTGAAAGAAAAAAAATATAAAGAGAAAAACAGAAAGAAGAAAAAAGATAAAAGAAGCAAACAAAGCTCAAGTTTAAACTCATAAGAAAAGATGGAACTGCAGACATCAAATAGGCTCTGTTCAACAGTTTGTTTTTGGTGAGTAAACATAAATTTCAAGCTTTAGTTTAATTAAACAGTAGGATTATTTATGGATTACCTGGTGAAGTATGTGTTTTATGTTTGTATAAATCTGTGTTTATATACAGGCTGTTCTTTGATGGATATGTTGTTCATTTCTGCTAAGTGATTACAAGGTTGAAACTATTTAATCTTAAATTAATTTCATTTGATCATGGAAAAGCTTTAAAATTTCCAACAAAATGATATGCTCGAATTTAAACCAGGAATTTAAATTTTGTTTAAATGCATATTAAGAAGCTATGCACTGGAAGTCAAGTTTTTACAGGCAACAAAGATTATATTGATAAATTTAACTGTTATAAAATATAAATTCAAGTTGATAACTTGGAACTTCAATGCGCAATAGGATTTTTAAAACAGAAAAGGAAATTTTTAGTGTAAAATGGAAGAAGCAGTTCATAGTTTATAAAATAGGGCATTTCTATTGATTACCGATTATTGATTCAATAATAATTGTTCAAATTTGTAGTTAAGCAAGTATAAACATTGATGATCATGTAAAAATTATCAGTTAATTTTTCTATTAAGTGAATTAAGGGATTAAGATTGATTTAGGGTTTTTGTCTAAGGTTTTTGTCATGACTGTAACCAAGCGAGTACTACTCTATGCGATCTAGTGCCGCGAATTTCTGGTCGAGGGTAGTAGGTCATGTCGTCGAGTCGTGGAAAAAATCCTGGCAACTTTGGTGCCTTGTGTGACGATGACGAGGTGTTTTTGGTGGAGGGGATTCGAGTCTGTTATGGGTTGAACTGTTGTTTTTCAATTCGACGTTTCTGAAGGGGTTTTGAGATTAGATTTCATACTTTGGGGCGATTTGCGACTTGTTGATGACCATGGAGGATCGCCAGGACCTTGCCGGCCGCCGTGCATGTGTGCGGCGAAGTTAGTGTCAGCGTTGTCGTTTGCGTGTGCCTCGAGTCGTGCTCGAGCATTTGGGATGATTTCTTCGGGTTCGTGTCGAGTGTTGAAGTGCGTGAGTTAGGCCCCTGGTGCTGTAGCTTATAGCTTAGTTTAAAAACTTAAATTAAAAAAAAAAAAGAAGAGGAAGGACGTATAGAAGTCTCGGGTGATTTTGTGATTTACCCGAAGTACAACGCGAGTTTAGTAAGGAAATCTCGGATTTCCTTCATATTTGCAGATTTGTATTCTGTTTTAAAAGTAAGTTTAGCAAATAGTTTTTACAAACTGTAAACACTGTTTTTCTTGAGATGTTTGACAGTTTAAAGCCAACAGTTTAGACACAAGTTAATTATTTTAATCAATGCTTTAAAGTGTTTAAACTCTTAATTATTATTTTAATCCATTATTATTTTAATTTAGTATAAAGTTAATTAACAATTAAGTGTAGTTAGCCAACAAAATTGACTTCCAAATTTAATGAAGGTTTCTATTATTGAAATGTTAATTGTGTTGAAAATTTAATCTTAATAGATGATTTCAGAAAGTAAATAAAATAATCACTTTTTAAATTGTAATTGGCGATGGATCAACAGATTGTTTAGGTAATTAATAAAGTGCAATTAACTACTTAAGGTAATTAATGAATAAAAATATGTAAATTAATATAAATAAAATTTAAGTAAGTAGTTAGTAATTAATAATTTATAATTAAGTTTTATTAAGATCATTAATTAATGATTAAAGAATGGTTAATTTAGTTAATTGTAATATCCCGGAATTTATGGCAATATAAATTTAATAATCTGTGTTTAAATTTAAATTGAATTGATGATTTTTGTTAATAAATTTGATTTGATTTAATAATCTTCTTTATTTAAATATTTAATTTGTGAATTTAATTTTAATAAACTAATGAATTTATTCTCTATTTTATAATGTATATGTATTTGTATATATTTTAAATAGATAAGTTGTTTTTAATAAATTAGTTCAGCATAATTTTAATGTTTTGAAAATAGGAATTGTGATTTATTTTTAATTTAAGCTTATCAAAAATATTTAATAAAATACTATATGATTTTTAAGTATAAGAAAAATGTTTTAATTGGTTTAAAATTCATTTTTGATTTAAGTTTGTATATTAAAATAAGTTACAAAATGTTTGTGTTAATTCTTTTTAAATATTGATTGATAATTTTGATTTGTAAATTTAATTTGAAATTTAAAATAAAATTTTAATTATGAAATATATATTCATGTAAGTTGTTGTAAACTCTTTTATAAATTTATTTTAATTGTTTAAAAGTATCTTTGTCAAATGATTTATTTGTATATTGTTTATTTATAATAACACTTTGCTTTATTCTTTAGAAATTAATTATATACATAACTAGGTGTTCATGGAACTAATTAATTAAGTTTAATTTTCTTTAACACTTAATTAAAATAACAAATCATTTAAAGAGACATGTGTAAGTATATAAAAGACTAATCTAACATGTGTTGAGAGAATAAGTAGGTAAATTTACAAGTGTCATAATTCCATTTTATTTTTAATAAATCCTAATTCAAATCTATATAAACCCATACTCTTTTCTCCTTTCATTTTCTTGGTTCATTTTCACTTTTTCAATTCTAAATCAAGAAATCTTTCAGCTGAAAACTATTCCTCTCTAAAACAAAAATCTGAAACCAAAATCAGTAAACAAACTTCTCATATCTAAATGCAATTATCATTCCTCTGAAAACTGTTTTCTCATCAACCTGTAACCATATGAAAATCTGTAATTATCCTCAATATTGAAGCCTCTACATCATTTTTCTTCAATCTGAAATTATATTACTGCATACAACTTCATTTTCAAGTTCAAAACATTTTCAACCCAAACATCAAAAGTATTTCCAGTTTCTACAACATGCAAGTTTATAAATCAATATTTCAAGCAACATTCAAGTTTTAAAGGCATTCAAATGCATTTTTCAAAAGTAAAGGCATTCAAGCAGGATTTCAAATGATTCAAGAGCTTTTCAAAACTGGTGCTCTGCTCTGCATTTTTGAATCAGTGAGTAACTCATTTATAAGTTTATTAAATAGGAAAAGTTGTGCATGCTTTATAAATTACAAATAAACTTATATGAAATTGCTGGAATGTTATACCTGTTAAGATATGCCTGTGAACATGATGATGTCTGTTGCATGTTATTCTTCAAATTTTCAAACTCATGTTTGATCCCTGGAATTCTTTGCTTGACTTGATTGTTATGACTCAAACCCTTGAATAAACATGTTTGTTTTAGGATAGAGTAAACACAAATTTATATGAATCAAATTAGATTGTCTGCAACCTGCAGAACAAATTAGCACAGAATGAAATTCAAACTCAATAATTTAATTGTTTCAGGTTTATTAATAGAAACAACAAGTGAATTCATGAATTCTAAATCAAATATTATAATTTATAGTGTTGTGAAACAAGTGCAGTAATGAATGTACTGTATTTTACATTCTGATTAAGTACACTTGATACTTGCATTGGTTTTGGATGAATTTGATTCTGGAGATAGTTTAGCTATCAAATATTATTGGAAAAATATTGAATTGGATTAAAATTCAATATTGATGTTGAATTTGGGATTTTTAGTTAAGAACCCTAGTTTTTACTGGGTTCATGAATTTGAATACTGCGGGTTCATAACTGGATCGAGTTCAATGATCTTTTGGGTATTGTTAGATGCTGTAATGATGGAGTCTTTGCCGGAGTTTCAAGATTTATAGTGGCCGGAGTTGGGTGAGCTTGCCGTTGAAAGGTTAGGCACTGAAAGGGGAGTGTTATTTTCAGGTTTGGGTTTAAAACTTTAATTCAAATTCAAGTTGAATTCTGGGAATCTGATGTTAGAAGGGGAATTTGGGGTTACTGGTCGATGGAAGGAGGTCGTTGATGATGGTCAGTGATGGCCGGGGTTGGTGAGTGGGTGCACAGGAAGGTGTGTGCAGGTTGTGTTGATGTTTTGGTTGTAGGGGTTTGAAGCCGTGATTGTCTCGGGGGAATTGGGAAGTGACTCGAAGCAAGGTAGTGATTTTCTCGAAGTAGTTTGTGGTAGCTCGGGTTTTTAGTGCTTCAGGTTTTTTTTTTGAACAGAGCCTGTTTTTCAGGTTTTAAAATTTTAAAAGTTTTTAAAATGTAAATTTAAAACCTGAACAAGTGTAAAATTTAAACTGAATTCAAATATAAATTCAATTAGTTTAATTTTGGGTTTTTGAACTAATTTAAATTTTGAAAATTTTAATTAGTTTAAGCAAAGTCAGAAACCTGTTTTTTTTTCAGGTTTTATAAAATTTGAAGTTAAATTTTAAAGTGCAAACTAAAATCTGAAACTAGGTTTAAACCTTGAATTGAATTTGAATTTAAAAAGTTTAAATCCTGGGTTTGTAACAATTTTACTTTTTAAATTTTAGTTTGGATTTAAATTAAAAGCATGAATTTGTTACTGTTAAAAAAATTAAAAGAAAGTAAAATAATGTAAATTGAATTTAAACCGGGTTTTGAAATTCTGAAAGGTGAATATGATTCAAACTTGTTTAATTCTGAAATTTGAAATAATTTAAGTTTTAAAAATTTAAATTTGGTTTAAAACTTACAAGTGTGAAAAATATATGTAGTTTTTGGGGTGGAAGTTTAAATTTTAAATTAGGAATTTAAAATGAATTCAGATCTGGGTTTTTAAATCAGGATTTAAATTCAAACTTCAGTGTTTAAAATAAAATAAGTTTAAGTTTTAAATTATTAATTACTTTGGAAAGGTTTAAATGATTTGAATTCTTTTAAAGGGTGATGTAAATTGTAAACAAAGCTTTAAGATTTAGCTTTTAAGATTGAATCTGAAATGAAAATTTGAATTTTGTTTCAGTTTGAAATTTTAAAAGAAATTTTAAAATTGAATTTTGTTTGAAACAAATTGTTCAAAATATAAGAAGAATGTTTCTTAATTTAGAATTTAAGAAATTGGTTTCATTTAAATTATTAAATTAATTTAAATGGAATATTAATTATTTAATTAATTAATAATGTGGATGTTTAATTAAGTAATTAATAATTTTTAAATTGATTAATTAGATTTGAGATTAATTAATTAAGGTTAATTAATCTATGATTAAGGATGGTTAATTAAATTTTAATTAATGATTAAGATTTATTTAATCAAGTGATTAAAGATAATTCAGATTTTAATTAATATTTCATTAATTAATAATTAGAGATTAATTAAATGATAATTAAATATTAATTAATTAATAATTAATAATGATTAATTATGAGTTAATTCTTAATTAAGTAATTAAGAAATGTTAATGAAGTCATTAACTTAAGATTATTTTTAACAATTAATTAATGTGATTAATTTTTGATAATTAATTGGAATAATTAATTAATTAATAACAATCAATTGTTTAAGTTTCAATTACTTAATGAAAGTAATTAATGGATTAATTACTTGGTGTAATTAATTTAATTAAGGTAATTAGTTTAGATTAATTAAGTTTAATTAATTTAAACATTTGTGGATTATTGAAATTACTTTATGTACTTTATGGATTTATAATTACTTAAGGAAGTAATTAATTAATAATTACTGAATGTAATTAAGGATATTTATTATAGAAGTAATTTGGATTTAAATTACTTTGAAAATTTATCAAGTGATTAATGAGGATAATTAATTAAGAATAATTAATTGATGGGATGAGTAATTAAAGCAGTTAATTACTGGTGGTTATTAATCAAGGGTGATTATTATATATGTGGTTTAAATTGAAGATTAATTACTTATGTAATTAATTTATATTGGGAGATTGATTATATGTAATCATTAATTAATTAATTAATGATGTAATTTGGAATTGATTAATTAAGGAATAATTAATAATGAATAAATGTTTAATTAAGCAATTACAAGTCAATTATTTGCAAAGGGTTTAATATAATTAACTTGTGTAAGTAATATTAAATGCTAATTACTTATTGTAATTAGAGATAATTAATCAGTAATGATTAAGTGAAATAAATATTGAGATGATGATTTATAAATTGATTTGTAATCAATTGATGGTTAAGTTAAGCAGGATTTTGATGATGAAGTAATTAATTTAATTTATTTTAAATTAATTAGAGATTAAGTAATTAATTTAATTCATTTTAAATTAATTATAAATGGAGTGATCATTAGATAGTTGCTTATGTTTGATGAATGGTATTGGTTACTTGGTATGGTTTGTAATCTCAGCTATGAGATGAGTTATGGATGCATTGGTTGTTTTGGATGATAATATGGATTATCTGATTATGATATGAATTATCTGTTGATAATGATAATGTTGATTATCTATTGTGTTGTGAATTATCTATCTGTGTATATGTAGATAATGAATTGAATTGTTTCAAACCTTAAAACAACTTGGACCTTAAAAGACACGCTTTGGATTTCGATGAGACCGGGATCGGGTTTCCATATTTGGATATCCGAAAACCACATCGATCCAATTTAAACGTTAGGTCGTTAATCAAGTGGAGCGAGTGAAGACTCGCGGTGTAAGGGCTATACGTCAGTATAACTCTGTGGGTGATTCCGTAATGAGTTTGACGGAATAGTACTTATAGATTCGAGATGGTGATTTAGAGTGCAAGGCTTATTGTCGTTAACTCTGAGGGCGATTCCAATATGAGTGTAACGAGATAATGCCTTCGGTTTTGTTCGAACCCGGAACGAACTTGTATGGGTTGAATGCTTTCAGAACATCGTCAGGTGGACGATGAGCATTCTAAGTGATATGTCCTATAAAGGTAATCGTAGCCTCAAGCCTCATCAACCGGGAATGGCTAAAACAGGGGAGGTGCAGCAAAGCTTCGTGGGTAGCCCCCACTTGAGAGCAAGATTTATCCCTGTCTAGAGGTCCCTTTATTTCGGCTTAGTGGTGCGGTTGCTGATCACAACTGCGGGGTTGTCTTGTTTGGAACTGTTCAGTAAGGAACGGGTCCGGCTTTGTGTTGCAGGGGATTGGGAGTAATCCTCGGTATGGTGATCTAGGCCACGTACTGTGACGGGCGGTACCCCAGTAGCCCAGCCATTGATGGAATCCAAAATCCAATAAGTGCCAACGGTTTTGATTGTATTACCCACTTTTGTGGCTAGTAGCTGGAATTTAATGAATGTAACAATTTCGGCTATTTCTTATTTACTTGAAAACCCTAGACACTATTATAATATCATCGGATTTCCTATCAAATGTTTTGGTTAGCGTAAGGTAAAAACTTTTCTATGTTTATGTGTGGGAAGTCTTACGTGATACCTTTTCTTTTCAAAGGTTTTTCAAAGTTAAGCAACTTTAACCTGTTACTCACACCAGACCCATGTCTGACCCGGAGTTATTTCTATTTTTCTTTAACTCTTGGGTACTTAAATTTTTACGAGTAGCCAAGGGAATTCAGGTTAGGATTCGGCTTAGCTTTGACGAATTATGGAGGAGCAAATGGAGCAGGAGGCTTCTGCGTATAGTTATATAGTTTTCCGCTGTGTTGGTATCTCTAAGTGTTTCTGTTTTGTGTATTGAGTTGTAATAACTAGACAGGTGTTTATAACTGTCTAGTATGTGATGAATTGTCAGTGTAACTCTGATAATTGTTGTATACAATGTAATACTTATGTTATTAATATTGTTTATTCGTTCCGCTGTTGAGATTCTTGTGTTGTTTCTACTTTCTCTTCTTTCTTTTCTCTTTTCTATCCCTTTCTTTCTTAAGGATGATACGACTTTTTGTGGAGAAAAAGTCGGGTCGTCTCATTTTGGTATCAGAGCATTAGGTTGAGTGAATACCTAGGCTCTGTAGTGGTGTCTATCTAGAGAGAGCGTATTTGTATTTTTATTATATATATATATATTTTGGTTCTACCTATTTGTTGGTTAACCTGTTCGGGTTTTTCCAATATAAGTTATAAAGGTAGATGAGGTAGAAGTGTGTGTAACACGACTACCATTGGTTGGAGTTTGATGGATGAGGTTGGAAGTGTATTTGTCGAGACTGTAGACCTAATACCGTCTCAAGTGAGTTTAGCTTGGTTTAAGGACTTCATCGATCTCTGAAGGTAACCTGTATAGGATTCGGAGTTCATCTTTGAAGTGCAGAATTGAGTTTGGATCTGTCGGGAGGGCTGAAGCAAGTGAGAGATGATATCTTGATATCTCAAGAAGTTTTAGCTGCGTGATGAGATGCAATGACTATGGATATTTCCGAAGATGTTTCTTTGGAACAAGAGTAAGAAGTGAGTCTGCTTGGTGTTATGGCTGAGTCCAGGAGAGTATTCTGAGTTGGTAGGGAGTCTTCTGGCTGAGTAGTTTCTCTGAAGTGGAGTTCAGAAGCAGCAAAGTGAACTCATTTCTCTAGTAAGTTGGCTAGGCCAGCATAAGCTGTTTTGGTTGGTTGAGACAGAGTAGTTTCTTTGGATTTAGGCTGAGTTGATCGCAAAAGTGACTTGCGATAGCATGTTCTTTTGAATTGTTGGAGATTGTCCGGATTTCTTCAAGGAAGTCAGAGTTTATTTGCATCTGAAGATCGAGTTTTCTTTTCCATGAATGGAACTGGTGGTTCAGTCATTAGATGGATGGTTCCTTGAGATAGAAGTTGGTGAAGTAGCCCAGGTTTCGGAGGAACATCTGAGTTTTCTTATGGATTTATGGAACTATATTTTTGTGCTGGGTTGTCTAGTCTGTGCTCATATTCTTCAGCATTTTCTTTTGTTTCGGATCAGAGTTGTGCAGCGGAAGCAGTTTGGAGTGTTTCTGTTTTTCTTTTTCCGGATTAGAAGAAGTTTGTTCTGTCCTCTGCTGTTGAGAAGTTGAGTGTGTGTTCTTGGTTTTGAGTGATCTTGAGGAGATCATTGGATTGTTTTGATCCAGTCTGTTTCTAGTGGAATCAGCAAGAGTTAAGCTGATCAGGTGGATGTTGGTAGCCTAGGATCGTCCGAAGAGTTTTTATGGATAAGAGGCGGAGAAATTTGGATTCTGGAATCGGAGATTTGTTCGGGATAAGTTTTTCTCTGATTCAAGGAGCTATAAGTTGGGAAGCTTGCCCCGTAGTGTTTTGGGTTTCTTCTGTGTTTTGGTAAGATCAGTGTTTGGTTTTCTAGAGTTGAATTGCCAGTTTGGATAACTGGGATTCAAGATGTTTCACGTATCTCTGAGGGAGTGCGTGTTTGATATTTCTGGTTGTAGAACCAGTAGTTTAGGATGGTTTGGTTGTTGAATCAGACTCGTTTGTAGTCTGATTGTTGTTAGGAGCTCTACAGCTTAGTAGTATTGATTATTTGTATTCTATAGAGCGAGTATCCCGATATATATATATATATACCGGGGAAACTCGTGAAAGTTTATCCAAAATTCTTTTGGATAATTAGATTTGTTCTGATTGTGTGAATTGGTTGCTTAGGTTGTTGGCATATGATTATCATATGCTGTGTTTTAAAATAAAATCTGTAAATAGATTATTAAATTACCTTTGTTTTAAATTTCGGGGACGAAATTCTTTTAAGGGGGAAGGATTGTAATATCTCGGAATTTATGGCAATATAAATTTAATAATCTGTGTTTAAATTTAAATTGAATTGATGATTTTTGTTAATAAATTTGATTTGATTTAATAATCTTCTTTATTTAAATATTTAATTTGTGAATTTAATTTTAATAAACTAATGAATTTATTCTCTATTTTATAATGTATATGTATTTGTATATATTTTAAATAGATAAGTTGTTTTAAATAAATTAGTATAGCATAATTTTAATGTTTTGAAAATAGGAATTGTGATTTATTTTTAATTTAAGCTTTTCAAAAATATTTAATAAAATACTATATGATTTTTAAGTATAAGAAAAATGTTTTAATTGGTTTAAAATTCATTTTTGATTTAAGTTTGTATATTAAAATAAGTTACAAAATGTTTGTGTTAATTCTTTTTAAATATTGATTGATAATTTTGATTTGTAAATTTAATTTGAAATTTAAAATACAATTTTAATTATGAAATATATATTCATGTAAGTTGTTGTAAACTCTTTTATAAATTTATTTTAATTGTTTAAAAGTATCTTTGTCAAATGATTTATTTGTATATTGTTTATTTATAATAACACTTTGCTTTATTCTTTAGAAATTAATTATATACATAACTAGGTGTTCATGGAACTAATTAATTAAGTTTAATTTTCTTTAACACTTAATTAAAATAACAAATCATTTAAAGAGACATGTGTAAGTATATAAAAGACTAATCTAACATGTGTTGAGAGAATAAGTAGGTAAATTTACAAGTGTCATAATTCCATTTTATTTTTAATAAATCCTAATTCAAATCTATATAAACCCATACTCTTTTCTCCTTTCATTTTCTTGGTTCATTTTCACTTTTTCAATTCTAAATCAAGAAATCTTTCAGCTGAAAACTATTCCTCTCTAAAACAAAAATCTGAAACCAAAATCAGTAAACAAACTTCTCATATCTAAATGCAATTATCATTCCTCTGAAAACTGTTTTCTCATCAACCTGTAACCATATGCAAATCTGTAATTATCCTCAATATTGAAGCCTCTACATCATTTTTCTTCAATCTGAAATTATATTACTGCATACAACTTCATTTTCAAGTTTAAAACATTTTCAACCCAAACATCAAAAGTATTTCCAGTTTCTACAACATGCAAGTTTATAAATCAACATTTCAAGCAACATTCAAGTTTTAAAGGCATTCAAATGCATTTTTCAAAAGTAAAGGCATTCAAGCAGGATTTCAAATGATTCAAGAGCTTTTCAAAACTGGTGCTCTGCTCTGCATTTTTGAATCAGTGAGTAACTCATTTATAAGTTTATTAAATAGGAAAAGTTGTGCATGCTTTATAAATTACAAATAAACTTATATGAAATTGCTGGAATGTTATACCTGTTAAGATATGCCTGTGAACATGATGATGTCTGTTGCATGTTATTCTTCAAATTTTCAAACTCATGTTTGATCCCTGGAATTCTTTGCTTGACTTGATTGTTGTTATGACTCAAACCCTTGAATAAACATGTTTGTTTTAGGATAGAGTAAATACAAATTTATATGAATCAAATTAGATTGTCTGCAACCTGCAGAACAATTTAGCACAGAATGAAATTCAAACTCAATAATTTAATTATTTCAGGTTTATTAATAGAAACAACAAGTGAATTCATGAATTCTAAATCAAATATTATAATTTATAGTGTTGTGAAACAAGTGCAGTAATGAATGTACTGTATTTTACATTTTGATTAAGTACACTTGATACTTGCATTGGTTTTGGATGAATTTGATTTTGGAGATAGTTTAGCTATCAAATATTATTGGAAAAGTATTGAATTGGATTAAAATTCAATATTGATGTTGAATTTGGGATTTTTAGTTAAGAACCCTAGTTTTTACTGGGTTCATGAATTTGAATACTATGGGTTCATAACTGGATCGAGTTCAATGATCTTTTGGGTATTGTTAGATGCTTTAATGATGGAGTCTTTGCTGGAGTTTTAAGATTTATAGTGGCCGGAGTTGGGTGAGCTTGCCGTTGACACGTTAGGCACTGAAAGGGGAGTGTTATTTTCAGGTTTGGGTTTAAAACTTGAATTCAAATTCAAGTTGAATTCTGGGAATATGATGTTAGAAGGGAAATTTGGGGTTACTGGTCGATGGAAGAAGGTCGTTGATGATGGCCAGTGATGGCCGGGGTTGGTGAGTGGGTGCACAGGAAGGTGTGTGCAGGTTGTGTTGATGTTTTGGTTGCAGGGATTTGAAGCCGTGATTGTCTCGGGGGAATTGGGAAGTGACTCGAAGCAAGGTAGTGATTTTCTCGAAGTAGTTTGTGGTAGCTCGGGTTTTTAGTGCTTCAGGTTTTGTTTTTTTTTTGAACAGAGCCTGTTTTCCAGGTTTTAAAATTTTAAAAGTTTTTAAAATGTAAATTTAAAACCTGAACAAGTGTAAAGTTTAAACTGAATTCAAACATAAATTCAATTAGTTTAATTTTGGGTTTTTGAACTAATTTAAATTTTGAAAATTTTAATTACTTTAAGCAAAGTCAGAAACCTATTTTTTTTCCAGGTTTTATAAAATTTGAAGTTAAATTTTAAAGTGCAAACTAAAATCTGAAACTAGGCTTAAACCTTGAATTGAATTCGAATTTAAAAAGTTTAAATCCTGGGTTTGTAATAATTTGACTTTTTAAATTTTAGTTTGGATTTAAATTAAAAGCAGGAATTTGTTACTGTTAAAAAATTAAAAGAAAGTAAAATAATGTAAATTGAATTTAAACCGGGTTTTGAAATTCTGAAAGGTGAATATGATTCAAACTAGTTTAAATCTGAAATTTGAAATAATTTAAGTTTTAAAATTTTAAATTTGGTTTAAAACTTATAAGTGTGAAAAATATATGTAGTTTTGAATTTGGGGTGGAAGTTTAAATTTTAAATTGGGAATTTAAAATGAATTCAGATCTGGGTTTTTAAATCTGGATTTAAATTCAAACTTCAGTGTTTAAAATAAAATAAGTTTAAGTTTTAAATTATTAATTACTTTGGAAAGGTTTAAATGATTTGAATTCTTTTAAAGGGTGATGTAAATTGTAAACAAAGCTTTAAGATTTAGCTTTTAAGATTGAATCTGAAATGAAAATTTGAATTTTGTTTCAGTTTGCAATTTTAAAAGAAATTTTAAAATTGAATTTTGTTTGAAACAAATTGTTTAAAATATAAGAAGAATGTTTCTTAATTTAGAAGTTAAGTAATTAATTAATAATGTGGATGTTTAATTAAGTAATTAATAATTTTTAAATTGATTAATTAGATTTGAGATTAATTAATTAAGGTTAATTAATCTATGATTAAGGATGGTTAATTAAATTTTAATTAATGATTAAGATTTATTTAATCAAGTGATTAAAGATAATTCAGATTTTAATTAATATTTCATTAATTAATAATTAGAGATTAATTAAATGATAATTAAATATTAATTAATTAATAATTAATAATGATTAATTATGAGTTAATTCTTAATTAAGTAATTAAGAAATGTTAATGAAGTCATTAACTTAAGATTATTTTTAACAATTAATTAATGTGGTTAATTTTTGATAATTAATTGGATTAATTAATTAATTAATAATAATCAATTGTTTAAGTTTTAATTACTTAATGAAAGTAATTAATGGATTAATTATTTGGTGTAATTAATTTAATTAAGGTAATTAGTTTAGATTAATTAAGTTAAATTAATTTAAACAGTTGTGGATTATTGAAATTACTTTATGTAATTTATGGATTTATAATTACTTAAGGAAGTAATTAATTAATAATTACTGAATGTAATTAAGGATATTTATTATAGAAGTAATTTGGATTTAAATTACTTTGAAAATTTATCAAGTGATTAATGAGGATAATTAATTAAGAATAATTAATTGATGGGATGAGTAATTAAAGCAGTTAATTACTGGTGGTTATTAATCAAGGGTGATTATTATATATGTGGTTTAATGAAGATTAATTACTTATGTAATTAATTTATATTGGGAGATTGATTATATGTAATCATTAATTAATTAATTAATGATGTAATTTGGAATTGATTAATTAAGGAATAATTAATAATGAATAAATGATTAATTAAGCAATTACAAGTCAATTATTTGCAAAGGGTTTAATATAATTAACTTGTGTAAGTAATATTAAATGCTAATTACTTATTGTAATTAGAGATAGTTAATCAGTAATGATTAAGTGAAATAAATATTGAGATGATGATTTATAAATTGATTTGTAATCAATTGATGGTTAAGTTAAGTACGA
This sequence comes from Allium cepa, assembly GCA_030765085.1. Taxonomy (NCBI): domain Eukaryota; kingdom Viridiplantae; phylum Streptophyta; class Magnoliopsida; order Asparagales; family Amaryllidaceae; genus Allium; species Allium cepa. The sequence continues at coordinate 247,955,519 of CM060940.1, read as the reverse complement.
TTTTGATGATGAAGTAATTAGTTTAATTTATTTTAAATTAATTAGAGATTAAGTAATTAATTTAATTCATTTTAAATTAATTATAAATGGTGTGATCATTAGATAGTTGCTTATGTTTGATGAATGGTATTGGTTACTTGGTATGGTTTGTAATCTCAGCTATGAGATGAGTTATGGATGCGTTGGTTGTTTTTGGATGATAATATGGATTATCTGATTATGATATGAATTATCTGTTGATAATGATAATGTTGATTATCTATTGTGTTGTGAATTATCTATCTGTGTATATGTAGATAATGAATTGAATTGTTTTAAACCTTAAAACAACTTGGACCTTAAAAGACACGCTTTGGATTTCGATGAGACCGGGATCGGGTTTCCATATTTGGATATCCGAAAACCACATCGATCCAATTTAAACATTAGGTCGTTAATCAAGTGGAGCGAGTGAAGACTCGAGGTGTAAGGGCTATACGTCAGTATAACTCTGTGGGTGATTCCGTAATGAGTTTGACAGAATAGTACTTATAGATTCGAGATGGTGATTCAGAGTGCAAGGGTTATTGTTGTTAACTCTGAGGGTGATTCCAATATGAGTGTAATGAGATAATGCCTTCGGTTTCGTTCGAACCCGGAACGAACTTGTATGTATTGAATGCTTTCAGAACAACGTCAGGTGGACGATGGGCATTCTAAGTGATATGTCCTATAAAGGTAATCGTAGCCTCACGCCTCATCAACCGGGAATGGCTAAAACAGGGGAGGTGCAGCAAAGCTTCGTGGGTAACCCCCACTTGAGAGCAAGATTTATCCCTGTCTAGAGGTCCCTTTATTTCGGCTTAGTGGTGCGGTTGCTGATCACAACTGCGGGGTTGTCTTGTTTGGAACTGTTCAGTAAGGAACGGGTCCGGCTTTGTGTTGCAGGGGATTGGGAGTAATCCTCGGTACGGTGATCTAGGCCACGTACTGTGACGGGCGGTACCCCAGTAGCCCAGCCATTGATGGAATCCAAAATCCAATAAGTGCCAACGGTTTTGATTGTATTACCCAATTTTGTGGCTAGTAGCTGGAATTTAATGAATGTAACAATTTCGGCTATTTCTTATTTACTTGAAAACCCAAGACACTATTATAATATCATCGGATTTCCTATCAAATGTTTTGGTTAGCGTAAGGTAAAAACTTTTCTATGTTTATGTGTGGGAAGTCTTACGTGATACCTTTTTTTTTCAAAGGTTTTTCAAAGTTAAGCAACTTTAACCTGTTACTCACACCAGACCCATGTCTGACCCGGAGTTATTTCTGTTTTTCTTTAACTCTTCGGTACTCAAATTTTTACGAGTAGCCAAGGGAATTCAGGTTTGGATTCGGGTTAGCTTTGACGAATTGTGGAGGAGAAAATGGAGCAGGAGGCTTCTGCGTATAGTTATATAGTTTTCCGCTGTGTTGTTATCTCTGAGTGTTTCTGTTTTGTGTATTGAGTTGTAATAACTAGACAGGTGTTTATAACTGTCTAGTATGTGATGAATTGTCTGTGTAACTCTGATAATTGTTGTATACTATGTAATACTTATGTTATTAATATAGTTTATTCGTTCCGCTGTTGAGATTCTTGTGTTGTTTCTTCTTTCTCTTCTTTCTTTTCTCTTTTTTATCCCTTTCTTTCTTAAGGATGATACGACTTTTTATGGAGAAAAAGTCGGGTCGTCTCATTTTGGTATCAGAGCATTAGGTTGAGTGAATACCTAGGCTCTGTAGTGGTGTCTATCTAGAGAGAGCGTATTTGTATTTTTATTATATATATATATATTATGGTTCTACCTATTTGTTGGTAAACCTGTTCGGGTTTTTCCAATATAAGTTATAAAGGTAGATGAGGTAGAAGTGTGTGTAACACGACTACCATTGGTTGGAGTTTGATGGATGAGGTTGGAAGTGTATTTGTCGAGAATGTAGACCTAATACCGTCTCAAGTGATTTTAGCTTGGTTTAAGGACTTCATCGATCTCTGAAGGTAACCTGTATAGGATTCGGAGTTCATCTTTGAAGTGCAGAATTGAGTTTGGATCCGTCGGGAGGGCTGAAGCAAGTGAGAGATGATATCTTGATATCTTAGGAAGTAGTAGCTGCGTGATGAGATGCAATGACTATGGATATTTCCGAAGATGTTTCTTTGGAACAAGAGTAAGAAGTGAGTCTGCTTGGTGTTATGGCTGAGTCCAGCAGAGTATTCTGAGTTGGTAGGGAGTCTTCTGGCTGAGTAGTTTCTCTGAAGTGGAGTTCAGAAGCAGCAAAGTGAACTCATTTCTCTAGTAAGTTGGCTAGGCCAGCATAAGCTGTTTTGGTTGGTTGAGACAGAGTAGTTTCTTTGGATTTAGGCTGAGTTGATCGCAAAAGTGACTTGCGATAGCATGTTCTTTTGAATTGTTGGAGATTGTCCGGATTTCTTCAAGGAAGTCAGAGTTTATTTGCATCTGAAGATCGAGTTTTCTTTTCCATGAATGGAACTGGTGGTTCAGTTAGTAGATGGATGGTTCCTTGAGATAGAAGTTGGTGAAGTAGCCCAGGTTTCGGAGGAACATCTGAGTTTTCTTATGGATTTATGGAACTATATTTTTGTGCTGGGTTGTCTAGTCTGTGCTCATATTCTTCAGCATTTACTTCAGTTTCGGATTCGAGTTGTGCAGCGGAAGCAGTTTGGAGTGTTTCTGTTTTTCTTTTTCCGGATTAGAAGAAGTTTGTTCTGTCCTCTGTTGTTGAGAAGTTGAGTGTGTGTTCTTGGTTTTGAGTGATCTTGAGGAGATCATTGGATTGTTTTGATCCAGTCCGTTTCTAGTGGAATCAGCAAGAGTTAAGCTGATCAGGTGGATGTTGGTAGCCCAGGATCGTCCGAAAAGTTTTTATGGATAAGAGGCGGAGAAATTTGGATTCTGGAATCGGAGATTTGTTTGGGATAAGTTTTTCTCTGATTCAAGGAGCTATAAGTTGGGAAGCTAGCTCCGTAGTGTTTTGGGTTTCTTCTGTGTTTTGGTAAGATTAGTGTTTGGTTTTCTAGAGTTGAATTGCCAGTTTGGATAACTGGGATTCAGGATGTTTCACGTATCTCTGAGGGAGTGCGTGTTTGATATTTCTGGTTGTAGAACCAGTAGTTTAGGATGGTTTGGTTGTTGACTCAGACTCGTTTGTAGTCTGATTGTTGTTAGGAGCTCTATAGCTTAGTAGTATTCATTGTTTGTATTCTATAGAACGAGTATCCCGATATATATATATACCGGGGAAACTCGTGAAAGTTTATCCAAAATTCTTTTGGATAATTAGATTTGTTCTGATTGTGTGAATTGGTTGCTTAGGTTGTTGGCATATGATTAACATATGCTATGTTTTAAAATAAAATCTGTAAATAGATTATTAAATTACCTTTGTTTTAAATTTCGGGGACGAAATTCTTTTAAGGGGGAAGGATTGTAATATCCAGGAATTTATGGCAATATAAATTTAATAATCCGTGTTTAAATTTAAATTGAATTGATGATTTTTGTTAATAAATTTGATTTGATTTAATAATCTTCTTTATTTAAATATTTAATTTGTGAATTTAATTTTAATAAACTAATGAATTTATTCTCTATTTTATAATGTATATGTATTTGTATATATTTTAAATAAATAAGTTGTTTTAAATAAATTAGTATAGCATAATTTTAATGTTTTGAAAATAGGAATTGTGATTTATTTTTAATTTAAGCTTTTCAAAAATATTTAATAAAATACTATGTGATTTTTAAGTATAAGAAAAATGTTTTAATTGGTTTAAAATTCATTTTTGATTTATATATTAAAATAAGTTACAAAATGTTTGTGTTAATTCTTTTTAAATATTGATTGATAATTTTGATTCGTAAATTTAATTTGAAATTTAAAATACAATTTTAATTATGAAATATATATTCATGTAAGTTGTTGTAAACTCTATTATAAATTTATTTTAATTGTTTAAAAGTATCTTTGTCAAATGATTTGTTTGTATATTGTTTATTTATAATAACACTTTGCTTTATTCTTTAGAAATTAATTATATACATAACTAGGTGTTCATGGAACTAATTAATTAAGTTTAATTTTCTTTAACACTTAATTAAAATAACAAATCATTTAAAGAGACATGTGTAAGTATATAAAAGACTAATCTAACATGTGTTGAGAGAATAAGTAAGTAAATTTACTAGTGTCATAATTCCATTTTATTTTTAATGAACCCTAATTCAAATCTATATAAACCCATACTCTTTTCTCCTTTCATTTTCTTGGTTCATTTTCACCTTTTCAATTCAAAATCAAGAAATCTTTCAGCTGAAAACTATTCCTCTCTAAAACAAAAATCTGAAACCAAAATAAGTAAACAAACTTCTCATATCTAAATGCAATTATCATTCCTCTGAAAACTGTTTTCTCATCAACCTGTAACCATATGCAAATCTGTAATTATCCTCAATATTGAAGCCTCTACATCATTTTTATTCAATCTGAAATTATTTTACTGCATACAACTTCATTTTCAAGTTCAAAACATTTTCAACCCAAACATCAAAAGTATTTCCAGTTTCTACAACATGCAAGTTTATAAATCAATATTTCAAGCAACATTCAAGTTTTAAAGGCATTCAAATGCATTTTTCAAAAGTAAAGGCATTCAAGCAGGATTTCAAATGATTCAAGAGCTTTTCAAAACTGGTGCTCTGCTCTGCATTTTTGAATCAGTGAGTAACTCATTTATAAGTTTATTAAATAGGAAAAGTTGTGCATGCTTTATAAATTACAAATAAACTTATATGAAATTGCTGGAATGTTATACCCGTTAAGATATGCCTGTGAACATGATGATGTCTGTTGCATGTTATTCTTCAAATTTTCAAACTCATGTTTGATCCCTGGAATTCTTTGCTTGACTTGATTGTTGTTATGACTCAAACCCTTGAATAAACATGTTTGTTTTAGGATAGAGTAAACACAAATTTATATGAATCAAATTAGATTGTCTGCAACCTGCAGAACAAATTAGCACAGAATGAAATGCAAGCTCAATAATTTAATTGTTTCAGGTTTATTAATAGAAACAACAAGTGAATTCATGAATTCTAAATCAAATATTATAATTTATAGTGTTGTGAAACAAGTGCAGTAATGAATGTACTGTATTTTACATTTTGATTAAGTACACTTGATACTTGCATTGGTTTTGGATGAATTTGATTCTGGAGATAGTTTAGCTATCAAATATTATTGGAAAAATATTGAATTGGATTAAAATTCAATATTGATGTTGAATTTGGGATTTTTAGTTAAGAACCCTAGTTTTTACTGGGTTCATGAATTTGAATACTGCGGGTTCATAACTGGATCGAGTTCAATGATCTTTTGGGTATTGTTAGATGCTGTAATGATGGTGTCTTTGCTGGAGTTTCAAGATTTATGGTGGCCGGAGTTGGGTGAGCTTGCCGTTGACAGGTTAGGCACTGAAAGGGGAGTGTTATTTTCAGGTTTGGGTTTAAAACTTGAATTCAAATTCAAGTTTAATTCTGGGAATCTAATGTTAGAAGGGGAATTTGGGGTTACTGGTCGATGGAAGGAGGTCGTTGATGATGGCCAGTGATGGCCGGGGTTGGTGAGTGGGTGCACAGGAAGGTGTGTGCACGTTGTGTTGATGTTTTGGTTGCAGGGGTTTGAAGCCGTGATTGTCTCGGGGGAATTGGGAAGTGACTCGAAGCAAGGTAGTGATTTTCTCAAAGTAATTTGTGGTAGCTCGGGTTTTTAGTGCTTCAGGTTTTGATTTTTTTTGAACAGAGCCTGTTTTTCAGGTTTTAAAATTTTAAAAGTTTTTAAAATGTAAATTTAAAACCTGAACAAGTATAAAATTTAAACTGAATTCAAATATAAATTCAATTAGTTTAATTTTAGGTTTTTGAACTAATTTAAATTTTGAAAATTTTAATTAGTTTAAGCAAAGTCAGAAACCTGTTTTTTTCCAGGTTTTATAAAATTTGAAGTTAAATTTTAAAGTGCAAACTAAAATCTGAAACTAGGTTTAAACCTTGAATTGAATTTGAATTTAAAAAGTTTAAATCCTGGGTTTGTAATAATTTGACTTTTTAAATTTTAGTTTGGATTTAAATTAAAAGCAGGAATTTGTTACTGTTAAAGAAATTAAAAGAAAGTAAAATAAAGTAAATTGAATTTAAACTGGGTTTTGAAATTCTGAAAGGTGAATATGATTCAAACAGTTTAAATCTGAAATTTGAAATAATTTAAGTTTTGAAAATTTAAATTTGGTTTAAAACTTATAAGTGTGAAAAATATATGTAGTTTTGAATTTGGGGTGGAAGTTTAAATTTTAAGTTGGTAATTTAAAATGAATTCAGATCTGGGTTTTTAAATCTGGATTTAAATTCAAACTTCAGTGTTTAAAATAAAATAAGTTTAAGTTTTAAATTATTAATTTCTTTGGAAAGGTTTAAATGATTTGAATTCTTTTAAAGAGTGATGTAAATTATAGACAAAGCTTTAAGATTTAGCTTTTAAGATTGAATCTGAAATGAAAATTTGAATTTTGTTTCAGTTTGAAATTTTAAAAGAAATTTTAAAACTGAATTTCGTTTGAAACAAATTGTTTAAAATATAAGAAGAATGTTTCTTAATTTAGAATTTAAGAAATTGGTTTCATTTAAATTATTAAATTAATTTAAATGGAATATTAATTATTTAATTAATTAATAATGTGGATGTTTAATTAAGTAATTAATAATTTTTAAATTGATTAATTAGATTTGAGATTAATTAATTAAGGTTAATTAATCTATGATTAAGGATGGTTAATTAAATTTTAATTAATGATTAAGATTTATTTAATCAAGTGATTAAAGATAATTCAGATTTTAATTAATATTTAATTAATTAATAATTAGATATTAATTAAATGATAATTAATTATTAATTAATTAATAATTAATAATGATTAATTATGAGTTAATTCTTAATTAAGTAATTAAGAAATGTTAATGAAGTCATTAACTTAAGATTATTTTTAACAATTAATTAATGTGATTAATTTTTGATAATTAATTGGATTAATTAATTAATTAATAATAATCAATTGTTTAAGTTTTAATTACTTAATGAAAGTAATTAATGGATTAATTACTTGGTGTAATTAATTTAATTAAGGTAATTAGTTTAGATTAATTAAGTTAAATTAATTTAAACATTTGTGGATTATTGAAATTACTTTATGTAATTTATGGATTTATAATTACTTAAGGAAGTAATTAATTAATAATTACTGAATGTAATTAAGGATATTTGTTATAGAAGTAATTTGGATTTAAATTACTTTGAAAATTTATCAAGTGATTAATGAGGATAATTAATTAAGAATAATTAATTGATGGGATGAGTAATTAAAGCAGTTAATTACTGGTGGTTATTAATCAAGGGTGATTATTATATATGTGGTTTAAATTGAAGATTAATTACTTACGTAATTAATTTATATTGGGAGATTGATTATATGTAATCATTAATTAATTAATTAATGATGTAATTTGGAATTGATTAATTAAGGAATAATTAATAACGAATAAATGATTAATTAAGTAATTACAAGTTAATTATTTGCAAAGGGTTTAATATAATTAACTTGTGTAAGTAATATTAAATGCTAATTACTTATTGTAATTAGAGATAGTTAATCAGTAATGATTAAGTGAAATAAATATTGAGATGATGATTTATAAATTGATTTGTAATCAATTGATGGTTAAGTTAAGCAGGATTTTGATGATGAAGTAATTAGTTTAATTTATTTTAAATTAATTAGAGATTAAGTAATTAATTTAATTCATTTTAAATTAATTATAAATGGTGTGATCATTAGATAGTTGCTTATGTTTGATGAATGGTATTGGTTACTTGGTATGGTTTGTAATCTCAGCTATGAGATGAGTTATGGATGCATTGGTTGTTTTTGGATTATAATATGGATTATCTGATTATGATATGAATTATCTGTTGATAATGATAATGTTGATTATCTATTGTGTTGTGAATTATCTATCTGTGTATATGTAGATAATGAATTGAATTGTTTTAAACCTTAAAACAACTTGGACCTTAAAAGACACGCTTTGGATTTCGATGAGACCGAGATCGGGTTTCCATATTTGGATATCCGAAAATCACATCGATCCAATTTAAACGTTAGGCCGTTAATCAAGTGGAGCGAGTGAAGACTCGACGTGTAAGGGCTATACGTCAGTATAACTCTATGGGTGATTCCGTAATGAGTTTGACGGAATAGTACTTATAGATTCGAGATGGTGATTCAGAGTGCAAGGTTATTGTCGTTAACTATGAGGGTGATTCCAATATGAGTGTAATGAGATAATGCCTTCAGTTTCGTTCGAACCCGGAACGAACTTGTATGGATTGAATGCTTTCAGAACATCATCAGATGGATGATGAGCATTCTAAGTGATATGTCCTATAAAGGTAATCGTAGCCTCAAGCCTCATCAACCGGGAATGGCTAAAACAGGGGAGGTGCAGCAAAGCTTCGTGGGTAGCCCCCACTTGAGAGCAAGATTTATCACTGTCTAGAGGTCCCTTTATTTCGGCTTAGTGGTGCGGTTGCTGATCACAACTACGGGGTTGTCTTGTTTGGAATTGTTCAGTAAGGAACGGGTCCGGCTTTGTGTTGCAGGGGATTGAGAGTAATCCTCGGTAAAATGATCTAGGCCACGTACTGTGACGGGCGGTACCCCAGTAGCCCAGCCATTGATGGAATCCAAAATCCAATAAGTGCCAACGGTTTTGATTGTATTACCCACTTTTGTGGTTAGGAGCTGGAATTTAATGAATGTAACAATTTCGGCTATTTCTTATTTACTTGAAAACCCTAGACACTATTATAATATCATCGGATTTCCTATCAAATGTTTTGGTTAGCGTAAGGTAAAAACTTTTCCATGTTTATGTGTGGGAAGTCTTACGTGATACCTTTTCTTTTCAAAGGTTTTTCAAAGTTAAGCAACTTTAACCTGTTACTCACACCAGACCCATGTCTGACCCGGAGTTATTTCTGTTTTTCTTTAACTCTTGGGTACTCAAATTTTTACGAGTAGCCAAGGGAATTCAGGTAAGGATTCGGGTTAGCTTTGACGAATTGTGGAGGAGCAAATGGAGCAGGAGGCTTCTGCGTATAGTTATATAGTTTTCCGCTGTGTTGGTATCTCTGAGTGTTTCTGTTTTGTGTATTGAGTTGTAATAACTAGACAGGTGTTTATAACTATCTAGTATGTGATGAATTGTCTGCGTAACTCTGTTAATTGTTGTATACTATGTAATACTTATGTTATTAATATAGTTTATTCATTCCGCTGTTGAGATTCTTGTGTTGTTTCTTCTTTCTCTTCTTTCTTTTCTCTTTTCTATCCCTTTCTTTCTTAAGGATGATACGACTTTTTGTGGAGAAAAAGTCGGGTCGTCTCATTAATAAAGGTAAATAAATTGATTAGGACGTAATAAACTAAATAACATGAAATAAAATAAAATTAATAAATAAATAAGTAATTAAGTAATTAGGGAATTAATTACTTAGTAATTAATGAAAATTAGTATGAATTATTTAAGTTAATTAATTAAGTTCAATTAATTTAAATAATTATTTGATGATATGATAAGTATAATTACTTGGAGTACAGCTGGATGGAATTGACTGAGGATAATTTAATAGTGAAAGTAATTTGAGTATAATTACTTTATGCAATTAATCAAGGGATTGATTTAAAGGAAATCAGTTGAGGTGTAATTAAGTGATGTGATAAGAGTAATTAAAGGTGGTTAATTACTGAATAGTATTAATCAAGAGTGATAAATAAATATAGTTTAATTGAAGATTAATTACTTAAGGTAATTAATTTAATACAGGATAATGAAATTAAAATGTAATTAGTAATCATTAATAAATATAAATAATAATAAGAGATCAAAGAGTAATTAATTAGTGTAATTAAGAATAATGTAATAATTGGTAATTTAAGGTTAATTTCTATGATTAGTTAAGATAATATATTTGTGGAAATAAGTTAAAGGATAATGCTTGAATGTAATTAAAGGTAGTTATACAAGGATGGCTAATTAAATTGAATAATTGGATGATGATAAATTGATGGATTGATAATTGATTAATAGTTATATAAGCTTGATTTATAATTATGAATTAATTAATTTAATTCACTTTAAATTAATTAGAGATGCAAGTAATTAATTTAATTCATTTTAAATTAATTATAGCTGATATGATTTCTTATGTATGAATGAATGATATTGTTTACCTTGAATGGTTTGAGATTTCTAGTATGAGATAAATGATGTACTGTGAAATGTATGCTTGATTGTAGTATGAAAATAATATGGATATCTGTTATGATGATAATATTGCCTATCTGTTTATGGTGATAATGTTGATTATCTATTGTGATATTGTGAATTATCTATCTATGTGAATATGGATAATTGAATTGTTTTAAACTTTAAAACAACTTGGCCCTAAAAGACACGTTTTGGATTTCGATGAGACCGGGATCGGGTTTCCATATTTGGACATCCGAAAACCACATCGATCCAAATTAACGATAGGTCATGAATCTTAAGTGAAGATGAAGATTCAGAGTGCAAGGGTTGTCGTCGTTAACTCTGAGGGTGATTCCAAAATGAGTGTAACGAGATAATGCCTTCGGTTTCGTTCGAACCCGGAACGAACTTGTATGGATTGAATGCTTTCAGCACATCGTCAGGCGGGCGATGAGCATTCTAAGGGATATGTTCTCTAAAGGTAATCGTAGCCTCAAGCTTCATCAACCGGGAATGGCTAAAACAGGGGAGGTGCAGCAAGGTTAGGTGGGTCATGACCAAGCAGGACAAGATTTTCCCCTGTCTAGATGTCCCTTTTTATTGGACTTAGTGAGCGGTTGGTCGCGCCAACTGCGGGGTTATCTTGTTCGGGACTGTTCAGTAAGGAATAGTTCCGGCCTTGTGTTGCAGGGGAGCGGGCGTACTCCTCGGTACGGTGATCTAGGCCCCGTACTGTGATGGGCGGTACCCCAGTAACCCTGCCATTGTATGGAATCCATTTTCCAATAATTGCCCACGGTTTTGATTGTATTACCCACTTTTGTGGCTAGTAGCTGGAATTTAATAATTTAACAATTTCGGCTATTTTCTATTTAATTGGAAACCCTAGACACTATTATAATATCATAGAATTTCCTATGAAATGTTTTGGTTAGCGTAAGGTAAAAACTTACCCGTATTTATGTGTGGGGAGTCTTACGTGATACCTTTATTTTCAAAATGTTTTCAAGTTAAACAACCTTAAACCATTTACTCATACCAGACCCATGTCTGACCCGGAGTTTATATTTTGTGTTTTTCATAAGCTCTTGGGTACTCAAATTTTTACGAGTAGCCAAGTGATAGGTTCTTGGATTGTTGAGTTCTGGAGGAGCTTGGAGCAGGAGCCCAGACGTATGTAGATATCTATATAGTTCCGCTATGTTAGTTAAAGTATGTTATATATTGTGATGTATGTAGTGACTGATGTATATAAATTTGTCAAGTGTATAATATTGTATAACTCTGATATATGTAAACTATGAAATTATTTTGTGATGTATTATATTTTATTCCGTTTCCGCTGTGTGATTCTACTGTTGTTCTTTCTTTCTTTCCTTTTCTATTTCTACCTCTTTCTTTCTTAATGATGATACGTCTTTCTGGGAGTAGAAGGGCGGGTCGTCACAGTTGCAGGGAAGCGTGGCGGGTCGTTACATATATACAACTTTGCATATACTATGCATAGAATAATAACAGGAAGAGATGTAAACACAGGGAGAAAAATTAGACAACAAGAAGCTATGAGAGATTTTGAACAAATCCAACTTTTAGATTGGAAATACATAATAAAATTCCTAAAAGAATTTTTACACTATGCGATAATATCAGGAAACTATTATTCTAAAGAAATAGTAGGCAGATTATTCTCTAAATTGCCAGGTGATTTAGGAAAAGAAATACATAAATCATGGACAAATAATTATCAAAATATTCCTGAAGGATACGATAATATAGGAATAAGAATTTCACATACAATTTATGAATTAAAAAAGAAATGTACATATATACAAATCCAAAGAGAACTAAAATAGAAAAACTATGGATTTTGTGGAAAAATATATACTCCTCAAAAATATGGAGCTAGAAATTATAACATAGATAAAAAAACCAAAATTCAAGAAAATATATACTAAAATATATTTTCTATGAAAATCAAATGCTGGAAAACCTTACGTAAACAAAGAAAAACAAGTCAGGAAATAAAATCCTAGAAAAACATACACGAATACAATTACATGTTTTGCATGTAATAAAAAGGACATCTTTCTTCATCATGCCCAAAAAAACATGATGAATACCAAAAAGACAAAAGGTATTGATACCAAAAGGTACCTTGCCTTTGACAAAAGGTATAAATGTACAAATTTCACAATTGAAATATGTTGTTTATGTGCTAAAAATAAATATGATATATAAATACCAAAAAGAAATAAACTTATATTAAAGAATTAAAATCCTAGAAGAAAGAATAAAAATCCTAGAAGAAAGAATAGATAATTTTGAGATAGAATTAATTGAAATAAAAACAAGCTTAACTAAGACAAATAAAGGAAAGGCAATAATAGAAGAGATAACCAATTATGAAGATAATGATGAAAATCAACATCACTTAAGCAATATAGATAAACCTATAAACATTCCATTAATATGTAATACAGAAAATCTAAAAAAATTAAGAATTCTAACTAAAATAAATATAAAAGGAATTGACATACAAATAAAAGCTTTTATTAATACTAGAGCAACTAGTTCTACTATATGTGCTAGTTTAATTCCACCTCTATTCATAACAAAAGCTGATAAACCAAAACAAAGTGTCCAATTTGATGGAATAACAAACATAATAATAGAAATAGTAAAAAATATTCAGATAAGATTTAATACCACATGTAATGAATGGTCAACCCAATACAATTTAAAACAATTATGGATTTTAAAATTAAATTTAGAAGGAATTGAATTAATCTTAGGATTAGATTTCTTATTAAATGATAATGGAAGCTTTGCTTTCAATAAAGATTATATACAAATCTCTAAAAAAACAATACAAACTCCAATACTATTTGAGTTTGCACTTGAGAAGTGTGGTGGGAAAAAAGACAAATACAAACATTGCAATTGCCTAATTCCAGGGCAATATAAAAAGTTAAAGTAGAAAATGAACTACAAAATAATGAATCTAATAACTACCATGATCTTAATAACAATGAATCAATCACAGATAAAAAGAATTATGAATACAAAAGAAAGGGATTTACTAAAAAATGCAACTTATAAATCCAAGAGAAATAAGAAAATTATTATTATCCACAGATGATATAGACCAAATTATTTCTAAACTTGAGAAATTAGAAATAATAGGAGAAAAACCCCTACAACATTGGGATGGAAATCCTATACAATGTAAATTAGACATAAGTAATCCAGATCTAACAAGAAAAACAAGATCTCCAAAATATGATAATTAGATTATGGAAGAATTCAAAATGCATACAAAAATATTAACAGACTTAAATTATATAAGAAAAACAGATTCTGGACATAGGACAACGACCTTTATTGTTCAGAAAGAATCAGAAAGGAAATGGGGCCAATCTAGAATGATCATGAATTATACAAGACTCAATGGCAATGCCTATGAAGATGGTTACTGTATACCAAACAAAGACGTATTGATAAATAAAATACAAGAAAAAAATCTGGTTTTCTAAATTCGACTTAAAATCATGATTCTGGCAAGTAAAAATGCACCCTGATTCCATACCTCGGACTGCATTTACATGCAGTGAAGGATATTACGAATGGTTAGTCATGCCATTTAGACTAAAAAATGCACCACAGATATTTCAGAAAAAAATGGATAGTATCTTCCAAAACTATAGTAATTACACATGTGTATACATAGATGATATACTTGTTTTTTCTAAAATAAAACAATAATATATATCACATTTATATAACGTGTTAAAATTAATAGAAGCCCATGGATTAATAACATCAAAAAAGAAAATAGAACTTTTCAAAAATACTGTAGAATTTTGGGAACAAAAATAGAAAAGGACAATTTGAATTACAATCCTACATAACATGGAAAATATTAGAATTTTTTGATAGAATAGGAAATTTAAAACAATTACAAGCATTTTTAGGTCTTGTAAATTACGCACGACCATGTATAAAGGACTTATCAAAATATACCAGACCTTTATACAACAAAGCAAGTCCGAAAGGAAAGAGTGAGTTTAACTTAGAGGACACCAAACAAATAAAATAAGTAAAATTATTAGCTGAAGGATTAAGACCCTTGGCTTTACCGCTAAGTACAGACTATCTGATCATAGATACATATGGATCAACCCTTGGATGGAAAGGGATATTAATAAATAAACCAAACAAATATGAAACAAAATCTACAGAATTTTTTTGTAGATATGCTTCAGGAGTCCACAAAGAAAAAGGATATTTAACATCCCTAGACTATGAAATACTTGCAATAATTTATGTCCTAGAGGCATTCAAATTATTCATGATTTCACATAAAGAAATAACAATCAAAACAGATTATGAAGCTATAGTAAAATACTCAGAAAAAAAGGAAAAAGGAATTCTTAATATAGATGGTTAAAATTCAAAAATGAAATTTTTAATTGCGGTAAAAAAATAAATTGGGAACATATAAAAGGAAAGACAAATTTCTTACCAGATAAACTTTTAAGAATGTTCCTAGAACAAGAATTGACAGGATATAATTGTATGTACAGAGAAGAAAACACAGATGTGGCATCGCCCAGCCAAGATAGCAAAACATATCTTAAATTATGTAGAAAAAACAAATTCAAGACATCAACTATCATTATGGAAGATCAACATATATTGTTAGACAATCTTTGGAACTTAGCTGCAGATCTGAAAGACAACAAACAAAAGCTTAGTATCTTGTATTCTCTGGTCAATGAATTCCAAAACAAAACCAGTATAAAACAAAAATACGCTCATTACTATTATTCAACGGAATGAGTGCTGCAATATATTCTAATTGGGAAGAACTCATCCCTAAAATAGAAGAAATTGAAAAGGACCCAAGATATGGGATTTCAAAATACAAAGGATACAAAGATTGGGAAACAGCTAAAAAAGCCATGGAAAATAATTTGGAAATAATTGTGTTATTTCTGAAAGTGTTAAAAAAATCTTGGACTTATCCATAGGAAAATTCATCAAAGATGAAATACCTACAGATGAAATTAGCCTTATACCTTTAACATCATATAAACAAAAGGCTATGACTGAAAATAAAGGAAAAATTGTCTAATTAGGCCAGATTTCACAGACAAAGGCAGCTTCGCCTCCTATTGCAAACCAAAACACTGTGTGTTTTGTTGATTCCTATGACAAAGAAATCAAATACTTACTTCCCTCAAAAAATACAATATCACCAAATTACAAAAAGATATATGAATTTCTTCTGAAAAGTTCTGAAGTTTGTATCAAAGGATTAAAGATAACTTGGAAAATGAGCAGAAACAAAATAATTCCTTGTACAAAGAAATATGAAGACTACAAAGATTTTGTTCCAGACTGCAGATGCAATGTTATAACCTCTACACCTCTTCTACAAATAAACCTTCCACAAAGCCGATATATTATTCATGAAGACATAATCCAAGATCCAATTACCCTCCTCAATTATGGATTCGTTGAAAAATTATATATGGGGAATGGAAAATGACTAAACCTCCTGAACCTCTTTCCTCAATAATAGATTATTTTGTACAAATACTAGGAACATAACTTTGTTTAGAGTTATCCTCAGCACCTCTTCATTTAGGAACCAACCTAATTGACCCAGCAAGACACATCATAAAAATAAAGGCACAAAGATTTGATTTGGAATACCAAGACTGGAATGAAGAAAAATCAAGTAGCAAACAACAAATCCAAGAAATTAATCAGACAGCTTACGAAAATTACAAAGCCTACGTTCTCAGACATAATATGTTTTGGGCACAGAATGACGATATCAGGTTCAAACTTTATGTTGAATCTCCAATTATGATGATTAATATTTCAAACAGGTTTGAAGAATTTGGTTACAAATTAAGGCCATTTGAGATATACCATCCCAAAATAAATATGATCAATAATTTCCAAAAACAAATGCTTATGGTGAGTGAAGAAGAACGCTGCAAGTTTAAAGACACTGAAGACGAAGATAACGATGAAGAAATATAAAAAGAATATCAGCAACCAACAGAACAAACAAAAAAGAAGCCACTACAAAAGGCATAATGAATGTAGTGCTCCTTTACGTTCCACGTTAGGCAAGTTGAGACCCTTTTCTGCTTTTGCTTTTACTTTTTTGTGTGACAGATTCTCCATTTCTTATCTCCTCAAATAAATTATTCTGAGTGGGAAGTACTTTTTACTTCCATTTATCGGTTTGTTTAGACAACTGTATGTCCTAAGTGTGTATTGCTCTGCCTATATATGATGCAGGCTAGTATGTTGTAAGATATCGAAAATCTT
This sequence comes from Allium cepa, assembly GCA_030765085.1. Lineage (NCBI taxonomy): Eukaryota > Viridiplantae > Streptophyta > Magnoliopsida > Asparagales > Amaryllidaceae > Allium > Allium cepa. The sequence goes on along the minus strand of CM060940.1, from coordinate 247,938,765 downwards.
GTACCAAGAACCATTATAGGAAAATCCAATATAAAATCTTGAGTGTTTCATTAATGGCTTCCTTCTTTCTTTTTTATTTCTTCTTCAAAGTTATGCAAATTTGAACCAATTTCAGACATAAGTCAAGTGAAAAGTGAAGAGACAGAGGTATGTAAATGTTTTACTTATCTTCTTAAGTATGATGCTAGTATGATGATCTTGTGTCCATGTTATGAGTTCACTAGAATAAATTAAATTATGGATTAATCCAAAAGATGCAAGCTCGTTAAAGATTGAAAAACACCGCTTAGGCATGAGGCCGTTGGGGAAAATAGTAGATCTAGAGTAACAAGGTGAGGAAAAATCCGTAACTATATAATTTCAAAACCAAACATTGCAAGAGCAAGTGATGAGGATGAAGATAGTAACAACGATAATTCTTCGTCAAATTGCGTTAAGTGTCTTTGATTTATGTCTGAACTTTCATAAATTTTTTATCAAGAAAGATTAAGTTTAAAATGGAAAACATGCAAAAACATTTAGAAGACAAATTCATGATAAACATAATAAAAATTATGAAAAATAATGATAACATCACAGATGACTAAAGACATGAACTAATAACTATTTTCAAACAGAAATATACTACAGATCTAATCAATATTTTTGATTGTGAAACAAATTTTATAAAGATATTCAATAACTTCAATATATTTAAAGAATCTGGAAATATTATTAGAACACCTAGATTTGTAAAGGAATTCCATAAAGAATGGAAAAATTATATAAACAGAAAAAAAAAACAGGATACAAAATAATAGAAGAGAATGATTGGAAAAGCTAAAATGAATAATTTTCAAAAAATAGAAAATATAGAATCTTTACAAAATTATTTAAAACGGTAATTCATGATAAAATTTTTAATTATACTTGAAAAAACAAGTCTAAACAGTAACCAAAAGTATAATATAGCAAAAGTTTTTAGACAAAACCATTCAAAGAAATTTTTAGAATCAATAGATGAACCTAAACTAGATAAAGACAAAACAATAAAAAACTTAAAAAATTCCTTTTACTTAGTTGAAAATAAAGCATAAATACAATTCACATATATAATGATAAATTTAGTATGTGATGAATACTACAAAATACTAAGAAAATAAATACAAGAAGAAAATAATGTATACTTAAACAAATTTGAACTGTATGATAATGAAATAAATTTGCACAATGAATAGTATTAAAAGGAGAGAGTACAAGATGTTGAACAAAAAATTAGAAGACTCTGAACTAAGACAAAAATAAGGTTCCTAATTCCTAATTCAACAATCTACTTACTGCACCCTTGGAGAATTTACTCTTTACAAGTTGCCAATAAGGTAGTTAATTTCAAGAAAACACAAAATATACTAAAATAAAATGGGCAAACAGTATAACATACTGCTAGGAATACTGTATGCAATAATTGATTACACAATAAAATTTACTACTGGATATATATATATGGAAAATATATAACATAATTTCTAATATATTTAAAAAAATGTTTAAATACATTCAGTTAGTTAAACAAATACCCTCCTTTAAATTTGGTATCATATATAACAGAATTTCTAATATATTTAGAAAAATATTTAAATACATCCAATTAGTTAAACAAATACTAGTTAAACAATATTATGCACACCCATAATAACACATGTGTGAACTCTACTCTCTCCATGCATACATTCAATCACTCATTATGCATATACACTTTCACACTCACACCAGGAAGAAGATACACATACACTAATTAGAATACCCGTGCACACCAGAAATGCTGTCTTGAATAACTCAAGCAGTTAATAAAAATGCAGATACTAAAATTAGCATAGGTGTGTGGGTATGAAGTGCTTACCCAAGAATCAAGAGCTACTCCCTTATCTCCTCATAGTCCACACACACGCAAGCTGCCCGAGAGAAGACACTTCGATGAAACCCTGACTGCCTATGAGTGCACACATATAATAGCTTCCAAAAGCAGGTAAATTGCATTTGAAGATTTAACCTTAGTTTATTTGATTTTCTTTTTTATTTTTTTTTAAAATCAAAGGAAATTCCCTATTTTTGCTTCTTCCTCTCCTCTGTTTCTTCTCTATTACACACCAAAATGAAGTGCACAATTTCGGTCACAAATCCTTCCTCTTCTCCTCTACTTCTTCTCTGTTACACACTATGGTCACCTTCATTATCAGTTTGATATTCAACTCTTTAATTATTTGATTGCTACTAGGTGTAGAGGTGTTGAGAAGCTAAGATTTGAGGTTATTTAATTTATTTATATTTTAGTTAAATCATTACGAAGTGAGAAGGTTAGAGAATGAAGTCTATTTCTAAAGTTGTATCCCCAGAATGTACTATATATGTATATTATATATTTACCAATGGAGTAGAAATATTGAGAGAAGGAGATCGTCTCGAACTAGAATAATCAAGAAACATGATATTTAAGTTTAGTTTTTGGGCTTTGGGTTATTGGGCTTTATTTTATATTCTTTTCTTTCCTTGTTTTTCTTTTTTTATTTATTTTAAGAAATAAAACTTACAAGCCCAAATAAAATTCAGTTGCTTTACTAAATCATTTTCTAATAACTTTATATATTATAAAATATTTTTTCATAATTTTATTTGATAAATCAGTTAACCATTCATTTTCTAAATCATCACTCATTATCTTATTATAAAATTCTGCTATGCTAAAATATGTCCAAGTTCTTCATTTTAAATTGCATAAATCCATTTTTAATTGATTGAATACTTATTATGAATTATCTCTGAAAATCGGGTTGTTATAGACTTCCTACCTTATTGAATTGCATCCTCGTAATTTCTTTAGGAGGAATCTATAACATAGCCAATAATTCTATTATTAATTATATTTAAATGTAAATCAAATTACCATTGATACAACTTGCACAATATTGGACTTCCAATATAAAGTCTTTTCCCTTAAATTAACTTTATTTTAGATTAAATTTCACAATATTAATACAAAAACACTTCCAACATATAATCCAAATACCACTCAATAATCATTAATTAAAATATATACATATCCCTCATAATCTTTCCTTTATTTTAACTTATAAACTTACTCACGTTCATAATATCTCAATAAAACCATAATAAACCATAGAATTACCTATAGAACCTTCCAACAAAACCACATTTTATTAACAAATTTCCATTAAAATATCATTTCATGCTTTTCTAGATATTTTTTCAATAAATTATTCAATTTCAGACAAATATAAATGCCTTCAACGGAAATTAATAAATAGTTTTCCGCTGTGCACTTTGATCAAAATCAAATAAAAGCTTAATTACACAACATCAAGCCAAACATACAATAGAATACTAAATCACTTAAAATCATATATGCAAATGCTTCTGGTTAGACTAAGTCCTTTCATCGTAGCTACTCCAACCATTATACATGTCTTACATGAAGGAAAAAAAATTAATTATATATATAGTACACACACACATATACATATACATATATACATATATATATATATATATATATATATATATATATATATATATATATATATATATATATAAATCCACAAATGCGCCCCTCAATGATTACCTCCGTAATTAAATTTATAAATAGACACACACACACACAGAGTATCTCATATTATAGAAAATTACCCAACATTCCCAAAGATCAGGTATTCTAAGTCTCACTAAGGCCTTGGCTCATGTCTCTTCATATAATGTATTATTTCTAAACCTGCTTTGATACCAATTTTGTAGCACTTCACCTCTATATTCATACTATCCAAGAGTACTACTGAGTAGCACTGTCAGATAATATGGAGAAGAGGCTATATGAGGTACATACATGAATATTCTCTTGGACTAACACCAATATGTATTAAAACATCAAATAAACATCTAATTTATACGCATACATTATCGGTATAATGCAATAGACATGTCTGACTTCAGGATAGAGCAATAGGGAATATATAATAAACAGCAGAGAACTCAGAGTTAGTCATAGCCATAACATATAAAATTTATCTATACAATAATGCTATATGAGTACAATGCAACTCAAATATCAATTATATGAACGTACAGTGAATCAATAACGTAAAAGTATCAAGTATTAATCAAATATAGTACTCCTCTAAGCTCAAATAAACAAATGCTAGTAGTAACATCCCTGTACCTCTAATTTCTCAGACCGACCCGAGTATTATAAATAACACGTGGTCAGAGTATGACAATCTCATAGGGTAAAATATTTATAATCTAATACATCAACAATAATATAATAATGCCCAATATATAGATAAATACGTATTATATGTATTGTATATAATCACAACATCACAAGAAAATTTACACGTATTATATAGCTTCAAATATGTAATACACACACACACACATATGTGTGTGTGTGTGTGTGTGTGTGTATATATATATATATATATATGTCATCCCCATCTCAAAGTGAATCAAATCGGAATGCAAGAACATCAATTTTGATGGATGAATCATCCTAATCCAAAAATCATTATTAAAAACAAGAAACCATCATGAATGAAATATCATCATATTATCTTACTACAATAACCAAATATCATTCAATATCAATAATAAATGAAACGTCATCAATACATCCAGATAGGCGACCTATAAATGCATGATAGATGATACGTGGATCCACATATTCTAAAAACATATCCAAATATTATGTCATCTCCTTATATATGAATAAATCAAAATACTATGGATATACGGTGATTTATATACTTTAGACACACAGTCTCTAGTATAGCCACCTTATGGGATGGTAAATAACATATGTCAACCTACATCATATACAAAACCCTGAACTGGAAAGGGAGACTGATAGCACAAAGCATGCTCCAGGGACCCAAGACTACTACCTCCCATAGATTCCCTATAACCCTCTGGTCTTCAAATACCTCGACAGACATCATGACCCCATCCACCAGTGGCTCGTCTATACGTAGCCTCAGTCAAAAATCTCCTTTTCCTATAGTTAACATACTGCTTTCACCATATAGTGAATGTGATAAATGTGTTTATTATAAACAAGTTGGACAATCATACGTGATAATTTGTTTATATGTAGATGATATGCTAAACTTTGGTCCAAATAGTAAAGTAACAGGGACCATAAAGAAAATGTTAATCAAATCGACACAAAAGATTTAGGAGTTGCCGACGTTATTTTGGAAATCAAAATAATAAAAACGCCTAAAGGAATTGATCAATCTCAATCACACTATGTGGAAAAAATGATTGAAAAATTCCAAAACTATGGAATTAAAGGAGTAAGAACACCTTTTAATCCATCAGAAGTACTGCACAAAAACACTAATATGAGTGTAATGCAACTGGAATACACTCGTGTAATAGGATGTCTAATGTACCTCATGAATTGCACAAGACCAGATATAGCTTATGCAGTAAGTTGACTGAACAGGTATACAAGCAACCCAGGGAAGGAACACTGGAAAGCACTAATGAGAGTGTTGGGATATTTAAGAGTACCACGAACTTTTCTCTACATCACGTAAAATATCATACCGTCTTAAAAGGATATAGTGATACAAACTGGATTTTCGATTCAGAGGAATCTAAATCAACTAGTGGTTTTGTCTTTACCCTAGCTGGAGCAGCAGTGTCATGGAAGTCTACTAAATAAACTTGCATAGCTCAATCCACTATGGAACCAAAGTTCATCGCTTTAGATAAAACAGGCGAAGAAGTAGAATGGCTTCGTCAATTTTAGAAGACATTCCATTTTGGCCTAAGCCTGTACCGGCCATATGCATACACTGTAATAATCATGCGGTGTTAAGCAGAGCGCAAAACTTTGTGTGTAATGGAAAGTCATGACATATTCGTCGACGCCATAACACAATTAGGTAGTAACTCTCAAATGGAATTATTACTATAGATTATGTGAGAACTATTGATAACCTTGCAGATCCATTTACTAAAGGATTATCAGGAGAGAAAATTGACTGCGCATAGAGGGAATGTGTTTAAAAGCCTAAAACAACAAGAATTATCTTCTACGGAAACAAATCCTAGCGACCGGAGAACCCATAGATTAGGATCAATAGGCAAACCAGTTCTTAGTAACTCAAGAAGTAATGCATTTTGGACATAGTCCTACTCCATTCCTATGGTGCACAATAGAATGCATGGCTATAGAAGTATTAAAAGGATAAATGTAACGACCCGGAATTTTGGGTCGCTAGATTTGAACATTTAGTTCATTTTAAATGTTGAATATGTATTATAATTTGAATTTTGAAATAAATGATTTTGGTTAAATTAATAAAATTGGTTAAATTTCAAATACAGGAATGGAATTGAAATTTGAATAATAATAGCTTAATATTAGAATTGGGAAAATTGATGAATCTGAGTGTAAATAAATATAAAATGGTTTCTAAAAATTTATTTGAGTTTTTTATATTTAAATAGTAATACTGGACCATTGGATGGAATTAATAGTCGATAGATTGAATTTGGAATTTTATATTAATTTAATAATGGAATTTAATAATATAATAATATAAATAATCAGATTTTGAGTTAAACTAAATCAGAATGATTTCTAATGTGAATATAAATTTTATACGAGTTATAACAGAATTAATAAAGTTTAAAAAATTGAAATTTTAGATGATTTCGACGATTGTGGAAATCGTTCGATTTAATCGACGAGTTAAATAGCCTTTCGGGACACAGTCTTGGAATTCAACGAAACTAGTTCTATTGGATCCATAATAGTTAGTTATTGTCGGATTTAAATTCTCATAGCAATCGGAGTTGTTGTTTGATCCCGGCAGCTTAAAACGCATAGAAAATACTTTAATTGATTTAATTTAAAATTGATCGTTTATTTCCGTAACTCATGCATATGACCAAATTAGCTTTCGAAACATGTTCCATTGTGTTCGGAACGTGGGTAAAACCTTAGAAACGCCAGGTGGCATGTGAGATTTGGAGTTTGTTTGTAAAAGCTGGTTAAAATTGGTGATAATATTAAAATAATATTAATAAACGTTTATAAAACGCGTTTTAGGCCTAACCCTAGATTTTTATTTCGAGCCGCCGGCCTTGTTTCGTTTAGTGGCCAAAAACCTACTACCTTCTCCCTCTTTTATCTTTCCATCAACTCGATAAATTCCAAAACTTCCAAAACGAAAATCGTAGAGCTCGTTGGGCTCTACAGTTCGAACGGCTATGATCAAGTTTTGAGCTTTGGATGGCCGACAAATCATGGTGGAAGGGCCGAGATTCGTGCATATGTTTCGATGAGGTGGTGGTGTCGCGTTCGTGGGGGTTTGGGCTGGAGGGAGAGAATGACACTGGCTGTCGTGTGGCGCGACACGATTGCGTTCTAGGACACTCGCTGTGGAGCGGTTTACAACCCTAATCGAGATTTTGGGTTCGGCCTTGAACTGGTACCGCGTGCGTGAGGAAGAAAACGACGTTCGACCTTGATTGTGTTTCTAAATCCTACGACTTGATGATGTTTGGGTATAATAAATTAAAATAAAAGGAAAATTTGTTTTAAATTTTATATATAAACTTTGAAAATTCATATCTATTTCATACGGTATCAGATTTCAACGAATTTGGTAGCGTCGGAATCACAGTGACACATACTACGCAGTGGATCATTTCTGGAATCGTTCCGAGCAAGTAAAAATTTAGGTTAAATCGAACACCGTTCGATTTAATTTAAATTTGAAGGCTCAACGGAAACCCAAGGTGAGTTTAACTCACTCACATCTGGGATATTAGTTAATTTAAATAGTCAATAATTGAATGATTGCTTGATTGGTTGAGTATGTTAATTATCAAATTGAATCGATATATATTGTTGTGCTAATATCTGTGGATGCAGGGAAAATAGGTTGGAGGGATCCAACTGGATCTCTCGCAAATAGAAATTAATTTATATTTTGTGATATATCTTATTTATTATTCTGTGATAAACTGTTTAGATCTTGTTATGCCGTGTTTTATTTATATGCTGTGATGAATTAAATTAAAGTTTAAATTGTGTTGTGCTGTGATTGGGTGAATACAACCTGAAAATTTTAAATATAAACAGATGAATTGGGTTTAAAGGATATAAAAGAAATTCCTAAGTAAAGAATTTAAAACGAATTAAATTCAAGTGATTGGTTGATAATATGAAGTGTTGAATTTGTGGTTTAAAAAGGGAATTGAGAATTGTTAAAAATAATTGCTAGATTTATTTTAAAGAATGGAAAGTGTGCTTTCTCTTGGAAATTTTATTTTGTTTCTAAGAAAGCTTTCAAATTATAAAATTTGCAATTTAAATATGTTTAGAATATTTTTAGAAAGAAATATTATTTTAAAATGTTTTTAAGTGAAAGCATATATTTGATTTAGTAATTATGGTATTTAATTATTTTTAAAAAGGTAAAGTAGTATTAAGTTTTCAAAAGAAAATTTTAATATGAATATTTGATTTAATAACCTTATTTTAAAAGTTAAATTTTATTTAAAATACTTAGGAAACCCCTATATATTTCCTTGAGTATTATTTTCAATTAAATAATTTCTAGAAGCTTATTTTTTTTATTTTAAACACATATTTGAAAGTGATTTCCAGGAAATAGCAATGCTTTAAAAAATAAAAGGAGCTATTTTTAAAGTATGGAAAGGAATTTTATGGGATGAACGTAAAATTGAATTGGGATTAAAAGTGTTGAATTGATAAAAAGAATTCTTTGGTTATTCTAAGTTGGAAGTGTATTTCCCTGAAAGCCAAGTACGTTTTTAAAATAGATTTTTGAAACGTTAGAGTTTGAAGTTATATTAAAGAATGGTTTTCAAGAAAATTATTTAAGTTGTAAGAATTTTAAAAGCGAACAGATATCAAAGTAGTTATAGAAGTAATTATTTTTAAAGGGTAATTAGAAATATTATTTTAAAGAATATTATTATTATTTATACTTTATAAATGGTTCTATGTTAATGATAATCAATTAAAGTTTTATTTAAAATTGTATAAGGATTCATAACTTTATTTTTTTAAATCTAGTATAGCTTAACTTTATTTTAAGGATAATAGTTTATATTTTATTGAGCAGTTTTATTTGAGATATTTTTAAAAATTATATATATATTTTAAATCAAGTATGTAAGAAGTTTTGATATGAATGTTTTTAACGTATTTTCAAGAATAAAGTATTTAAATTATTTCAAACCTTAAATATCGGTACTTGGAAGGTTTCAGAGGAAGTAAAGATTTGGAAATCTATTCCATGAGAAGAATTGGATTTGGAAACTGATTCAAAGGGGATTTGAAATAGAATTATATCTTGTAAAGATATTTTGAGGAAATAAATAATGTGGGCAATTATTTATTGTGTGATGGATGTTTGTGAATGTTAATTGATAGTTAAATCACTGACTATCAATATTGGACAAAAGCGTTGATCGTTTCGAAGAAATCGGGATCGAGATTTATTTCTCGAAAACTACTTCGATCCGCTTTGTACGTTTCGTGGAAAAACGTGTTCGAAGTCGAAGATGGAGCAGTGAAGTGAAAGGGCTAGTCGCTACTAATCCTGAGGATATTTCCAATATGGATGTAGTAGGAGTAGTGCCTTCGGTTCCGTTCGAACCCGGGACGGACTTGTATGGACGAATGCTTTCGGAACATCGTCAGGTGGGCGATGGGCATTCTAAGTGAAACATTCTAAAAGGTAACGCTTAGCCTCAAGCCTCAACAACTGGGAATGACTGAAAATCAGTGGATATGCAGCAAGGCTTGGTGGGCAGCACCCATTTCCGGCTAAGGTCATTCCTGTCTAGATGTCCTTTTTATTTCGGCTTAGTGGTACGGTTGCTGATCCAACTGCGGGGTGATCTTACTAGAGACTATCCAGTAAGGGGTAGTTCGGGCCTTGTGTTGCAGGGGATCGAGCGTGGCCCTCGGTACACTGATCTAGACCAGGTACTGTGACAGGTGGTACCCCAGTGCCTAGTCATTGTTGGAAATTCGTTCTCCCTACGTGCCTTTTACGAATTTTGTTTGTATTACCCACTCTGTGGCTAGTAGATGGAATTTAATCATGTAACAATTTCGGCTATTTTATAAGTACTCGTATATAGACCCTATTATAATATCAGAGGATTTCTATAAAAAGTGTTTTAGCCATCGTAAGGTAAAAACCCGACATGTTTATTTATGGCGTGGTTTTAGAGATGCTTTTGTTTTCAAAGGATTTTTTAAAAATTTAATAATCAATTTGGGTGCATTATTATCAGCTAGTATTCCAGACTGACTCGGGTGTTATTTCATTATAATGCTCGGGTCAGACCGAGTATTATATGTTCAGGGCAGGCTGCTTTGGAGTAGGAGAGGAGTTGGAGTCCGAGACGTATTATCAGTACTTGTATATATTTATCCGCTGCTGTGATTGTATGGAATTGTATGATTGGTAAATGTTGTTTGGTTGTGATACTTTGATGATATATTGTTTACGTAAGTACATGTATGAGAGGTAATGGATAAAGTTGGAGTGCGTATATGCGATACTATTTAGCTGCTTGCTTTAAAAATGCTAATAAAGGTACGCCTACGCAATAAAAATAGGAAATATGAACTGTTTTTGTTTTTCCGACCATGTGGGTCGATGTATATATATTTATATCTATTGTGAAATTGCAAAAGCTCATCCGTACAGGGGAGACTCTGCCAAAATTTTCCGAAAATTTTGGGAGTTAGAAATTTTTTGGAAAATTTGAAATGTTTCTTCAACGACAAAGTTGATTTCAAATAACAATCAAAATAAAAAGGATTTTAAAATAGGAATCAAAACTAGCAGTTTTGATTTGTAACTATAGAATTTGAGCAAAGTAAAATTGGGATTTCACCAAGTAAGTTTTGCTATTGAATTTGGAACATTCTTTCTACCTTAGCAAATTTCGGGGACGAAATTTTTATAAGGGGGGAGGAATGTAACGGTCCGGAATTTCGGGTCGCTAGATTTGAACATTTAATTCATTTTAAATGTTGAATATGTATTATAATTTGAATTTTGAAATAAAAGATTTTGGTTAAATTAATAAAATTGGTTAAATTTCAAATACGGGAATGAAATTGAAATTTGAATATTAATAGCTTAATATTAAAATTGGGATAATTGATGAATCTGAGTGTAAATAAATATAAAAAAGGTTTCTAAAAATTTATTTGAGTTTATTTTGATTTAAATAGTAATATTGGACCATTGGATGGAATTAATAGTCGATAGATTGAATTTGGAATTTTATATTAATTTAATAATGGAATTTAATAATATAATAATATAAATAACCAGATTTTGATTTAAACTGAATCAGAATGATATATAATGTGAATATAAATTTTATACGAGTTATAACAGAGTTAATAAAGTTTTAAAAGTGAAATTTTAGATGATTTCTACGATTGTGGAAATCGCTCGATTTAATGGACGAGTTAAATAGGCTTCCGGGACACAGTCTCGGAATTCGACGAAACCAGTTCCATTGGATCCGTAATAGTTAGTTATTATCGATTTAAATTTTCGTAGCAATCAGAGTTGTCGTTTGACCCCGGCAGCTTAAAATGCATAGAAAATACTTTAATTGATTTAATTTAAAATTGATCGTTTATTTCCGTAACTCGCGCATATGACCAAATTAGCTTCCGAAACACATTCCATTGTGTTCGGAACGTGGGTAAAACCTTAGAAACGCCAGGTGGCACGTGAGATTTGGAGTTTGTTTGTAAAAGCTGGTTAAAATTGGAGATAATATTAAAATAATATTAATAAGCGTTTATAAAACGCGTTTTAGGCCTAACCCTAGATTTTTATTTCGAGCCGTCGGCCTTGTTTCATTTAATGGCCGAAAACCTACTATCTTCTCCCTCTTTTATCTTTCCATCAACTCGATAAATTCTAAAACTTCCAAAACGAAAATCGTAGAGCTCGTTGGGCTCTACAGTTTGAACGACTATGATCAAGTTTTGAGCTTTGGATGGCTGGCAAATCATGGTGGAAGGGCCGAGGTTCGCGCGCGTGTTTCAATGAGGTGGTGGCGTCGCGTTCATGGGGGTTTGGGCCGGAGGGAGAGAATGACACGGGCTGTCGTGTGGCGCGACACGATTGCGTTCTAGGGCACTCGCTGTGGAGCGGTTTACAACCCTAATCGTGATTTTGGGTTTGGCCGTGAACTGGTACTGCGTGCGTGAGGAAGAAGACGATGTTCGACCTTGATTGTGTTTCCAAATCCTACGGCTTGATGATGTTTGGGTATAATAAATTAAAATAAAAGGAAAATTTGTTTTAAATTTTATATACAAACTTTGAAAATTCTTATCTATTTCATACGGTGTCAGATTTCAACGAATTTGGTAGCGTCGGAATCGCATATACACATACTACGTAGTGGAGCATTTTTGGAATCGTTCCGAGCAAGTAAAAAATTTAGGTTAAATCGAACGCCGTTCGATTTAATTTAAATTTGAACGCTCGCCGGAAACCCAAGGTGAGTTTAACTCACTCACATATGAAATATTAGTTAATTTAAATAGTCAATAATTGAATGATTGCTTGATTGTTTGAGTATGTAAATTATTATCAAATTGAATAGATATATATTGTTGTGCTAATATCTATGGATGCAGGGAAAACATGTTGGAGGAATCCAACCGGATCTCTCGCATATAGAAATTAATTTATATTCTATGATATATCTTATTTATTATTCTGTGATAAATTGTTTAGATCTTGTTATGTCGTGTTTTATTTATATGCTGCGATGACTTAAATTGAAGTTTAAATTGTGTTGTGCTGTGATTGGGTGAATACAACCTGAAAATTTTAAATATAAATAGATGAATTGGGTTTAAAGGATATAAAAGAAATTCCTAAGTAAAGAATTTAAAATAAATTAAATTCAAGTGATTGGTTGATAATATGAAGTGTTGAATTTGTGGTTTAAAAGGGAATTGAGAATTGTTAAAAATAATAGCTAGATTCATTTTAAAGGATGGAAAGTGTGCTTTCACCTGGAAATTTTATTTTGTTTTTAAGAAAGCTTTCAAATTATAAAATTTGCAGTTTAAATATGTTTAGAATATTTTTAGAAAGAAATATTATTTTAAAATGTTTTTAAGTGAAAGCAAATATTTGATTTAGTAATTATGGAATTTAATTATTTTTAAAAAGGTAAAGTATTATTAAGTTTTCAAAAGGAAATTTTAATATGAATATTTGATTCAATAACCTTATTTTAAAAGTTAAATTTTATTTAAAATACTTAGGAACCCCCTATATATCTCCTTGAGTATTATTTTCAATTAAACAATTTCTAGAAGCTTATTTTTTTTATTTTAAACACATATTTGAAAGTGATTTCCAGGAAATAGCAATGCTTTTAAAAATAAAAGGAGCTATTTTTAAAGTATGGAAAGGAATTTTACGGGATGAACGTAAAATTGAATTAGGATTAAACGTGTTGGATTGATAAAAAGAATTCTTTGGTTACTCTAAGATGAAAGTGTATTTCCCTGAAATCCAAGTACATTTTTAAAATAGATTTTTGAAACGTTAGTGTTTGAAGTTATATTAAAGAATGGTTTTCAAGAAAATTATTTAAGTTGTAAGAATTTAAAAGAGAACAGATATTAAAGTAGTTATAGAAGTAATTATTTTTAAAGGGTAAATAGAAATATTATTTTAAAGAATATTATTATTATTTATACTTTATAAATGGTTCTATTTTAAAGATAATCAATGAAAGTTTTATTTGAAATTGTATAAGGATTCATAACTTTATTTTTTTAAATCTAGTATGGCTTAACTTTATTTTAAGGATAATAGTTTATATTTTATTGAGCAGTTTTATTTGAGATATTTTTAAAAAGTATATATATATATATATTTTAAATCAAGTATGTAAGAAGTTTTAATATGAATGTTTTTAACGTATTTTCAAGAATAAAGTATTTAAATTATTTTAAACCTTAAATATCGGTACTTGGAAGTTTTCAGAGGAAGTAAAGATTTGGAAATCTATTACATAAGAAGAATTGGATTTGGAAACTGATTCAAAGGGGATTTGAAATAGAATTATATCTTGTAAAGATATTTTGAGGAAATAAATAATGTGGGCAATTATTTATTGTGTGATGGATGTTTGTGAATGTTAATTGATAGTTAAACCATCGATTATCAATATTGGACAAATGCGTTGATCGTTTCGAAGAAACCAGGATCGAGTTTTATTTCTCGAAAACCACTTCGATCCGGTTTGTACATTTCGTGGAAAAACATGTTCGGAGTCGAAGATGGAGCAGTGAAGTGCAAGGGCTAGTCGCTACTAATCCTGAGGATATTTCCAATATGGATGTAGTAGGAGTAGTGCCTTCGGTTCCGTTCGAACCCGGGACGGACTTTTATGGACGAATGCTTTCGGAACATCGTCAGGTGGGCGATGGGCATTCTAATTGAAACGTTCTAAAAGGTAACGCTTAACCTCAAGCCTCATCAACCGGGAATGACTGAAAATCAGGGGATATGTAGCAAGGCTTGGTGGGCAGCACCCATTTCCGGGTAAGGTCATTCCTGTCTGGATGTCCCTTTTATTTCGGCTTAGTGGTGCGGTTGCTGATCCCAACCGCGGAGTGATCTTACTCAGGACTATCCAGTAAGGGGTAGTCCGGGCCTTGTGTTGCAGGGGATCGGGCGTGGTCCTCGGTACACTGATCTAGATCAGGTACTGTGACAGGTGGTACCCCAGTGCCTAGTCATTGTTGGAAATCCATTCTCTCTACGCGCCTTTTACGAGTTTTGTTTGTATTACCCATTCTGTGGCTAGTAGCTAGAATTTAATCATGTATCAACTTCGACTATTTTATAAGTACTTGTATATAGACCCTATTATAATATCAAAGGATTTCTATAAAAAGTGTTTTAGCTATCGTAAGGTAAAAACCCGACATGTTTATTTGTGGCGTGGTCTTACGAGATGCTTTTGTTTTCAAAGGATTTTTTTGAAACTTTAATAATCAATTTGGGTGCATTATTATCAGCTGGTATTCCAGACTGACTCGGGTGTTATTTCATTATAATGCTCGGGTCAGACCGAGTATTATATGTTCAGGGCAGGATGCTTCAGAGCAGGAGAGGAGCTGGAGTCCGAGACGTATTATCCGTACTTTTATATATTTATCCGCTGTTGTGATTGTATGGAATTGTATGACCAGTAAATGTTGTTTGGTTGTGATACTCTGATGGTATATTGTATAAAACAGATATAGTTTCACTTTGTATAAAGATTTATTATTTACTATTATATTTTATTCCACTGCGACTGTGGGATTCTGATATTGTTTAGTTCCTTCTTCTTCTACCTCTTCTTCTTTAACCCTAATGGTTCGTATTTCTGTTCCACTTGAGTTAATTGATATAGGATAGTGTTGACTCAGGGGTACGGTTTTGCGGGTGGTCGCAATAAAGCTATGCTTTTTAATGATGACCATATCTTGAAATTAACAAGTAAGGTATATGTAGAATACTTTTAAAGGTTGCGATTACCTGTGTCAGTGTGAGCTGGGTCGGCTCTATGAGAATATTAAAGGCTTATATTCTCTAAAAATACTCGCAGAACCAAATTTGTTCAGGACCTAAATGAACACAACCAAGAGATTGGATGTGAAGGGAAACAATGCTTTGTAAAGCTTATTGTCTGGTTACGCACAAATGGCTGACGGTTCAAGATAAAATAACTCAGCGATTAGCCAAATATGTAACGACCCAGAATTTCTGTCATTTGAAATTCATATATTTAATTGATTTTAAATATTAACAAGTAAAATTTGTAAGTCGAACAAATTTTATTTCGAATATCTAGATTTAATTGGATAATCAAATCGATAATTTAATATTTAAAATTACAGAAATAATTAGAAATTGGGTTTAATGTGATTAAAATTGATTTGTAAAGTTGTATTTAATCATGTTGGAGTTAGAATGATGCTATAGAACTTTTAAAATTGAACTAAAAGTTAATTTGTGGAAATTGAATATTTTAATATTTTATTGACAAGTAAAAATAGCCATTTTTCAAACAGTCTCGGATTTCAATGAAACCAGTTCCGTAATGTTATATTATTGTAAGATTTCAAATTTCGTGTCAATCAGATTTACGGTTTGTCCGACGCAAGCTAAAACGCACAGAAATCGGTTTAAGTGAATTTTTAATTTTAATAGTCGATTTGAAATTCTATCTTCCAAATTTGATCGAACTGGTTCCCGATATATATTCCATTGCATTCGGAATGGGGTTAAACATTATAAACGCCAGGCGGTACGCTTCGTTTGGAGTTCGGAAAAAATTCGGGTGAATAGTGTCGCGAGAATTTTCTATATAAGATCCCTATTTTCATTATTTTGCATCAAACCCTAATTTGCTTACAGCGGCCGCCACTAAGTTTTCAATGGCCGAAAATTTTCCATTCTTCTTCCTTTAATCTTTTGCAATCCATCCACTTATAGCAAAAATTTCCAACTACAACATCGAAGTGCTAGACGAGATCTTTCGATCCATACGGTTTTGATCGAAATTCATGGAGGGTATCGACAGCAAATGGCATGCGTTCATCATCGTGTCGCACATGATTTTCATGGCCCAAACATGGCCGAGCTCGTCGTGGTTCCTGCCGTGGGTGTGCGGAGGCGGGGGAAGTTCCTGATCGTCTTCAAACGAGGCGTGGTGGTTGCGAAAATCAATGGAAACGCGGCGGCTAATGGGTTATCATCTGCATGCAAACCCTGGGGAGGAAGAAGGCATAGCAACGGCCTTGATCTGATGAACAGAAATTGGACGGTCGAGATTGTAGGGTTTTAAAATTTAAAATAAAAATGTAAATTTATTTATATAAATTCGTTCAAACTTTAAAAAGCTGTAACTTGTTCATACGAGGTCGAAAAATGACGAAACGAATTGCATTGGGTTCGTATGGACGAACACTACGTAATGGAGCTGGATTGGAGTTGATCGAAGCTAGTGAAAATTTTGGGTAAAATTAAACGCGCGTTTAATTTTATTCGAAATAAAACTGTAACGACCCAGAAATTTTAGTAATTAAAATTTGAATATTTAATTAATTTTAAATATTAATAAGTGAGTTTATAAGTCGAATAAATTTTATTTTGAATTTTTGGATTTTATTGAATAATTAAATCGATAATTTAATATGTTAAATTATGGAAATAATTAAAAATTGAGTTAAATATGATTGAAAATGATTTGTAAAATTTTATTTTATCATATTGGAGTTAGAATGATGTTTTAGAACTTTTAAAATCGAATTAAAAGTTAATTTGTGAAAATTGAATATTTTAATATTTAATCGACCAGGGAAAATAGTCAATTTTTGAACAGTCTCAGAATTGAACGAAACCAGCTCCATTGGATCCGTAATAGTTAGTTATTACCGTATTTCAAATTTCGTGTCAATCGGAGTTACCGTTTGATCGTGGCAGCTCGAAACGCATCGAATTATTTTTAATATTAATTTGGCGAGTTAAAATAGCCATTTTTCAAAAAGTCTCGGATTTCGACGAAACCGGTTTCATCGGATCCGTAATGTGATATTATTGTAAGGTTTCAAATTTCGTGTCAATTGGATTTACCGTTTGTCCGGTACAAATTAAAACGCCTAGAAAATCGTTTAAATCGGTTTAATTTAAATTGAGCGTTTATAGCCATAACTCACATAGATGTCCGAATTAGCTTCCGAAACCTGTACCATTGTGTCCGGAACGCGGGGTAAACCCTAGAAACGCTGGTTACGGCGCGTAAATCGGAGTTCGGAATTTCCGGGATGAATAGTGTCGTTCAAAACTCTATAAATAGCACCCTTCTCTTCGTAAAAATAAAATAAAAAGAAAATATAACCCTAGCCGCCGCCACCCCTTTCACTAATGGCCAGAAAACACCCACGTTTCTCCCTCGATTACTCCAAATCCATCAACAATTAGACGAAACTTCCAACTACAAAGAGGTAGATTATGAAGAGAACTACAAGATCAACGGTTAAGATGTGGATTGGAGCTATAAATTGGGAGATATGGGGGGCCGTTTGCAGCAAGTTGCACACGCAACTCGAGGAGAAAGGTGGGGCCGAACTTCAGGTGGTACATGGTGGAGGTAGCTCTTGCAATGGGCTTCGACATGGCGGGGGTGTGATGAGGTTTAGTGTAGCGAGGAGGCTCGAATTTGAAAACCTAATTTGTGCTATATGGGTTTGTATGTTGTGCGTGTGTTCCTGTACGTGAACGTGAATGAGGAGAGGGAGAGATAAGGGAAGTCACGGCTAGGATCTGAAGAAAGGGGAATCGATGGTTGTGATGCAGCAAGGTTTAATATTAGAAAAGAAATTGTAAATTAATTTAAGTATAAATCGTGTAAACTTCAAAAATGTATATCTTTTTCATACGAGGTCGAAAACGCGCGAAACCAGTTGCGTTGGAATCGTATGGATGAGCACTACGCGATGGAATTGGATTGGAGTCGTTTGGAGTCAGTGAAAATTTTGGATAAAATTAAACGCGCGTTTAATTTTATTCGAAATAAAAGCTGAAAACAGAATTAAAACCAAGGTGAGAACTTCTCACTCAATCGAATCAGTTTCGATTTTATTTTAAATAGTTAGATTTAAAATATTTGAATGCATGTTTGAATGATGATTAATATCTATTGATTGTTAAAATAGACATATGCGCCGTTAGTAAGCGGATGTTATTTATTAAAAACATATACCGCGAATATTTCATAAACAGTGAAATTGGTATTATATATAATAGCAATATATATATATTGGCATATGTATATATTGGAGTTATTGATTTCCCGCATTTTTTGTTTAGCGGATGAGACCCTATCGCGCCGTCTATTAAGCGGATAATATTTTAAATCCCATATACCGCGATAATTTCGTACTGGAGCGAAATTGGTATTGTGCTAATGTTTGTGGATGCAGGAAAACAGGTTGGAGGGATCCAACTGGATTCCTCAACAGTATTTTTTTGATTTAAGATATTTTGATATTTGATGAACTATCATATCGATATATGATGTCGTTGTAGTCGTGATTGACTATTTGTTATGTAGCATCATTGGACCAAGTTTTGGAATTATAAAATGATTTTTAAAGTGATTTTTGAAAATATAAAATATTTTTTGAAATTGATTTATTTTAAATAAATAAACATTATAATTTTTATGTTATAAAAATTATGATATTTTTGAGAAATATAGTTAAAAAATGATTTTTGAGAATATGATGCTAATGATTTTATAAAATAGTTTAATCGGGATTTTTGAATTTATTGTGAAAAGTTTAAATATAGGATTTATGAAGTTTGATTATTTTATAAGTCAAAATGATGAAATTATAAAGGAATTTAAAGACGTTTTAAAGAATAATATAAATTGATTTATATTAAGAGATTTATAAATGGATATTTATAAATTGAAAAATTGACATTATAAAACGAGTTTTTATAAGTGTTTGAATGAAGTGAAAATGAATTTCATTAAAGAATGAAATTTATAGAATTATAAATGGTGAAGTTATAAATGAAATTTATAAACAGTAGGTTTATAAAATTTGTGAAGTTATTTAAAGAATATATTTGGTTAAATAAATGAATCTTATAAGTTATAAGATTTATAATTATGAAGTTTAAAAGAACGATTTTGTAAAATAATCGTTTTATAAGCATTTAACTTATAATATGGACTTTTAGTTCATAATTGAGATATAAATCGAATAGGCTAATAAAGGAGATTTATAAAGGAAGTTGTTATAAAATAAATAGAAATGGAATTTATAAACGTTGTTTTATAAATTCGCAAACGACTTATTTTGATAAGTAAATTGTTGAAACTTATTAATGGAGTTATATTCACATTTTTGACTGTGAATAATCCTTTAAAATAAAATGTATAAAAGGATGAAAATTGTTAACGTAGTTTATTCACGTTTTTGAATAGTGAATAATATGTTAAAGAAAATTGTTTTGAATGAGATGTTTAAATTGAATTAAAACGATCTAACGATGTTTTAAATGCATTGAGATTCAAAACCATAGATTTCAACATTTATTGTTGAAATAGACGTTTTCGAGAAATAAAAGGAAATGGTGGACTATAACACTGTTGTTATAGTAATGATTTCCGAAAGGAAATGTTTTGTATAAAATTGGGATTTATATATCTATTTTAATTTCGAATCCCTATACTAGTGATTTTGGGTTGTCGTAACAATGTTTTACGTAACATTTGTTTTGGCCCAAGTAAATATGTTTAAGAGAATGATTTCCTTAGAGAATGAAATATATACTTAATTTCGATTAGAGTATATTAAATATTTTCTAAGTATTGAAAATAAATAAAATTTGTGAATTACTTATGAATAAATAAGTATAGAGATGTTTTCCAATATAAAGTGAATATTTTGAGAATTTATCTTTTTGAAGATAAATTGAAAAGGAATATTGAAATGAATAATTGAAATCGAATATTCATAGATATTTTGGATTATAAATTCACTAAGGAATTTATAAAGGAAAGGGGAATTTGTCTAAAAATAAATATTGATTTATTTTTGAAGTGTGAAATTATATTTCTAGTAAAGATATCTTTGGGAAATAAATAATATGGAAAATTATTTGGAATCTGGTGATGTTGTGCATATCGATTGATAGTTCAATAACCGACTATCAATATTTCCCTTTGAATGGGTAATTGATGTGATTTGTTTGAATTTGAATGCCACACTTATTTTTGAATAAGCGCTCACTATTCGGGTTAACCGGGAAAGGACCATGGGGTCGTATAACCCATTCCGAATATGTGATACGTCGTTATGAATTACATTGAAGATCGGTGTTGAAGACCCGGTATTTGCGAGAGCGATAGGATGACCTGTCGATTGTCTCTGCACTGAGTTGCAACGGTATAGAGACTCCCTAAGTGATGGGAAATCCGATCAGGATTGTGAATATCCGGATTGCAAGGACTTCTTTGTAAGTGCCTTTGGTTTTGTTCGAGCCCGGAACAGACTTGTATGGATTGTATGTCTGACATTACAAGTTGAGATATAAAGCCGATTTCTTTCAAATATATTTCTGTTGGTGGCGAAGAATTTATTCTTTTAGCTTAACACCCTTCTCTGAGACGTACGAGCTCAAAGGTTATGTATTTGAAGGTTATCAGCGATATATTCCCAATTTGGTAATGTGACATGCTGAGTGTTGTTGAAAATGATCATTGTGTTGATTATTTGTGATAGGATCATTTATTTGATCGTCTATCCTGGTGATCATTTCTATGATCATTTGTTGACCCAAAGCATGGCTTTTGTATAAAGTATGTTTTTGTGGACGTGACTTCGTCGAGCCTCACACCCCGTGAATGGTCAAAACAGGAAAGATGCGGCAAGGTTATGAGGGGTAGCGCCCTTTAGGGTATGTGCATTTCCTTCTGGAAAAGGGTGGTATCATGGTACGGAGCCCAGATACTTACTCATGTTGAAAACACTTTATGATTGTGTGAATTGATTACGAGCGCTCGGTTAAAGGTCCCAAAGGACCGGGGGATGGCATACTCGTGTAGTAGTTACCTAGTGATAAAGGTAACCCGGCCTTGTGTTGGCAGAGAGCTGGTTAAGTTCTCGGGACGTACATCCAGAGGCGTTTCCATGTGGCAATGGGAAGTTCCTTGGCCTGACCATTTGTTGGAAATCCAAAGAAACAATACGAGACTTGTACGGTTTTAGTTGTATAACCTGCTATGGAATGTGGCGGTAACCTGCTATTGAACATAGTTAGCTATAGTAGGCATAGTTCGGAATGTCTATGCTGGCTAAGATTTATATTCTACTTTCGAAATAAATTTTTCCTACACTATGCACTAGTAATAATATCAAATGTTCTTTTAATGCGTATCAAGCATCTTTGACTATCATAAGGAGAAATCTCCTCCGATTCTGCGTTTGCATTGTGTGTGTGTGCGGGAGGCCTTATGGTAGTCTCATTCTTAAAAGCATTGCGAATTGATTTTAAAAATATTCCTCTATTGTAATTTTAAAGATAAATAAACTGTTTTGAGTTCTCACACTAGTCACATGACTGACTCGGAGTTTATTGTTTTCCTTCCTAAACTCTGGGTGCCCACCAATTTCTACACGGGCAGTCAAGAGTTAGGTTTATCAGGATATTTTGGATATTCTGGAGTTGCTGGAGGCAAGCTGGATGGCATGGCGTATTACTAGTTTATATAGTATTTCTTTTTCCGCTGCACTGTTTGATGTTGTTGTTGTTGTACACTCTGATGATATGATGTAATGAAATGTAATGTATAGAATGTAATAACTGATATAGTTCTTTGTTTAAAGATTATTCATTTATTATTATATGTTGTTCCGCTGCGAATTGTGAGATTCTGTTGTTGTTCTGTTGTTTTCTATTCCGTTCTATTTTCTTTCTGTTCTATTTTCTATTTTCTTTCCTCTCCATCTTCTATCTTTTTCTCTTCTCTTTTCTTAAATTCTTTTTAAAACCCATAACTATTCGGTTTTTCGGCAACGAAAAATCGCATACGTTACATCTGGTATCAGAGCATATGGTTAAGCGACAACCATGGTTCTGTTGGGTATTACTCATTAGAGATAGAGTCAGTAGTACTCTAGATTGAGTTTGAGTGTAATAATAGCTATGAGAGCGTATTTGTTAGTGAATATGAAATTGTTTTATATTGTGATGATTGGTTTGTTGAGTGGTATATGGATTCTAGTTAATACGAGTAATTAACGTTGTTGATAGGGATCTCTAAACACTTGAATAGAACAATTCGACACGATATTGTTTTAAAAATGGGTAAACGAAATAATTTTACCTTGAGTATATTTTGCATATGAAGAAATAATTTTTTAGAATTATTAAAGTGTATATAAGTTGATTGTTTAGATGTTTGAATAATCTAAATAAAAGAATTGTATAAGCAAAAGAATTATAAGAATTGAATTATAATTAAAGTGATTTACAATTGTGAAATAAACTTATATATATGAGAAGTGAAACTATATGAATATAACTTAAGAAGATGTTGAATGTAGTTGATTTTGGCATCAAACTAAATTAATAAAGTGAAGTGATAAATGTGAACTTAAGTTATGTAATAAAATTCAACTTTTGTAAATTGAATTGAATGAATGGATAAAATGTTAATCAATTGAATGTAAATTTAGTTGATATGGAATAATGGATATAAGTGTAATTCATTAAAATCTTATGTTATTGGAAGTTGAATAGTTGAATAAAAAAATCAATTAATTAAACCAATTGTAAGCAAAGGAATTTGGTTGTAATTAATATACATTGGTTGTTATATGGTTGTTAGTTGATTGATTGTATATAATTCATTAAGTGTTAATGAAATTGAATTAATGAAATTGGAAGCTAAAGTAATTGAATTCAAATTAAAGGTAAATAAATTTGAATGGAATTGAATTTGATTTGGAAGTGAACCAACTTGAATGTGAATTAGTGAATATAAACTAATTAAGAATGAATGTTAGTAAACATCCACTGTAAATGAATCAAATTGAAAACCTATTTCATTAAATATTAATGAGAATATAAATGAATATTGATTTGGTTATGGATGATAGTTGGTTGATGTTTGCATTTGTTGCTTTTGTTTCAATTGCTATGTTGACATATATAGTTATTATGTTGCTATATGATGTATATTGAGATTATTTTCATATGTGCATGTTCTCATGTTGTTTGTTGAGTGTTTAGTAGGTGCGGATCGCGTTTGCTTCGCATTTGGAGTTCGCTTTCGCGCTATATTAGCCGTATATGCTCGCTAATAAAATATAAGGTACATATCTCGGATTATATACCGTACTTTTATACTTTTTTCTCTCCGGGATGCCTCAATACTTGATGAGATGTATATTTGTGATATATATACTGTCATTTTTTTTCGGATCGAGCCGCGCAAAGGAGACTATGGCGAATTTTTCCGAAAATTTAAGGCGTTAGAAAAAAATTTGAGAAAATTGGAAAGTTTTGAAAACTTTAATTTTGATTTGGAATTGAAAGTTAAACAATAGTAGTTGTTTTTGAAAAGATAACCAAGTATGATTTGAAAACTTAGTAAAGTTATTATAAGAAGTTTAATTATGAATTTTGGAAAGTTAATAAATTCTATAACTTTTCTTACTTGATAATTTCGAGGACGAAATTCTTTTAAGGGGGGAAGATTGTAACGACCCAGAAATTTTAGTAATTAAAATTTGAATATTTAATTAATTTTAAATATTAATAAGTGAATTTATAAGTCGAATAAATTTTATTTTGAATTTTTGGATTTTATTGAATAATTAAATCGATAATTTAAAATGTTAAATTATGGAAATAATTAAAAATTGAGTTAAATATGATTGAAAATGATTTGTAAAATTTTATTTTATCATATTGGAGTTAGAATGATGTTTTAGAACTTTTAAAATCGAATTAAAAGTTAATTTGTGAAAATTGAATATTTTAATATTTAATCGACTAGTGAAAATAGTCAATTTTTGAACAGTCTCAGAATTGAACGAAACCAGTTCCATTGGATCCGTAATAGTTAGTTATTACCGGATTTCAAATTTCGTGTCAATCGGAGTTACCGTTTGATCGTGGCAGCTCGAAACGCATCGAATTATTTTTAATATTAATTTGGCGAGTTAAAATAGCCATTTTTCAAAAAGTCTCAGATTTCGACGAAACAAGTTTCATCGGATCCGTAATGTGATATTATTGTAAGGTTTCAAATTTCGTGTCAATTGGATTTACCGTTTGTCCGGTACAAATTAAAACGCCTAGAAAATCGTTTAAATCGGTTTAATTTAAATTGAGCGTTTATAGCCATAACTCACACAGATGTCCGAATTAGCTTCCGAAACCTGTTCCATTGTGTCCGGAACGCGGGGTAAACCATAGAAACGCTGGTTACGGCGCGTAAATCGGAGTTCGGAATTTCCGGGATGAATAGTGTCGTTCAAAACTCTATAAATAGCACCCTTCTCTTCATAAAAATAAAAAAAAAGAAAATATAACCCTAGCTGCCACCCCTTTCACCAATGGCCAGAAAACACCCACGTTTCTCCCTCGATTACTCCAAATCCATCCACAATTATACGAAACTTCCAACTACAAAGAGGTAGAGCATGAAGAGAACTACAAGATCAACGGTTAAGATGTGGATTGGAGCTATAAATTGGGAGATATGGGGGGCCGTTTGCAGCAAGTTGCGCACGCAACTCAAGGAGAAAGGGGGGGCCGAACTTCAGGTGGTACATGGTGGAGGTAGCTCTTGCAATGGGCTTCGACATGGCGGGGGTGTGATGAGGTTTAGTGTAGCGAGGAGGCTCGAATTTGAAAACCTAATTTGTGCTATATGGGTTTGTATGTTGTGCGTGTGTTCCTGTACGTGAACGTGAATGAGGAGAGGGAGAGATGAGGGAAGTCACGTCTAGGATCTGAAGAAAGGGGAATCGATGGTTGTGATGCAGCAAGGTTTAATATTAGAAAAGAAATTGTAAATTAATTTAAGTATAAATCGTGTAAACTTCAAAAATGTATATCTTTTTCATACGAGGTCGAAAACGTGCGAAACCAGTTGCGCTGGAATCGTATGGACGAGCACTACGCGATGGAATTGGATTGGAGTCGTTTGGAGTCAGTGAAAATTTTGGATAAAATTAAACGCGCGTTTAATTTTATTCGAAATAAAAGCTGAAAACAGAATTAAAACCAAGGTGAGAACTTCTCACTCAATCGAATCAGTTTCGATTTTATTTTAAATAGTTAGATTTAAAATATTTGAATGAATGTTTGAATGATGATTAATATCTATTGATTGTTAAAATAGACATTATGCGCCGTTAGTAAGCGGATGTTATTTATTAAAAACATATACCGCGAATATTTCATAAACAGTGAAATTGGTATTATATATAATAGCAATATATATATATTGGCATATGTATATATTGGAGTTATTGATTTCCCGCATTTTTTGTTTAGCGGATGAGACCCTATCGCGCCGTCTATTAAGCGGATAATATTTTAAATCCCATATACCGCGATAATTTCGTACTGGAGCGAAATTGGTATTGTGCTAATGTTTGTGGATGCAGAAAAACAGGTTGGAGGGATCCAACTGGATTCCTCAACAGTATTTATTTGATTTCAGATATTTTGATATTTGATGGACTATCATATCGATATATGATGTCGTTGTAGTCGTGATTGACTATTTGTTATGTAGCATCATTGGACCAAGTTTTGGAATTATAAAATGATTTTTAAAGTGATTTTTGAAAATATAAAATATTTTTTGAAATTGATTTATTTTAAATAAATAAACGTTATAATTTTTATGTTATAAAAATTATGATATTTTTGAGAAATATAGTTAAAAACTGATTTTTGAGAATATGATGCTAATGATTTTATAAAATAGTTTAATCGGGATTTTTGAATTTATTGTGAAAAGTTTAAATATAGGATTTATGAAGTTTGATTATTTTATAAGTCAAAATGATGAAATTATAAAGGAATTTAAAGACGTTTTAAAGAATAATATAAATTGATTTATATTAAGAGATTTATAAATGGATATTTATAAATTGAAAAATTGACATTATAAAACGAGTTTTTATAAGTGTTTGAATGAAGTGAAAATGAATTTCATTAAAGAATGAAATTTATAGAATTATAAATGGTGAACTTATAAATGAAATTTATAAACAGTAGGTTTATAAAATTTGTGAAGTTATTTAAAGAATAGATTTGGTTAAATAAATGAATCTTATAAGTTATAAGATTTATAATTATGAAGTTTAAAAGAACGATTTTGTAAAATAATTTTTTATAAGCATTTAACTTATAATATGGACTTTTAGTTCATAATTGAGATATAAATCGAATAGGCTAATAAAGGAGATTTATAAAGGAAGTTGTTATAAAATAAATAGAAATGGAATTTATAAACGTTGTTTTATAAATTCGCAAACGACTTATTTTGATAAGTAAATTGTTGAAACTTATTAATGGAGTTATATTCACATTTTTGACTGTGAATAATCCTTTAAAATAAAATGTATAAAAGGATGAAAATTATTAACGTAGTTTATTCACGTTTTTGAAAAGTGAATAATATGTTAAAGAAAATTGTTTTGAATGAGATGTTTAAATTGAATTAAAACGATCTAACGATGTTTTAAATGCATTGAGATTCGAAACCATAGATTTCAACATTTATTGTTGAAATAGACGTTTTCGAGAAATAAAAGGAAATGGTGGACTATAACACTGTTGTTATAGTAATGATTTCCGAAAGGAAATGTTTTGTATAATATTGGGATTTATATATCTATTTTAATTTCGAATCCCTATACTAGTGATTTTGGGTTGTCGTAACAATGTTTTACGTAACATTTGTTTTGGCCCAAGTAAATATGTTTAAGAGAATGCTTTCCTTAAAGAATGAAATATATACTTAATTTCGATTAGAGTATATTAAATATTTTCTAAGTATTGAAAATAAATAAAATTTGTGAATTACTTATGAATAAATAAGTATAGAGATGTTTTCCAATATAAAGTGAATATTTTGAGAATTTATCTTTTTGAAGATAAATTGAAAAGGAATATTGAAATGAATAATTGAAATCGAATATTCATAGATATTTTGGATTATAAATTCACTAAGGAATTTATAAAGGAAAGGGGAATTTGTCTAAAAATAAATATTGATTTATTTTTGAAGTGTGAAATTATATATCTAGTAAAGATATCTTTGGGAAATAAATAATATGGAAAATTATTTGGAATCTGGTGATGTTGTGCATATCCATTGATAGTTCAATAACCGACTATCAATATTTCCCTTTGAATGGGTAATTGATGTGATTTGTTTGAATTTGAATGCCACACTTATTTTTGAATAAGCGCTCACCATTCGGGTTAACCGGGAAAGGACCATGGGGTCGTATAACCCATTCCGAATATGTGATACGTCGTTATGAATTGCATTGAAGATCGGTGTTGAAGACCCGGTATTTGCGAGAGCGATAGGATGACCTGTCGATTGTCTCTGCACTGAGTTGCAACGGTATAGAGACTCCCTAAGTGATGGGAAATCCGATCAGGATTGTGAATATCCGGATTGCAAGGACTTCTTTGTAAGTGCCTTCGGTTTTGTTCGAGCCCGGAACAGACTTGTATGGATTGTATGTCTGACATTACAAGTTGAGATATAAAGCCGATTTCTTTCAATATATTTCTGTTGGTGGCGAAGAATTTATTCTTTTAGCTTAACACCCTTCTCTGAGACGTACGAGCTCAGAGGTTATGTAGTTGAAGGTTATCAGCGATATATTCCCAATTTGGTAATGTGACATGCTGAGTGTTGTTGAAAATGATCATTGTGTTGATTATTTGTGATAGGATCATTTATTTGATCGTCTATCCTGGTGATCATTTCTATGATCATTTGTTGACCCAAAGCATGGCTTTTGTATAAAGTATGTTTTTGTGGACGTGACTTCGTCGAGCCTCACACCCCGTGAATGGTCAAAACAGGAAAGATGCGGCAAGGTTATGAGGGGTAGCGCCCTTTAGGGTATGTGCATTTCCTTCTGGAAAAGGGTGGTATCATGGTATGGAGCCCAGATACTTACTCATGTTGAAAACACTTTATGATTGTGTGAATTGATTACGAGCGCTCGGTTAAAGGTCCCAAAGGACCGGGGGATGGCATACTCGTGTAGTAGTTACCTAGTGATAAAGGTAACCCGGCCTTGTGTTGGCAGAGAGCTGGTTAAGTTCTCGGGACGTACATCCAGAGGCGTTTCCATGTGGCAATGGGAAGTTCCTTGGCCTGACCATTTGTTGGAAATCCAAAGAAACAATACGAGACTTGTACGGTTTTAGTTGTATAACCTGCTATGGAATGTGGCGGTAACCTGCTATTGAACATAGTTAGCTATAGTAGGCATAGTTCGGAATGTCTATGCTGGCTAAGATTTATATTCTACTTTCGAAATAAATTTTTCCTACACTATGCACTAGTAATAATATCAAATGTTCTTTTAATGCGTATCAAGCATCTTTGACTATCATAAGGAGAAATCTCCTCCGATTCTGCGTTTGCATTGTGTGTGTGTGCGGGAGGCCTTATGGTAGTCTCATTCTTAAAAGCATTGCGAATTGATTTTAAAAATATTCCTCTATTGTAATTTTAAAGATAAATAAACTGTTTTGAGTTCTTACACCAGTCACATGACTGACTCGGAGTTTATTGTTTTCCTTCCTAAACTCTGGGTGCCCACCAATTTCTACACGGGCAGTCAAGAGTTAGGTTTATCAGGATATTTTGGATATTCTGGAGTTGCTGGAGGCAAGCTGGATGGCATGGCGTATTACTAGTTTATATAGTATTTCTTTTTCCGCTGCACTGTTTGATGTTGTTGTTGCTGTACACTCTGATGATATGATGTAATGAAATGTAATGTATAGAATGTAATAACTGATATAGTTCTTTGTTTAAAGATTATTCATTTATTATTATATGTTGTTCCGCTGCGAATTGTGAGATTCTGTTGTTGTTCTGTTGTTTTCTATTCCGTTCTATTTTCTTTCTGTTCTATTTTCTATTTTCTTTCCTCTCCATCTTCTATCTTTTTCTCTTCTCTTTTCTTAAATTCTTTTTAAAACCCATAACTATTCGGTTTTTCGGCAACGAAAAATCGCGTACGTTACATCTGGTATCAGAGCATATGGTTAAGCGACAACCATGGTTCTGTTGGGTGTTACTCATTAGAGATAGAGTCAGTAGTACTCTAGATTGAGTTTGAGTGTAATAATAGCTATGAGAGCGTATTTGTTAGTGAATATGAAATTGTTTTATATTGTGATGATTGGTTTGTTGAGTGGTATATGGATTCTAGTTAATACGAGTAATTAACGTTGTTGATAGGGATCTCTAAACACTTGAATAGAACAATTCGACACGATATTGTTTTAAAAATGGGTAAACGAAATAATTTTACCTTGAGTATATTTTGTATATGAAGAAATAATTTTTCAGAATTATTAAAGTGTATATAAGTTGATTGTTTAGATGTTTGAATAATCTAAATAAAAGAATTGTATAAGCAAAAGAATTATAAGAATTGAATTATAATTAAAGTGATTTACAATTGTGAAATAAACTTATATATATGAGAAGTGAAACTATATGAATATAACTTAAGAAGATGTTGAATGTAGTTGATTTTGGCATCAAACTAAATTAATAAAGTGAAGTGATAAATGTGAACTTAAGTTATGTAATAAAATTCAACTTTTGTAAATTGAATTGAATGAATGGATAAAATGTTAATCAATTGAATGTAAATTTAGTTGATATGGAATAATGGATATAAGTGTAATTCATTAAAATCTTATGTTATTGGAAGTTGAATAGTTGAATAAAAAAATCAATTAATTAAACCAATTGTAAGCAAAGGAATTTGGTTGTAATTAATATACATTGGTTGTTATATGGTTGTTAGTTGATTGATTGTATATAATTCATTAAGTGTTAATGAAATTGAATTAATGAAATTGGAAGCTAAAGTAATTGAATTCAAATTAAAGGTAAATAAATTTGAATGGAATTGAATTTTATTTGGAAGTGAACCAACTTGAATGTGAATTAGTGAATATAAACTAATTAAGAATGAATGTTAGTAAACATCCACTGTAAATGAATCAAATTAAAAACCTATTTCATTAAATATTAATGAGAATATAAATGAATATTGATTTGGTTATGGATGATAGTTGGTTGATGTTTGCATTTGTTGCTTTTGTTTCAATTGCTATGTTGACATATATAGTTATTATGTTGCTATATGATGTATATTGAGATTATTTTCATATGTGCATGTTCTCATGTTGTTTGTTGAGTGTTTAGTAGGTGCGGATCGCGTTTGCTTCGCATTTGGAGCTCGCTTTCGCGCTATATTAGCCGTATATGCTCGCTAATAAAATATAAGGTACATATCTCGGATTACATACCGTACTTTTATACTTTTTTCCCTCCGGGATGCCTCATTACTTGATGAGATGTATATTTGTGATATATATACTGTCATTTTTTTTTCGGATCGAGCCGCGCAAAGGAGACTATGGCGAATTTTTCCGAAAATTTAAGGCGTTAGAAAAAAATTTGAGAAAATTGGAAAGTTTTGGAAACTTTAATTTTGATTTGGAATTGAAAGTTAAACAATAGTAGCTGTTTTTGAAAAGATAACCAAGTATGATTTGAAAACTTAGTAAAGTTATTATAAGAAGTTTAATTATGAATTTTGGAAAGTTAATAAATTCTATAACTTTTCTTACTTGATAATTTCGAGGACGAAATTCTTTTAAGGGGGGAAGATTGTAACGACCCAGAAATTTTAGTAATTAAAATTTGAATATTTAATTAATTTTAAATATTAATAAGTGAATTTATAAGTCGAATAAATTTTATTTTGAATTTTTGGATTTTATTGAATAATTAAATCGATAATTTAACATGTTAAATTATGGAAATAATTAAAAATTGAGTTAAATATGATTGAAAATGATTTGTAAAATTTTATTTTATCATATTGGAGTTAGAATGATGTTTTAGAACTTTTAAAATCGAATTAAAAGTTAATTTGTGAAAATTGAATATTTTAATATTTAATCGACTAGTGAAAATAGTCAATTTTTGAACAGTCTCAGAATTGAACGAAACCTGTTCCATTGGATCCGTAATAGTTAGT
The DNA here is from genome assembly GCA_030765085.1 of Allium cepa. Classification (NCBI taxonomy): domain Eukaryota; kingdom Viridiplantae; phylum Streptophyta; class Magnoliopsida; order Asparagales; family Amaryllidaceae; genus Allium; species Allium cepa. Next base: position 247,906,790 of record CM060940.1, on the reverse strand, counting down.
TATTACCGGATTTCAAATTTCGTGTCAATCGGAGTTACCGTTTGATCGTGGCAGCTCGAAACACATCGAATTATTTTTAATATTAATTTGGCGAGTTAAAATAGCCATTTTTCAAAAAGTCTCGGATTTCGACGAAACAAGTTTCATCGGATCCGTAATGTGATATTATTGTAAGGTTTCAAATTTCGTGTCAATTGGATTTACCGTTTGTCCGGTACAAATTAAAACGCCTAGAAAATCGTTTAAATCGGTTTAATTTAAATTGAGCGTTTATAGCCATAAATCACACAGATGTCCGAATTAGCTTCCGAAACCTGTTCCATTGTGTCCGGAACGTGGGGTAAACCCTAGAAACGCTGGTTACGGCGCGTAAATCGGAGTTCGGAATTTCCGGGATGAATAGTGTCGTTCAAAACTCTATAAATAACACCCTTCTCTTCATAAAAAGAAAAAAAAAGAAAATATAACCCTAGCCGCCACCCCTTTCACCAATGGCCAGAAAACACCCACGTTTCTCCCTCGATTACTCCAAATCCATCAACAATTATACGAAACTTCCAACTACAAAGAGGTAGAGCATGAAGAGAACTACAAGATCAACGGTTAAGATGTGGATTGGAGCTATAAATTGGGAGATATGGGGGGCCGTTTGCAGCAAGTTGCGCACGCAACTCAAGGAGAAAGGGGGGGCCGAACTTCAGGTGGTACATGGTGGAGGTAGCTCTTGCAATGGGCTTCGACATGGCGGGGGTGTGATGAGGTTTAGTGTAGCGAGGAGGCTCGAATTTGAAAACCTAATTTGTGCTATATGGGTTTGTATGTTGTGCGTGTGTTCCTATACGTGAACGTGAATGAGGAGAGGGAGAGATGAGGGAAGTCACGTCTAGGATCTGAAGAAAGGGGAATCGATGGTTGTGATGCAGCAAGGTTTAATATTAGAAAAGAAATTGTAAATTAATTTAAGTATAAATCGTGTAAACTTCAAAAATGTATATCTTTTTCATACGAGGTCGAAAACGCGCGAAACCAGTTGCGTTGGAATCGTATGGACGAGCACTACGCGATGGAATTGGATTGGAGTCATTTGGAGTCAGTGAAAATTTTGGATAAAATTAAACGCGCGTTTAATTTTATTCGAAATAAAAGCTGAAAACAGAATTAAAACCAAGGTGAGAACTTCTCACTCAATCGAATCAGTTTCGATTTTATTTTAAATAGTTAGATTTAAAATATTTGAATGAATGTTTGAATGACGATTAATATCTATTGATTGTTAAAATAGACATTATGCGCCGTTAGTAAGCGGATGTTATTTATTAAAAACATATACCGCGAATATTTCATAAACAGTGAAATTGGTATTATATATAATAGCAATATATATATATTGGCATATGTATATATTGGAGTTATTGATTTCCCGCATTTTTTGTTTAGCGGATGAGACCCTATCGCGCCGTCTATTAAGCGGATAATATTTTAAATCCCATATACCGCGATAATTTCGTACTGGAGCGAAATTGGTATTGTGCTAATGTTTGTGGATGCAGGAAAACAGGTTGGAGGGATCCAACTGGATTCCTCAACAGTATTTATTTGATTTCAGATATTTTGATATTTGATGGACTATCATATCGATATATGATGTCGTTGTAGTCGTGATTGACTATTTGTTATGTAGCATCATTGGACCAAGTTTTGGAATTATAAAATGATTTTTAAAGTGATTTTTGAAAATATAAAATAATTTTTGAAATTGATTTATTTTAAATAAATAAACGTTATAATTTTTATTTTATAAAAATTATGATATTTTTGAGAAATATAGTTAAAAACTGATTTTTGAGAATATGATGCTAATGATTTTATAAAATAGTTTAATCGGGATTTTTGAATTTATTGTGAAAAGTTTAAATATAGGATTTATGAAGTTTGATTATTTTATAAGTCAAAATGATGAAATTATAAAGGAATTTAAAGACGTTTTAAAGAATAATATAAATTGATTTATATTAAGAGATTTATAAATGGATATTTATAAATTGAAAAATTGACATTATAAAACGAGTTTTTATAAGTGTTTGAATGAAGTGAAAATGAATTTCATTAAAGAATGAAATTTATAGAATTATAAATGGTGAACTTATAAATGAAATTTATAAACAGTAGGTTTATAAAATTTGTGAAGTTATTTAAAGAATAGATTTGGTTAAATAAATGAATCTTATAAGTTATAAGATTTATAATTATGAAGTTTAAAAGAACGATTTTGTAAAATAATCGTTTTATAAGCATTTAACTTATAATATGGACTTTTAGTTCATAATTGAGATATAAATCGAATAGGCTAATAAAGGAGATTTATAAAGGAAGTTGTTATAAAATAAATAGAAATGGAATTTATAAACGTTGTTTTATAAATTCGCAAACGACTTATTTTGATAAGTAAATTGTTGAAACTTATTAATGGAGTTATATTCACATTTTTGACTGTGAATAATCCTTTAAAATAAAATGTATAAAAGGATGAAAATTGTTAACGTAGTTTATTCACGTTTTTGAAAAGTGAATAATATGTTAAAGAAAATTGTTTTGAATGAGATGTTTAAATTGAATTAAAACGATCTAACGATGTTTTAAATGCATTGAGATTCGAAACCATAGATTTCAACATTTATTGTTGAAATAGACGTTTTCGAGAAATAAAAGGAAATGGTGGACTATAACACTGTTGTTATAGTAATGATTTCCGAAAGGAAATGTTTTGTATAACATTGGGATTTATATATCTATTTTAATTTCGAATCCCTATGCTAGTGATTTTGGGTTGTCGTAACAATGTTTTACGTAACATTTGTTTTGGCCCAAGTAAATATGTTTAAGAGAATGATTTCCTTAAAGAATGAAATATATACTTAATTTCGATTAGAGTATATTAAATATTTTCTAAGTATTGAAAATAAATAAAATTTGTGAATTACTTATGAATAAATAAGTATAGATATGTTTTCCAATATAAAGTGAATATTTTGAGAATTTATCTTTTTGAAGATAAATTGAAAAGGAATATTGAAATGAATAATTGAAATCGAATATTCATAGATATTTTGGATTATAAATTCACTAAGGAATTTATAAAGGAAAGGGGAATTTGTCTAAAAATAAATATTGATTTATTTTTGAAGTGTGAAATTATATATCTAGTAAAGATATCTTTGGGAAATAAATAATATGGAAAATTATTTGGAATCTGGTGATGTTGTGCATATCCATTGATAGTTCAATAACCGACTATCAATATTTCCCATTGAATGGGTAATTGATGTGATTTGTTTGAATTTGAATGCCACACTTATTTTTGAATAAGCGCTCACTATTCGGGTTAACCGGGAAAGGACCATGGGGTCGTATAACCCATTCCGAATATGTGATACGTCGTTATGAATTGCATTGAAGATCGGTGCTGAAGACCCGGTATTTGCGAGAGCGATAGGATGACCTGTCGATTGTCTCTGCACTGAGTTGCAATGGTATAGAGACTCCCTAAGTGATGGGAAATCCGATCAGGATTGTGAATATCCGGATTGCAAGGACTTCTTTGTAAGTGCCTTCGGTTTTGTTCGAGCCCGAAACAGACTTGTATGGATTGTATGTCTGACATTACAAGTTGAGATATAAAGCCGATTTCTTTCAAATATATTTCTGTTGGTGGCGAAGAATTTATTCTTTTAGCTTAACACCCTTCTCTGAGACGTACGAGCTCAGAGGTTATGTAGTTGAAGGTTATCAGCGATATATTCCCAATTTGGTAATGTGACATGCTGAGTGTTGTTGAAAATGATCATTGTGTTGATTATTTGTGATAGGATCATTTATTTGATCGTCTATCCTGGTGATCATTTCTATGATCATTTGTTGACCCAAAGCATGGCTTTTGTATAAAGTATGTTTTTGTGGACGTGACTTCGTCGAGCCTCACACCCCGTGAATGGTCAAAACAGGAAAGATGCGGCAAGGTTATGAGGGGTAGCGCCCTTTAGGGTATGTGCATTTCCTTCTGGAAAAGGGTGGTATCATGGTATGGAGACCAGATACTTACTCATGTTGAAAACACTTTATGATTGTGTGAATTGATTACGAGCGCTCGGTTAAAGGTCCCAAAGGACCGGGGGATGGCATACTCGTGTAGTAGTTACCTAGTGATAAAGGTAACCCGGCCTTGTGTTGGCAGAGAGCTGGTTAAGTTCTCGGGACGTCCATCCAGAGGCGTTTCCATGTGGCAATGGGAAGTTCCTTGGCCTGACCATTTGTTGGAAATCCAAAGAAACAATACGAGACTTGTACGGTTTTAGTTGTATAACCTGCTATGGAATGTGGCGGTAACCTGCTATTGAACATAGTTAGCTATAGTAGGCATAGTTCGGAATGTCTATGCTGGCTAAGATTTATATTCTACTTTCGAAATAAATTTTTCCTACACTATGCACTAGTAATAATATCAAATGTTCTTTTAATGCGTATCAAGCATCTTTGACTATCATAAGGAGAAATCTCCTCCGATTCTGCGTTTGCATTGTGTGTGTGTGCGGGAGGCCTTATGGTAGTCTCATTCTTAAAAGCATTGCGAATTGATTTTAAAAATATTCCTCTATTGTAATTTTAAAGATAAATAAACTGTTTTGAGTTCTCACACCAGTCACATGACTGACTCGGAGTTTATTGTTTTCCTTCCTAAACTCTGGGTGCCCACCAATTTCTACACGGGCAGTCAAGAGTTAGGTTTATCAGGATATTCTGGATATTCTGGAGTTGCTGGAGGCAAGCTGGATGGCATGGCGTATTACTAGTTTATATAGTATTTCTTTTTCCGCTGCACTGTTTGATGTTGTTGTTGTTGTACACTCTGATGATATGATGTAATGAAATGTAATGTATAGAATGTAATAACTGATATAGTTCTTTGTTTAAAGATTATTCATTTATTATTATATGTTGTTCCGCTGCGAATTGTGAGATTCTGTTGTTGTTCTGTTGTTTTCTATTCCGTTCTATTTTCTTTCTGTTCTATTTTCTATTTTCTTTCCTCTCCATCTTCTATCCTTTTCTCTTCTCTTTTCTTAAATTCTTTTTAAAACCCATAACTATTCGGTTTTTCGGCAACGAAAAATCGCGTACGTTACAAAAACACTGGAACCGTTATTGAAAGCAAGGTAAGAACTTCTCACTCAATCGAATTTGTTTTAATTTTATATTTTAAATAGTTAGATTTAAAATTGCTTGATTGTGTGACTGAATGATAAATTATTATCCATTGTATTGAAATAGACCCTATACGCTGTATATTAAGCGGATGTTATTTATTAAACACATATACCACGATATTCCATCTTGAAGTGGAATTGGTATTATATATGTACTTGGAGTTGACTTTCCCACATTATATAGCGGATGAGACCCTACTGCGCCGCATAATAGCGGAAAATATTTTATATAGACCCATGTACCGCGATTTTCCGTCTTGAAACGGGATTGGTATTGTGCTAACATTTGTGGGTGCAGGGAAACAGGTTGGAGGGATCCAACTGGATTCCTCAACATTATTTATTTATTTACAGATATTTGCGATATATTCTGTTATAATATTGATATATGATGTTTGGATGCCGTGGTTGATGTGTTGGTGCTGTTGCAGCATTGGGCCTATTTTTGGAGTTTTAAAAATGTTAAAATAACGATTTTGAATTTAAAAGGATTTTCAAGTGAATTTTTGAAAGTATACATTTGATTGAATTTTGGAATTGATTCATTTTAAATAAATAAACATTATAATTTTTATGTTATAAAATTATGACTTTCGTGAAAAATAACCGAAATGTGATTTTTGAAATAAGTAGTTGATTTAATTTGTAAAATGGTTTAAATTGGGATTTTGAATTATTATAAACGGTTTATAAAAAAGATTTATAAAATTGATATTTATAAATTAAAATATTAGGATTATAAAACCAGTTTTTATAAGTGTTAAAATGAAGTATAAATGGATTTCATAAGTGAATGAAATTTTATAGAGTTATAAATTTTGAAGTTATACAATGAATAGATTTTTGTAAAATAAAAGATTTATAAGTAATTAACTAATAAATTGGATTTTGGCATTTAAATGAGATATAAATAGAATTCGTTAATTAAGGGATTTTATAAATTGAAGTTTTTATAAAAAATATATATATATATGTGAATTTATAAACATTGTTTTATAAATCCAAAACCAATTGAATTTGATAAGTAAATATGAAAGCCTTTAATTAAATATGTAGAAGTGTTGAATTTGGTAAACAATTTATATTCACGATTTTGGACGGTGAATGATATATTAAAGAAATGTTTTAGGAAGTGATCTTTTAAATAGAATTAAAATGATTTGAAGTTGTTTTAAAATGTGTTAAGGATCAAAACCATAGATTTCAACATTCATTGTTGAAATAGACGTTTTTCGAGAAATAAGGAAATGGTGGACTATAACATTGTTGTTATAGTAAATGATTTTCGAAAGGAAATGTTTTATATAGTATTGGGATTTATATATCTATCTTAATTTCAAATCCCTATACTAGTGTTTTTGGGTTGTCGTAATGATGTTTTACGCAACATTCGTTTTGACTCAAATGAATGTGTTTAAGAGAATGTTTTCCTTAAAGAATAAAATATATACTTATTTGTGATTTAAGTATATTGAATATTTTCCAAATGTTGAAAATAAATAGATTTGTGAATTACTTATTATTGAATAAGTATGGAAATGTTTTCCAATATGAAGTGAAATGTTTTGAGATTTTATTTTTTAAAGACAAATTGAAAGTGAATATTTGAAACCGAATTGAGAATCGTATACTAATAGATATTTTGGAAATGTGAATTCACCATGGAATTTATAAAGGAAAGGGAAAATTGTTTTAAAAATAAACATTGATTTATTTTTGAAGTGTGGAAATAAATTTACGGATTTGGAACGTAAATTTGAGGTAAATCGGTAAGGATTTATTTAATTGGTTCAAATGAACCATTTTGAAATGAAAATGAATAAATATTTGGAAGTGTTTCCGCGTAAGGAAAATGATTTGAAATTTTGTTTTCAAAAGTTGGAAAGGTGAAAAGTGATTTGAAATTTGTTTTCAAATGGTTGAAGTGTGGAAAATTATTTATCTTGTAAAGATATTTTTGGAAAATAAATAATTTGGGAAATTACTTGGAATCTAGTGATATTGTGCATATCTATTGATAGTTAAATAACCGACTATCAATATTTACCTTTAAATGGGTATTTGTTGTGATTTGCTTGAATTTGAATGCTACACCTATTTTAAAATAAGCGCTCGTTATTTGGTTTAGCCGGGAGAGGACCTTTGGGTCATAAATCCCATTTCGAATAGTGATATGTCGAAATGGATAGCATTTGAAGACCGGTGTTGATGACCGGATATTTTCGAAAATGGAAGGATTACCGTCGAATGACTCTGCATCGGCTGATCCCCGATATAGAGATTTTATCACCTTTGTAATGGGAATTCCGAACATGATTAGTGAATATCCGGATTAAAAGGGCTTCTTTGGAAGTGCCTTCGGTTCCATTCGATCCCGGAACGGACTTGTATGGATGTATGTCCGACGTTACACTTTGAGATGTAAAGATGGTTTCTATCAAATATATTTCTGTTGGTGGCGGAGATTTATTCTCTTAGCTTAACACCCTTCTCTGAGACGTACTAGCTCAGAGGTTATGTAGTTGATGGTTACTAGTGATACATTCCCAATTTGGTAACGTGGCATACGAAGTGCTGCTGATCATTTGTTGATCAAAGCACAGCTTTTGTATAAAGCGTAGCTTTATGGACGAGACTTCGTCGGACCTCACACCCCGGAAATGGTCAAGACAGGAAAGATGCAACAAGATTATTAGGGGATCGCGCCCCCTTAGTGTATGTCATTCTTTCTGGATAGAGGTGGTATCACGGTATGGAGCCAAGATACTTAACCTATGTTGTTGCTGCAAACTTATTATTTTATGGTTGTTGGTGAATCCCGGGATTTAGGTCGGTTACGACCGGGGGATGGCATACTCGTGTCAGTAGTTACACAGCTAGGGGTAAACCAGCCTTGTGTTGGCAGAGATCCGGTTAGGTTCTCGGGGCGTCTTTCCAGAGGCGTACCCATGTGGCAATGGAAAGTTCCTTGGCCTGACCATTTGTTGGAAATCCAAAGAAACAATACGAGCCCTGTACGATTTTAGTTGTAGAACCTTCCATCTAATATGGTAGCTTTAGTAGGCATACTATAATGGTACCTATGCTGGCTAAGATTAATATTGTACTTTCGAAATGTTTTCCTGCACTTTGCACTTATAGTAATAATATCAAAGAAATTTGCGTATCAAGCATGTTTGACTATCATAAGGAGAAATATCCTCCAATTCTGCGTTTGCATTGTGTGTGCGGCAGGAGGCCTTATGGTAGTTACATTTTCTAAAAGCATTGCGGATCTATTTTAAAATATTTCTTTGTTTGTTTTTAACGATAAACTGTTCTAAGTTCTCACACCAGTCACATGACTGACCTGGAGTTTATTGTTTCCTTCCTAAACTCTGGGTGCCCATCAATTTTAATACAGGCAGTCTAGAGTCAGGTTATCAGGTCATTCTGGAATTCAGGAGTTGCTGTGGAGATCAGGAGCAAGCTGGATGGCATGGCGTATCAACTAGTATATAGTATTTCTTTTCCGCTATTTGTTGTTGTAAACTCTGATAATGTAATGTATTGTGATGTAATGTTATAACTGATATTTCTTTGTTTTAAAGATATTCATTTATCTATTATATATTGTCCGCTGCGATTGTGAGATTCTGATATTGCTCCGTTGCTTCTTCTTTCTTTCTTCTTCTACCTTTTTCTTCTTCTTAAACCCTAAGGGTTCGATTTTCCGGCATTCGATTGCTCGGCAGTTGATATAGTGGACGTATTAATGTCGATTTTTAGAAGTCGAAGAATCGGGTTTTTACAAAGTGGTACCGGAGCATTTGGTTAAGTAACAACCTTGGATCTGTTAGGTATTACTCATTAGAGATAGAGTCAGTAGTACTCTAGAATGAGTTTGAGTGTAATCATAGATATGAGCGCGTATTTGTTAGTGAATATGAAATTGTTTTATATTGTGTTGACTTATCGGTTGATTGTTTATAGATTCTGGTCGGTGCAGTTTGGCCAACTGTTTCGATAGGGGTTTCTAAACTCTTAAACGAGATAAACCGATATAGTATCATTTTAAATTGGGTAAATGAAATAATTTTACCTATATTATAGTTTATATATAAAGAAATAATTTTTCAGAATTATTGAAGTGTATATGAATTGAATAGTTTGGTTGTTGAAAATGTAAGAATATATATAAGTTAATTAAAAGATGTTTGAATAATCAAATTAAAAGAATAAATTGTATAAGCAAATGAATTATTAATATGGAATTATAATTAATATGATTTACAATTGTGAAATGATCTTATAAAAGTAAAGAGAAAATGGTGAAATTATATAAGATAAAGATTTATAAATGAGATTTATGAATAAAAGGAATTTTTTGAAAGAATATTAAGCACTGGATTCACTACTGTTGCTCGAAAATAATAAGGGTGATGACTGCAGCATCATCAGTATCATTTTCGAGTTTCTGTGTGATGGATTTGCTACCATAGTAAATTGAAAAATTGTAGTTTTGTTGTGATAAACAAATTTGAAATTAAGGTCCAAGTTGTAATTGTTGAATATAAGCAAAACGAGATATGAATTTGAATAAGTGATGAAATTTGACTTGGTAAAAGTTAAATAGAATTTACTTTAGAATTGGAATCTGAATTGGATTTATAAGGGGAAATTTAAGTTAAGTTAAACAAATGATGTTTGAAATGGAACATAACTTAAGTGATGTTGAACGAAGTTGATTTTGGCATCGAAATAAAATAATAAAGCGAATTAAATGGATGTGAACTTGAGTTATATAAATGAAATTCAACTTTATATGGTAAAATGAATTAGCAATTGAATTAATGGACAAACTGAATGTAAAGTAAGGAAAATTGAATGAATTTGGTTATATTGAATAAACATTGTTTGTAAGATAATGGTTAGTTGAATGTATAGAAATCCGTATGAAATTGAAACAGTGAAAATAAAAGCTATAAATCATTGAAATCAAATTGGAAGTTAAGTGAATCTTAAATAGAATTGAATTTGATTTGGAAGTGAACCAACTTGAATATGAATTAGTTAATATAAACTAATTGAAAAAATTGAATATGAATGAATGCTAGTAAATCCAATGTTAATGAATCAAATATGATTTAAATTGGAAAACAAATTCAATGAATATTAATGAGAAGTGAAAGTGTATTGATTTGGTTATGGATGTTAGTTGAATGCTAGTTGGTTGATGGTTGCATTTATTGCTTTTGTTGCATTCGCTATATTGGCATATGTAGTTGTTGTAGTGATATATATTGTATATTGATATTACTTTCATATATATATGTTTCTCGTGTTTGTTGAGTGTTAAGTAGGTGCGGATGGCGCTTGCTTCACATTTGGAGCTCGCTTTCGCGCTATATTAGCCGTATATGCTCGCTAATAATATATAAGGTACATATCTCGGATTACATATCGTACTTTTACACTTTTTCCCTGAGGGATGCCTCATTACTTTGATGAGATGTATATTTGTGATATATATATTGCCATTTTTTTTGGATCAAGCCGCACAAAGGAGCTTATAGCGAAATTTTCTGAAAATTTAAAGTGTTAGAATATTTTTGAGAAATTTGTATTTTTTTGAAAACTATAACTTTGATTTGGAGTGAAAAGTTAAACAATATAGTTGGTTTTGAAATGATAACTAAGTATGATTTGAAAACTTAGTAAAGTTATTGTAAGAAGTTTAACTATGAATTTTGGAAAAGTTAAAATGTTTAAATGAATTTGTAATCTAATTTGAAATGGTTTTGAAAAGTTAATGGATTCTGTAACTTTTTCTTACTTGGTAATTTCGAGGACGAAATTCTTTTAAGGGGGAAGTTTGTAACGACCCAAATTTATGTCATTTGAAATTCGTATATTTAATTGATTTTAAATATTAACAAGTAAAATTTGTAAGTCGAATAAATTTTATTTCGAATATCTAGATTTAGTTGGATAATTAAATCGATAATTTAATATTTAGAATTACAGAAATAATTGGAAATTGGGTTTAATGTGATTAAAATTGATTTGTAAAGTTGTATTTAATCATATTGGAGTTAGAATGATGTTATAGAACTTTTAAATTTGAATTAAAAGTTAATTTGTGGAAATTGAATATTTTAATATTTAATTGACGAGTAAAAATAGCCATTTTTCAAACAGTCTCGAATTTCGACGAAACTAGTTTCATCGGATTCGTAATGTTATATTATTGTAATATTTCAAATTTCGTATCAATCGAATTTACGGTTTGTCCGGAGCAAGCTAAAACGCACAGAAATCGGTTTAAGTGAATTTTTAATTTAAATAGTCGATTTGAAATTCTATCTTCCAAATTTGATCGAATTAGTTTCCGATATATATTCCTTTGCGTTCGAAATGGGGGTAAAACATTATAAACACCAGGCGGCATGCTTCGTTTGGAGTTCGAAAAAATTCGGGTGAGTAGTGTCGCGAAAATTTTCTATATAAGGCCCCTATTTTCATTATTTTGCATCAAACCCTAATTTACTTACAGTGGCCGCCACTAAGTTTTCAATGGCCGAAATTGTTCCATTCTTCTTCCTTTCATCTCTTGCAATCCATCCACTTATAGAAAAAATTTCCAACTACAACATCGAAGTGCTAGACGAGATCTTTCGATCCATACGGTTTTGATCGAAATTCATGGAGGGTATCGACAGCAAATGGAGTGCGTTCATCATCGTGTCACACACGATTTTCACGGCCCAAACGTGGCCGAGCTCATCGTGGTTCCTGCCGTGGGTAGCGCGCGTGCATGCGGAGGCGGGGGAAGTTCCTGATCATCTTCAAACGAGGCGTGGTGGTTGCGAAAATAAATGGAAACGCGGCGGCTAATGGGTTATCATCTGCGTGCCAATCCTGGGGAGGAAGAAGGCATAGCAACGGCCTTGATTTGATGAACAAAAATTGGATGGCCGAAATTGTAGGGTTTTAAAATTTAAAAGAAAAATGTAAATTTATTTATATAAATTTGTTCAACCTTTAAAAAGCTGTAACTTGTTCATACGAGGTCGAAAAATGACGAAACGAATTGCGTTGGGTTCGTATGGACGAACACTACGCGATGGAGTTGTATTGAAGTTTATTGGAGGTAGTGAAAATTTTGAGTAAAATTAAACGCGCGTTTAATTTATTCGAAATAAAACACTGCAACCGTTATTGAAAGCAAGGTGAGAACTTCTCACTCAATCGAATTTGTTTCGATTTTAAATTTTAAATAGTTAGATTTAAAATTGCTTGATTGTGTGATTGAATGATAAATTATTATCCATTGTATTGAAATAGACCCTATACGCCGTATATTAAGCGGATGTTATTTATTAAACACATATACCGTGATATTCTATCTTGAAATGGAATTGGTATTATATATGTACTTGGAGTTGATTTTCCCACATTATATAGTGAATGAGACTCTATTGCGCCGCATAATAGCGGATAATATTTTATGTAAACCCATGTACCACCATATTCCGTCTTGAAACGGGATTGGTATTGTGCTAACATCTATGGATGCAGGGAAACAGGTTGGAGGGATCCAACTGGATTCCTCAACAGTATTTATTTATTTACAGAAATTTGCGATATATTCTGTTATCATATTGATATATGATGTTTCGATGCCGTGGTTGATGTATTGGTGCAGTTGCAGCATTGGGCCTATTTTTGGAGTTTTAAAAATGTTAAAATAACGATTTTGAATTTGAAAGGATTTTCAATTGATTTTTTGAAAGTATACATTTTATTGAATTTTGAAAATGATTCATTTTAAATAAATAAACGTTATAATTTCTATGTTACAAAAATTATGATTTTTGTGAAAAATAACCGAAATGTGATTTTTGAAATAAGTAGTTGATTTAGTTTGTAAAATGGTTTAAATTGGGATTTTGAATTATTATAAACGGTTTATAAAAAAGATTTATAAAATTGATATTTATAAATTAAAACATTGGGATTATAAAACGTGTTTTTATCAGCGTTAAAATGAAGTATAAATGGATTTCATAAGTGAATGAAATTTTATAGATTTATAAATTTTGAAGTTATACAATGAATAGATTTTTGTAAAATAAAAGATTTATAAGTAATTAACTTATAAATTGGATTTTGGCATTTAAATGAGATATAAATAGAATTTGTTAATTAAGGGATTTTATAAGTTAAAGTTTTTATAAAATATATATATGTGAATTAATAAACGTTGTTTTATAAATCCAAAACCAATTGAATTTGATAAGTAAATATGAAAGCCTTTAATTAAATATGTAGAAGTGTTGAATTTGGTAAACAATTTATATTCACGATTTTGGATGGTGAATGATATATTAAAGAAATATTTTAGGAAGTGATCTTTTAAATAGAATTAAAACGATTTGAAGTTGTTTTAATGTGTTAAGGATCAAAACCATAGATTTCAACATTCATTGTTGAAATAGACGTTTTCGAGAAATAAGGAAATGATGGACTATAACACTGTTGTTATAGTAAATGATTTTCGAAAGGCAATGTTTTATATAGTGTTGGGATTTATATATCTATCTTAATTTCGAATCCCTATACTAGTGTTTTTGGGTTGTCGTAACGATGTTTTACGCAACATTCGTTTTGAATCAAATGAATGTGTTTAAGAGAATGTTTTCCTTAAATAATAAAATATATACTTATTTGTGATTTAAGTATATTGAATATTTTTCAAATGTTGAAAATAAATAGATTTGTGAATTACTTATTATTAAATAAGTATGGAAATGTTTTCCAATACGAAGTGAAATGATTTGAGATTTTATCTTTTAAAGATAAGTTGAAAGTGAATATTTGAAATCGATTTGAGAATCGTATACTAATAGATATTATGGAAATGTGAATTCACCATGGAATTTATAAAGGAAAGGGAAAATTGTTTTAAAAATAAACATTGATTTATTTTTGAAGTGTGGAAATAAATTTACGGATTTGGAACTTAAATTTGAAGTAAATCAGTAAGGATTTATTTAATTGGTTTAAATGAACCATTTTGAAATGAAAATGAATAAATATTTGGAAGCGTTTCCGCGTAAGGAAATTGATTTGAAATTTTGTTCTCAGAAGTTGGAAAGGTGAAAAGTGATTTGAAATTTGTTTTCAAATGGTTGAAGTGTGGAAAATTATATATCTTGTAAAGATATTTGTGGAAAATAAATAATTTGGGAAATTATTTAGAATCTGGTGATGTTGTGCATATCTATTGATAGTTAAATAACCGACTATCAATATTTACCTTTAAATGGGTATTTGTTGTGATCTGCTTGATTTGAATGCTACACTTATTTTAAAATAAGCGTTCGTTATTCGGTTTAGCCGGGAGAGGACCTTTGGGCATAAATCCCATTCCGAATAGTGATATGTCGAAATGGATAGCATTTGAAGACTGGTGTTGAAGACCGGATATTTTCGAAAACGGAAGGATTACTATCGAATGACTCTGTATCGGCTGATCCTCGATATAGAGATTTTACCACCCTTTGTGATAGAAATTCCGGACATGATTAGTGAATATCCGGATTACAAGGGCTTCTTTGGAAGTGCCTTCAGTTCCGTTCGATCCCCGAACGGACTTGTATGGATGTGTGTCTGACGTTACACTTTGAGATGTAAAGCTGGTTTCTATCAAATATATTTCTTTTGGTGGCGGAGAATTTATTCTTTTAGCTTAACACCCTTCTCTGAGACGTACGAGCTTAGAGGTTATGTAGTTGATGGTTACTAGTGATACATTCCCAATTTGGTAACGTGGCATAAGAAGTGCTGCTGATCATTTGTTGATCAAAGCACAGCTTTTGTATAAAGCGTAGCTTTGTGGACGAGATTTCATCGGACCTCACACCCCGGAAATGGTCAAGACAGGAAAGATGCAGTAAGGTTATTGGGGTATAGCGCCCCCTTAGTGTCTGTCATTCCTTCTGGATAGAGGTGGTATCATGATATGGAGCCCAGATACTTAACCTATGTTGTTGCCGCAAACTTATTATTTTATGGTTGTTGGTGAATCCCCGGATTTAGGTCGGTTACGACCGGAGGATGACATACTCGTGTCAGTAGTTACCCAGCTAGGGGTAAACTGGCCTTGTGTTGGCAGAGATTTGGTTAGGTTCTCGATGCGTCTTTCCAGAGGTGTACCCATGTGGCAATGGGAAGTTCCTTGGCCTGACCATTTGTTGGAAATCCAAAGAAACAATACGAGCCCTGTACGATTTTAGTTGTAGAACCTGCCTCTAATATGGTAGCTATAGTAGGCATATTATAATGGTACCTATGCTGGCTAAGATTAATATTGTACTTTCGAAATGTTTTCCTGCACTTTGCACTTATAGTAATAATATCAAAGAAATTTGCGTATCAAGCATGTTTGACTATCATAAGGAGAAACCTCCTCCAATTCTGCATTTGCATTGTGTGTGTGGCAGGAGGCCTTATGGTAGTTACATTTTCTAAAAGCATTGCGGATCTATTTTAAAATATTTCTTTGTTTATTTTTAAAGATAAACTGTTTTAAGTTCTCACACCAGTCACATGACTGACCTGGAGTTTATTGTTTCCTTCCTAAACTCTGGGTGCCCATCAATTTTAACACTGGAAGTCTAGAGTCAGGTTATCAGGTCATTCTGGAATTCAGAAGTTGCTGTGGAGATCAGAAGCAAGCTGGATGGCATGGCGTATCAACTAGTATATAGTATTTCTTTTCCGTTGTTTGTTGTTGTAAACTCTGATAATGTAATGTGATGTAATAACTGATATAGTTCTTTGTTTTAAAGATATTCATTTATCTATTATATGTTGTTCCGCTGCGATTGTGAGATTCTGATATTGTTCCGTTGCTTCTTCTTTCTTTCTTCTTCTATCTTTTTCTTCTTTTTAAACCCTAAGGGTTCGGTTTTCCGGCATTCGATTGCTCGGCAGTTGATACAGTGGACGTATTAATGTCGATTTTCGAAAGTCGAAGAATCAGGTTTTTACAAAATATATCCGATAAGTTTTAACTAGGGAAATTTCAAAGTGAAATATCTACTTATCCTCGATATAGAATTATTTTCATATGAACCGTGTGATATTATACTTTGTGTGGGGGAGGCATATGTCATTAGTCATGTGGGGGATTGTTAGAGGACCCTTATATAGTGATTGAGATATTGTCCCATATTGCCAAAAATAAGTTAATATTCATGCTTATATACTACTTTCCTCAAACCAATATTGGCCCTTAGGGTCAGGTAATTTTGTGCTAGAGGGAGGACCTATATGGCCATGAACTGACATACGCACGCGTGCGTCGCTCGCCCGTGCCGTACCGAACCGGGCTTGGTGTGCGTGCGGGTCCGATAAGTGTGGACCATGTTATTTTTGCTGTACAGAAGTATACAATTTTCTATTGTTTGAATTCAAATTGAAGCGACTAGTGGATTGAATGCACCTTTTCAAAATAGTCGTTGCAAAGCTGGTTTTAGCTGTTGCGAATGAAGAGACGCGACTATTGCAAACCGCGATAGTTCTTGGCCGTTGCAAATGAAGAGAAGCGACTATTGCAAACCGCGACAGTCCTTGGCCATTGCAGACGAAGAGAGGCGACTGTTGCAAACCGCGACAGTTTTTGTTCATTGCAGACGAAGAGATGTTGCTGTTCCCAACAAACATAACCAATGGAAATTAGCCTATAAAAGGAGAAGGAAACCTGATCAGTAGATAACTTCAAATTTTCTCTTCTTCCTCTTCATTTCTTAATCTCCAGATCCGTGCGCTTCTACATATCATACAGAAGATCGTACTCATCACAATCTCGAGAAAATCATGTCTGTTGTATCTTGGAAGACTTTGAATAAAGTCTTAAGGAAATTATTACGACAAGTCTCAGATGTAATTTCCTTCTTAATCTGATTAGATTTCCGTTTACTTATATATTTATATACATCATTCTGTAATCTTTCCGTTTCAATGTTGTGTTGTTTCTACGAAGTAGTACAATGCTTGTTTATCACTATAGTTTAATACAGCAATTTGTTGTTGTGATTCCAATATTTTGTTCCGGTAAATTAATTACAACATAGTTATTGTTCAAAATAACTAATACAAAATTTCAAAGTAGTGGAAATATGATTTGCAAACTTGTGTGACGAGTTTATAACATATTAGTCCCTGCTTTGGAACACTGATCGTATAACATCTTAAGACTTTCCTGCTTTTTACTAAAACAAAGATCGCGATAGATGAACAATTAGCAAAAAGTGCTATCCATAACAGGCCCGATCCGTTTAAAGGAGATGGTGATGACTTCATAACATGGCAGAATCAAATGCTATTTTAGCTCACCACGTTAGGGATGCAGAAGTGCATTGAGGAGGATGAACCAAAGCCTAAAGACGGACAAACTAGAGAAAAACCATAGCTGTTTTTCTCAGAATTGACTCATGGAAGCAATCAGACTTCTTGTGCCAAAATTATATTCTGAAATGTCTAGATAAAGTACTATATAAAGTATATCAGCCACACCAGACAGCAAAATCCTTATGGACTGCACTTGCAAATAAATACAAGACATAGAATGTCAGTTTGAAGAAGTTCATAGTAGATAAATTTATGGATATAAAATGGTGGATTCCAAGTCCGTAACTAGTCAATGGCAGTAACTCCAATTTATAATTCATGAACTTGAAGTAGAAGGACATCAAGTTGGAGAATCGTTCCTTGTTGAAGCAATAACAGGAAAATTACCGCCATCCTGGGGAGAGTGCCGCAACTATCTGAAAAATAAGGAAAAGTAGATTTCCTTAGAAGATCTCATTGTCAGATTAAAAATTGAGGCAGATAATTGTGGAATAACACAAACCAAAGGCGAAGAGGCACTTGTTACAGAAGGGACAAAGAAGAAAAGAAACTTCAACAACAAAAAGAAAAAGAGAAAGGCATCGTATAATCAATCCAAAGATAAGCAAACCAAGAAGTTAAAAGGTGAATGTTGGGTCTGCGGAAAGACTGGGCACGCAGCTAAAGATTGCAGGCACAAGAAGATGAATGACAAACCGACGGAGAATATAGTAGAAAATTTGAGTTCAACCATTGAGGAGATGAACTTTTCAGGAGTTGTTTCAGAATGCAATTTAGTACAGAACCGTGCACAGTGGTGGGTAGACATAGGCGCTACATGTCATATCTTTTCTGATTTATCTATGTTCTCCACTTATAAGAAATACGATCTGGAAGAAAAACTCTACATGGGTAATTTTGCAGTTTCCATGATCGAAGGTAATGACACCGTCGTCCTCAAATTTACATTCGAAAAAAATAGTGACACTAAGTGAAGTTCTTCATATTCCGGATATCCGCAAGAACCTTATCTCTGGACCTGTGCTGTCAATGAAAGGCTTCTGCCCGGTCTTTGAGCCAGATAAAGTAGTTTTGTCTAAGGCTGGAATTTATATAGGCAGGGATTATTTATGTTAAGGCAAATGTAGCCGTAGTCGGCAATAAAACTATGTATTCTGATTGTGCTATTAATAACAAGGGAGTTTCTTATTTGGTTGAGCATGAAATTTTACTATGGCATGATAGATTAGGACACATAAATTTTAGACAAATGAAAAAATTAGCAAACTTGGGATTAATTCATAAATTCCAAGTAGATAAAAACTACAAATGTGAGACACGTGTAGAAGAAAAATTGGTTAAAAAATCATTTCATACTGTTAATAGAAGTACAGAACCACTAGGTTTGGTTCACACTGATTTATGTGGTTTTAAATCATTACCTACAAGAGATGAGAAAAATTACTTTATCACTTTTATTGATGACTATACATGATATTTCTATGTATATTTTTGAATAGTAAAGATGAAACAAGTACATCGTTTATAAAATAAAAGGCTGAAGTAGAAAATCAGTTAAATAAAAAGATCAAGATATTGAGATCTGATCGAGGTAGAGAATATGAATCACCATTTGAACAATTCTGTGCAGATACTGTATAATTCATCAAACAACAGCTCCATATTCACCATAACAAAATGGTATTGCCGAGAGAAAGAATAGAACATTAAAAGATATGATAAATGCAATGCTATTGACCTCTGGTCTACCGACGAACTTGTGGGGGGAAGCCTTAAATATGTCTAATCACATATTAAATAAGGTTCCTCACAATAAAACAGGAACAATTCCATATGAGTTATGGAAAGGACATATACCAAGTTTCAAATACCTCAAAGTGTGGGGGTGCGTGGTAAAAGTTCCAGTTTCGCCTTCCAAGAAAGTCAAACTCGGACCAAAAACTGTAGAATGTTACTATCTAGGGCAGCCTAAAATAGTAGTTCCTACAAATTTTTGGTATTCAAGTCTGATATAGCTGATATTAATGTCAATAAAATCATAAAGTATCGAGACGCCTCAATCTTTGAAGATGTGTTTCCGCACAAAAGGAATAAAGGAAATTATGTCCCTAAAAGGACAAGAGAAGAATCAAGCAAGCCACATGACGATCAAACTCATCGTAAAATTGAGGAAGTTGAACAAAAAAGAAGCGTAAGAGCAAGAACGTCCAAGTAGTTTTGTTCAGATTATCTAACATACATGTTAGAACACGAACCTCAAATATACAAAGAAGCAATGCCATCTTCTGAATCTTCATGTTGGAAAGAAGCAATCAAAAGTGAAATTGATTCAATTCTAAGTAATAAAACTTACGAAATAGTGATCTTCCACCTTGAATAAAGCCAATTGGTTGAAAATGGATCTTCCAGAAGAAGATGAAACCAGATGGCTCTATTGACAAATATAAAGCAAGATTGGTAGCCAAAGGATATCGTCAAAAGGAAGGTTTAGACTTCTTTGATACTTATTCATATGTTACATGAATAACCTCTATAAGAATGCAATAGTAATCACATCCATATATAATCTAGAGATTCATCAAATGGATGTAAAGAAAGCATTCTTAAATGGAAATCTTGATGAGCAGATTTACATGGAGCACCCCGAGGGTTTTATTTCCAAAGGAAATGAAAACAAATTATGTAGATTAGTAAAATCGTTATACGGACTAAAACAAGCTCCAAAACAATGGCACGCAAAATTTGATAGTTTCATGATGAAAAATGGTTTCTGTATAAATGAATGTGATAAATGTGTTTATTATAAACATGTTGGATAATCATACACGATGACTGGTTTATATGTAGACGATATACTAATCTTTGGTCCAAATAGTAAAGTAATAGAGACCATAAAGAAAATGTTAATCAACAATTTCAATATGAAAGATTTAGGAGTTGCAGATGTTATTTTGGGAATCAAAATAATAAAAACATCTAATGGAATTGATCTATCTCAGTCATATTATGCGGAAAAAGTGATTGAAAAAATCCAAAATTATGGAATTACAAGTGTACAAACACCTTTTAGTCCATCGGAAGTACTGCACAAAAACACTAATGAGAGTGTAATGCAACTAGTATACTCTTGTGTAATAGGATGTCTAATGTACCTCATGAATTGCACAAGACCAGATATAGCTTATGCAGTAAGTCGACTGAGCAGGTATACGAGCAACCCAGGGAAGGAACACTGGAAAGCACTAATGAGAGTGTTGGGATATTTAAAGAGTACCACGAACTTTTCTCTACATTATGGAAAATATCATGTTGTCTTAGAAGGATATAGCAATGCAAACTAGATTTCCAATTCAGAGGAATCTAAATCAACGAATGGTTTTGTCTTTACCCTAGTAGTAGCAGAAGTGTCATGGAAGTCTACTAAACAAACGTGCATAGCTCGATCCACTATGAAATCAGAGTTCATCGCTTTAGATAAAGCAGGCTAAGAAGTAGAATGACTTCATCAATTTTTAGAAGACATTCCATTTTGGCCTAAACCTGTATCGGCCATGTGCATACACCGTGATAATCAAGCAGCGTTAAGCAGAGCGCAAAACTTTGTGTATAATGGAAAGTCACGACATATTCATCGACGCTATAACATAGTTAGGCAGTTACTCTCAAATGGAACTATTTCCATAGATTATGTGAGAACCACTGATAACCTTGCAGATCCATTTACTAAAGGATTATCAAGAGATAAAATTGACTGCGCATCGAGGGAATGGGTTTAAAAGCATAAATCAACAAGAGTTATCTTATACGGGAATATATCCTAGTGAGTGGAGATCCCACGGATTAGGATCAATATGCAAACCATTTCTGAGTACTCAAGAAGTAATACATTTTGGACTTAGTCCTACTCCATTCCTATGGTGCATAATAGAATGCATGCCTATAGAAGTATTAAAAGGATAAAGCTATGCTTTTTAGTTTTTAATGATGGCCACATCTTGAAATTAACAAGTGGTGTATATGTAGGATACTCTTAATGGTTGCGATCACCTATGTTAGTGTGAGCTGGGTCGGCTCTATGAGAATATTAAAGGCTTAAATTCTCTAAAAACACTCGAAGAACAAAATTTGTTCAGGACCAAGATGAACACAACCAAGAGATTGGATGTGAAGGGAAACAATGTTTTGTAAAGCTTATTGTTTGGTTATGTACCAACGGTTGATGGTTCAAGATGAAATAACGAGCCGATTAGCCAAGTATATCCGATAAGTTTTAACTAGGGAAAGTTCAAAGTGAAATATCTACTTATCCTCGATATAGCATTATTTTCATATGAACTGTGTGATATTACACTTTGTGTGGGCGAGACATATATCATCATTCATGTGGGGGATTGTTAGACGACTCTTATATAGTGAATGAGATATTATCCTACATCGCTAAAAATAAGTTAATGTTCATACTTATATACTACTTTCCTCAAACCTATATTGGCCCTTAGGGTCAGGTAATTTTATGCGAGGAGGAGGACCTATATGGCCATGAACTAACACACGCGCGAACGCGCCGTCCTTTTGTCCCATACCGAACCGGGCCAGGTGCAGATTCGGGTCCAATAAGAGTGGACCGTGTTATATTTTTGCCGCAAAGAAGTAAACCGTTTTCTACTATTTAAATTCAAATAGAGACGACTAGTGGATTGGACGCGGCTTTTCAAAATAGGCGTTGCAAGGCTGTTTTTAGCCATTGTGAATGAAGAGACACGACTATTACAAACCGCGACAGTTCTTGATCGTTGCAAATGAAGAGAAGTGACTGTTGCAAACTGCGACAGTTCTTGGCCGTTGCAAATAAAGAGAGGCGACTATTGCAATTCGCGATAGTTTTGGGCTGTTGTAGACGAAGATATACGGCTGTTTCCAACAAAAATAACCGTTGGGAATTAGCCTATAAAAGGCGAAGCAAACCTGATCAGTAGATAACTCCAAATTTTCTCTTTTTCCCCTTCATATCACACAGAAGATCATGCTCATCACAATCTTGAGCATATCACGTCTATTGTCTCTTGGGAGATTTTGTGTAAAGTTTTAAGGAAATTCTTAGCATAAGCCTTGGACGTAATTTCCTTCTTCATCTGGTTCGATTTCTGTTTACTTATGTATTTATATACGTCATTCTGTAATCTTTTCGTTTCAACATTGTGCTATTTCTACGAATTAGTATAATGCTTGTTTATCGCTATAATTTAATACAGCAATTTGTTGTGATTGCTATAGTTTATTCTTGTAAATTAATTACAACATAGTTAATGTTCAACTAATATAGAATTCCAAAGTAGTGGAAATCTAATTTGTAAACTTATGTGACGAGTTTATAACATATTGGTCTCTGTTTTGGTATACCAATCATCTAACATGAAGTGCTCATCTAAGAATCAAGAGCCGCTCCCTTATTTTTCTCATTGTTCACATACATGCATGCTACCAGAAAGAAGATACTTCGATGAAACCCTAACACCCATAAGCGCATGCATATAATAGCTTCCAAAAGCACTTAAATTGAGTTTGAAGATTTTAAATTAAATTATTTTATTTTTATTTTTTACTTTATTTTAAAAGAAAAGGAAATTCCCTATTTTTGCTTCCTCCATTTCTTTATTACGCACTAAAATGAAGTGCATAATTTTTCTTACAACTCCTTCCTCTTCTCCTCTACCTTCTCTGTTACACACTGTTGTCACCTTCATTCTCAGTTTGTTATTCAGCTCTTTAATTAGTTGACTGTTACTAGGTTAGAGGTGGTGAGAGGCTAAGATTTGAGGTTATTTAATTTATTTATATTTTAATTAAATCATTATGAAGTGGGAAGGTTAGAGAATGGAGTCCATTTCTAATGTTGTATCCCCAGGACGTATTGTGTGTGTGTATGCTTATAAACGATGTAGAAATATCGAGAGAAGGAGATTGTCTCGAATTAGAATAATCAAAAAAGATACTTTAGTTTAGTTTTTGGGCTTTGGGTTATTAGGCTTTATTTTATTTTCAATTCTTCTCTTTCCTTCTATTTCTTTCTTTGTTTACTCTAAAAAATAAAACACACAAGCTCAAATAAAATTCAAATGCTTTACTTAATCATTTTCCAATAACTTTATATATTATAAAATAATTTTTCATAATTTAATTTAATAAATCAATTAATCAATCATTTTCTAAATCATCACTAATTATCTTATTATAAAATTCTGCTATCTAAAAATAAATCCAAGTTATTCATTTTAAATCTCATAAATCCATTTTTAATTGATTAAATATTTATTATGAATTATGACTAAAAATTGGGTTGTTGCATCATCATTGGATAGAATTTTGCATTGGTTTGTTGAAAGATGCAAAGCCTATCGTGTTACCTAACCATTGGCTTGCACCAACGGAGACGTGGTTGGAGCCAACATATTAGTTTAGTGCTTTGTTGTAGTAGGCTTGATTCGACCAAGTCATTGGAGTTGGGAAGCGCCCGTCGTCTTTACTACGTAGGCGGATGATTCCTTATGACTATGCATATATTATCGTGATCTCAACAAGCGAACCGTTAGGAACAAGTATCCTTTGCCTAGGATAGATGACTTGTTCGATCAACTTCATGGAGCTTGAGTGTTTTCTCAGCGTGATCTTTCTGTGGGTTCCATCAGTTGAGGGTGGCAAAGGAAGCTATGCCCATGATAGCTTTTATATCCGATCATTTTTATAAGTGATTAGTTATGTCATTCGGCCTAACTAATGCTCCAACATATTTCGTGGACCTAGTGAATCGGATTTTCCAAGATGTGTTGAATAAGTTTGTCCTTATATTCATTGATGATGTTCTGGTCTACACCAAGACCGAGGATAAACAGTTGCACGATCTAAGGATTGTATTGGAAACATTAAGAGAGCATGTGTTAAAGGCAAAGTTTATGAAGTGTCATTTTTGACATTCAGAAGTTAGGTTCTTAAGGCATGTTGTTTCAACGGAAGGTATCTCTATTGATCCCGCTAAGTTTGTGGCTATTTAAGACTGGAAGAGGATGGAAAGCGCAACTGATATTAGAAGCTTTTTGGGTCTAGTAGGTTATTACAAGAGATTCATATAGGGTTTCTCGAAGATTGCCTCTAGCTTAATGAATTTGATGAAGAAAGATGTTAAATTTTTATAGAAGGATGTGAGGGTGATTGCTTATGCGAGTCGACATCTCAAACCACATGAAACAAGTTATGCTACTTATGAATTGGAATTGTTGGCAGTGATATTTGCATTAAAGATGTGGAGACGTCATTTCTAGATGAGTGGTTCGAGTTATATATGGGCCATAAATCCTTGAAGAATCTCTTTATGGAAAGGGACTTAAACATGAGGCAACAAAGATGGATGGAGTTTTTTGCGGCCTATGATCTAGACATATTGTATATGCTGGGGAAAACAAATTTCATAGCATATATTTTATGTAGGAAGTATGTTGTTATGGCTAACATTGAGGTTCGTCGAACCTTGATCAGTCGTATAAAAGAGAATCAGCATTGAGATTCTCTTATTACTTGAATAGCCAAGCAATAAGCGAGAATGAGTCATCAAAGAGGTAGGTAGGATTTGAAGAAAATGGCCGCAGTTTAGTGAAGTTGGATGGACAGTCGTGTATTCCCAAGGTTGATGGGATTAAGCAGGAGGTTCTGATTGAGAGTCATCAATCTCGATTGATGATACATCTGGCAGTCACTAAGATGTATCAAGATATGAGGTGTACTTTCTAGTGGAAAGGAGGAAGAGCGGTATTTTTATATTTATGAGTAGGTGTGCTAATTGCCAGTAGGTAAAGGGTAGTTACCAGTGGACAGCATGAATTCTTCAACCGCTTGATATTTTTAAGTGGAATAGAAGCATGTTTCCATTGACTTCATCGACAGATTTTCTATGTCAAGGAAAGGTAAAGAAGGTGTATGGATTACTATAGATTGATTGACTAAGAGCATGCATGCATTTTTTACCTGTTAAGGCATAAGTACGGCTTCATGTTTGGATAAGTTATATATTAAGGGGATCGTCAGTTGCACAGTTTTCCTTGTAATATCATGTGTGGTAGAGATCCGATATTCATAAGCCATAATAAGGCCTTGGAAACCGAACTTAGTTTGAGTACTACTTACCATCTGCAAACTGATGGGCCAACAGAAAGGGTGAACTGAGTGTTGGAGGAATTGCTTCGAGCATGGATTTTAGATTTTAGGGGTTTTTGAAAAGAGCACTTACCACTTGTTGATTTTTACACAACAATAATTATCAGGCCAGTATTGGAAAGGAACTACTTGAAGAGTTGTATAAAAGGCCTTGCAAATCTCCATTGTGTTGGGTAGAACATGGGGATCATCTTATGCTTGGGCCAAATATGACTTGGGAGGCATCAGATAAGGTTATAGAAATTTTTGGAAACGAATCAAGGAAGCATGGAATCAATAAAAGGGTTGTGTAGACGAGAGGCGTAGAGACTTGGAATTCTCAGTTGAAGACTTTATATTCGTGAAAGTTTCTTCGATGAGAAGTGTAATAGGTTTGGAAGGGCTGGAAATTTGGCTCCAGTTATATTGGACTATTCTCGATTCTAGAGAGGGTTGGTGCACTCACATATAGAGTCAAGTTACCAATTTGACTATCAGGTGTGCACTCATAGGAGGGCTTAGAGGTTGAGCCAAATCTAACTATATTAAGATAGCATATTTATACCATCGATAAAGATTCAATTGAGGACTAATGTTGTAAAGTTAATTAAGGTACAATGGAGCAAGGATGCTTGGGATTGTACATGGGAAATTGAGGATAATCTAAGGGAGACCTATCCAGATTTGTTCTTAGACTAGAGATTTCTTATCTTAGTATCATATTTTTTTTGAAGTGTTCTCACCATTTAAGGTGGAGTCATTTAGTTTGTATATAATTTTAGCAGTACTCTATATATGTATCTGTTTCTTCTATCACCTTTGATTATCGTTCTTATTTGAATTTCGAGGAAAAATGTTTTAAATCGAGAAGAATGCAGCGACCCTAAAATTCGAACACTTCGTCTTCAAATATCAAAACATTTTGAAATATAGTTAAGTGTTATAAATGGAATACATAATCTTAATAAGCATCATTTATCTAATGAATAAATATAAGAAACTTGTTTTTGAAAATTGCTTACAAAAATATTTTCTTCGAAGAAAAATCGATAATGTGACCGAAAATCGGTATACCGATAAACAGCTTTTTATTCGATATAAGTTGTTCAAACTCTTTTACACTTGTCAAATGATCAAATGAATATATTATCAATTTATAAAATTTTTCTTCATAAAGCAAATAGAACATCTTAGAATGTACCAAGTGGATAAGAGATATTACTTTGGCAAAAACATCTTGAGCCTATATAAGGAAACGCATACCCTTGATAATAAATTACAAATTTACAAAGCTAAAACAAGCTCTCTTTCTTGTCTTCTTCTTCTTAAAATTTATAATGAAAAATAGTTTTAAATCAAATCTAAATAAACTCAAACTATACCATAAGCCTTAGGAAAACATTACAACACCTTCTACTAAGTCAGATTTCAAAGAAGTGATGTAAATCTCCACCATCTCCATAGGCCGTGAGCAATAAAGGGCATTATTGCCTTGACAACCAAGTGAAACCAAGGAGGAAGAAGAAAGGAAAGGTGATTGCAAGGGAGAGGTTAAACTTGGATAGCTTGGTCTTGCTTATTTGTTAGGTTTAAGGTGAGCTAACTCACCACCTTAAACGAAAATATAGAGTGTGTATGTATATGCTTATGTTGATTGTGTATATATTGTTTGAATTGATGATGGCATATGTTGAAATGTTGGTTTTTATTTTTCTTTGAAACCAGATGGCATACAATCCATATGAGTGGACTTGAATGGACTTGTAGTAAGGCGTTGAGACAAGCACAGAGGTTGTACATTGACTTCGGTTAAGACGGGACACATATTTGAAAGTGAACTTATAACAATAGTTGCCATGGATGCACTTAGGAATTGCCTTGCTTTTTAGCAATTTCTATGAAACTTTGTAGAGATCTCCTTAAGGGTTTCTCACCATATTTATAATATTTTATATGTATGCTTGGTTCCATAGAAAGTTTGGATAGTAAAAAGTTAAGGAATGTTTTGAATAATAGCCAAAACTTCACTTGTTCAAAACTGCCCCATTTAACCTTGATTTTTGAACATCAAATGTTTGTAAAGAACTTTTAACTTAAGTAATCTGTTTCATTCTTTTTACAAGCGTTAACTAACTCATATTAGAGTACTTTAGAAGTATTTTGGCATTTTTTATGAATTTTTTGGAGTGGGGAATTATTAAACAAGAGGTTTTTATAAGGAAATGTTTTAAATTTGTTGTTTTCAAGTAATATTTTGAGTAAATGTTTTAAAACATATTACAAGTATTTTAAATTATTTTAAAAGCATTTTAAGTATATATAGTTTTTAAAAAGTTATTTTATTATTTTAATATAAATATCTTATATTTTAATAGTTTCATTGAATATCTAGTTTTATAAATAAATTATTATACGTATTCCACTATATCATCCTAAAAAGGGTTTTTGCATTACAAAACCAATGATTTAAAAAGGGTTAAAAATTTCATAATGGCAAATAGTTGATTGTGTAATTACTTGTTTAACTTTGCTTAACACTAAAAGATGATGAAGTAGGCTTATCTATTTATGAGAGTTAAGATTGATGTTCGAATAGGTATATGAGCAATAGAGGTCCAACCTACTGGCTTCTTACTTGACTGGGGATTAGTTAAGTCACAAATACCGAAAACATGTAAATTGTATTAAATACTTACTTGTTTATGGAAATCATTAATACTATACTTAACACTAAAAGCCGATGATGTAGGCTTATCTATCTGTAAGATTCAAGAATGAAGTGTCTAAGCAAGGCTTTGGTATGCAACTAGAGCTCTAACTTACATGTTTTCACTCTTGAATAAGAGATAGTATAAGTTAGAATGTCAGAAATGAGTCTAGTATATGAATATTGATTTGTATAAGCAATAGTTTTTTACTAGATAGTCGATTAGTCGACTATCGTACTTAAATAAATATACAATGTAAGAAGTATCGAAAGACTTTGCAATTTCATACCAATGAAAACCCATGGGGAGAAGCATTTTTATGAAATGTCTCTAGCTATCGATCACTTTTTAAAGAACCTGAATTGAGTTAACTGCAAATTTATCGAATTGATTTTGAAGAGTCAGGATTGGTGTTTTACTAAACTAACGCCACTTCAAAACTAGCGCAATGGTTCTATGTTTTCGAAAAAGTAGAAAGGGGGAACCAATACAGATATTTTAGATCTGTTCGTCCTACTCGAATCCATGTAGTGATTCATGATATGTTCAAGATACTAGAATCCATTTGGGTATTCATGTTCTATTTGAGTAATGAAGACTTGTGGGAGATATTGAAAGTGACATTGACATCAGAAATGGCTAAAGACAGAGTAGGCTGCACATTCTGAGGTTTGGCTGACCCACGATAGGGTAAGATCAACTCCATATCTAGAGTATGCTTATCGATATATTGGTATCAAAAGTTAATGGTATTTGGTTCCGTGTGGTTCATATTTATGTTCAGGTGTGGGCCTTTGTGTTTTCCTTACGGTATATCTAATCTAAAGATATATGATGCTCAGATGGTGACTTCTGATCCTTGTGTAAGGAGATTGGATTTTAGCTTGGCCAAAAGGATCTCCGTAGAAAATCCATTGTGTGAACACACCTTAGCAGTTTTGATTATACCCTAAATATGTTTTGGTGCAATGAATGTAAGCACCATATCTATTTGATATGATTTATATTCTACACTCTAGACATTGTTTATCATATCACTATATTAAACTAAATAAATGGTTAGTGCCTTTAAAGGGAAAATCATTATGGGGATCTGTACGATCTCAACGGTTAATATTACATATTGCATGTATCTTAGGTTTTCTCACACTAGACTTATGTCTGACGTTTGGTTATTTTTCCTAAATTCCTCACTACTCTTTTGAGTAGGTTGAGTATAGTAGGTTTTACTCTGGATGCTTCATAGTTCAGAAGACGAGCTTGAGGCTTCCGTTGTCTATCTATTTCTATTTCCATTGTACCGTATTAGGTATGTATATTAAGCACTATAAGGACAGGTAGTCACAATTGTCTAGGTTGATAATAGTACTTAAGTTTTGTAGCTCTGAAATTCTTGTATTCAGAGTAACCTTTTGTACAATTCTTTTAGTATTATATATTAGTGTTTCGTTGTCGTATTATGATGTCTTGTTCTCCTTTTCTTGTTCTACTCTATTTTATTATTTTACCCTAACTTTATGTCTTTCTGGCACTTAGGTGTTCAGCGTGCGAATACCATGGATGAATTTAGTATCGACATTCGAGGGTCGAACAGTCGGTCGTTATAACGAAGCAACTTTATATAAGCATGGTTTATAAATAAAAAGGATTTAAAATTGAGAATTTGAGAACTTAACTTCCAGTGTTTTTGAAAATATTTTTTGAAGTTTTAAGAAAATAATAATAGTATTATTTGGAAGTATTGGTTAATAGAAATATTTTAAAGGGATTTTAAAGGAGATAGAAAGCACTAAACTCACTCTTATCGCTAGAAATTAATTTGGATGATGAGTGCAGCATCATTAACACTCAATTTCAAGTCTTTGGTGGGGAATGCTACTGTAATGGTTTGCTACAAAGTTGTTTTGGTAGAACATATTTTGATTAAAGATTTGATATAAAAAAGGAGGTATGTATGTTATTATTTCAAAATGATTAGAAATAAAACTCGACGATTAGTTCTTTAGTTTTCTATTACGTTATTTTACGGACACATGTATTCTATGCATTAGGGTAGTTTAGTTTGGGCATCTCATTATGCTGTGTTGTTTGATATTTTTCATTTGTTGATATGAAATGGAATTTTCGAAAATTTTGTACAGTCGAAAACTTCTGAATTAGTTGAGAACTTGAAGTTAAGTGTTTGTGAAAATATAAAAGGGGAGTTTTGTAACTCTAGTATGGAAAGATAGTATGTTGAAAAAAGTTTGAAACTTGTTGAACATCTTGGTTAAGTAAAGAAAATCTGATATTGTATCTATACTCTTAGGATGTAATGAAGTATTATAAGAATATGAACTTAAGTCTTGAATGTTTATATAAACTTAAGCAATTTTTTATTAAAAAATTCATAAATGATTTTAATATTTAATGAAATATTATTGGTATAAATAAATGTGTAATAAAAACAACTAGCGTAGTTAAGAAACCAATGTAATAAGTACGTTGTAGTAGATCATTTTATTCGCATAACTGTTCTTAATCTAGATCCAAGTACATGGTTTTGAAGCGATTTACACCGATTAGAACATGGATTTTTCACTTGATTCTTGATGGTAAAAACTTGATGTGGTTCTGATATTTTCTATCATAGTATATGGCTATGTAAGAAGAACGAAGGTTTCAAATCAAGAAATCCGATTAGAGTTTGTGCAAGGAAAGTTGAGTGAGCAATACTTGTTTGAAAGAGAAGTTTATGTGATCGAGCAAGTAATCAGATTTATATTGCATACGGATGGCATATGTACATCGCATGGGCTTTAATATATTGTATGCTTCTTACATTAGAAATGTAAGTTACATGACATGATTTATGTAACAACCCTGTTTGGAGATTACCTGAATATATTTAATTATAATGGAAGTTATAATTTAATATTGTAAATTAAAATATAATTGGAAATTTTAGTTTGTTTATTTGGAATAAAGAATGAACTTTGTAAATAAAATAGGAAAAATAAAATTTGGAACTTTATTTTTTTTATTTGGGAATAAATATGGGGATAAATATTTGGTTTAAATAA
The DNA here is from genome assembly GCA_030765085.1 of Allium cepa. Lineage (NCBI taxonomy): Eukaryota > Viridiplantae > Streptophyta > Magnoliopsida > Asparagales > Amaryllidaceae > Allium > Allium cepa. Next base: position 247,875,176 of record CM060940.1, on the reverse strand, counting down.
ATTGAAATATTGGATATTATTAGTTAGGAGTTAATAAATTAATTGGGTGATGTATTTCAACGTTAAATTGTTGAAATAAATCCCAAGTAATGAAAATAAAGTTTTAAAAACTTTATTTTTGGAATTTGAGTAGAAAATAATCAAATTGTAATTTAATTTGGGTAAATACAATAATATGGGAAAACATTGTCAATCTTAATCTTTTATTGAATTTAAAATGTGAAATATGAAGATATTATGTATTTCATTAATTTAAAAGATGGAATATGGTTTAAAAATAATATTTTGATGATTAAAAAGAGGTAAAATGATTTATTGCAATTTATTTGACAAGAAAACAATTTTGTACAAATTGTTGTATTAAAAATAGTGTTTTGCAATAAAATAGTGTAAATTGTGAAATATAGATAAAAATAAGATTTTATTTATAAAACATAACATTTTATTGTTGAAATAATTTTTTTAATAACAATTTTTGTTACATACAAATTGGTTGTATATATTTTTATTGGCATTAAAAGGTGAAAATATATTCACATATTAATTAAATAGGTTTAAATAGTGCACTTTACTTAACATTTTCTCTAAGTATATTTATTCTTTGGATTTTTAGGTAAGATATAGATCCACAACCCTAAAACTAGAAGCTTCTGTTCTAAGAGAAAAATACAGTACATAGTTAATTTTGATCTTCTTCTCAGCTCAACTTTACAGTGAAAGGAAAAAAAGAAGATCCATGGCTATCTTCTTATAAATTCAATTTTCACTCAAATTGCTGCAAATAAAATATAAAATTCATTAAAACAAGAATATAGAAGGTAATCTCCACCAATACTAAATAAATTTCATCAACTGTTTTGAATTAGATATGAATTTGCCTATAACAATTTCCTTTTGCTATGCATGTTTCTGTTTCAGCTATTACAGGTTCTTAGAGCTTCTCATATCCACCAAAGATCATTGCTTGCTATCAAAACTTTGCTAAACCGCCAATTTGAGTTAAATACTCACAACTTCTAACAAAAATCTTGCTTTGCTGTAAAGAAATTGCTAAGAAATATTCTGTATAAGTTTAATTCTCTCTGTTGTTGTTTTATTGAATTTCTTATTTCTGGTTGCCACTTTGTGTGGTCATAACTCTTCGATTGTCACTCAAATTGCTGCCCGATTTTTTTTGGAGTGTTGTTTAGATGTTAAACTTGTTGCATGTCAAATTTTAGTCCATAATTCAATCGTTTGCTATGTGTAATGGTCTTTGGAAATTCAATACGAAGTATAAAATGTAAGTAGGAGGAAGTCCATTGACCGGGTCAACCTCTCTCCAGGCCGAACTGTAGGTCGACCTGGCCACTGGGCTGGGTTGACCCCCTTGTTGGCCTAGTACGAAAGTGGTGGCCTTTTGTTCTATTTCTTTTCGTAGCTTTTAGTCTTCGTTTGCTATGATTTTATGGCCAATTCTTGTAAATTTTTGATGATTTTGACGATGATTATAGGCCATGATATCCATAAATGGATTAGCCGAGATTTGGAGGAATTTGAATTTTAAAAATTTGAATTTATATTTGATTTGAATTTAAATATCAATTTGGTGTATTTTTCAATGTTTTTCTAGATTTCAAGCACTATTTCTTTCAAATAAATTTTGAGTAAATTTCTAAATTATTTGACTTTTGAAATCATTACTATTAAATATTTTAATTTGATTATTTTCTACTCAAATTCTCAAAATAAAGTTTTTAAAACTTTGTTTTCATTACTTTAGATTTATTTCAACAATTTGACGTTGAAATACATCACCTAATTAATTTATTAGCTCCAAACTAATAAATACCGAATATTTCAATTTATTTAAACCAAATACTTATTCAATCAATATTTACTCCCAAATAAACAAAAATAGTTCTAAACTTTACTTTTCCCATTTTATTTACAAAATTCTTTGTTTATTCCAAATAAACATTTTAAAGTTTCCAATTATATGTTAATTTACACTATTAAATTATAACTTCCGTTATAATTTAATATATACAGGTAATCTCCAAACTATTGTTGTTACAATTTAGTAGGCTTAGGTTCATGATATATGATGGATGGTTGTTGTATTGTTTCATTTGTCATGTTTAGCTCTCTTTTGGGTGATGTAAGTGAGATACAGGTACACGGAAGCAAAGGCTTGCTAGTTGCTTTTGGTTTCATGAGTGGAGTTTGATTGCTCGCAAATTAGTATGTGTTTATGCTTAACGGATGTAGTTGCTATGTGACATACACACTCTATAATGTATATCATAAGCATATATTATTATTGTGTTGTCCCAGATATGGGGGGGGGGGGTCCTAGATATGAGCTTATATTGATGTTGTGATTTTTTTCGAGCCAAGCCGCCCAAAGGAGGTGCTGCCGAAATTTTCTGTAACTTAAAGGACTTTGTAAGCTTAATAACTTTTTTAATTAATTGATTTTAAAAGCCTTAGGGCAACAAGACCTTTTCTTTCTTTGGGAATCGAAGGCGAAGTTCTTTTAAGGATGAAAGAATGTAGTGACCTGCAATTTTTAATGTTTCAAATTTGGATATTTAATCTATTCAAATATTCAAATGTGATTCTAATGGAATAAAAAACAGGAAAATAATTTTTTATTGAAATAACTTGGTTTTTAATGACATATTTTTAAATGAATTTAATGAATTGTTTTTATTGAAATAATCTAACTTCTGTTAGATATGCCTCTCTTGGACGATCTATCCTTAACTTAATTCTCAAGGACAGACCGTCCAGGAAAGGTGTATCTAACAGAAGCTAGATTATTTGTTTATTTTGTTTGGTAGGTCGAGTCTGCCAAAGGTTAGTAGTTAGCCAAACAAAACTATAGTTCAGACAGATAGTCCATTTATTACCTGATTTATATGCTTATATGATATTGCTATACTGTTTTAACCAATTTTAGTTGTAGGATTAAGATTTGCAAGAGATATGCTTTAAAAGGATATTAGTGAGGGTAAACCTGTTCCGCTAAGCGACACGGTCTCACATAATATCAAATAACCAAGATGTATAGTATTATTCACACTTGGCTTTATGTTTGACTCCAAGTATATGTTTTCTTCTTAAACTCTTAGGTGGTCAAAATTGATTTGAGTAGGCTGAGGGCTAAGGATTTTTAGGTTTTAGTAGGTGGATGAATAAAGCTTTCGAAGATGAGCAGGAGGCTGATGCTAGCTATATTTAGGAGTTGTTTTGTTCTATTTCCGTTGTGTTGTATTAAGTCTGTTATGACTATTTAGTACTTTGGTCATCTATCTTCATATGTCGCTCTTGGCGTATTTATGTAATAATTATATTTGATCTGAACCTAAGAAACGTTTGGGATTATGTAACTTGGATATAAAATGATGTTTTCATATGTAATCTGAAAAATGTTTTAATCCATGATGATTTTATTTCATATTCAAGTGATTATGATATTATGGATACATTAACATTACCGTATTTAGTCATCAGAAGTTAATATTATGGATGACTGTAGCATCTTTAGCGCTTAGCTTCGGGCCTTCAAATAGGGGATGTTACAACTTGGTATCAGAGCATAGGTTTATGAAAAACTTTAAAATAAAATGATTTTTGAAAACAAAATCCTAAGGAATCAGAGATATGATCGGGGTATGGGATAATGCTATAGTAACGTACTTGTATTTTCTATATATAAGTATATGCTATATTTCTATTCTCCGATGTCTCTTAGGCTATTCTTCTATATTTTACGAGGTTTGAATATAGATATGGATGTTAGAAGTGGGAGAGTTAACCTTGGAGGGAGAAGCACCACTACAAATGGAAATGCCAGATCAAAAACGAGAAGGAACCAAGGTCGGCATAAGTTGGAAATGTGGGTGCTGAAGTCCCACAATGTCACATGGGAGAAATGTATCAGTTCTCTATCAACATGATGCAGACAAGTGTTGCTGCTGGAGTAGTTGAAGGAGGATTTCAGGAAGCTTCAGTGGTGAATAATTATGCTATTCTGAGTAGGGATTATACTCGGTTGGGAGGAAAGCCATCTGTTGGTACCGAGGACGCAGTCGAAGTAGAGAATTGGTTACTTCATTGCGAGGGTATTTTCACTGATCTTGGGCCCAATGATGAGCAGAAGAGAAGGCTTGCTTCTAGATAGCTTCAGGGAGCAACGCTGTACTGGTGGAACATCATTACAGTTGGAGTTAATGAGGAGACAACGACATGGGCCAAGTTCAAGAGGAGGTTTGGAGAGAGGTTTATGTCAAAAATTGCTAATTCTGTTCTGCTTAGGAAGTTTGCTGAGTTGGAGCAGGGAGATATGACTATGCTTAAGTATGAGATAAGCTTTGAGGAGCTAGCCAGGTATGGCTGTGCTATGGTGGATACTGTAATTAAGAGGAACGAGAAGTTCATCAGGGGGTTGAAGCCTGAGCTTGCTAGGGCAATGTTACCGTATATTAGGGATACATGTGACATTGTAATGGAAATGGCTTTAGGGAATGAGGAGATGCTTGCTTTTATAGAGAGAAATAAGACAACGGAAGTCCAGGTGAGGCATGATCAGAATAGAAAGTTCTTCTACAAGAAAGGAGCTCAGAAGGGTGGAGCTGCTAAGAAGGGAAAGGCAGAAGTGTTCTGTTGCAAGTGTGATAAGGAAGGACACTATGCCCATGAGTACCGGACATGCAAGGAAAAGAATGCTGCTAAGAAGAAAGGAATAAAGTGTTTCGACTATGATCAGAGTGGGCACTATGAGAACCAATGCAAGAATCCTACTAGGGATGGGAAGGGCACAGAATATGCATTAGAGCCAGCTACGTCGAGACCAACAACAGAGGAAAAGAGAAAAGCTATGTTGGGAGGTATGCTTACGATTCATGGTATGTCAGTTAGCGTTTTATTTGATATCGGTACATCACATTCTTTTATATCTCATTGTTTGGTAGATAAGCTTAACCTAGTACGGTTATTTGTAGTCACTTCCTTAAAAGTTGCAAATCCAATAGGAGGGTAAGAAACACTTGGGATGAAGTGTGACCACCTAAAGATTGAATTGTTAGGTCATACCTTTGTTTGCAGTTTGCATGTGTTTGATTTCGTAGGATTCAGAATTATTTTAGGTATGGATTGCATAAGTAAGTACGATGCTAGGATAGTTTGCCATAATAGGAAAATATCGCTTAGACAACCTGACTGCGGTGATCGGATTATATATACCGTAGAAAACCTTAGCTGTGAGGTGAATGCTTTGTTGGGTGTTGTGGAGGTAGAAAATGAGTTGAATCGCATTTTCATTCTCAGAGAATTTGCAGATGTTTATGAACCCGTAGTAGGATTGCCACCGAAATAAGCCATTGAGTTTTGGATAGATTTGGTGCAGGAGCAGAACCAGTGAGTAGACTGCCAAACAATATGACACCTACCGAGATGAGGGAGTTGAAGATGCCATTGGTGGATTTGGAAGGCAGGAATTTTATCAGACCAAGTAGTTCACCTTGGGAAGCTGTCGCAGTGTTTGCTAAGAAACCAAATGGATCCTTAAGGTTATATATCGATTCTCGTAAGTTGAATGAGAAGACGATGAAGAATCGATATATGTTGCCTGGAGTTGTTGATTTGTTCGATTAGTTGAGTGGGGCCAAGATATTTTCTCAGTTGGATGTAGCAACTGGTTTCCATCTGCTTAGAGTGGAAGAGGATAGTATTCCTTTGACGGGGTTTAGAACTAGATATGGATCGTGCAAATGGTTAGTAATGTCGTTCGGACTGACTAATGACATTCGTTCGTGATGTCTATTTGGCAGAATAAAACACCGTTATGCTATAATTAAATTGAATATATTACTGTAGACATCTATCGAGCAGAATAAATCTATGTGCTGTGCTTGCATAGTAAAAAGATAGTTTTCATAATTAATTAATATGTGTATTAATTAATATTGGATAATAATGTTTTAGCTATTGATTGTTAATTGTTGATAATAATGTTTGTTAATATTGTTGTTTTGTTGTTGGGTCTGGTTGAATTTCCACTTTAGAAAGCGGATGTCATATGAAATATATGAAATCATGAAATTTTGTAGAGGGATCTGGAGTCCTTAGCATTGTTGATTTTAATTTTATTTATATACTTGTTGAATAAATCGTTGTCTGTCAAAGCTTGATAGCTTGACCGTACTGGATATGACTTTGATATGTTGAAAAAGTTGAACTCTTTTGGTTGTATATCTATGAAAGTTCTTGTTAAGCATTGTGGTAGCTCTAAGTCACATTATAGTATTTTGGAAGATTATTATTTGCTATTTTTGCTATTTTTGATTTGAAATGGGTTTGATTCGAAGAACGATTTTAAATATGACTTTTGAAATTTTTTATGGCATTTTATTTAGAAAGGATTTTTGAACTTCTCTATTTTACTCTAACCTTTTTGGAAATGTTTTAAAGTATTTATAAAAGAATTTATTTTACAAGAAAAGTTAATATAATGACTAATGTTTATTATCAAGAAAACAAAAAGGGGAATTTATCTTTTAAAATATAGTGATTGTGTTTAAAAGAAGATAGAAATATTATTGAATAAACATTAAGGAAGCACTTTATATAAAATGTCATATAAAAAGACGGATTTATAAATGGTATTTAATAAATAGGAGAATAGATTTACAAATGATATTTTATGAAAGCAAATGATATCATTTTGATGAATTGGAATAACAAATCATATTTGTGAATTTATAGTGATATGTGGAATGATTGTTTTATGAAAGATATTTAATCCTATCTTGAAACCGAAGATTGGTGATAAGTATATGAGATTTATAAAGGGAGTTTTATAAATATAAATGAGATATATAAATAGGGTTTTATAAATAGAAAGAAGATTTATAAATGGAGTTTTGTAAACATAAAAGAGATTTATAAAAAGGAGTTTTAGAAAAGGAGAATGAGATTTGATCTCTATAAATGCTCATTTTAAATTATGGTTTTACGGAAAGTACTCTTTCCGTACTTAACATCAAATGTCGAGGCATGGAAACTCGTCTCTATCTATGAGAATTAAGAATGTATGTCGAGACAAGGATAGTTCTCTAACTTGTACGACTATATTGTTAATCGAGGTATAATACAAGTTTGAAATCGGAAAGTGATGGTAACTATATTTGGTCTAATTTCTATACAATCCATGTACTTACACCAAAAGAGTTTTCGATTTATTATTATCATCGTTTTAAATGACATTTTTTTAACTCAATTAAGTATAATTTTGGAAATGAAATCTTTCTTAAGATTTTGTGAATATAATTATACCGTTGAGATAAGTATATAAATACTCTTCTATGCATTTTAAGTGAAATGATTTAGGAATATAGTTATACCATTGAGTTAAGTATATAAATATTTTTTCAAGTGTTGAAAAGAGTAGAGACGATTTGTAAATATATCTTTTGTAAAAGGTATTTTATTAAGAATATTTGACAGGGGACACCAGTCCTATCTGGTATTCTAATATCCGAGTCATTTACTTAGAGTCAACTACCCCATCGAATTTTCCTTAAAAAATTTCTTTTCAATTGATTTAACCCTTTAAATCATACATAAATAAGGAAAACATGATCTATGCTTTACTCAAATCACTTTTCCATGTTATATATGTTATCCCGCTTTTTGGCAAAGCCGTGATACCAAAAGATTGGTCGAAAACGGGAAACAGTTCATCTCAGAGATTGGATATACTTCACTTAGCTATGGATATCAATGAATTTTGCCCGAGTCCGGATCAGGCCACGATTGATAGGACACGACAAGAAAGGTTGTAGGAGCCATCATTTCAAGTTTCAAGTCAATCCGAGTTCGTATGCTCAAGATATGATGGATTCAGTGTGAAGAGAAATGGTCATTGTCTGGTTCGAAACCATGAAGTTCGAACCCATCCTTTTCGAACCCATGCTCTTCGAACCCATCCACGCCCTTTCCTTCGAACCCATGCTGTTCGAAACCATCCACGCCCTTTCCTTCGAACCCACCTAGTTCGAACCCATCCACGTCCTTGCCTTCGAAGCCATGGAGTTCGAACCCAAGCCACGTTCGAACCCATCAGCTAGCACCTACCTCGACTCCATCGCCTTCGAATCCACCACAGTGGCCTACCTTCGAATCCATGACTTCACTCGGCCTCACATCCTCACTTCGAACCCATCGAGTGACCCAGTTCGAACCGATCAAGTTCGAACCCATAAGAATTCCTGGATTCGAATGTCACGTTCGAAACCAAGAATGCTTCCTATTTCGAATCCACCGAGTCAATTGGTTTGGATGACGTGTTCGCCGTAGTTCACGGAGTCGAAGCGGTCCATTCGGAGATAAGTTAGGATCGATTCGAATATTGCGCGCCACGTCACTGCAAGCTCACGTGCACTGATGGATTCGAAACGAAGGGTTCGAAATAATGGGTTCGAACGCCTCAGCCAACCGAAGATGTCGATTTAGAACCGAGCATATCTCCTTAACCACCAATCCAGATGCAACCAAATTTTCACAGTAGTTTCCATATGAGGTAAAGATTGTTCCTGCCAAGTTTCAGCTCGATTGGACCATTTGTTGATGGGTTCGAAATCACTTCGAACCGATGTCAGATCGAGACGAAACTTGGTGGGGTCGGTCGCGTGGGCCCACTCACGTGCCAGAAGGAGTCTCACGAAGTTTCAGCAAGATCTGGGCCTCCAACGCCTATAAATAGCACCCTGAAGCCTTCAGAAAAGGGGATCTTTTCCGCCATTGAACGCCAAGACTCTGCCGGATTCAAGTTTAACTATCAGAATAGTTGTTGTATTCAGATTTCAGAGCAATTGTCAGCTGTAATTCATTGTAATCGATTGAATCGAGCAAAGCAATAAAGAGAAAACCTTCAAAGTGGACGTAGGCGCGAACGCCGAACCACTATAAATCCTGTGTTTGTGATTGTTGTTCGTGAATTACTGTGATTTGTTGATTAGAGCTGAATCATATATTGATTGTTGCTGAGTTCTGTGTTAATCGTTATTGATTTGAGTACGTAAACGGGTGCTTTCACGACTTTGGGTGTTTGTGACCAATTTTGGCGCAAACAATATAAACTTTACACAAAACATGGTTGATGAACACATTCGAAACCCTTATTTAAAAGATTTAAACAACCCCTTTCGAAACCCTTGAAAGTGCCCATATGGAAACCATTGAAACCACCCTTTCGATACAAGTAAACTACTTTACTTTATAGCCTTAGGCTGAAAGGTCAAAACATATCTTTCGAAACCATTTACCATAGACCTTGAAAGCATTAAAAGTATCCTTTCGAAAGCTTTACAAAACCTTGGACATCCTCTTTTCAAAACACTTTAGACATGACGTTCGAAGAACATTGGAAGCCCTCCATTAAACACTAAGGTAAACCTTTCGAAAACATTGGGGAACCATCCCTTCGAAACCTTTACCATATACCTTTATAAAGCATTAAGTCCTTTACATAAGTCAAACCTTTCGAGGGCATCGAGTTCTAGTAAAAACATCTGGAACTACCTTTCAAAACCATTCAAAACCATTCCTTTCGAAACCTTTGGGTTTAGCTTTCAAAATCTCCAAAAGGGTCTTAAAACATCTAAGTCGAAAGTAACTCTTTTGAAAGCAATTTACTAAGTAAAATAAGTGGATGGTATCGAAACCAACTCCTTCGAAAGCATTGGAGAAGCAGCTTAAGTTTTAAAACAAAGGAACCCTTTCGAAAGCATTGGTTCGAAAGGGGGGATGCGGTATTAAGGGGTTTCGACCTCTTCGGAAGCATTTTCTTAAAACAAAGGTGCAACCTCTTTCGAAACCTTTCTTTAAACATTTGACTAAGTCGAAAGGTATCTTATTCGAAAGCATTCTCTTCAAAAGCAAAGCAGGGACATTTCTTTTTAAAAGCAAAACAAGGTTTCGACCCCTTCGAAACCCCTATTTCGAATCTATACCTTTCACCTATCTTCAATCCACTACGTACCAAGGCTTTTGATACCATGTGCATTAGTTTCGACTAGGATGGAGGCGGAAGTATGAAATCGAAAAGGTAGTTGCCGAAAGTGGCGAAGCAACAAAACCTTATCAAAACTAATTTTGACTTTAAAAGGAAATTTCTTTTCAACTAATCTACTTTGTTTGTCAACATATGATTGATTGCTAATTTCTTTTACAAAATCTTTTCTAAAAGTGCTGCCGATTTTCAAAAATAAATAATTTAAAACATTTGAAAATTGTCCCTCTACCTTTTATAAACATATAAACCATTTAAGTACCATAATTTAGATAATTTTATATACTTATTAAAATACATAGGAATATTCTATAAAAGTTCCCATAAATCACTTCTAATATGTTTTCTAACATATTTAAATTTCTGACCCAAAGCCAACATAAAATAACAGTAATCAATTTTAAACCCAATTAATCATTTGCTTCACTAGAAAATTCATAATAAATCCACATTAATTCAGAAAATTAGAAAATTAGAAACCCATCTCTTGATTTTTATTTCTGACCTCATCTCAAAATCGCATGGCATTTGGATGCCATTAAATTGTTTTTCAAGTTAATCCTTGTCATAAAATCAATATGAAGAAGCATATATCATCAACGAGGATATATATATATATATATATATCCATTTACACAATCAAACATGGAAAATCATTTGCAAAACAATTTCAAACCTCAACTAAAACCAAAAAAATAAAAATATGAGATGTAACCTATCATTCACCTTCAGCATGTTTGTTAAGGATTTGAGATTTGATCATGGATTAAATTGATTAGGCTTCCCTCTTTTGATTCTAGTTTTATCTTCTTCTTTCTTTCCCCTTATGGTGGTCGGCCTCTCTTATGTTTTGATTTTTGTTTGTCAATGTGTAAAATGAAGTGGCATGAGGGTTTAGGGTTCATGAATATAACTTATTCCTATGTTGCCCTTATTTATTTCCCTTGTCAACTTCATTTTAATCCTCTTTTAGTTCATTGTTCATTAGGCATGACTACCCTCTATTAACACAAATCTCAATCCCTTAAACATTTACATTACTTCATTTAATTTAACTAACTAAATGTACTTAATAATGTTAATTAAAATTAGGATCGTTACAGACTCCCCTCATTAAATAATTTCATCCTTGAAATTTCGATAAGGTACTCTTCAAATCAATCATAAAGGTAAAATATATCATGAAACAAATCAGGATAAGCATCTCTAATCATGCTCTCAGTTTTCCAATTACAGCCCCTCTCGTAGTCGCTCCACTGGACCTTAGCTAATCTGACTGGCTTATTCCTTAGCCTTTTCTTAGCTCTCGCGATTATAAAACTGGATTTCTAACTATAGTCAAATTTGGTTCCACTACTAAGTCCTCTAACACAGTTGGTACTATAGTAGTCTCCGGATCTTGAATACACTTCCTTAGGTGAGAAATATGAAAAACATCATGAATTTCTACCCAATTGTTCGGTAACTCTACTCTATATGCGAGTCCCCCAATCCTTTCTACAATAGAAAATGGTCCGACGAATCTCGGTGCCAACTTTTCTGATTTCCCGACTCTGATCACAACCGACGTTGTCGATACCTTGATGAAACATGATCTCCAACTGAGAATTCCAAGTCTTTTCGCCTTCTATCAACTTACCTCTTCTGCCTAGACTGAGTTTCCTTCATTCTAACTGTAATTAACTTAATCTTTTTTGCGGCTTCTCTTACCAAATCTGGACCAAGAACCAACCTATCCCTGGTTTCTAACCTACAAACAGAAGATTTGCATGGCCTTCCATACAAAGCTTCAAACGATGCCATCCTTATGCTAGTCTGATAATTGTTGTTATATGAAAATTCGACTAAGTTTAGATAGTCTTCCCATGATCCTCCAACATATAGCATACAAGCTCATAACAAATCTTCTAAGACTTTGTTAATCCTTTCTGTTTACCTATCTGTCTGCGGATGGTTGGTGGCACTCATCTTGAGCTTGGTATCCAAAGTCTCCTATAGACTTTTCCAAAACTCACTAGTGAATAAGGAATCTCTATCATTTACTATTCTACTAAGAATTCCATATGTCTAACTATATCCTTCATAAATAAATTAGATAAAACAGATGCCGTCGGGGTTGACTTAATAGGAATGAAATGGGCGCTCTTAGTTAATCTGCCCACTATGACCCATATGTTTTCATTTCCTTTATTAGATCTTGGCAACCTGTCTTAAAAGTCCATTGAGATCGAATCCCATTTCCATATTAGAACATCTAAAGGCTAAAGTAATCCACTTGGATTGCGATCTTCGACTTTTACCTGCTGATACTTCAAACACTATTTCGCCCATAAGCCTACATCTCTCTTCATACCTTCCTAAAAGAAACTTCTTTCAATGTCTTGATACATCTTAGTTCCTCCGGGATGAACGGTGAATTTCGAAAGATGTTTCTAAAACTTTCTCCCTAATGTTTCCTACATTTGGAACACATAATCTTCCTTTCTTTCTTAACCATCCATTTTGGTCAAGACTGAAATCTTTCAAGTCGTCACTCTCGATTCCGTCCCTTAACTTTCTAATCCGATTAACTAATAGTGGATCCTCCTTCTGTTTAGAAGCAATCTTTTCGATCATCATCGGTCGAACTTTTAAACATGACAACATAACCATTTCCTTACTAGATTTAGCTTCAGATCTCCATTGTATTCTGCATATCGCCAATGCTTCTAAATCTTTCCACTTAGCTATCATTGCCAGCACTGCATTTTAATGTTTCCTGCTAAGTGAATCAGCAACCTTGTTTCCTTTTCATAGTGTGCACTCAATACCAAAATAATAAGCGGCTAAAATATCTAACCACCTCTACTGTCTCATATTCAACTCCTTCCAAGAGAATAAATATTTCCGCGACTTATGACCCATATACAACTCGAATCTTTCTCCCAAGAGATAACGTCTCCACATTTTTAATGCAAAAATTACCATAGCTAATTCCAAATCATGCGTTGGATATCTAACCTCATGCGGTCTAAGCTGTCGAGATGCATAGGCAATCACTTTACCTCTTTGCACTAACATAGCTCTTAATCCTGTTCCACATGCATCTGTGTATACCACTAAATCTCAATTTCCCACTGGAACAACCAACACAGGTGCATTAATCAATAAGTATTTTAACTTCTAGAATGCCTCCTCACACTTATCGGTCCAAACAAACTTCACATCCTTTCGCGTTAGCTTGGTTATCGCTATCCATGAGAAATCCTTAATGAACCTCTGATAATGCCCAGCTAATCCAAGAAAACTCTTTATCTCAGTCACTGTCTCGAGACTCTTTCAATTATTCACCGCTACGATCTTAGTCGGATCTACAGAAAACCCATTCTTTAAAACCACATTACTAAGAAAATTCACTTCTTTCTTTCAAAAATGACACTTTGAAAACTTCGTTGTTAGCTGAAGCTGCCTCAGCGTCTCAAGCACAACTCTAAGGTGAACTTCATGCTCTCTTTCATTTTTGGAGTATAGCAACATACCATCTACGAAAACCAACACGAACCTATCCAAGTGCTCTTGGAAAATTCTGTTCATCAAATCTACAAAGAATGCAGGCGCATTAGTAGTCCGAATGGCATTACTAACCATTCATACGATCCATATCTGGGTCTAAATGCCATCAAAGGGATACTATCCTCTGCCAATCTAAGGTGATGGAATCCTTTCGCCAAATCCAATTGGGAAAATACTCTAGCTCCACTTAACTGATCAAAAAAATCATCAATTTTAGGTAACGTATATCGATTCTTTATTGTATTCTCATTCAACTTACGATAATCAATACATAACCTTAACGATCCGTCCAGCTTCTTAGCAAACACTACGACTACTCCCCAAGGCGAACCGCTTGGTTTAATAAAATTCTTGCGTTTAAATACATCAACTGCACCTTTAACTCCTTCATCTCGGTATGTGTCATTCTGCTTGGCGGTCTACTCACAGGTTCTGCTCTTGATAATAGATTTATCTGAAACTCAATAGCTCGTTTCAATGGCAAAGCTACTATAGGTTCAAAGACATGCGTGAATTCTCTAATAAAAAAAACTTGACTCAACTCGTCTTCTACTTCCACTCCACCCAATAAAGCATTAACCTCAAAACTACAGTTTTCTACAGAGTGTATGATCCGATCACTACAGTCAGGGTGTCTAAGCGATATTTTCCTATCATGGTAGAATATCCTAACATCGTATTTACCTAACCAATCCATACCCAAAATAATTCCGAACCCTACGAAATTAAACACATGCAAAATGTAAATAAAGGTATGACCTAACAATCAAATTCTAAGAGGTCACTTCTCATCCCAAGAGTCGCATAACCTCCTATTGGATTTGCAACCCTTAAGGAAGTAACTAGGTAAGGTTATGTACCAAACAATGAGATACAAAAGAATGTGATGCACCGGTATTAAATAGAATGCTAATTGACATACCATGAATCATAAACGTACCTACCACCTTTCCATTTTCCTCTGCTGCTGGTTTTGAGCTGGCTTCAATGCAAAAAAAATTTCCCTTTCCATCCTTGGCTGGCTCCTTGCGCTAGCTCTTATAACATCCAATTTGATTGCAGTTGAAGCATCTAATATTCTTATTCCCGATCACCTTCTTTCCATCTCCTGAGCGACATTCATTTGCGAAATGCCCTTTCTTATCACATTTATAGCAGACAACCACCAACTTTCTCTTCTTGGCAGCTCCACCCTTCTGAGCTCCTTTATTTTGAAAAAACTTTATCTTCTGACTTTGCATTCCCTGAGCTTCCTTTACCTTATTTCTTTCAAGAAAAGCGAGCAACTCTTCGTGCCTCAAGGCCATCTCAACAACAACATCACATGGATCCCTAATATGTGGTAATGTGGCCTTTGCGAGCTAAGGATCCAACACATGAATGAAATTTTCATTCATCTTAATAATAGTATCAACCATAGCATAGCCATATCTCGCTAGCTCCTCAAACCTGGTCGCAAACTCAAGCATAGTCATGTCTCCCTGCTCCAATTTAGCAAACTTCTTGAGCAGAATGGACTTGGCAATCTCCAACATAAACCTCTCCTCAAATCTCCTTTTAAACTCAGCCCAAATCATGGTCTCCTCATTGACTCCAATAGTCACACCGTTCCACCAATATAGTGCTGCTCCTTATAGCTGTCTAGAAGCGAGTCTTCTCTTCTGCTCATCATTGAGCCCTAGATCAGTGAAAATCCTCTCGCAATGAAGTAGCCAATTCTCCACTTCGGTTGCATCCTCAACACAAATAAACGGCTTTCCTCCCAGCCGGGCGTAGTCTCTACTCAACATAGCATAGTTATTCGCCACCGAAGCTTCCTGATTTCCTACAACTACTCCAGCAATAACTCTCGCTTGCATCATATTTACAAAGAACTGATATATTACTGCCATGTCAACTTGCGGGATTCTAACATCCATATTTCCAGCTTGTGCCTGACCTCGATTTCTTCTCATATTTGGTCTAGCATTTCCATTAGTTGTGATGCTTCCCCAACTATGGTTCATTCTTCCACTTCTAGCATCTGTATCTGCATTCGAGTCTTCATAAGATACATAAGAATAGCCTAAGAGAGTCGGGAGAATAGAGATAAAGCGTGTAGTTATATATAGCAAATACAAGTATGTTAGTATAGCGTTATCCCATACCCCGATCTTTCTTTTAATTCCTTAGGATTATATTTTCAAAATCATTTTAAGTTTAAAATTTTTCATAAACCTATGCTCTGATACCAAGTTCTAACATCCCCTATATTGAGGCCTAAAGCTAAGAGCCATAGTTGTTGTTGTCATCTGTAGTATTAACTTTCGATGACGAAATCCTGTAACGTTAATGGTATCCATAATATTAGAAGCACATGAATATGAAACAAAAACATAGATTTCAAAAACAACTATTCTGGTTACATTTCACAAAAACATGTTCCATATCCAATTACATAATCCTAAAGGTTTCCCAATTTCAAATCAAATATAATTATTACAAATTACGCCAAGAGCGACATATGAAGATGCCCTCTTGGATGACCAGAATACTAAATAGACAAAAACTATCTTAATACATCACAGCGAAAATAAAAACATAACAACTCCTAAATAGCAAACATCAGCCTCTTGCTCATTCAGGAAGCTTTATTCGTCCACCTACTAGAATCTGTAAATCCTTAACTCTCAACCTAATCAAACAATTTTGAGCACCCGAGAGTTTAAGGGGAAAAACAAAAACTTCGAGTCAGACATAAAGCCTGGTGTGAATAGTATTATACATCTCGGTTATCTGATATTAAGTGGGACCATATCGCTTAGCGGAATGGATTTTCCCTCACAAATATCCTTTTAAAAACTTATCTTTTGCAAATTAAAATCCTGCAAGCAAACTGGTTAAAACAGTAATAGCAATATCATGTATGCATACTAATCAGGTAATAAATGGACTTTCTGTCCAAACATTATAGTTTTGTTTGGCTAACAA
Source organism: Allium cepa (assembly GCA_030765085.1). NCBI lineage: Eukaryota > Viridiplantae > Streptophyta > Magnoliopsida > Asparagales > Amaryllidaceae > Allium > Allium cepa. The sequence goes on along the minus strand of CM060940.1, from coordinate 247,858,597 downwards.
TTAACCTTTGGCTGACTCGGGCCTACCAAACATAATAAATAATCTAACTTCTGTTAGACGCACTTCTGGACGGTTTGTCCCTAACTTACTTCTTCTAGGATCAACTGATCCTAATGGTTTTGCGGGCTCACCAATAACCTATGTGTACTTTATTTATTCCTTTCTATGTGTAGCATCATTTTAGTCTTAACTATGACAAAGCCCTACAAACTAGAATTTTGGACCTATATTAGCTAGAGGCTAAAGCTAATGTATAGGACGTGGCACTATACAAGTCCCATCTGGTATTCAAATATCTGAGTCATTTACTAAGGGTCAACTACCCCATTAAATTTTCCTTGAAAACATTTTTTTTCAAATTGATTTAACCCTTTAAATCATACTTAAACAAGGAAACCATACTCTATGCTTTACTCAAATCACTTTACCATGTTATATATACTTTACATAAAACATTGTTGATGAACAGAGTTGAAGCCCTTGTCTAAAAGCTTTAAACAACCTCTTTCAAAACATTCAACTAAGTAGAAAGGTATCTTATTCGAAAGCATTCTCTTCGAAAGCAAAGCATGCACCTTTACGTTTAAAAGTAAAATAATGTTTCAACCCCTTTGGAACCCCTTGTTTCGAATCTATACCTTCCGTCTATCTCTAATCCATTACATACCAAGGCTTTTGATACCATGTGTATTGGTTTCGACTAGGATGGAGGCGGAAGTATGGGGTCGAAAGGTAGCCGCCGAAAGTGGAAAAACAACAAAATCTTATAAAAACTGATTTCTGACTTTAAAAAGTAATTTCATTTCAACTAAACTGCTTTTTTTGTCAACATATGATTGGTTACAAATTTCTTTTCCAAAATATTTTCTAAAAGTGCTATCGAATTTCAGAAATAAATAATTTAAGACATTTGCAAATTGTCCCTCCTCCTTTTAAAAACATATAAAACATAAGTCTCATACCTTAAAATAATTTTATACACTTAATAAAACACTTAGGAAAATTCTTCAAAAATTATCATAAATCACTTCTAATATGTTTTGTAACATATTTAAATTTCTGATCCAAAGCCAACATAAAATAGTCGTAATTAATTTTAAACCAAATTTATCATTTTCTTTACTAGAAAATTCATAATAAATCCACATTAATTCAGAAAATTATGAAATTTGAAACCCATCTCTAAATTATTATTTTTAACCTTATCTCAAAATTGGAAGGCATTTGGCTATCATTCAATTTTTTTTTCAAGTTAACCTTAACATAAAATTAATATGAAAAAGCATGTATCATCAACAAGCATATATATCCATTTAAACAATCAAACATGGCAAATCATTTGCAAAACAATTTTGGATCTCAACTAAAACCAAAAATAATAAAATATGAGATGTGCTCTATTATTCACCTTTAGCTTGTTTGTTAAGTGGTTGAGATCTGATCTTAGATTAAGTTGATTAGGCTTAGCTTTGTCTTCTTCTTGCTTTCCCTTAATGGTGGCCAACCTCTCTTATGTTTTGATTTTGGTTTGTGAACGTGTAAAATGATGTGGTATGAGGGTTTAGGGTATATGAATATAACTTATTCCTTCTTTGCCCTTCTATATTTCCTTTATCTATTTCATTTTAATCCCCTTTTAGTTCATTGTTCATTAGGCACGGTTACCCTATATTGACATAAATCTCAATCCCTTAACCGTTTACATTATTTCATTTAATTTAACTATTTAAATGTCCTAAATAATGTTAATTAAAATTAGGGTTACTACATTTGCCTTGGAGGCCTGCTCGTGAGTTTATTCCTAAGAACCATGACACCGTTGTTGGATATTTGGATGCGCATCATAGGATTGTTGGTTCGTAGGGTAGGGGCCCTATAGCCCATTGGGTTGCATAGGCTAGCAGTCTGTTATCTATAGGGGAAAGCAGGGTCGTGACCGGGGCTACGTGTAGACGAGCCACTGGTGGATGGAGTCACGATGTCCATCGCGGTAATTGAAGACTGGAGGGATATATGGTACTTGTAGAAGGCGAGTGGTCCTAGGTCCATGGAGCATGATGTGTGCTATCAGTCTCCCTTTCTGGTTCAGGGTTATGTATGTGGTGTGGATTGACATATGTTATTCATTATCCCGTGAGGTGGCTATACTAGAGACTGTGTGTCTAAAGTATAGCAATCCCCGTATATCCATACTTTTTTGATTTATTCATATATGAAGAGATGAAATTATACCTGGACAGGTGTCCAAAATATGTGGATCCTCATATCTTTTATCATGTACTGATAGGCAGTCTATCTTAGTGTATTGATGATGATTATCTTATTATTGATATTGAGTAATATTTGGTTATTATTGCAAGATAATTTGATGATATTTCATTAATGATGATTTCGTGATTTAATAATCGATTTTCGGATTAGGATAATTCACCCATCAGAATTGATGTTCTTGAATTCCAATTTGATGTGCTTTGAGATGGGGGATGACATCTTTATACATGTTTTGTGATATTTGAAGCTATATAATCCATGGAGATTTGTTCATGGTGTTGTGACTACAATACATATAGTACATATTTATCTATATAATGGGTATTATTATATTATTGTTGATATATTAGATTATAAATTTTTTACCCTATGATACAGTTATAGTCTGATCGTGTGTTATTTATAATACTCGGGTCAGTCTGAGACATTATAGGTACGGGGACTTACTACTAGTATTTTTATTTGAGCTTAGAAGAGCAGTATATTATACTAATACCTGATACTTGTGCGTTATTTATTCAGCGTATGTTTATATAATTGAGATTTGAGTTGTATTCTATTCATCTATCATTTTTGTATATATATTATATGTTATTATTGCGACTAACTCTATGTTCTTTTCTATTTATTATATATTGTGTATTAAAACTATGTCTTAGAGGCACGCATGTCTACTGATTCATATCGATGCTATGTATGTATAGATTAGATGTTTATTTGATGTTTTAATAGTATCGGTGTTAGTCTAAGAGAAAATTCACATGTCTACCCCATGTAGCCTCACATTCCATACTGTCTTAGAGTATTACTCAGTAATACTCTTATAAAGTATGGGTATGAAGATGGGGTGTAACAAATTAGGTGGTAAACCTGACACTTCTTCGAAAACATCCGCCAATTTCTGAACAATAGGGATAGAACCCAACTCCTCTTCTGCCAAATTAAGAGAATAAAGGAAACTATTCATAAGTGAGCTAGGACCTTCGTAATCTACAGTTAGATCCTTCCTCCCTTACCTCAATACCATGGTTCGCTTACCACAATTCATGACCGCATTATTCCATGACAACCAATCCATCCCAAGTAGAACATCAAAACCCATAAAACCCAGAACATACATATTGTAAGGAAAGAGTTGGTCAAAACAAGAAAATAGAACTCCTAAGCAAACCATACTATGATCAGCTGAGCCCCCAATAGGGTTCAACACACAAATAGAATATAAAGCTATAATTGGTTTACGTTTCAATCTATTAATAAGAATACGAGATATGAAACTAAGAGAAGCACCAGTATCAAATGAGACATGAGTAGAAATACCAGAAATAGATGGAAAACCTTCCAAAACTTACTTCCCTTTTGCTGCTGCAGAAGTAGTAAGTGTTGAAGCACGTGAAAAAACTCTAGGCTGCTCCCCCTCATGAAGCATCAGGTAGTCTTTAACTAGATGACCAGGTTGGTGGAAATTTCAGTAGCTCCTTAGTACAAACTGTGCCTTGCCCGTCTATGGCTCTAGCTTTAGTACCTTAGCAATAGCTGCCTTAACCAACGGTGCTTTCGCCACTTGTCCTCCCCCTACTGATGTACAACTCCCAGTGAAACGCCTCTTCTTTCTACACTTGTGACAAGATAAACCAAAAATATCTCTTGGTGGCAGAATCTTATGCTTATTGCTCCTAATTGGTGCAGGAATAGACTGATTTGGTGCTTAGCTCTTAAACCTTAACCCTATGTTCACCAAATTTACAAAAGACCTCAAAATGTGATTTGTCATATTACCCTTAAATTCTGGATGCATCCCCTATGATGAACGTCTCGTTTCTTTTTAATGGCATATCGTCCAAACCAAGCCCAAAGCAATACAAGGCAGTGAATTAGTTATCATACCCAACTACTATCATGTATTCCTACTTTAGATCGAGGAAACTCCTAAGTGACAAAGTCTTCTCGGCTTTTGGAACAAACTTCATCTCAAATTCTTCCTTGGGCCCAAGAGTAGTCGTTCTCTTGGACAACAAAAGCTATAGAACTCCACCAATTCATGGATAAGTTGATCAAATGTCATGACGGTAACTAATGCTTTATTGCTTCATCTAACTCCATATCCCAAATATCTGATCACACAATTTAATCCAACTCTGGGATTTTATGATTGTCTTCCTACCACCAAACCTCTTACCTCCCAACCTCTCATAATCATGGTAGAACGAAGAAAAATTCACCTAAGGCCTGATTTGCATGACCTCTTCTATAATATCCACTTTCGGTTCCTCGACCAAAGCAACATTCCTTGGTGCTCGATCTCCACCATTCGTGATGGTACTACCCGACCACCTTTATCTCTACCTCCTCGAGCATTAGCAGCTCTAGTACTCATGATGTGTATTACTTGAACATGGCAGAATATATTTAGGATATGAAAGACTAGAGTTATTTCAAAGAAAGAGATTATTCCTAAGGGAAAGCTAAAAAGGGGGCATATTTTTATAAAAAAATAAAAAAAACGCTCTTGTAAATATATTAAACTTGACTTATTTTAAGGTGCTACTTACCCTATCTTTAATGAGCCATAACCAACCAATGCCAAGATGTAAACTCAACCTTAGTCTCTATTACCAAATGTAATAACCTACTCCTTTCTGGGCGTGATACAAATGGTTACCTCATTCCTGCCTTAATAACGAGCCTTTAGATTGCACACTAACCCGTAAAAGGGCGTCTAGGGTAAAAATTTATTCTTTACCACAGTTCACAAAGCAAGAACTTCTATCATATGACAATAAGCACTAGCATGAACAACAACATATAATACCAAAAGAACAGTACAAATGGTTACACTGAATACAGGAATTTTGGAGTCATAAAAAACTAAGTAATATCATCAGCCTGAATAGTTTTAATTGTATGTCCTGACAACGTTCATATATAATACCTAATACAATATAAAAAATAGAAATAAATAGATAATGGAAGCCTCCATCTCATCTCCTAAACTCTGAAGCATCCAAAGTGAAACATGCTATACTCAACCTAATCGATACGCGGGGAATTTAGGGAAAACAAAATAACCAAGAGTCTAACATAAGTTTAGAATGAAAACACTCGATATACATGCAACAAGTAACAGTAACTATTGAGACCATATGGATTCCTGCAATGGTTTTTCTCTTAAAGAAACCAACCATTTATTTAGTTTAATATAGTGATATGATAGATAATGTCTAAAGTATAGAAAATAAATCATACCAAATAGCTGTGGTGATAACATTCATCACAACACAACATATTTAGGGTACAATCAAAACTGCGAAGGTATATTCGCATTATGGATTTTCCATGGAGATCCCTTCGATTAAGTGAAATCCAATCTCTATGCACAAGGATCAAAAGTCACCTTTCGAGCGTCGTATATCTTTAGATAAAATATACCATATGGAAAACACAAAGCTCGTATCCGAACATAAACATGAACCATGTGGAACCAAATATCATCAACTTCCGGTACCAACATATCAATAAGCATGCTCTAGACATGGAGTTGATTGTACCCTATCGTGGGTAAACCAAACCCTAGATTGTGCATCCTACTCTGTTTTTAGCTATTTTCGACGTTGAGGTCACGCTCGGCATCTCTCTCACGAGTTTTCATTACTCGAACAAAACAGGAATCCCCAAATGGATTCTAGTATCTCGAATAGATCATCAATCACCATGTGGATTCGAGCATCTCGAACAGATCTCGAATCTCCATATAGATTCCTCCTTTTAACCGCTTCCAAAAAATAGAACATGTATACTAGTTTTAAAGTGGTATTCAATAAGTAAAAGTTTACTAATCCTAGACTCTTTAAAACCCAATTTGATGAATTTACGATTAACTCAATTTTGGTTCTTTCAAAAGTGACCGAAACATCCCATAGGGCTCATATTGGTATGAAATCATTAAGCCTTTCGTTACTTCTTAAGTTATATTTGCCAAGTTCGATAGTCGACTAATCGACTATCTAGTCAAAAACAATTGTTTGTACAAATTAATATTTGTATAATTAGCTTGTTTTTGACATTCCAACTTATACTATCCCTCGTTCAAGAGTGAAGCCAGGTGAGTTGGAGCACTGGTTACCTATCAAAGCCTTGCCTGGACACTTCCTTCTTCAATCTCACAGATAGATATGCCTACCTCGTTAGCTTTTAGTGTTAAGTATAATATTAATGATTTCTATGAACAAGTAAGTAATCAACATGGTTAACATGTTTTCGACATTCCTAACTTAACTATTTCTTATTTAAGAGGGAAGCCGGTAGGTTAGAGCTTTATTTCTCATATCCCTACTCGAAAGTCAATCTTAACTCTCAGAAATAGATAAGCCTATTTCGTCAGCTTTTAGTGTTAAGCATGGCTAATTATCTTTAAACAAATAATTAAACAGTTAACAATTTAGCCATTAAGCAATTTATAACTCCTTTTTAAACCTTTGGTTTTATGACTCAAAAACACTTTTTAAAACAATATAAAGGTATATATATTGTAATTTACTTATAATACTAGATATTTAATAAAACAACTTAAAAGATAAGATATTTATACTAAAATAAACAAGTAACTTTCTAAAAACTACGTATACTTAAAAGGATTTTAAAATACTTATAATAGGTTTTAAAACATTTACTCAAAATACTATTTGAAAATAACAAGTTTATAAAATCCTTTAAACTTGGAACAACAAGTTTTCTTTATAAAAACCTCTGTTTTAAAATTTCCAACTAATTCTTCAAAATTCATAAAAATCTCAAACAATTCTAAAATACTCTAATATGAGTTAGTTTACACTTGTAAAAATAATGAAACAAAATACTTAAGTTAAAAGTCCTTTTCAAACATTTGATGTTCAAAAATCAAGGCTAAACAGGGCAGTTTTTCATAAGTGAAGTTTTGGCTACTTTTCGAAATGTCACTTAGTTTTTTACTATCCAACATTTTTTTAATAGCAAACATACGTTTAAAAAATCATAAATGAGGTGAGAAATTTCTAAGGATCTCTCTACAAAGTTTCATAGAAACTACTAAAAACAAGGCAATTCCTAAGTGAATCCATAGCGTCTACCACTACAAATGCACTTCCAAATCCGAGTCCAGCCTAAACCAAAGTCCATCTACAAAATATGTACTTTACTTCAATGCCATGCTATAAGTCGTTTAAGCCCACTCAAGTCTGCTGATATGGATTACATTTTCCGTTTTCTTTGAACGCAAGAATCGAAACCAAATTTTCAACTTATGTCAACATAAATTAAAACAATGTATGTACAATGAACACAAGCATATATATTCTCTATATTTCCATTCAAGATGGCGAACTTGCTCACCTTTAACCAAGAAAACAAGCAAGTCCAAGCTAACCAAGTCTAACCTCTCCCTTGCAACCGCCTTTCCTTTCTTCGACCTCCTTGCTTTCACTTGGTTTTCAAGGCAATAATGCCCTTGTTGCTCACGGCCTATGGGGATGTGGGGAGATTTGCTTCTTTTCTTCAAAATCTAACTCGGTAGAAGATGTTATAATGTTGTTCTAAGGATTGTGGCGAAGTTTGAGTTGATTTGGATTTGATTTGAAACTATTTATCTTTAGAATATTTGAGAAGAAGATGACATGAAAGAGATCTTGTTTTAGCTTTGTAAATTTGTAGTTTATTATCAAGTGTATGCCTCTCCATATATGGGATCAAGATGGTATTGCGTAAGCTTGTTCTCAACCTCCTTTCATGTCATGTAAGGCTCATCTCCTCACTTGTCACATCACTTCTCCTTTACATCACTTCCTTTTAGATAAAGTCCACTTTACCCCTTACAAAGTAATATCTTTGATCCACTAGGATCATTCTGGGATGTTCATTTTGCTTTATGAAGTGAAGTATTAATTAGTTGCTAACGTGTTCATTTGATGATTAGATAATTGCAAAAGGGTTTGAACAACTTATATTTATCAAAAAGCTATTTATTGATAAATCGTTTTCCGATCACGTTATCAATTTTTCTTTGAAAAATATATTTTTCTAAAAAATATTTCAGAAATAATTTTCTTACCTTTATTCATTAAATAAATGATTCTTATAAAGGTTATAAAGTCCCATTTATAAAGCTCAACTATATCTCAAAATGTTTCAACATCCGAAGGTTAAGTGTTCAAATTTCAAGATTGCTACATTCCTTGCCTAAATCATTTCACAAATGTATATCTTTGTTTAGATTATAATAAACAACTTTATTAAAATTAAATTCAAACTCAACATTATCTTCGAGCACCTTATAGTCAAATTGTGAAATCTAATTTATAAGGTGTTTGTTTCAATATTCCCACTAATACTATTTACTCATTCCAGGTTGAAAAAGGTAAAACTACTAATAAACTGGCCGAGAACAATTCAAAAATCAACAAACAATAGTCGGTGCTCATAAACTTGCCAAGCATAACTAGTCAAACAATAAATGATAATAATTGAATATTATCTTTTTCTAACAAATAAACACATCATAAATAACTACATCAATTTCTAAAAATTATTCTTTTATATATAAAATATAAAATCGAGGTAAAGATATTTCATTTACCAATTTCAAAAACAATATTATGTCAGTTTGCCTTGTCTGTGAGTTTAGGAAGCTCCATCAATACCGTGGCGTCCTACGTCTCGACCAGAATAAATAAACCACTCAACAGACCAAACAATATAATGTAAAACAATTTCATAGCATTGGAAAATACACGTTCTCACACAAACACACACACACTCGAACTCATTCTAGGATGTTACTAACCCTATCTCTAATGAGTTTAACCCACAAAGGACTAGATGTTCGCTTAACCTAAGGTCTGATGCCATGCTACAACGACTGCCTTTTAGATCTTCAAAAGTCGACGCTAATACATCCACGATATTCACATGCCAAGCATCCGAGTGTCAAAAAGACAGATTGGTGGGGTAAAAAAAAGACAGAATATAAGCGCTCATCATGATGAGTAATATATAATATACCCATGATCTTTACAAAAGAAAACTGCAATATACATACACCAATCAGAGTAAAGTAACCATCATTAGTCTGGACAATTACAATAGTCTGTCTTCACAAACACTGATGTTAGCACCAAAATTGGTCACTAACACCCAAATCCAGATGAAAGCACCAACCAATAGTCACATATAATAGATAGAACGTATGTAGGGAGTATAAATGTGAAGAACATTAAAAATTAAAAAGGAAGCAGTAATAACATAGGATTTATAGTGGTTCGGCTAACTCCGACCTACGTCCACTCCAGAAATTTCCTTTTTATTGATGATAGAATCAATTACAGTTACAATCCAGAGTTTGTAGAACAACAATAGCAGAGCAACGTTAGTATAGAAGACGAAGGGAAACAAAGTGATGATCCCTTTTATGAAGCCCCACATGCTGTATTTATATGCAAAACCTGAGTTACTGAGCTTCCTGAGCGGTTCAGGCCCATTAATACCATGGTTGGTCCAAAACTCAATACTACGATCGACCTCGAGTTTAAAATATGCTGACATGAGTTTTCCTAGGCGATGACCCGAAGCAACCTTCTACTTGACTCGAAGTAACCTAGACTAGAACTCGAAGCAATACGATGCCGAACCCAACCTTTAATACCCTTTTCTTCAATAGGCTGACCAGAATCTTACAAGTAGTCGACCCTAGAGCAGATATGTAGCCGACCCGAAGCACCATGCTAGTACCGACCCCCTTGAATGTGACAAACTAACCTCTCTTAGCCGACCCCTTTTCCTACTCACAACCTCCTGCTATGCCGACCGACCCACTACGGACGAACCACGTATGGTCGACCCATACGCTCTGATACCCATGAGTCCAAAACCATTCATACCGAACCATGCATGACCGACCCTGAAACCAAGTTGATGACCCGAGCATATTCAAGTGTTGTCCCGAAGCTTACTACCTACTGACCCGAACATGTTCGAGTGTTGACCCAAGCCCATTTCAAGGATGAGCAAGCCCCGATCCATCCAAATGTGAGCCATACCAATGCCGATCCACTTGAGTATGACCGAACCCTAACGTGACGAACGATCAAGGCCGATCCCATCAAGGCCGATCCCATCGAGGCCGAACCACCAATGTCGATCCCATATAACAAGTCCAACGAGGCCAATCCCATCGAGGCTGAACCACCAATGCTGATCCTATATAACTAGTCCACTAAGGCCGATCCTATATGGCCAAACCAAGCATAACCGACCCCCTACCAAGGGCCAACCAATGCACGATCTCCTCTCCTTGACCGAGCCATGTACGACGAGCCACCTTGATCGAACGATCCACACCGAACCATCCATGACCGATCATCCATCCATCCAACCAGCTCAAAACCATCATATTTCAATCTCGACAAACAAGTAGTTGATTTAGTTAAATCCGCCTGCCCGCGGCCTTGCCAAAAGGTGGGCTAACATTTGCCCCCTAAAGCATGCCTTGCTGTTGGAAGGTATGTTTTGAATAGCCTTGAATCCGATATCCAAAGCCATATGTTATCCATAGCTGTACCATCCGATTAATAATCTAATCCATGACCAAGCAATCCTGTTCAAATGCCATAGTCGTATCCTTATCCAAATCTGCAACTACTTTGAGTCGATATCCAATTCTAAATCCGATAACCAAATCCTTATCCAACTCCATAGCCATCTGAACCCGTAAACCTAGTTTTAGTCCGTCCATATCCCATAACAAATAACCAAATCCATGACCTCTCCGGGTCGACATCCGAATCTGGGACCGCTCCGGGCCCTTATCTAAATCCTTAGTTTTTCATTGCCAATATCCAAATCCATAACCTCTATAGGTTCTTGCCAAGCATAATCCACACTTGGCGACTAATGTTAAGTAATGCCATGGTGTTCCTAGTTCAGTGTCCATGAACACTAAGTCATGAAGTGGCTTAAGTCCTAAGCCGAATCCTAGTCGCTTCGGACCCTTGCCGAGTATAGTCCATAGTTGATGACCTATGATAGTAATCGATATATGATATAGGACCTAAATCCTAGGCCGAACCTTGGTCTCTCCGGACCCTTGCCGAGCATAGTCCATACTCGATGAGCTTTTAGCCAAAAAACAGATAAAAGTCAATCAGAATTGAATCTGAAAAACCCATATTCAATCAGAAAAACATAAATCCATATCAAAAGTCCCAATAAAAATCTTAATCAAAATCATGCATAAAAAAAAATCCAAACCATAAAAACAACAAAATTGGGAGTTCAAATCGAACTTCTAAAACAAAAGCAGAAAAAGCAAGTGTCCAAGCCAAAAAGAAAAAACATATTTCGCAAACCAAAGCGTCAGGTCTATCACCATCTCATAACATGCCTAAGGATTATCTCCGTCCCCATACATGAGTAAGTGACTTAGCCATTTGCTTGGAGTTTGTTACTTATTCCAAACCATCACGATTAGTTGATGACCAACCGACCACCATTCCTAGGCCTCGCGCCATCGTCGTTCAAGGTAGGCGGCTCTTGCTTCTATTCTACTGCCGCATTCCAAGTTTCGACATACTGCCACAATTGACCATTCCTTGCATGCTCCTCGATTATATCCTTTAGTTGCCTGTAGCATTAGTATCATGCCCGTCTAGGTTATGAAAGAGACAGTGCCATCCCGATGCCCTTTTATGTTTTAAGGGTTCTCTCCTTACCGGCCTTCGATAAGGAAGGCGATCCAGAGTATCCAAGATTCTCCGCTCCAGTATTGCATTCAATCCTGTGTAAGTGGAGAATTTTGATTTTCCCCAGCGCTTCCTCTTCCCTTTTTCCTTGTCTTTACCCTAGATTTCACTGGACGGTCCTCCATCCTTAACTATGTTTACTTCATTTGACTTCATATCCAAACACGCATCCTCTTGTCGAAGAAATCTCTCAGCTTTATGAAAGAATTTCCCAAGATCCATTGGTGGGTCTCGTATCAAGGATACTTTGAAATCTGAATCATCCCTGACTCTTTGACACTGCCGCCATAAGAACCATTGATGGATTCGACCGATCCACCGAAGCAACTGCTGCACTAAACTGAGTCAAGAAAGTCCTGAGCGACTCATCCACCCTTTGCTTAACTAACGTCAATGTCATCACATTCTTCGGCCTTTTTATGTGAACTCGAAATTGTTACGAAAACCTATTCACTAATTCTTTCCATGTTCCAACAGCTCCATCTTCCAGCAGTCAGAACTACATAGCAGTTATATCAGTCCAGTACAGAGGGAAGCACCAGGCCATAACCTCCTCTGATGACCCCAGCACTTCCATATGTTTTTGCACCTCATCAAGTGGTCAGTGGGATCCGTTTTACCATTGTATACTTCCAGAGTGGGCAGTTTGAAATCGGGTGGTTTCTTAGCCATCCTAATATTATGGGTAAACATACTTCGTTTACTCCCTCCAAATCCCTGTTTTTCAAACATCCATGAATAGTTCGCCTGATGATGTCGGCCAATCCATTGTTACCTGCTAAGGGTTGCCCCTTATCCATATTTTCTAACTGACCTCCAAGTCCTCGAGGGAATTTCGGTACATACTCCTTGTCACGCACTCCTATATCCCTGTTCTCGCCAAGCTGCACAACGCCATCTGCTATCCCTCCATGGATCGGTCCAGCATTACCTAGTGGTGTGCCGTCGAGTCTAGGTCCATCCATATTGATAGTTGTTTGCCGATTAGGGGCTACCCTCTGCTAAACCACTCCATTTACTTGCCGATTGAGTCTTTCTGATCTAGCTCTATGGATTTGAGCTCCTGTAGTTCCTACTTATCCAAATTATTTGAAAATTGTCTACATCATTTCCTCTTACCTTTTTATCAATTGCTCCTACATAAAATTCATCATGACCAGCATATCGTCTATAGTGATACAGATTGAGGCTTAATTAGCTCCAGAGGAAGCCTTCTGACTTCCCTCTTACTGATTATTTTCCGCCATTGGTCTTCTCGTTGATTTCCTTGCCATAGTTTCCAGAATCCAAGTTCCTAAGCCTTTGAATCCAAAATCCAAGCTTCTCAAATCTTGAGTGCTAGCTATCTCAGTGAAAGCACCAAAATTGGTCACTAACACCCAAATCTAAATGAAAGCACCAACCAATAGTCATAGATAACAGATATAACATATGTAGATAGTATAAATGTGTAGAACAGTAAAAATTAAAAAGAAAGCAGCAGCAACAATAGATTTATAGTGGTTCGACTGACTCCCGCCTACGTCCACTCCAGAAATTTCCTTTTTATAAATGTTAGAATCAATTACAATTACAATCCAGTTTTTAGAACAACAATGGCAGAGCAGTCTTAGTATAGAAGACGATGGGAAGCAGAATGAAGATCCTTTTTCTGAAGCCCCATATGTTGTATTTATAGGCAAAACTTGAGCTACTCGGCTTCCTGAGCGGTCCAGGCCTATTAATACCATGGCCGATCCAAAAATCAACACTATGATCGACCTCGAGTTCATAATACATGGACTTGAATTTTCCTAGGTGATGACCTGAAGCAACCTTATGCTTGACTCGGTGTAACCTAGACTGAAACTCGAACCAATATGATGCCGAACCCAACCTTTAATTCCCTTTTCTTTAATAGGCTGACCGGATCTTATAGGCAGCTGAACCAGAGCAGACATGTAGCCGACCTGAAGCACCATGCTAGTACCGACCCCCTTGAATGTGACAACCTAACCTCTCTTAGCCGACCCCTTTTCCTACTCACAACCTCCTGCTATGCCGACCGATGCACTACAGCCAAACCACGTATAGCCGAACCATACGCTTCAATAACCATGAGGCTAAAACCATTCATACCGAACCATGCATGACCGACCTTGAAACTAAGTTGACGACCCGAGCATATTCAAGTGTTGTCCCGAAGCCTACTGCTTACCGACCCGAGCATGTTCAAGTGTTGACTCGAGCCTATTTCGAGGACGAGCAAGCCCCGATCCATCCAAATGCCGAGCCATACCAATGCCGATCCACTTCAGTATGACTGAACCAGAACATGATGAACATCCAAGGCCGATCCCATCAAGGCCGAACCACCAATGCCGATCCCATATAAAAAATCCACCAAGGCTGATCCCATCGAGGCCAAACCAACAATGACGATCCCATATAACCAGTCCATCAAGGTCGATCCAATCGAGGCCAAACCACCAATCTCGACACCATATAACTAGTCTACCAAGGCTGATCCTATATGGCCGAACCAAGGATAACCGAACCCCCGCTAAGGGCCGACCAATGCATGATCTCCTCTCCTTGACCAAGACATGCACAACCTAGCCACCTTGATCGAGCGATCCACACACAACCATCCATGATTGACCGTCTATCCGTCTAATTGGCTCAAACCCACCGTATTCCAATCTCGACAAACAAATAGTCAATTTAGTTAAATCCTCCTGTCCATGGCCTTGCCAAAGGGCGGGTTAACATTTTCCCCCCAAAACATGTCTTGCTATTGGAAGCTATGTTTTGAATAGCCTTAAATCCGATATCCGAAGTCCATATGTTATCCATAGCTATACCATCTGATTCATAATCCAATCTATGACCAAGCCATCCTGTTCAAATTCCATAGCTGTATACTTATCCAAATCCACGACATCTTCGAGTCGATATCCAATTCCGAATCCGATAACCAAATCCTTAGCCAACTCCATAGCCATCTGAACCCATCAACGGAGTTTTTATCCATCCATATCCCATAACCAATAACCTAATCCATAACCTCTCTGGGTTGACATCCGAATCTGTGACCACTCCGGGCCCTTATCCAAATCCTTAGCTGTTCATTGCAAATATTCAAACCCGTAACCTCTCCGGGTTCTTGCCAAGCGTAATCCACACTTGGCGACCTATGGTAAGTAATGCCGTGGTGTTTCTGGTCCAGTGTCCCCGAACGCTAAGTGATGCCGTGACTAAAGCCCTAAGCTGAATCCGGGTCGCCTCCGAACCCTTGTCGAGTATAGTCCATAGTCGACGACCAGTGAGAGTAAATGATAAATGATATGGGGTCTAAGTCCTAGGCCAAATCTTGGTCTCTCAGGACCCTTTTCGAGCATGGTCCACACTCGATGACCTTTTAGCCAAAAACAAGATAAAGTCAACCAAAATTGAATCAGAAACCTAGATTCAAACCAAAAAACCAGAAATCCATGTCAAAAATCAAGCATACAAAACAAAATCTAAACCAGAAAGCCAACAAAATCGGGAGTTCAATTCGAACTTCCAAAACCAAAGCAGAAAAACAAGTGTCCAAGCCAAAAAGAAAAAACGAATTTCGCAAACCAGAGCATCACGGTCTATCACCATCTCAGAGAAAGCCTAAGGGTCATCTCTGTTCCCGTACATGAGTAATTGATTTAGCCGTTTGCCCCGGAGATTGTTACTTATTCCAAACCATCACGATTAGTTGATGACCAACCGAGCATCAATCCTGGGCCTCCATCATCATCGTTCGAGGTCGACGGTTCCTGCTCCTGTTCTACCATCGCATTTCGAGTTTCGACATACTGCCACAGTTGACCATTCCTTACATGCTCCTCGATTATATCCTTCATATGCCTGTAGCCGTTAGTATAATGCCCGTCCAGGTCATGAAAGAGATAGTGCCTTCACGATGCCCTTTCGCGTTCTAAGGTTTCCCTCCTTACCGGCCTTTGATAAGGTAGGTGATCCCGAGTATCCAAGATTATCCGCTCTAGTGTTTCATTCAATCCTGTGTAAGTGGAGAATTTAGGTTCTCCCCAGTGTTTCCTTTTCCCTTTATCCTTGTCTTTACCCGAACTTTCATCGGAAGGTCGTCCATCCTTAACCGTGTTTACTTCCTTTGACTTCATATCCGAACATGCATCCTCTTGTCGAAGAAATCTCTCAGCTTTATGAAAGAATTCCTCGAGATCCATTAGTGGGTCTCGTACCAAGGATACTTTGAAAACCAAATCATCCCTAACTCCTGACACTTCCGCCATCAGAACCATTGATGGATCCGACCGATCCACCGAAGCAACTTTTGCATTAAACCGAGTCAAGAAAGTCCTGAATGGTTCATCCGCCTTTTGCTTAACTAACGTCAATGTCATCACATTCTTTGGCCTTTTTATGTGAACTCGAAATTATGTAATGATGGAATGATAAATGATAAATGAAAATAGCATTTTGATATTTAATAGACGGTATATGATAATTAGATGGATGGTTATTGAATGATAGTTCAATACATCATTTGATTTGTTGCATGCATCAAATTGGAATGTGAGATGATAAATGAACATAGCATTCAATTTTTGATAGTTGATAGACAACAATAAGATGAATAGCTACAGAATGATAGAAAAACATAGCATTGAATAAAATGATAGACAAACATAACATGATAGAATGATAGTTGAATATATCACTTTATTTACTGTATGTGTAATGATGGAATGATAAATGATAAATGAAAATAGCATTTCAGTATTTAATAGAGGTAGATGATAATTAGATGGATAGTTGTTGAATGATAGTTCAATACATCATTTGATTTGTTGTGTGCATCATATTGAAATATGAGATGATAGATGAATATAGAATTCAGTTTTTGACAGTTGATAGACAATAATAAGATTAATAGTTACATAATGATAGACAAATATAACATTGAAAAAATGATAGACAAACATATCATGATAGAATGATAGTTGAATATATCACTTTATTTACTGTATGCATTATGATGGAATGATAAATGATAAATGAAAATAGCATTTCGATATTTGATAGACGGTAGTGGATAATTAGATAGATAGTTATTGAATAATAGTTCAATATATCATTTGATTTGTATGCATCATATTGAAATATGAGATGGTAGATGAACATAGCATTCAGCTTTTGACAGTTGATTGATAATAATAAGATGAATATTTATAGAATGATAGACAAATATAGCATTGAAAAAAATGGATATACAAACAACATTTAATCTTTAGACTATAAAAGCATACATTGAAAAAGAGTAATGATAGAAAAATATAACAATTATAAATAATGATAGATAAATATAGCACCATAAAATTATATATTCATAGTTGAAAAAATTGATAGATAAAAATAAGAGTTTATTTATAAAATGATAGATGAAAATAGAATTATAGTTTGTTAAATATAGAATTATTCATTCATAGTTTCTTGTATAGGAATGAAAAGGTAAAAGATTGAAGAAAGCAAAAAACAACAGAAGGAAAAAAAATCAAAGAAAGGATCTCAGGAAAAAATTGAGTATCGATGTAGCTTGCTTCAAATGATAAAAAATTTCCTAAAAGGGAAAAGGAGACTATCTTGTAGACCAATTGAATTATTTAAACAAACACCCTTCGAAAAATTTATGCTAGTGTTTTTCAAAGAAATTTTATCCATAGCCGCTTTTACAAAATCATCAACAACCTTAAATGATATCATAGAAACATTTTCTATCAATGAAGAAGCTTTTAAAGTAGGGAATATTTTTCTAAAATCAAACCTAAAGATGTTTCAATTCTCTTTAGCATACCTTTGTCTGGGTTAATATTTTTCCATTACCTAAAACGAGTTTACAAATCTTTCTAGGCAATTGTAAAGATTTTGTATTAAGAAATTTGGAATAATAGAGCACATCACAAAGGATCTTACAATTTCAAAGATAAATAATGTACTGGAAACACAACAATTTCAACGTGAAACTGATTTTCCAAAAGTGATTATTATTCTTACAGTAATAACCTTCTTCTTCCAGACAACCAAAGAAATCCTTATATCATTGATCAAAACAAAATGAACTCAATATCATGGTCGGTTTCAATTCATCATTCATTGATTAGGGCTTTGACGGCTTACAAAGCAAAGCCAAAAAACTTCCGGGTTGTTCCATGCTCCCAATTGTAAGTACAACATTCTAACTTTATGTTAATGCATCTATCTCTATAAATTAAATTATACAGATTATATGTTTTAACAAGTAATATTTATTTGTAGTTTTTTCTATGTGATCAACTGCATTAGTAACATACTATTCTGCCTTACCTAGATTTGGGGTGGAATATCGGGAGCTTGAAAAAGGTCATTTCAAGAGAAGCTTTGATGAACATGGACAATAAGAAGATTTTATTTCTCACACAAGCATAAGAAATATATAACGTAGATAAATATATCATAACATAGTGTATATTAACAGTTTTCATTTTGTTATTATACAACCATAATTTAAATGATAGTTACATATATCCTTTTTGTAAAAATACAATTTTCTATAGTTATTACTATAGTTATTACTAAAGAAAGATAGTCAGATGTAATAGAATTATAGTAATGGCGGCTGAAGGATTTAAATCAAATGGCGATTTTACCAAAGATAGAGGACGTCCACCTGATCAAGGCACTTCGCAAATAGATGCCGCAAAAAATTCGTATCGTAACAAAGGGAAAGAGGTAATATCGAAGGCAACATGGAAGATGATCGGATCCTCTGACCTGGGTCGTAACGGATTGGCCAACGACTATCAAAAAACCACTACCGTGGTTCGTCACGCCAGGGGTCCAAGTTTAGGGGGGGATCAAACCCGAACTAGATCTGGAACCTCACAGGTTCAAGGAGATCGATTTGATAAAAATATGGAAGCGAATAAATGGAAATCGATACAAAATGAAATAAGCGTAGGGAACTCGAAATCATGGAAAGATGCAGCCAGTGGGGGAATAGGGGAGAAACACGATGAATTTCTGGATCTAAAGTACATCGAACCATTGCTGGAAAATAATAAGAAGAAAGCATTAATATTAGAAGCTTCGGTGAAGAGAGCGGAAGATAAATGGGAACACTCGATCATTTTCTATGTTTGTGGGATCAGACCGTATCATCTTCATCTAAAGGGATATATAGAACGTGTCTGGAAACCTACAGGAAAATTTCAACTGTTATCACGAGAAAATGGATTTTTCGTAATACGTTTTGATAATAAAATTGACTGTGACAATGTGTTAAAAGGGGGGCCTTATCTGTTTGACAACAAAATTATCATTCTAAAGAAATGGATGATAGGTACTAGATTCAGAAAAGAACTTCTGACAACTCTACCTATATGGATAAAACTTTCTAATCTAGAATTAGAACTCTGGGATAAAGAAGCAATAAGTGCAGTAGCAAGTGTACTGGGAAAACCAATTAAAATGGATAAGATTACAGCTGATGAATCCAGGATAGCATTTGCAAAAAATTTGGTTGAAATGCAAGCAAGTGACGAATTTCCTAATGAAGTGACAACAATTTTGCATACTGGGGAAGAGATTTTGATAAAAGTTGACTACCTTTACAAACCATATAGTTGTAAAGAATGTAAAGTATTTGGCCATTCTACTCAACAATGCAAAATAAAAAGTAAAGAAAAATGGGTTCCAAAAGTGACTGAAAAAATTGCAAGAGATTTAAACTCTGAACAGAATGTTGTGTTAAATAACACAGAACACCCAGAAGGTAATAAAAATGCAGAGCAATCAACAGGAAATACAAGTTTAAATTCCAACAAAGAAATTATACATGTAGATGCTGAAACTACAATTGAAAATCAGGAAAATCCTATTGTTCATAACAAGACTACAATTGAAAATCCAGATAACATGGAAACTAATTGCAATAAGGATTCGACTATCTCTGACCAATCCAAGACGCTTGCAGTTGATAAAACAACAGAAAAGAATTTAATAAATGAAATGTCTACCATCCATAAAGAGAAGAGCTCTGATATATCATTGTTAAAGGATAGTAATACCTCTTTAGAACCTGATAGGCCAGACATTACACCAGTACAAAGCAGTCACATTGGTGGAAAAATCTCAGAAGGCTTGGTAGAAGATTTAAGTGATTCTGAAGGAGAGGAACTAATCAGGAATCTTGCCAGAGAAGAAAAGGAATGTAAACAACTAGAGAAATTGGAAGATGTATCGAACTGTGTGGATAAAAACCAAAAATTTTATGAAGAAATTGAAACAGCTAACATACATAGCATTAAAAGTAGAAAAGGAAAATTAATCACTGCTCCTCCTAAAGCAAATACAAGGAGCCAAAGCAAGATTAAATAATGAACATTGTTTCATGGAATGTTAGGGGTTTAAATACTAAGAATAAACAATTCGAAGTGATTAAATTCCTAACAAAATACAAGCCA
Source organism: Allium cepa (assembly GCA_030765085.1). NCBI lineage: Eukaryota > Viridiplantae > Streptophyta > Magnoliopsida > Asparagales > Amaryllidaceae > Allium > Allium cepa. The sequence goes on along the minus strand of CM060940.1, from coordinate 247,838,061 downwards.
ACTATTGCCGGCTTATTGGAAAATAAATTAAGTAATATGAATATAGATAAATTGGGGCAAAGACTGGAAAATAATTGGAAAATGATTGATAATAATGACTGTGGTAGTAAAGGCCGTATCCTCATTATCTGGGACTCAAATATTTGGAATTTTCAAATGGAGAAAAAATCTGTTCAACACATTTCTATACTAGCTGTAAACACTGGTGGATTTACATGCAGAATAACTTTTGTTTATGCTAGTAATTTCATTAAAGACAGAAATAAATTATGGGAAGACTTAATTGAAGAAGCTAGATTGGTGAATTCCCCATGGATAATATTAGGAGATTTTAATAATATATTATCACCTTCAGATAAAAAGGGAGGGTTAGTTATGCCTTTTAGTTAAATGGCAGGATTTAATAATTGCATTACTAGAGTGGGTTTGCTGGAACTACCGATCATAGGTTTAAATACACTTGGAGGAAGAAGGGGGTAGCTTCTAAAATTGATAAGGTCCTGTGTAATCACTTATTAATGGGATCTAATCCTGGGATTACTTCATTTGGGGTTTCTAATGCTATCAGCGACCATATACCAATATTTATCAGTTTTAATAAAGAGGTCAAATCTCTTAAAAACACTCCATTTAGATATGTGAATCCTTGGCATTTGACAGAAGGCTACATGCAATGTTTTCAAAGTGCATTAGAAATTTATCAGTCAATATCCCCAAACTACCAAGCTTCAAAAATGCACAAGTTCATGAAATTTATTACTAAATGCAAATACAGGCTGAAAGATTGGAATCTCATAAATTGTAGAGAGGGTAACCTTTTCAAATTCTATGAAGAGGAATACCAGAAATGCCTTAAGGATTGTGATGCAAACCCTACAGACACTCTTTTATTTGAAAAACTCAGCAATGCATATACCAACTGGAAGATACAAAATGAGGCAGAATTTTTAAAATCAAAACAGAAAGCAAAGATTGATTGGCTGACAGATGGGGATTCTTGTACCAAATTCTTTCATGCAAAAATGTCACAAAGGAGATATATCAACAACTGGAACCAGATTATTATGAGCAATGGGGAAATATTACAAGATGCTAATAAAATAGAATCCGAGGCTTTAAATTATTACACCACCATTTTCTACTCCACACAGCCTCTGTCTAGTAATTTCCCAGATATCCAGTGCAAGAACAAAATAAATGATAGAGGAAGAATTAAACTCACTTCTCTTATTACAATTAAAGAGGTCCAAAAAGCAGTTTTCTCAATCCCTGAAGACAAGAGTCCAGGCCCTGATGGTTTCACTGTAAAATTTTACAAAATTCACTGGAATGAGTTGAAGTGTGATATTCTGGACTTAATTCAAGAAGCCTTCAATACAGGTAGAATTGAAAAAGGTTTAAACCATATTTTTATCACACTTGTACCTAAAATCAAACAGCCTGTTAGTATCTCTAATTATAGACCAATTGCATGTTGTAATGTTCTATACAAAATTATATCCAAAATCATATGCAATAGGATCAAGCCTTTCTTACCTCACCTTATATCAGAGAACTAGTCAGCCTTCATTCCAGGAAGATACATAGCAGAAAATATCCTGCTTGCACATGAACAAATAAGACAATTTAATAGAAAAGGCAGTGACAAAATGTGTCTAAAGATTGACCTTCAAAAGGCTTATGATATGGTTAATAGGGAGTTTGTATGCCACATGATGAACATGATGGGTTTCCCGTATAGCCTTATCAAACTTATAAGAAAATGCATCTCATCCCCTACCTATTCTATCCTTGTCAATGGTAGCCCCAAAGGATTTATTCATAGCAATAGAGGGTTGAGACAGGGAGATCCCCTCTCTCCTTATCTTTTCTGCATAGCCATGGAATTGTTGTCCTTGATGTTATATAAAGCTCACAAGGCAGGCAATTTTCAACCTATCTACAATCAAGATCCTTGTGTCACTCACCTCATGTATGCAGATGATCTCATGATATTTTCAAAAGCTAAGCATAAATATGCTACAGCCCTCAAAGACATGATGCAGAAATTGAAAGATTTGACAGGACTAAATATAAACAACTTGAAATCTAAAGCTTATTTCAGCAGAGGTGTAATCAACAGAAACTCTCTCCTCAACATATTGGATATGAATGAAGGAATACTTCCCATTAAATATTTGGGAGTCGCTCTATCATACAATTACATTCATTATAATGACTGTGGAAATCTACTTCATAGGATCCAAAACAGAATGGATGGATGGGATTGCAAACTCTTATCAATGGCAGGAAGGATTGAACTCATACACTCAGTTATTACACCTATGGTACTATACTGGATGATGATATATAAATTACCTCATGCTACAGTCAATAAAATCAATAAATTATGTGCAAATTTTGTGTGGGGTGGCAGAACACATAAAATTGCCTGGGACATCTTATGCAGACCTAAGCTTGAAGGAGGGGTGGGTCTACGAAATTTTGAGGATATTAGAACTGCTACTGCTATCAAATTGTTGTGGCATTACATAAATAACAACAATCTTTGGTCAAACTGGATGAGAAGTAGATATTGCAAAGAAAAACACTTCTGGACGATGGTGATAGATAACAACAGTTCTTGCACTTGGAAATCTATATTAAAACATAGACAAAACGGTCTACAACACATACACAGAAACATAGTAAATGGACATGATACACTGTTATGGCATGACCCCTGGATAAACAATGAATTATTGGTCAATATCCTTGGGTGGGATGCTCTTGGCTTATATGGAGGGGACAATCTGAAGGTCAGTAGTATAATACAAAACAACACTTTAAGGCCACAGATCCTACAGTTTACTAGACAAGTTAACCAAATTAAAGAAGTACAACTGTCTACTACACATGTTTCTGATTACTGGAGCTGGAACCACAAGCCAAATGGTTTCACTTTCTACTCAGCATGGGACAGCACTAGAAGACATTTTCAGCCTAATTTTTGGGCTAAAATTATTTGGAACCATTGCAACAGTCCTAAAATGAGTTTATGTACATACAAAATTATTCTTAACAGAATACCTACCAAAGACAAACATATGGAATAGGGATTCTCAGTAGATCCTACATGTGTGTTATGTAATCGAGAGCCAGAAAATAGAAATCACCTGTTCTTTCAATGCCCGTACTCGGCATATCTCTGGACTCGAAGTAAACTCAAACTAGGAATGAATATGAACAGCTCGATGCTGATTGAAGAGGAAGCGATGGACATTCATGAATCATTCAGAATTGCAAATCAAATCAAAGACCTTGCTTCCTGCAGCTTCGTCACAATAATCTATCATATATGGTTGGAAAGAAATGCCAGAATACATGATGGCAAAGAAACAGACAAATTTCAGCGCTGGAACTATGTGGAGATTGATGTTAAATACTTGCTGACGATAAGTAAAAGGAAGATAGTGAGATCGAAAGAAAATGAAGAAATTTTACAAAGATGGGGAATCGATCTAGTGGATAACGGTTGATAATCGGTCTTCAGTTATTTTCTTCATATTTGTTTTGTTCAACTGGTAATTAGTTATGTTGTGTACTGATTAGGATCGGGTGTGTTTTCTTTTACCCGATTAGGAGAATCTATGCTGTATACTGTATTTGATAATTTAAGATGTATCAATAAAGCACCGCACTCTTTTTTCCTTACCAGATATCACGTTGATATCTAGTAAGGTTTTTAATGAGGCGGTTTACCCATTTTCAAAAAAAAAAAAAGATAGTCAGATGTAGCATCACATGAAAAATGACAATTATATATAAAATTAGTTCATTCATTGTATGTTAGCTCATTCATTACTATTTATGTTATTACATAGCTTTTTGTTGAAATAAAAACCCGACTGAAGATGGAAAAGCACTTCTTCAACAAACAAGCCAACATTTTTTTTTCCAGTTGGATACCAATGAGAATATTGGGATACCAAAAAAAAAGAAAACTTGGAAGAGACATCAAGAAAGCAAGTTGGCTCAATGCAGTAGTATATTGAAGATTTGGAAAATAAATTGAAGAAGAGTGAAGAAGAATTGAAAAGGAAAGATAGAAAAGAATATAAGCAGAAGGCATTATCATATAGTTGAGAAAAAAATCAAGAAGTTGAAATCAAAAGCAAGAGAAGAAATAAAATCACCATCATTTGATCTCAATATTACTCAGGAAATTAAGATGATGCAGCAAGAGAAAGAACAACAGGATCAAAAGAAACCTTCAGAGGCAATAGAAAAATCCCGATAGCGCATGGAAAAGCACAGAAGATACCAAGCTCTTTAGTTTTGAGGGCAGCGCCAACTAAAGAATAAAATTGGTCTCGATTTCTAATATGAAATTGTTCACATAAAAAAAGAAAATGTTGACAATGAAGCCAAAAGGAGCAACCTGAAACTGAGGAAGGTCAAAAAGAAAATACAAGTGAACAGGAACAACAAGAACAAAATGAAGAATCTGATTACGAAGAGGAATCTGAAACTGAAACAGATGAGCAAGTCACTACAGTTGAAAATGAAGAAATTATTGATGTTGATGGGTACTCGCCATCAAGTAAAGCTTACAAGAGTAAAGATGTCAAAAAAACAGTATTCTATAATTGTTGTATGAAGAACAACAAAACAAAATTCTTATTTTCTTCAAATTTAACAAAACTGAGAAGTAAGTTTTCTAACCTTTTTTCTTTCATTATATATGTAATTAAATAAAACTGAAAAAAACTAACTCGTCAATTATTGATTTTCAATTACAGCACTGTAGCCTATGAAAAAGATGAATGGAACAAAGGAGGAATCATAATAGTGAATTCTATGCTGGAAGCCGTTCTGTTTGAGGGGGTCACAGATGGACAAGTATGCATCAAATTAGAATTATGATAGTAAAAAAGTGTATAAAAATGTACAAAATGGGAGAATAATAGGTGAACCTAGCATTCAACTTTTCAAAGTGCATATAAATAATTGAATGGGAGAGTAAGAGCTAAAAGTAGCATTAGTATTTGTAAAATGCAGATAACAGTATAGGATGGGAGAACGATTGTTAAAACTAGCATTCATAGTTTTTTAAGTGCATATAAATGTATAAGATGAGAGAATGATAGTTTAAACTAGCATTCAAAGTTTCAAACTGCATACAAATGTATTGAATAAGATAATGGGATTTAAATATAACATTGGTATTTGTAAAGTGCATATAAATATATCGAATGTCCAAGATGATTGTTTAAACTATCGTTTGCATTTTTTAGTGCATTCAATGCAGTAAACATGTAATGATAGTTATACTAGCATTAATATTCCTGGTTCAAAAGTGTAGAAAAAATGAATTATTCCATAAAACTTACAACCTTCTTTGTTTGATAAATAGCTTATTGATTGAATTTTTTTACAATCAAGAGATGTATGAACACAGTTACTACTTCACTACAATGATGATGGTAAGTATAAGCTTTTCATTATAAATGTTAAAAAATAATATAAGTATTCTAATATATATGAATGTGTAGAATGCTTTAGTACACGATCAGCAAACTTTGATCAATGACATAGTCATACCGACAATAGATGTAATTGTGAAGGATGAATTTACAGAGAAAATTTTATACCCTCGACATTACATAAACCATTGGAGCTTGCTGATGCTAAACTATGAAAAAATGCAGTGGAGTCATTATGATTCAACCAAACCAAAAATCAGATCAACAAGGACATCAAACCACAGCTATAACCAAGCTTTGATTCTTGTAAGAAAAGTATAATTTTTAAATCACTCTAACATTAGTATCCAACACTAATTTTTTTTCTTGCAAAAAGACAAAATTGAATTGATGTTAAAAAAGAAATGGGCATAAGTAGGAACGCTAAATAAAGAATTTTGCAAACCTAAAGTGTTGCGGCCAAAAAGTCCACCATAGGATTCTATGCGGCCAATAAGTCCACCATAGGATTATGATTCATAAGTTACTAATTTCATTTATTCTCTTGTCATTTTAGTTTGTATATTCATTCAACTTTTGTTGTTCTTTTTTAAAACATAGCTGAATACATCTAATGGTCAAAATGATAGTTAAACCTACAACTAAAAATTTTAAAGTGCATAAAATTGGGAAAATGATAAAATGTCAGTTCAAACTATCATTTATATTTTTTCAGTGCATATAAATTTATCAAATATCCAAAATGATTGTTTACACCGGCATACATATTTTTAAGTCTTTTAGAATTAACTAAACATGCAAACTGATAGCCAAAATATCATTTGTATTTTTAAATTACACCGAAATTCATTAAATATGCAAAATGATAGTTAAAGCTAGCATAGCTATGGCAGTTCATTGAATTGCATCTATTGAACAAAAAGATTATGTATAAGGTGCACATTCCACTCGAGCAATGGTGTCTCTATTAATATATTAATTAATATTGTGATCAAAATATAAAGCTATATTTTGGAATTCTAGAGTAAAGAATGCTATCTTACTTTAGCATTAGATTATACTGTAATATTAACTAATATTTCTAAATCTGAAAGAGACTTGATTGTGCATTCTTTGTCAAGGCAAACTTGAAAAAACTGGAAAAGGATGAGATGCTAGAAAATATGCAAAGGAAATGATTAGAAACCTAAGAGCTGTAGTGGTGTATAACATACTCAATGATCCACAATAGAATTGGTCAGTGGAGAAGTCCTACAAAGATTATACATAGGAATAGTTGTTGCGTCTAAACTTCTTAGAACTTTGGATTTTATTTGAACTGAACCACTTCTGCTAATTAAACTGATATGGAGTCTTATATGTTTTCTAGTGCTTGTATTTTGTTCTCACTGTATAAACTTCTTAGATGGATTTGTACTTCTCGATTTGAATTTGATTCGATCATGGTTGTCTGTTTTCAATGCGTGAACTACAACGGATATACTATGGATATATTCAAGTGTCATTTTTATGTGCTTTTTGATGCTTTTGTTGTATTTCTAAAGTGGTGAATTATGTCTTATACTGAAATGCTAGATAGAACTAGAATTATGCGAAAATACATTTCTCAGTGATTGAACTGTGATGAATAATGTGTGAATTTATGCATGTAGCATTTTTATATGATTTCCAATGATTGCACTTTGTTTTAAGTGTGATTACTACTGTTTACACTATAGCATTATAAGAAAAAATTGTAATATAATTTGAAATTATTAGTATCACTCTATTCACCCCCCCTCTAGGGTGAAATCGATCCTACAAGTGGTATTAGAGCTAGAAACAAAAATTGACTTTTGTTCCTAGCCCCGATACCACTTTTAGGATCGATTTCACCCTAAAGGAAGGGTGAACAAGGTGATACTAATAATTATAAAAATTAATATGGAAATACATAGAATAACCACAGCACGGATAATAGGAGAATAATAAAAGCAGAAATAAAATAGCACATAAATTTACCCAACTTCAGCAAAACTCGGCCTACGTGCTGCGTTCAAGGTTTTTACTAGAAATTAAATAGTAGGACGCTTACATAGCTAAACTCACGACATCCGCTATCGACTAACCTAACTCTACGCTCAAAACCCTGCCACAACTCAACCACTGAGTTGTGAATTCTCAAACTACGCCCCATAGTTTGTCGCTAGTCACACGAATAGAAAATTCCAAAAAGATTAAAATAAAAATTGTAAAATAAACTAAACAATACAAAAGCAAAGCCCTTTTTAATATATTCAGCCTAATATAATTTATAAGGTGACCGACCTAGAATTAAGGCTTAAGAAAGTAAACTCATCTCCCTTTTCTTTTGTTCAGCCCATATGCTTTTGTTTCTTCATTTGTTCCTCTTTCAGATTTAGGGCTTCGTGATAACTGAGGCTGCCACTTGAAATTGATGTTTGAATTGAAGTAAACTTTTCCTTCGGTTCCTTCGTCAAAACAAATCATTGGCTATGATTTGCTCTATTGTTTTGTTTTGATTATGCTTGCGGATACTCCTTAGATTGAGTTCGAATCAATGAATCTGGTATGTAAATTATGTCGTTTAAATGCTCTCTTGATTCGGACTTGATTCGAGTTATTGATTTGAGATTTAAATTGAAACTTTCCTCTATGATTTTTCTTAAATTCGAATACCACTAAACGCCGATAATGACTTGGGTTTTTATAGGGACTGATTCCCCTAATTATCGTTCGTATAATATTGTTTGAATTCTTTAGTTACTTTAGCTCGGCTGTTCGATTTAACTTGAATGTTGGTGATGTTTTTTGACTTTTTCAATACGTATATTTTCATTTGCTTGATTATCACGGCTTGCATTTGCTATGAATTTGGTTCCGTTCTTTTCTCTTGTGACATCTTTGATTTTGGCACTTTGAATTAGAAATATTTTCTAATTTTGTGATATTTGAACAGTTCACGATTTGCTGACAATCGATTGTGGTATTTGAATTTCCTAGACTTGTTCAATTTGAGTTGACTTTGGCATTTAACTTGGCATGTTCAGTTTCTTATATTGACTGGTTTGATACTTTCACTTAAATCTGGTTTGGTTTGCATATGACCTTCATCTGTATATTTTGTTGAGGCTCCATATTAACTGTTAGCTCGATTCTTGTTCGAACCTTACCTTGATGACCTACGGCTTCTGACCATTTTTGATTCATACTTCCTGTGTTGATGATGCTCTAGACTTAATAGCCTTGAATAAATTTGACATGTATATTTTAAAATCCCTATGACATTGACTTTGTTCATTGGTATTTTACCAGCTAACCACCTTCCTTGACTTATCGAACCATTTCTATTTTTATCTCATGTTGTCACTGCATTTGTTGTTTAAGACTTGCTCTTGTAGTCTGCATTGCACTGTCCACTTCCATGTTGCCTCTGTCCTTGTTAGACTTCAAGTTTAGTGTGTTTGTTTAGTCTGGTTTTATGTGAAGCTTGATTGAGGCGATGTTTTGTGTTGATGTTGCACTTGATTTCATGTATATTGATGTCACCTCTGTAGCATTGTGTCTTGTCCACCACATTTTGTTTGGTTTACCACTTTGTTTTCTTTGCATATATTTCTTGTTGTACCGGTGTGTACATTTAAGGTCTTGGAAGTATTTTTTACTGGCTTCATTTCCAGTTGCAATTTGTTGAGCACCATGTATATACAAACATACATTAATATATATATATATATATGTATATATGTATGTATGTATGTATGTATATGTGTGTGTGTTGTGCATTTTCATTTTTCTACCTAACTTGAACGTTCATGTTATGGTAATCATGTTACTTTGAAACTGTCCATCTTATTGGACTTGAATTCTTGAATCTAGTATGGTTGCAGTTTTTGGTTTCTAGTTTCCTCTGAAGCTTTGCATTCATATTTATTCATTCATGTTATCCTTGTTGAAATGCACTGAATCATTGCACTGATATACGTGTATATATGTTACTGATTTGGTCTCCATTTTAATTTGGTCTAGTTCACTTTGAACTTCTGATTTGGATTCATCTTGATTTTGGAATTGTAGTCTAGAGTTTTCATTTTATTGATTGGGTTGATAAAATTTGGATTCCTTTTGAAGTTTGGTTCATGATTTCTTCATGTATACTTGAGTCTGGTTGGATTCTCTAGCCTCTGTTTTCTTGTATCTGTTCAGGTTGCATATAAATATGTTACTTGTTGTGGTCTTTGCCTCTATACCATGCCACTAGCCTAAACAGTTGAACTATTTGGTGCACTACTTCGAATAGATTGAAATTTAGGCCTGCATTTGCCTTTTGTTTGAATGGTTGAATATTTTTCAAGTGTACACATTGAATTTTTGGTTGAGGCTTGTTCCAGTCATTAAAAATTGATCATTCTTTTTCTTTTGTATTGCACCTAAGTTGAACATAGCTTTGGCTCGGGTTTGACCTTGTGCTCATATCATGACTTTATTTGTATTGCACTTTGAGTTGAACCTAGCTTTGGCTCAGGTTTGACCTTGTGCTCACCTGCCCCTGCAGTTTTATCAAGTGTATGTCGGTGTGCACGGCCATACGGCATGTACAGTGATACACTGTGCATGTCACAAGTTGTTCGTGTAAGATGAATTCAAAATAAATATAATGACAAACAACCCAAATAACTGAGGCAATTTTTTTTTCAAAAACACATTTTATTTTACACTGCAAAAAAATATGTCTTTTTCAATTTTACTACGTCAGTGTTTATTTTGTAGATAATTCAGATGCTGGATACAAAGTGGAATACAGTTGAAGAACAATTAAGAGTGAGTGAGTAATATGTAGTGAGGTGCTAATGTAAATGATAATTGTATAGTGAAAAATTGTGTTGTAATTTGAAATTGTAATGTAATTGAAAATTGTGTATATATAGTCAGAGCTCAGATTTGTACTATTCAAAATTTTAGTAAAATATTTGTTTGAATAAAATATTTTTTTAATTTAAATCATGTGTTATTTATTTTATTCAGCAAATATTTGTTTGATTATGTGTAAAATAAAATAGTTCAATAACAAATACTTTAAATGAATATATATATATATATGTTTATTATCACCAAAGAAAAATTATATACTAGAATATTCAACAACGACTATTGTTTACATTATAATGATTGTTATAACTAACATTCAACTGTAATGCTAAATACAACTATCATTCAACTATAATGAAGTCCACGTTGATTATTATTTTGATGGTAGTTGCCAAAGTAGGTTTAGTACACAAGTATCTCGTAGATCCTCTAGCTTTGTCAGGCCTATAACCTATTCTTTTTTTGGAATACACAATTTGTCCCAAGAAATTTTATGTTTCCTTCCTTCCCACAGAAAGTCTGCATTTATCTTATTTGATTTCTTTAAAGTAGCAATAGGAAGTTGATATATCAGTAGCCAGTGCAACACCATAGGATATATTACACATAAATCAGTACCCAGTAGTGCCGGCCCAAAAGCAACTGTTGCCCCAGACAAGAATAAACACATGATGCCAGGCTCGAACCAGGGTAGCCCTAGACAAGAAGAAAATACATAGCCACTAGGCTACAACTTGAATTGTGAAAATTCACATATAAACATAGTTTACTAATTATAATACATAACCAAGCTACTGTCGGAATTGTTTCCCCTACCGGATCGGTTGCCCTAGACGGCCGTCTTGCTCGCCTTACCCTTGGGTCGCCCCTGGTACCCAGTATAGCACCATAGGTTATATTACACCATTAATCAGTAGCCAGTATTTGCAATCCCATTTATCTACTTTGTTTATTATTTTATGAAATAGAGAGGTGCAGTTTGCATAATGAAGATATTCCATAGGTTGCACTTTACAAATTAGTGTTAATTCTTTTTTCTAATTGTTTTTTCTAACAATAAGGATAGATATTCCATTGCAATATAGATTAAATATGGGGGCAGAGGTTTCCCCATATCATATAAATAGTATATCATCATACTAGCAGATAATCACAAAACCACTTATGTAATCTCATTAGCTAATCATATAAACAGTATATCATCATCATAAGATCCTTCATTCTTGCACAACAGCTTACTTAAAACTATACAATGACAGATTATGGGTTTTAATGTTGAAATTGTATTTCAGTTATGATGCATACTGATTATAATGAAATGCTAGTTATAACTAGCATTAGAGTGAAATCTAAGTATAACTAGCATTGAATAGAAATGTTAATACAGAAGTGCAAAGCTCGTGCAGTTCTTTAATTCATATTAAATATTTTGCAATATGAATAAATAATAGATTCCTAAAAACAAAAATTCAACAACAAAGGAAAATATAGGAACAACAAATATTAGAAATTAAAACAAAATAACCACACATTTTATTTTCTAATGGTTGCACAAAGTATGACTACATTCTTCTATAAGCTTTAGCAGCTTTACACTTAAAAAACTGCTCCATTACACTACATAAAAAAAATTACTTTTCGAAGAAGCAAGACAATTTCTTTTGTTGTGGCCAACTTCATTACACTGGCCGCACCTATTTCTTTTACTTTTAAAATATTCAAATCCACCATGCCTCTTTGTAGATGGTCTTCCTGCACCACTAACCTCTTTAGGAGGCCTAATCAAAACATCATGTTCAATAGAAACTGGCTTATCAAAATATGGAATTAGATTGATAGCATTAGCATACGAAGATATGAAAGCACTAACAGTAAAATAGTCCTCCACATGATCATAAATTGATAACCTAGACTTGTTAATGCACTTAATTGCATGGGCACATGAAAAACCAGTAACTCCCCATTGATTGTAACTGCATAAACGATTTTAAAGATCAACAACCTGTGACTTAGACATTTAACTTCAGACACAAATTCCAAAGACTTATAAAAATCCCAACCAAAGCCATCATCTACTAATTTGGACAAACATTCCTCCATAACAGGACAAAGATTTGTTGCCCACAAACAACATTCCTTTCTTCTCTAGCCATTTTCTTCATAACTTTCACTTGATACCTTCCAAACAAGAAGTTACAGGCATAAATATATCTTCCAAAATCCATGAGTTGAAACTTTCTGCAACATTTGAAGAATATTCACCATAACGCTTTCCTTGGAAAAAAATCTGCCTAATGTTGAAAAGTTTTATCTCTTTGAAAATTTTCTGCGGGCGTGCCCCCAATATCCTTAAATCTAGAAAGATATCACTTAAAATCATACATATTAGAAGCTCTAGCACAAATCTGAACAACTCCACAATAGATTAATCACCTTTAGCCTCCTTGACAACAATACCAATATTCTGCTCCATGTGAAGTAAACAATAGTGATGATGTGAAGAAGGAAATATTTTCAAAACACCCAAAATGAAAGCCCATTGACAATCAGACATAAAAAATAAAGACCGATCTTCATTAAGCATTCCTATCAAATGGGACAAAAACCAAGACCAATTAGCTTCAATTTCATGTGAAACAATACCCATAGCAAGAGAAAAGAAACCCGCAAAATAAATAATTAATGACTGCTCAGTAGTAAGAAACATGAATTATATTAAACATCAAAACCTATATTAAATGTTGATAATTTCTATTATACACAATTGAATTAGGTTTAAAATAATATATGAATATAACATATGTTGTTTTAAGGTCTTTTAGTTACTGCTGCATAAAATTTTAGTTCTTGTTTTTGTAAACATTTCTACTATAAACGTTTCTAGTGTAATAAGATCGACCATTGAATAAAATAAAGCAAAAAATTCTAGTGTAAACATGGCTGCATTAAAAATTATGTGCTGTTTTGAATAATGATAGTTTAATATATCATTACCAGAAAAATAAATAAGTAAATAAAATAAAACTAAAATGAAACTCATACCTTGGTTACCATTTTTAGAAGTAGTAGCTAACAAAACACACGGTCTTCCCTTCAAAGCAGCTGCATCTAAAAATATTAATGGTCGACGGTGTTTAAATCCAAGTAGACAGGCATCAAAACCAGTACAAACTCTCTCAAACTGATTGGTTGAAGCATTAACTTCCATGGCATTGCAACGCCTCCAACTACTAATTTAAATCGTTATATGACATAGCATCATCCCCATATATTTCTTTCAAAGCTAATTGTTTTCTGCTCTAAGCAGATTAAAATTGTGCTCTCTTCTAAATTCCTTCATAATATCTTTTGGCTTCTTCATAGAAGCATCTCGAATTTGATCGACAATCAAATATATAACAAATCCACTTGAAATATTAACTTTATTGACATCTCTAAGACCGACTCCACACGAATGATCAAAATATAAGTTCTAATAAAAAACCGAGGGAGTAGACCAGGATCCGAAGAAGCATTAAGATAAAACTTACGACCATCCTTCAACCTAGAGCTATTAATAGAAATTCTATCAGGAGAATTTCTTACAAAAATCAAATCATAACCATTTTTTATTTGATATGCCATTAAAAAATCTCTAAAATCCTCGGCTCCATTAAAACAAAAACCAAGAAAATTCAAAATAGTTTTTTGAGAACCTTTCTTCAACATATCTTTCAAATAATAAGAAGAATCGGTATGTGAATAACTATTTGTAGTAGAATTACTACCAATTGAAGTGCTTTGAGCACTTGCATAGCCTAAACCACAGCCACCGGTAGCAGCTTTTATAGCACAAACATTTTCCTTAACAGTAAACTTAAAATATTCACTCTTCTTGAAAATTAGAAAACACAGAATACTAATCAAATCTGAATCATTATCAATGATTGTATTCTCATTCTAAAGAACGTAAGATATCTTTGTAGAAAATGGACTAAGGTGTTGCCAAACTTCACAGATTTCAGTCTTAACACCAAACAAAGAAAAGCCTATGGTAGGGTGAGTAGAATAACAATAATCATTATGTTCAAAAATAACTAGCAAACTATTTGCTTCATCGTTGTAGATATCAGTAATGCAAAAGAAATTAAAAAACCAATTAGCAAACTTACTTCATCTTATGAATACAGCAACAACACAAAATGCTAAAACATAGCATAACAAATGAAAATCAAATTAAGTGCTAAATGAAAGAAATATAAATTAATTAAAAAGAAGATGAAAAATAAACATAGCATAATTAATTTAAAACAAATTATGAATACAACATCAAAGAATGCTATGTAAACATAGCATAACGCAAACAACTATATATAAAACTCACTAGAATGATAGATGAACAGTAAAATTGTAAAACAATAAACCGTGCTGAAGAAACATAACAGTACACAATAAAATCTTACTTTTCCATTGAAACAAATCTAAAATTGGTACCGAAATCTATAAGAAGACAAACTGTGAAACCTAGAAAAACAATAATATACTTAATAATCGAATGATATTATATCAGAGGAAGATAAGAAGAAGTTCGAAACAAATAAGAGCGATATGCCTAAATCTAGGGAAATTATTTGATTAAGTTCCCGAGCACGATGAAGATCGACGATAAAGAAAAAAGATGAAGATCGACGATAAAGAAAAAAGATGAAGATCAAATACAAAAATAAAGAAATACACGTCCTTGAATCGAGAAGATCGATGAACTAAGATCACTAATATCAGAATAAATACTAAGAAGAAATTAAGAAGCAAATTTAAATTTTACAGAAGTTTGTCCTTGGAACGAAAAAATAAAGTCCACATCCTTCAAACGAAAAAATAATAATCCGCCTCCGTATGCCTACTAAAAGAAGTAAAAATTTCCTCCAGCCCATTTTTCTATTATAAAAATGTCCAGGGCTTAAAATAAATATTTAACATAGCCAAAATGTTTACATTTTACAGTCCATTATATTTGGTATACGTATGGCACATATTGAAATATGGATTCCATCAATGACAAGGTAGGGGACCGACATTAGTACAGTACACCTCTAGAGAAAAGTACCAAGGTTGTAAACCTATCACACCGTTGTGAATTAGATCGGCCTACCCTTTCCTAGATAGTACCGAATATGATCATCCCTCGGCTGCCAACGTTACAAACCATACCGGACACCAAGCGTACATAAATCAATAAATATTGATCTACGATGGCAATGGGAGCGTCCCACATAGGTCTGTGGCATTACTCCTATTTTAGTCACTACTGGGTATGAGGCTTGAGGCTTGAGGCTACATTTTACCTTTTTAGCAAATCCCAATAGAAATGCCAACACTGCCCTCCATGATGCAATGCAATGTCAACATTCATCCATGCAAGTTGTTCTGGGACTGAACAAGCCAAAGACATTACATCTACTACATTCATTTTGAAATCAACCTCTGAATTAGTAGCAAGTATCCCTTGCACTTCAAATAATTCTGTTTTCGATTTCCATCTTCTTCAATACTTATCAAATTCGAATGCTTATGCAGTTCAAATTGGTTTTCAAATAACATATTTGATCCTTGTCTCTCCAAACCAACATCGATAGTTTTTAAATTGGCCAAGATTTGATAATTGGTTATTCAACTGCCAAATAAGTAAACAATCAAATTAGAGATTTAATTTCAAAAGGAAACAAGCATGATTAAGCACATAGGCAACCACTAAGCCTCTTTAATCAACTCTTTCATTAATTAAAATATCCTATCAAATATTCGTATTGGAATACCTTTTATAAAAGATATATTCAAAAATCCTCTCTACTCTTTTCAATACTTGGAAAAGTATTTATATACTTATCTCGAAGGTATAACTATATTTCTAAAGCAATTTACTTTCAATACATAGAAAAGTATTCATACGCTTATCTCAAAGTATACGTATATTTGCAAAATCTTACGAAAGATTTCATTTCCAAAACCATACTTAATGGGTTAAAAGCATTTTTTTTAAAAACGTTCATTACAATAAACCCAAAACACTTTTGGTGTAAGTAGATGGATCATATGAAAATTAGATCAAATATACTTACCACCACTTTCTGATTTCAAATTTATACTATCCCTCGATTAACAATATAGTTGGACAAGAAAGAGAACTATCTTTGCCTTGACATACATTCTTAATTCTCATAGATAGAGACGAGTTTCCCTACCTTAGAATTTGGTATTAAGTATGAAAAGAATACTTACCATACCACAATTTAAAATGATCATTTATAGAAATCAAATCTCATTCTCCTTTTGTAAAACTCCTTTTTATAAATATCTTTTATATTTACAAGACTCCTTTTATAAATCTTCTTTCTATTTATAAAACCCCTTTTACGAAACTCATTTATATTTATAAAACTCCCTTTTGAAATCTCATATACTTATCGCCAATCTTCGATTTCAAGATAGGATCAAATGCCTTTCATAAAACGTTCATTCTATATATCACTATAAATTCACAAATTTGATTTATTATTCCAAATTATCAAAATGGTATCATTTCCCTTTATAAAATATTATTTATAAGTCTATTCTTTTGTTTATAAAATACCATTTATAAATCCATCTTTCTATACAACATTTTATATAAAGGCTTCCTCGAAATTTTTTGAAAAATATTTCTATCTGCTTTTAAAACACAATCACTATATTTTAATAGATAAATTCCTCGTTTTGTTTTCTTGATAATAAGAATTCATTATTATATTAACATTTCCTATAAACTAAATATGTAACGACCCATCTTTTTGGATGGTTCAAATCGACAATAAACCACACATGTCAGAACAAAACCATTCAAAAGAAGGATTATTAATGGGGTAAATAAGAAAAAAAAGAAAAAGGAAAGAAAAAACAAAATACAGAATCTCGTAGGGGAACGACAAAATATAATTAAAAAAATAGTTCATGAAGCTGTTTTACAAATAACATTTGGTTACACTTTTACAAATTCAAATCAGAGTTATACATATATCATAAATAAACAAACAATGCAGTGGAACACAAAATTAGTGGAATAATAAATAGTAATAATATACTGAATCTTCGTCTTCGTCCACCAGAAAGTAGTCTTCAATGCTGAAAAACTCAGGTTGAACCGAGCATAATGAAAAATAATACACTCGATTCAGAACTAAAAATTCCTATGTAAGTTAAATCAGTCAAAAATAAAAATATGAGTGCAATGGCTTCAGAGATGTTATGAGATTTTTGACCACCTATCAAATATACAACTGGAGTGCCATAACTTACGAGATTTCAAATAATTCGAAATACTAATTATAACCGCTTTATTTAAAATAGATCCAAAGTTTAAATTAAAAACTAAAACTTTTAACTAATTCAGTCCAAATTCAAAAATTCTATGGGTATATATCATTTCAACCCATAATTCAAATGTCCTAATTATCCAATTCTAAAATGATTCAGAGTACCATTTAAATGATGTCAATCATATACAAGGTGATAACAATGACGTATTAAAATAAATAACAACCATACATCCAACATATCAATCAATAAGCATCCATTTCAACAACATCCAAATCAACCATTATATTTCAACACATAATAGTTATCATTATCAGGGTTTAACTATCAATTAAATTATAATATAAAATTAAATGCCAATTCAGATTCAATATCAATTCAAATGTCAACTTAAATTAACAAACCGCAATAAAATATTTATATATCACATCATATATTTTATTTAACTTGCAATGAAATTTTTAGTATTACGTGAGTGGGTTTAATCACTCACCTTTGATTTATAGCCAATTGAAAACTAAATAAAAGCCCAAAATTTCAATGGTCTTCAAATGCAACCATACTAGTTTCATGTTGCTCTGAATTATGATACGAACCAAAAGGAAGAAACCGTGCATTAATCGGGGTTCATATGCGGAAGACATTGGAGTTATAAGAAGATATTGGAAATAAAATAGAAAACCATGTGCACATATTTTAATAATAAAATAAAACACGTTGGTTACTTACATTACGAATTTTGAAGCCTGCTCATGTCTCTAAATTTTGGAGAATCAACAAAAATGAACACGATGGCTCACACATGGAGGACGGAGGCTTCACGAAATGGATTTGTAAACAAATGGAAAAGATTTGCTTCATGAAAATAAGTTGCTCACATTTGTTTTTTTTATTTTTAGAAGAGAAAGAAAACTTTAGGAAAAATAAATAATGGAAACACGTTTTGGAAATGGAAAGTTAGAGGAAGAGATTTATAAAATAGGAAACGAATAAGGGAAAAGCACGTTTGAAAATTGGAATATGAAAGGGAAAGATATAAGAAGATGAAATTTGAAAAATAAAAAAGCCTAACATTCAGGTAATTAACAAAAGATAAAAGACATACGTTGGAATTTGATAAGACATGTTTAAATGGTAATCAAATCTTTTGGTACAAAATTTTAAAACATGTGCTACCTCAATTAATTTCACAACACATATGAAAGATTTCAAGGCAAGGCTCGCGTGTAAATAAATAAAACTTACTGAAAAACCAAAAGAGGCATGTATTTAATGAAACAAAAGTAGTAACAAAATAAAATAAATGAAAGCGACGATTTGAATTTGAGAATGTAGTCCGTGCAAAGAAATCACAAATCTAATATACTACAAAAACAATTCATTTTAACATATTTTATTAACCCTAATACGCTCAAATTTACACACATATATGTATTTTTATTTAGTAAACAGTAAATAAAATTAAACACTACAATTAACATAATGAGGACCGCCACCCACACAATAAAAGATGAATTGAGACTCCAAAGTCACATTTGAAATAGAATAAATCTCCTACGTTAATATGCTAACTATTCCAAATCAAAAATTTAACCAAACTTTCAAGTTGTTTTCTTACCATTTTATTATTATTATTTTTTATAAATTCAAATCAAGTTTGAATATTTAAATAAATCAAATATTCCAACTAGAAACATACAAAAAAATTCAATTCTTTGTTTTAGTGAAATTAAATTAACATTCATAGATGAAATACTCACTTTATTTGATAAGAATATTCTTTTCAAGAAACCATCCTTTTCTTTTATTTTTATTGAAACATATTTCTTTTTATTACACATTAATTTACAAATAACAACTCCCCCTTTAAAACCAACTTATATTTAAAGATTATCCCATTAAAGAGTCACAGAAATAATACTTCATACAAGCACATCATTTCTTTATCAATTAATTTCATATTATTATTATATTTGTAACAAATTTAAGTGCTCACAATTTGAACGTAATATTTCTCAATGAAATTCGCATTATATTTTTGACACAAAACATATGTTGCACATATCATTAATTAATTACCATTTACTTCTCCCTCTTATTAATGGCAAGATATAGTAACTATTAATTACAATGGTTAAATCTCAAAACAAGCCCTAATACAGGGAAGATAATTAATCTAATTGTTTCCTTTGAAATCCAATTTTCTATATTAAACCCAATATCTATATACTAATTTAATTCCAACATTTAATTGCAACTGTAATAAAACCTATTCATTATATATTTAAATTCCAAACAAATCCTTTTATTTTGATCTACATTCTTATTATCAAATCAACTATTCCCTTATGCAATTGATTAACATAAGTTTTACACTCACCACTCAACAGGTAATGTTTCTTCTTCTATCAATTGTAATATTTCAATTTCATTAATTCTCCATTAATTACCAAATAAATTTCTAACGGATTTAATAATAAGAAAATAAATAAAACAATGGTTATACATTAATAATCCATATCTATTAACTCATTGTTTACAAACAAAGGTTAATAAATTTATGTACGAAAATAATTGATTTCATACTCAATATTAAAAAAAATTGCAAGTAATAACATAATATTACATCAATTTATACATCATTTATTCTATTTCTTATTAACCTTTATTATTTAAATTGATTGAAATTATGTTAACATAGTATAGTATTCCATTACATTCAATCAATATTAGCAAATTATATGTTTTATCTCATTAAAATTAGTTGTTTTAAAATTTATCTTAAAGTCGAAATTTCTAATCTAATAAGATTCAATTTAATAAATCATAAATTTTAATTTCTGACAATAATAAAGCCCAAAACCTTATTAAATTTAATATTTTTAATTATCAAAATATTGGTTGTAAGAGTCTCCCCTACTCAAAACCTTTCGCCCTTGAAAAGGAACAAGAAGGAATCGAGGAATTTGAAATATTTTATTCAAAATAATCAATTTATAAACAATTTAACTTACGTATTTAAATTTAATATAAATTTGAAAATAACTCAACTTCCACGAAAAATTTCGACAGCATTTCCATTGTGCTGTTAGGTTTAGAGAAATAATAATATCAATAATAAACATATATTATCATGTCTCAAAAATAAATATCCCAAACCATGGGATAGTAATAAAATATCGCTATAAAACCGTAATCTAAAAGCGTACCTATTTGTTAGGAAAACAACTTTATTTATGAAACCAAAAGCAGTAACTATTGCTTCCATAAACCTGTATTTCACTTATATTATCCAAAATAGTGTGAATTATGTATTAGAGAAATATTTAAGTTGTTTTAATTTGCAACAAAACAAATCAATATAAAACATATTCAAACAAACAATACAACCATTTATGCAACTAAAGAATCCATCATACATCCATAGTAACCAAAACCAATGGTTGGTTTAGTTCAGAAACCTAAATCATGCAAGGTGATGAATAAACTGTCAAGTGTACCCTTTGCTTAACAGCCTTAGATAATTACTTAATATATTAGTCAAACAACCTCAAAAACTAGAAGTATTCTTTCCCAAACTTACCATCAGCCAAACAACAAGAATTTTAAATTTACTTAAGTTTATTCGATTGGTTTTTTTTTCATCATTTACCTTTCATTCATTCATTTATATAAAGATCAATCACTTACATAATTTGGTTTCCATTAAATATTTAAGTCATTAATGAATCATTTCAAAAAATATTACTTAAGCTTCTACTGTCCTACTTATTTTTATAACTCCATTCGGTTATTGAATAAAAATTTAAGTTTTTGGTATTTTCCCTTGAAGAGAAAAGAAATATTTCAACGTATCTAAAAATTCAGTAAAACATTTAACCTCATTCACTTAGTGAAAATATAAGGTATATTTAAAACATCTTCATAGCATTATACAAAGATTTTTCAAAACTCTAAAACAATGTTAGAAATTTATATCAAAACATTATAATAAACTTTAAAATAAAGTTCCTTAAATCCAATAATTTATTAGACTTGTTATTAGATTATTAAACTGAAACTGATAGAATACTCAAATCTTACATTAAATTTCTAAATCAAAGTTTAAAATTTCATATCTTCATAATTAATTTTACACATTTGTTTTAAAATAAATATTCAAATCATGGAAAAACATTTATTATGGTTTAATACAAAAATTCATATAGTAAATGAACTAATAAATTTACAACTAATACTTCGAAATCAATTAAATATTCCAAACTATATATGCAAAATAGAGATTCGAATTTATTTGCCAAGTATATTACCATAAATAAACTTTACAAATCAATTTTTTTCCATTTATATAATATCTTTAAATTCTACATTCAAAGAAACTTATATAAATTTTACTTTCAATATTCATTTGAAAGCTTCATTTGCAAATAAATCTTCTTTATTGCTTTAATACTTTTCAAAATTCATTTGTAAAATTTCTTGCTTCATTTTTAAATTTTTAAATAACATCTTTGTAAATATATGTAAACTATTTGAAAATAATTATTTACATTATTACTTATACTTACAAAGAAGCTATTGAAACCCTTAAATCCATTGTTTATAAATTTATTAGTTTTATCTCAAGATACTTTTCAAACATTATTAATAAATCGATAATTATTTACTTTAAATATGTTTTATTGAATTCGTAATTTCTCACGATATATACAACACTAATAAACCATGCTGTACATAAATAGATAATATTTTAAAAATTTTAAAGTATTTAGAAAAGAAAAAAAGACCAAAATATCATGTATATAATACTTTATCAAAATACTTTTATATCTCGATGTCTTAACAGGTTTATCCTCGTTCTTGCAGACTCTGGCCATGCGTTGATCAGGCGTAAGGCTAGAATTCTCCAAGTACTTAGTAGACCTGTTTCAACACCCAGTGAAAATACTTGAAAAACTTTCAAAACCGATATGGAAAGTACAATCCAAACAAATTACTTAGATCGCAGATACACAATGGTTACGCCTGGATCCTCCAGGAAACATCCGTACCTTTAAGCAATCACTGCCTTGCAAATTACGTCATGATAACCAAAACTCATGGACCGTAGGATACATAATGGTTACGCCTGGATCCTCCAAGAAACATCCGTACCCTTTAAGCAATCTCTGTCTTGCAGATTACGCCACGACAACAAAATCGGTAGACGCGGGATACACAATGGTTACGCCTGGATCACCCAAGAAGCATCCGTACCCTTTAAGCAATCTCTTCCTTGCAGATTACGCTACCCAAAAAAATGACGTGGGGTTATGGCATGGTAGGACACTCGAGAGTCATATCCAAAAAACCAAAATCAGAGAGAACAATATCGATAGAATGAATCCACAATGAGGCGACAAAGCAGATATCAAGCAGAAGGCACTTTCCATTTCTTTACTTTGAAAATATGTATCATATAGTACCTTTTCAAATCAATTTCAAATATCATATTTATATAAAGTCCATTATCTATAAGATTCCATTTTCAAATCGAATACTTTTCAAAATCCATAGTATCAAATCACACTTATATAGACTTCAATTACATAAGATTTCGCTTTCAAATTGAGTAAACTTCTAAATCAATAGTTTTCAAATCAACTTCATACTTAATATTTGTTTCACAGAATTTCTCCTATTGATACAAACATTAATATATCCATTCTCATAATATTGCTTATATTTCTCTTTAATTTAAATTGCATTAATTTCACATGTAATATTTCTCATTTAATACTACATTTACTTGCAAATCATTTCATAAGTTTATAACCAATTTATTAAACTTAATTCCATTTTATAAGACATTGTTCTAGTTTAATGTTATCACAACTTTATTTATAACCATTTATTGCAACGTTCATTTATTTCATAACAATTTACAAGTCATGGCTTTATTTGAAATCATTTCACTTTTAATTCATATTTGCTTAGTCCATTTAGTTTCGCCTTTACCTTTCAATTTGTTTATCACATGTTTCATAAATGTTTATTAAGTTTATAAACATATTTTTCTAATTTAATCTCATTTACAACATTTCTTTAATCACAATTTCAATTTAAAGATCACAAGGCTTAAAGTTCACACTTGTATATTATTACATTACATGCTAAGAATGTATACCCCAATTCTATTCATTTACTAAACATAGATATAACAAATTAAACCTTGTTTTACTTGCTTTAAAATTAAGGTTATCAATTCAACTATATAATTCAACCAATTATCAAGTTTCACTCGTATATTAATTCAAAAGGTTTCGATTATCCAAATATTCCATTTTTTCAATAGTTGAAACTACATGTCAACAAACAACAAAATTCACAACAATATTTCAATTTCATAAACAAATATCCTAATTATTCATTTTGTACTCTTTAATACACAATTATTAAACTATTGTTTAATCTATTAATTCAATCAACAATAATTAACCAATGTTTATAATTTGATTAAATACAACAAGTCAACAAAAATGATAATAATTAAATATTACCATTTTATAAATCAAACACATTACAAATAACTATGTTAGTCATAAAATATTATTCCTTTATATATATCATATAATATTAGGAAAAATAATTTCATTTCAAAATTTAAACAAAACATTTTTATAACACTAACAAATTCGCGCTCTCGTATATACACTTAGACAACTCATTCTAGGGTATTACTACCCTATCCCTAATGAGTTAACCCCAACAGGCTATGGTATGTCTAAACCAAAGCTTTGATACCAACTGTAATGACCCACCCTTTTGGATGGTTCAAATCAACAATAAACCACACATGTCAGAATCAAACCATTCAAAAGGAACGATTGTTAATAAGGTAAATAAGAAAAAAAAGAAAAAGGAAAGAAAAAACAAAATACAGAATCTCGCAGAAGAACGATAAAATATAATAATCAAATAAACAGTTCATGAAGCAGTTTTACAAATAACATTTGGTTACACTTTCACAAATTCAAACCAGAGTTATACACATATCATAAATAAACAAATAATGCAACGGAACACAGAATGTAGTGGAATAATAAATAGCAATAATATACTGAATCTTCGTCTTCGTCCACCAGAAAATAGTCTTCAACGCTGAAAAACTCAGGCTGACCCGAGCATAATGAAAACAATACACTTGAGCCGGAACTAAAAATTCCTATGTAAGTCAAATCAGTCTCAAATAAAAATATGAGTGCAATGCCTTTAGAGAGGTTACGGGATTTTTCATCTCCTATCAAGTATACATCCCGAGTGCCATAACTTACGTGATTTCAAATAATTCAAAATACTAATTATAACCACTTTATTTAAAATAAATCCAAAGTTTAAATTAAAATCTTAATCTTTTAAATAATTCAGTTCCAATAAATAATCCTAATTCAAAAAATTCTATGGGTATATATCATTTCAACCCATAATTTAAATGTCTTAATTATCCAATTCTAAAATGATTCAGAGGACCATTTAAATGATGTCAATAATATACAAGGTAATAACAGAGACATATTAAAATAAATAACAACCATACATCCAACATATCAATCAATAAGCATCCATTTTCAACGACATCCAAATCAACCAATATATTTCGACATATAATAGTTATCAATATCGTGGTTTAACTATCAATTAAATTCTAATATGAAATTAAATTTTAATTCAGATTCAATATCAATTCAAATGTCAACTTAAATTAACAAACTGCAATAAAATATTTATATATCACATCATATATTATATTTAACTTGCAATGGAATTTTTAGTATTATGTGAGTGGGTTTAATCACTCACCTTTGATTTATAGCCGATTGAAAATCCAATAAAAGCCCAAAATTTAAATGGTCTTCAAATACAACCATACTAGTTCCATGTTGTCCGGAATTTTGATACGAACCCAAAGGAAGAAACCGTGCATTAATCGAGGTTCATATGCGGAAGATATTCATGTTATAAGAATATATTGGAAATAAAATAGAAAACCATGTACACATATTTTAATAATAAAATAAAACACATTAGTTACTTATATTAAGAAATTTGAAGCCTGCTCATGTCTCTAAATTTTGAAGAATCAACAAAAAAAGGACACGATGGCTCACACATGGAGGAAGGAGGCTTCAGGAAATGGATTTGTAAACAAATGGAAAAGATTGGCTTTATGAAAATAAGTTGCTCACATTTGTTTTTTTCTTTTTAGAAGAGAAAGAAAACTTTAGGAACAAGAAATAATGGAAGCACGTTATAGAAATGAAAAGTTAGAGGAAGAGATTTATAAAATAGGAAACGAATAAGGGAAACGCACGTTTGGAAATTGGAATATGAAAGGGAAAGATATAAGAAGATGTAATTTGAAAAATAAAACGAGCCTAACATGCAGGTAATTAACAAAAGATAAAAGACACACGTTGGAATTTGATAAGACATGTTTAAATGGTAAGCAAATCTTTTGGTATAAAATTTCAAAACATGTGCTGCCTCAATTAATTTCATCAACACACATGAAACATTTCAAGGAAAGGCTCGTATGTAAATAAATAAAACTTATTGGAAGACCAAAAGAGGCATGTATTTAATGAAATAAAGTAGTAATAAAATAAAATAAATGAAAGCGTTGATTTGAATTTAAGAATGTAGTCCGTACATAGAAATCACAAATCTAATATACTAAAAAAACAATTCATTTTAACATATTTTATTAACCCTAATACACTCAAATTTACACACATATATGCATTTTTATTTAGTAAATAGTAAATAAAATTAAACACTATAATTAACATAATAAGAATCGCCACCCCACACAATAAAAGATGAACTGAGACTCCAAAGTCAAATTTGAAACGAAATAAATCTCCTACGTTAATATGCTAACTATTCCAAATCAAAAATTTAACCATACCTTCAAGTTGTTTTCTTACTATTTTATTATTGTTATTTTTTTAAATTCATATCAAGTTTGAATATTTAAATAAATGAAATATTCCAACTAGAAACATGCAAAAAAATTCAATTCTTTGTTTTAGTGAAATTAAATTAACATTCATCGATGAAATATTCACTTTATTGGATAATAATATTCTTTTCAAGAAACCATCCTTTTCTTTTATTTTTATTGAAACATATTTCATTTTAATACACATTAATTTGCAATTAACACCTCCCCCTTTAAAACCAACTTATATTTAAAGATTATCCCATCAAAGAGTCATAGAAATAATACTTCGTACAACCACATCATTTCTTTATCAATTAATTCATATTATCATTATATTTGTAACAAATTTAAGTGCTCACAATTTGAACGTAATATTTCTCAATGAAATTTTGATTATATTTTTAACACAAAACACACATATCATTAATTAATTACCACCTATTTCTATCTCTTATTAACGGCAAGATATAATTACTATTAATTACAATGATTAAATCTCAAAACATACCCAAATGCAGGGAAGATAATTAATCCAATTATTTCCTTTGAAATCCAATTTTCTATATTAAACCCAATATCTATATATTAATTTGATTCCAACATTTAATTAAACTATAATAAAACCTGTTCATTATATATTTAAATTCCAAACAATTCCTTTTAATTTGATTTACATTCTTATTATCAAATCTATAGTTAACAGTTAAGGTTTCCTCTTATATCAATTGTAATATTTCAATTACATTAATTCTCCATTAATTACCAAATAAATTTCTAAATGGTTATACATTAATAATCCATATCTATTAACTTATTGTTTACAAACAAAGGTTAATAAATTTACGAACAAATTAATTGATTTCATACTACATATAAAAACCAATTGCAATTAATAACATAAGATTACATCAATTTATACATCATTTATTCTATTCCTTATTAACTTTTATTATTTAAATCGATTGAAATTACGTTAACATAGTATAGTAGTCAATTACATTCAATCAATATAAGCAAATTATATGTTTTATCTCATTAAAATTAGTTGTTTTAAGATTTATCTTAAAGTCAAAATTTCTAATCTAATAAGATTCAATTTAATAAATCATAAATTTTAAATTTTGACAATATTAAAGCCTAAAACCTTATTAAATTTAATATTTTTAATTATCAAAATATGGTTTGTCACAAAATACTTCCCCAAAAACTTTTAAAACATTTCCAAAAAGGTTGAAGTAAAATAGAGAAGTTCAAAAACCTGTTCTAAATAAAATACCATAAAAAATTCCAAAGTCACATTTAAGATCATTCTCTAAATCAAAACCATTTCAAACTAAAACAATAAAGAGTCCACTTTTTCAACGTATCAAAGTCATATCCAGTATGGCAAAGCTACCAGGCTTTGACATTCAAAAATTTGTTTAATAAGTATATAAATGAATTAAAATCAATAGTGGTGAGGAATTCAGATCCCTCTACAAAATTTCATAAATTCCATGTATTTCATTTCATATGACATCCGCTTTCTAAAGCGGAAATTCAACCAGACCCGACAACCAAACAATAATAACGACAAACACAATATTATCAACGATTAACAATCAATAGTTAACACATCAATTATCCAATATTAATTAATCCACATATTTATTTACCGTAATAATCATCTTTTTGATTTGCAAGCATAGAACTAGGATTTATTCTACTTGACAGATGTCCAAATAATCTATTCAATTTAATCATAGCAGAATGTCATTTTATTCTTCCAAATGGACATCGTAAGTGAAGTATAATTAATTTGACTATGTTATTATTTAAATCAATGTTATTATAACTTACCACTATTAAATTATCAATATTTATACTTCGTTAAAACTGTCAACAAGTTATACTATAATTTTTTAAAAGTCGATACTAGTGTAATGCAAAAATCCGTGGGTTAGTTGAATATAAAATGAACAAGATATCTCAATTTAAAGTTAACACACTTATTAAATATAATTAAACAAACAAATAAATAATAACTCGCACCCAAAACCAACAATAAAGCATCCATACATACAAATAACAATTTATCTTCACACTTACGTTATATGGCATTAAACCAAAGGTGAATAAAGTCACATTTATTCCAGCCAACGCTTATGCGTCCATTCTCGATCAAAAATTGTACTGCTCTAAACTTATCGAAATAAGCTCCAATGCGTAGATAACACACCTACGAGCAAAATGAAAAAGGCCGAATTTGATTTGGACATCGTAAGCAAGAACTATTGATTTTATAAGAATTTAGCTAATTGTAACCTAAAAATGGATCAACACCCTGGTTTGAGTTTGAAAGCACCAGCCCTGTTCTGACAGGGCAATATCACAGATATAAAAAAGTACAGTAAAGAAAGAAGAAAGAGAATTTTTATAGTGATTCAGCTATTAATGAAGCCTACGTCCACTTTATAGTTTTATTATGACTGATTTCTTTTACAATTAGTGTTTGATTACAATGCTTTTGATTATCCTTAGGTTGATTGAATCCTTGGAGTTGTAATCCATTGGAGAATCATAGTGAATTCCTTTGGAGATTGTTGTAAGGAAGGTACAGAGTGAAGAATATTTCTAGCAGAGCATCAGCGACCAGTCGAGAGAAGATCCCATTTATGTTGTAGATATGATGGTATTTATAGGGATCAAAGAGCTTTTGGGCCAGGCCACTTCATCAACTGCTTACAGGTAGGTACAGAGCGACCTAGGAAGGTTTAGTTCATGATCCGAGCCAAAACCATGGGTCGTTAGCGACACATTGAGTTGGCTCGCTCGTGAGCTAATTACTTAGCTGCTATCATCTCATACTCCAATATGCAAGGTTGCAAGGAATTTGGCTTCATATGGATAGCTAGCGAACCATCGTGTATGGATCGCTAGCGATCCATACACTTATAATTTTTTATGCTTCTATCTCCAAGGCTCCTTACCCAGCTTCTCTCATCGAACCAACATGTTAGCATGGTTCGCTAGCTATCCATAGATATGGATCACTCGCGATCTAAGCACTTTGATTGTTTCTGAGGTTCCAAGTTTGGGTTGCTTTTATATGGCCTTGCGTTGATGTCGTTCGTGTAGTCTTA
This sequence comes from Allium cepa, assembly GCA_030765085.1. Classification (NCBI taxonomy): domain Eukaryota; kingdom Viridiplantae; phylum Streptophyta; class Magnoliopsida; order Asparagales; family Amaryllidaceae; genus Allium; species Allium cepa. Next base: position 247,808,293 of record CM060940.1, on the reverse strand, counting down.
TTCCCCGTTGTTACTTTTTGATGACAATCTGCTGGCTGATTGCCTCAGCTGGTGATTGGAATGACCCGATGTCAGTCTCTTGGTTTAGTTGAATTTGGCCATTGCCTTGGTAATACGATGGCTCTTGTACACTCCTTGCCTTAACCTTTTTGGTCAAGTTCTAAGCCATTTTGAAGTCATGAAATTGTTCTATTTCCTGCTGAATCATGCTGGGTTAAAAACCTGGATGACATTTGCCCTCTAGAGTACATCTTCGATGTAAATAGGGCCTACTTTGGAAGTTATCGCATTAAATATCTTCCCGTTGAAGTCCAAGTGATCGCATTAGAGTTTTACGAATACATGGCCGATCACACTGTCGATAACCTGGCTTTGGTCGTAACTACTATTTCATGTCGTAGCAGATCAAATTTCTTCTTGTAGCTTCCCGATATGCTTCAAAACGATGGATAAATGTCAGAGGACAAGTTGGAGAAAAATTTGTCCCCACATTACGGTTCGCTAGCGATGCATCGTGTATGCATCGCTAGCGTTCCATACAGTTGTTAGATTTTTCTTCGAAAGTTGGGTCCCTAGCGATCCATGATGGAACGCAGGCGATCCAATGCCTTAACAAATTTTTTGCTCCGTTTTTTCATTAGCCTATATACATTCATGCGGTCCAACCTACTGCTCATTTGAATCGACCTGATTACCTACTCAAGTCGATCCTCTTCAACCTCTTCGCGCAATCCAAGTACTTGTGCGATTCAATTCCTATTACTGCCAGCGATCCAATCCTCTTGAACACCAAAACCCTAGCCAATCTATCTCCTGGTTCGAAACCCTAGCTCGCCTTTAAAACGCCCCCAACCAACTATTAGCTTGCTGCCAATCCATCGTTAGTTCGCCACTAACCTAAGTACTTGTCACTAACTTACCTTTAGGACCGCTGATCCAAGTCTTCGTAGTTTCACATTTAAAGCTTAATCCAAGTGGGTTTGCTAAGTAGTTTGCTAATTATAGCTCTTATGTAGCGATTCAATGGCGAGTTTGCATTTGCAATGTTGGTTGCAAGAACTTCGAGTTGATTGTGGTTTAATAGAGGAAGTTAGTAAATCGAGTCTTGAGTTTTCTTTTGGAATGACGTTCAAACTTTGGATTGCTATCTTTGTCCATTAGACTATAATTGACTTATGCCCAGTTTCGAAGCTGTTATTGCACGTCACACCACTAACCGATCCTGGTTCTTCTAGAGAATTCACACTTACCTTACTTGCTTATTGCTCACTCAGTGTCCCTGTGTGAGAAGATTTTTTTGTGTCGCTTAGGATAATGGATCCATTATCGATCATTGATCGACAAGGGTAAGTGTACAGAAAGTAAAAACAAAAAAAATAAAGTGATGTGGGAAGTTCTTTTCTTCTTCCACTGCGAGTAAACTATCTACACGAGATAGAGCATTTGTAGTGTTTCGGGCACCGAGTTTATCCCATATAGGTAGCACACTGCACTTTCCCTAGTTCATACTTGAAATCCGACGTGTCAGTTATAAATTAATGTTTTTTTGGAATTCAAGTGTAGTAGAGGAAACTATTAGTTTAAGATAGAATTACTTGACTGCTTTGGACGCAGTTTTGTTGTTTAGAATGAAGCAACCATCCATGCATCGTAAGTCGAGTGGGGGAAGACCGACACTCTCTACAGCTGAATCATCATCTGTTGCTCTTTCTTTTACCACTTCATAAGCGAAATACAGTCAATTAGTCTCTGTCGGGCCAATTCCAGAAGAGGATGTGCGTCTGCCGAAGAAGGAGGGGTTCACTCATATGCCTTACCCAGGGTACACCGCTTGCCACCGGTATATGTATTTGAATGAAACCGTGCCTCCCTTTAACGAATTTCTGCACAAGACTCTTTCAAACTTTGGTATTGCCCCATTTTGGCTTCATCCTAATAGCTGCACCATCTTGAATTGCCTACATGTTCTTTTCACAAGGACGTTCAACTGTGCTCCGAACTTTGATAAGTTGTGGTACTTTCTGTCATTCAAGAGGAGAGATGACTACCCCTTCTTGACCATAAGGGAATCCCAAAGAAACTGAAAAATCGTCCTGTGCTTATAGAGCAACTTTTCACAATTTAATATGCAATATTTCTTTGTTAGATGCCCCGAGGGGTTCAATCGTCGGTGGACGAAAGGGGGTAAGTTCTTTTTTTTCCATGTTTCGAGCTCCGATGCATTGCAATTGGTTTTTTTACCAGCCGTATGTCTCTTGCAGTTATCCCAAGTCCAAATAGAGGCATGGCTCTTGATAAAGTCTTTCAAACTCTAAACGCTATTGATGCCGAGGAGAGATGCGTCAAAGGGTTGCTTACTGATGAAAACTTGCATCAATATGGATTATTATATCCATGTAGATCTGCTGTTCAAGTCAAAGTCCCCTCTCCTGCCTGATCTAGGATTTGCACAAGACCTATTTCTTCTTCTTATGGTTCCGATGAAGGTGCTTCTCAAGAGAGAGAGAGCCTATACGGAGGATCAACCGATGAGGCCCATGAGGGAGGGATGCTACTGCGATTGGATTAAGCAGCCCAGCTAGAATGCCTCCAATTCCGTAGGAAGGAGAAGAAGACTTCAATCAAAGAGAAGGTAAGGCCGTATTGAACTCAGAAAAGGAAGAAGGGGATTTTGAGAGTAGTAGTGATGAGTTTACTGCAAGTGATGACCTTCATGCGGGATCTAACGACGAGGACTCGGAATCATGTGATGAGACCCCGAGCATGAGTTCCGTCCTTTCGAGCTCGCCTCTCCCTGATATAAGCGATAAAACAAAGCTCCAAAGACCGAAGGGCATCGAGATTCTCCAAATAGAGACGTCGGAGTAGAGTTGTGGGATTTGAATGATGTTATGTTGACTTGGACGCGCTTATGAGATAAGACTCTAAATTCGATGAGGTAACCCCCTCCCCCGCTTGAGCGGAACTACACCAGATGTTAGTTCGGCTCCGCCTACAATAGCCGAAGTTAGTCCGATTCCACCTATGACGGCCTCCCAATCTGATTTGTGATGACGCTTTAGGCCTACCTTAGAAACACATTACACATATTGCGAGGATTATACTCACTTTTTTATTTTCTTTCCATGCACGTTCTTTGTTTGTAAAATTCTTTATTTATGCTTCGTGCTAGGTATGACAAGAGGGAAAGTTTTCTATGATGATTTTGAAGAATTTATCGACTCGCGGCAGTATTCAAAGCACACCTCCGGCCGTCATCAATCCCAAGAAACGGAGGAGGAATATAGGACAAGGAAAGAACAAGAGGCTAAAGTCCATCATCAAGAAGAAAGGGATTGAGGTTAATCATACAAAGGTGCCTATAAGAAGAGGAGAACTTTTGAGGAAAGGGAGGAGCCATCAAAAAGGTCAAAATTTGAGCATCGTCCCCCTTCTTCGGGGCTTGCCACAACACTCTCTTCAATGGGCCAAGAAATTCCTGCTATTTCTGCTCCAATTCCGCCTTCAACTTGTATCCCGTCATCTTCTATTGTTACTGCCCCCGGTGCTTCTTGCCCCCACCGGAGACCGGCCTATCTTCTTCCTTTGGCCCACTAAGCTTGAGGCAGCGCTTCCTGAATGGTTCCTAAAGGGGTTAAATTTGATCGTGATCTGCACCCGGTCCGCAAAGACTCGTATATGCCTCACCTCCAAGCTATTCAACACAATTTAGAACAGGCTGAAGGATGGTAAAAGTTGTGTAAGCAGTTGGTGGACACCAATCGCAATAACTACCAAGAGATCCATTCATTTGAATCGGAGAAGGATGATTTTGAGAAAGCGCTGTTTGAACTTGACGCCAGAATTAAACTGCTAGAGGAAGAGAAATCAACGGTGTTGCAAGAGAGTGAGATAAACTTTGACTTTCTAAAAGAGGTGAAAGAGGCACATGCCTGAATAGAGATCATCAACATAAACGATATAAAAAGGGACCATGCAAAGGAGGAGAAACTAAAACAAGAAGTGACTGTTTACAACACAATGATTGAAGCTCAACGGAAAACTATTGCCAATCACGAACTCATCATTGAGGGGCACAATAAAACTATTTCTGACCAAGTTGAGGCCATTGCCAAGCTACACGCTCAGGTTACGCAGCTCAGTGTCAATATGTCTGCTGCTGAAGTTGAGAATGCTACCGTGAGAGCGGATTACTTAAAACTCTAAAATGCCTTCGAAAGAAAAATGGAGAAGCAAGATGTGACCATTTTGAAGTTTTATGTTAACTCCCTGTTGCACTAGGGGAGTCTCAACTACATGGGCCCAAAGCTCCCACGCGCTCTCGCTTTGGTATGGGAAGAAGTCTTGTCCTGCTTTTTTGATAGCGGCGATGTCTACACCGAGCAAGAGCTGGAGGACACTTACCTAAATGAAGAGTCGAATAAAGTGTTGCTCAAGGGCCTGGAAATTTTGCAAGCTGAGAGAGGGACAGCGGCCACCGATGCTTCCTTAACGACTGCCGTTGAAGTACTTACTAATTTCCTTATTTCTGATGTAGGCAAATTATCAGGGCAGCTTCACGACCTTCCACTAAGTTCAGAGCTTGAGATTCTTCCTCAGGTGGTGGAGCCATCGAAATAAGGTGAAGGCGGTGAGTTTGCGGTCGCTATTCTCAAAGGTTCCTTCGTTGAAGGTAATGTCCTCACTTCCGCCGAATTCAGGAGCTTCCAATTTACGCTGCAAGAGTAGGAATAATCTAATGCTTTCATTTTTGATCTTATAGGTCCATCTACCTTTCCCGTTGACATGCCAACTTCTTTGGCGCCCGGACCTGCCGCTATTTCCACATCTTTCATGGTTGTTTCCACTCATGTTCTAGTTTCCACGTCTACGTCTGCCTCACAACCGCGCCAGAGGCTGAAAGATAGCCATGCTTCATGGCCTAGACGACCCTGCTATGTCTTTGGTAGGTGAGATAATAGCGATAGAGGCCAAGGAGTAGGAACTCAGACGGTGAAGACCCAAAAAACTCAACATGAGCTGGTCATTGTCAAGAAGGAAAAGGTCGAAGCAATCAAAGCCTCGAAAAGCTCCCACAAATCGCAGAAGAAAAAAGTAAAGGGAGAAACCTCTGAGAAAGCTTCGGAGGAAGAGGAAGACATTGCCATTGAGTTATTCATTGACATTACTGGCAGCGACAACGCTCCCAAGAAGAAGCAGAAGCTGCCAACCAAGAGCAAAAAGGGGAGTGGTAAAAAAAAGCATTTAAGAGCTTATGTGAAGACAACTTTGATTTTCGTTCTTTTTGAGTCATTTTGTACAAATGCAGAGCCTGCACTTAGAATTTTTGCTTTGAACTCTGTATTTTCTTTTTGTTGGTCAGTGTTGTGAGGATACAGCCCTCACATTTTGATCCTTTGTAAAGAAAATTATAAGAAATATATTGATATTTTGACTGTATTCTCATTTGTCTCTCATATATGTTCTATGCACTCGTGCTTGTTTTATTTTATACTCATCTAGTCCTGTGATTACTGCCAAAATCCTCCATTTGAAGTAATAGAACTTCAAAGTGATTACTGCCAAAATCCTTCATTTGAAGTAATAGAAATTTAAAAATTAATAGAACTTGAAAATAACTTAAAAAATTATTTGTTAGAAATTCTTTAATTAGAGTGGAAGAACTTGTGAACTTATTGTTTTCACGTGTTTTTATTCGAGTATCGGTGTATGCCCTAGTTTAAAAGGCTATTTGCTTCAAACAACTTTCAAACAACCGGTAACTTAGGGTTTAGATAATTCTCATACTATACTTGAAATTTGGCTAAGTCACAGCTTAACTTGTTTTGCAACTTGAGCACTTAATCCTAATTTCGCATAATATTCTGGTAAGTATGCAATATGCATGTTTAAGAGGTGCACATTGCTAGGGTTAGCTGAGGGCAGTTTTGATCGTTAAGTATCTATAGTTGAGACTTTTAAGTTGTTTGTAGCATTCCTATTTTTTTGGAGTTGTGCTCATTAATCTCGAGTATAGGGGTAGTTGGTGCTGGTTATGGTATGCGCGGTTTCCGAGATTGATATGGTTCACTGGTCCGGAAAAGTTTTAGTGCTCCTCGATGCCGCCTATCTTGGGGCAGTGCAAGCAGTTTAAGCTTTAAGAATTATTGCACGATTTCTCATACTCCTCATTGTTTCCTATCTCCGGGCATTGGGAGGAGTTAGTGTCTTGGAATTTAGTATGCGGCTTATAAAGAACACGAATTTTGGTTTTCCTCTGTGTTGCCTATCTTCAGGCAACGTGAGGAGTTATTATCTTAGTGCTTGGCCTTTGTGTTTCCTCGGTGTTGCCTATCTTTAGGCAACGTGAGGAGTTATTATTTTAGTGCATGGCTTTTGTTTTTCCTCGTGTTGCCTATCTTCAAGCAACATGAGGAGTTATTATTTAGTATTTAGTGCGTGGCTTACGAGATGCGTGGCTTTTCGTGCGCCTCGGTATTGCCTATCTTCGGGCAATGTAAGGAGTGCATGCTTTGGAAGTTAGTGCACGGCTTACGAAATGCGCGGCTTTTGGCATCCCTCATTATTGCCTATCTTCGAGCAATGCGAGGAATGTTAGTTTTAAGGCAATCGATGTTTCCAGAGCAACATCGATTTTTAGAAGACAAAGATCGAGTTCCACCGTTCTAACGATTTGAGTCGATTTACTTCCGTCGACCCGGCAGGTAACTATTATGAACATGGTTATTTTGGCTCAAGAAGCAAACTTATTAAGGAGCAGGACAGTTGTAACATCCCCTATATAGAGGTCCAAAACTAAGCGCTACAGGTACTGCAGTCATCTATAGTATTAGCTTCCGGCGACTAAATATGGCTGTTCTAATGGTATCCAAATACAAAAGACCTTGAATATTAAACAAAACACAGATTTCAAAACAACTTTTCTCCATTACATTTAGAATAGATGTTCCATATTCTTAATACATAATCCCAATATGTTCCTAGGCATAAATAAAATATACTTAATACAAAATACGCCAAGAACTGTATATGAGAATACTCCCTTGGATGATCAAATTTATATAGTTATAGTAGACTTAATACAAACATAGCGGAAATACAACAAAGCATAAAACTCAACTCCTAAATAGCTATCCGTCTGCCTCTTGCATGCCCCCGATAGATTTATTCGTCATCCTACTAAACCTAAAAAGACCTTAACCTCTCAAATTACTCAAATTAATTTTGAGCCCCCGAGAGTTTAAGAGAAAAACATAAACTTCGATTCAGACATAAAGCCTGGTGTGAATAACATTATACATCCTGAAATAATTATGTTAAGTGAAACCACACCGCTTAGCGGAATGGGTTTTCCCTCACTAACATCCTTTTAAAACATATCTTATATCTTTGCAAAGCTTTTCATAAAACCATATACTATGCTCCTACATCCATAATGGTTAAATAAGGTAAAGCAATCATTATGTATAGATACATAAATATCAGGTAATAATGAACTATCTGTTCAAACACAAAAGTTTTGTTTACCTTTGGCTGACTCGGGCCAACCAAAAAATATAATAAAAACTAACCTAACACTTGTTAGATTTTCTTCTTCTAGATTATCTATCGTCAACATCTGTTATACGTTTCCCATTTGGAAGGTCTGTCCTTAACTATCGGTTAAATACTTCACTGCTGGACGGTCTATCCCTAACTTAATCATCTTCCATGTCTTCTCGATCCTAATGGTTTTTTGGACTCACCAATAACCTATCTATATACAAACATATATTCCTTTCAGTGTGTAATCATAATTTTAGTCCACTTGTGACAAAGCCCTACGCACTGGAATTTTGGACAATAATAAGCTGGGGCTAGTAGCTAATGTGTAGAGCACGACCCCATACTAGTTCCATTTGGTTTTCTAATATCTGATTCATTTTCACTTAAGGATCCCCTCCCATAATTTTCTCTGAAAACATTTTCAAAATGAATTAAAACCTTTGAATCAAACTTAAACAAGGAAAATTATATAATCTTCATACTTTACTCAAATCATATCACCATGTCATATATATTCTTTACCTAAATTTAGTTGATGAAAACATTTAATCATCTAAAGGAACTTCTTTATAAATATTTGAAAACATCTCTTTCAAAACCAATATCAAACCTTTCGAAATCATTCCTCAAACCTTTCGAAATCATACAACAATCCTTTTGAAACCATTCTCTAAACCTTTCGAACCCATTGAAAAGCAAACCTTTCAAAAGCTATAAAACTTTGGACAGCCTGCTTTAAAACCACTTTAAAACATTGCCTTAGAAAACCTTAGAAAACATTCCATTTTTACCTTTCGAACCCTTTGACTTAAAACTTTCTAAATCATTCAACTAAAACCATTTGAAACCATTCAATAAACCTTTGAAACCACTGAACTAAACCGTTCGAAATCATTCAAATAAAACCTTTCAAAACCACTAAACCAAACCTTTCGAAATCATTAAAATAAACCCTTTCGAAATCATTCAAATAAAACCTTCTGAAATCATTCAATTAAAACCTTTTGAAACCATTGGAAGCAACCTTCCGACTTTTTCGAAAGTTCTGCTTCGAAACCTTTAAACATATCCTTTAAAACTTCTCTTTCGAAAGCTTTGGGTTTTACTTCAATTTATAAAACAAGGATGAATCACCTATGGCGAAAGCTTCCTTTCAAAAGCACGGAGAAGCGGCTAGTTTTTAAAACAAGTAAACCTTTCGTCTTTATTGAAAGGTTCAGAACAAAACATTTATAAAGCGGCAGTAAACCTTTGACTTTATCGAAAGGTTTCAAAACAGAACAGTGTTAAAACAGAGTGACCTTTTGACCGTGCCGAAAGTTTTAAAACCCTTACTTTAAACATTTGACCTGGTCGAAAGCAACCAAGTCGAAAGCTCTTATTCGAAAGCAAAGCGAGTGAAATCTTTTGGTTTATAAAGCAAACATACCTCAACCTCTTTGGCCATCAACCCTTCGACTTAGAACTCTTTGACTCCATCCAATTCATTACGTACTAAGTAGCTTGATACCATGTGCATTAGTTTGACCTTGTAGGAAGCTTTGAACCTCTCGACCTTGTCGGAAGGTCTAGGTCGGAAGGTTTACTGGCGTAAAGTTGAAACATGTAAAAATTGAGATTTCTTTGTTTTTAACTTAAAAAGGAAATCTTTTCAACAAACCTGCCTTTGTTTTCCAAATTATCATTGGTTAACAATTACTTTTCTAAAATGCGCTGCCATTATTTTCAAAATTAAATAATAATTCTATTTTACAAAATGCCCCTTTCACCTTAATTAAATATATTAAACATTTAGCCTGATATCTTTAATAATTTTATATATTCATCAAAACACTTAGGAAAAATCTGAAAAAATTCCGTAAAATCTATTTTAATATGTTTTCCAACATATAAAAATTTCAAACTCAAATAACCATTAATTTCGCCATAAATAATTTATAACCACATAAACAATTTCCATCGCTATAAAATTAATATAAAATCCATATTAATTCAGAAAATTATGAAAATCAAAACCCATACCTAAAATGTCATTTCTAACCTATATTTAAAATTTTAAAGGCATTTGGATGTCTTTATATAGGGTTTTCATGTCAAATATATCATAAAACTAACATGAACGTATATAATCTATCAACAATATATATATATATATATATATATATATATATATATATATATATATATATATATATAATTTTAATCATCAAAACATGACATATACATGCAAAATCATTTCGGTTCTAATCTTAACACCGAAAAATAAATGAATTTGGGATGTAGTAATTATTCACCTTAGCTTTGAGATTATAGATATGAAATTTGATGTTGATTTAGTTGATTTTCTTCCTTCTTTTAAATCCTACCTTTAATCTTCTTCTTGAGAATAATAATGTTGGCCGGCCTTTGGAAATTTTATTTTAGGCAAAATGAAAATGAATGTGAGTTACATTCCTAAAGGTTTAGGGTGTAAACCTTACCTATTTCCCATATTGCCCTTCTCATATCCCAACACATTAACTTATGTTATTTCATTTTAATTATCACACTAAAATGGCACGGCATCCCTTTGTTAATCAAATCTCAAAATTCTAATCTTCACATTATTTTATTCAATTTGCCCAATTAATTATTCTAAATAATATTATAAAAATATGGTGTGTTACAGACTCCCCACCTTAAAGATTTTCGTCCTCGAAATTACAATAAGGCACACAACAAACAAACAAAGGTTGAACACACCATCAAACAAATCATGATAAGAGTCTCTAATCATGCTCTTCGTCTCCCAAGTACAGTCCCTAGCGTCGCACTCCACTGAACCTTTAATAACTTTGCTATCTTGTTCCTCAACTTCTTCTCATCTCTAGCCACAATCTGAATTGGCTTTGTAACTATGGTCAAATCCGGTTCTACTACTAAATCCTCTAACACTGTAGGTGCTATAGTAGTCTTTAGATCCCTAACACATTTTCTAAGATGAGAAACATGGAAACATCATGGATTCCAGCCAAACTACTTGGTAACTCTACTTTATAACCGAGTTTCCCGATCCTCTCAACAATACGGAAAAGTCCAATGAATCTAGGTGCTAACTTGCCCGACTTCTCGAATCTTATCACATCCTTCATCAGTGAAAACTTAATGAACACATATTCCCCGATAGAAAATTCAAAATTTTTCCTTCTTCTATCAGCATAGCTCTTCTCTCTAGATTGAGCTTCCTTCATCCTAACTTGGATCAACTCAATATTCTCCGCAGCTTCCTTCACCAAATCCGGACGAAGAACCAATCTATCACCGGTCTCTAGCCAACATATGGGAGACCTACTGGTATTTCATACAAAGCTTCAAATGGTGCCATCCAATACTAGTTTGATAACTATTATTATATGAGAAATCGACTAGATGAAGATGGTCCTCCCATGATCCCCTGAAATCTAATACACAAGCTCTTAGCAAATCCTCCAAGACTTTGTTAATTCTTTCTATTTTCCCATCAATCTGTGGATGATAAGAGGTACTCATGTTGAGCTTTGTTCCTAATGCTTCCTTTAGAATTATATAGAAATCATGAGTAAATAAAGAATCTCTATCACTGACAATACTACTAGGATCCCGTGCAGTCTAACTATATTCTTCATAAATATCTTCACCTAAATAGGCGTCCTCCTAGCTGACTTTACTGTAATGAAATGGGCACTCTTAGTCAGTCAAATATTATGACCCATATGCTTTTATTTCCTCTACTTGACCTCGGAAACCCATCAATAAAATCCATAGGGATGGAATCCCATTTCCACAATGGAATTTCTACTGGTTGAAGAAATCCACTAGGCTTCTAGTGTTCAGCCTTTTCCTATTGGCAATTCAAGCACTGCTTAACACTCAAACAAATATCCCATTTCATACTTTCCTAGAAGAAACTTTTCTTCATATTCTTATACATATTTGTTCCTCCTGGATGGATAGTGAACTTCCAACGGCGGCGCTCATCCAAAAACATTTTCCTCGTGTCTCCTACATTCGGAACACACAACCTTTCTTTCTTCCTCAACCGCCCATTTTGGTCAAGATTGAAATCCTTTAGTTCATCACTCTCTATTCCTTCCCTCAACTTTCTGATTCGTTCAACCAAAACTAGATCCTCCTCCTGTTTAGAAGCTATCTTCTCAATCATTACTAGTCGATCTTCTAAACAAGAGAACGTAGCACTTCCTGCACTTGAACCTAACTTGGATCTAAACTGCATATTACAAGTTGATAATGCTTCCAAATATTTCCACTCAGCAATCATAGACAATACTACATTCTGATTTTTCCGGCTGAGTGCGTCCGCCACCTTGTTTCCTTTTCCTAGCGTGTACTCAATTCCAAAATCATAAGCAGCAATAAACTCCAACCATCTCTGCAATCTCATGTTCATCTCCCTTTGAGAGAACAAGTACTCCAACGACTTATGATCAGTATAAAGCTCAAATCGCTCTCCTAAAAGATAATGCCTCCACACCTTCAAAGCAAATATAACAGCAGCTAACTCCAAATCATGCGTAGGATACCTAACTTCATGTGGTCTGAGCATTCTAGAAGCATAAGCAATCACTTTACCTCTTTGCATTAACATAGCTCCCAATCCAGTTCCACAGGCATTAGTATAAATAGCCAAATCTTGATTCCTTCCGAAAGCACTAACACTGGTGCATGGTTCAATAAGTTTTTCAAGCTCTAGAATGCTTCCTCACACTTATCATTCCATATGAACTTCACATCTTTTCGCGTAAGCTTAGTCATAAGTGCAACTATTCATGAAAAATCCTTTATAAATCTTTGATAGTATCCAACCAATCCAAGAAGGCTCGTAATCTCGATCACTGTATCGGGTCTCTTTCTATTCACCACCTCAATCTTAGTCGGATATATAGACAGAACTTTCTTTAAGATGACATGACCAAGGAACTTCACTTTCTTCTTCCAAAAACGACACTTCAAAAACTTAGCCTTCAAATGATGCTCCCTAATTGTTTCGAGCACAACTTTAAGATGAACTTCATGCTCCTTCTCATCCTTAGAGTATATCAAAATGTCATCTACGAAGACCAACATAAATTTATCCAAGTGCTCTCAAAAATTCCATTCATCAGATCCACAAAGAATGCCGTCGCATTAGTTAGTCCGAACGACATAACTAACCATTCATACAATCCATACATTATCCTAAACGCCGTTAAAGGAATGCTGTCCTAGGCCACTCTAAGCAGATGAAATCTCGTCGCCAAATCCTACTGAGAGTATACCTTGGCTCCACTTGACCGATCAAAAAAATCATGCAATGTATATCTATTCATTATCGTCTTCTCATTCAACTTATGATAACCGATACACAGCCTCAACGATCCATCTGGCTTCTTTGCAAATACTGAGGCAGCCTCCCTTTGCAAACTACTTGGTCGAATAAAACTCTTGCCTTCCAAATCCACCAACTACACCTTCAACACTCTCATCTAAGTGGGTGTCATCCTGCTCGGCAGCCTACTCACCAGCTCTGCTTCAGGCACCAAATCAATCTAAAACTCTATGGCTCGTTTTGGTGACAGTCCACCTACCGGCTCAAAATACATCAGCAAATTCTCTAACTACAAAGACTCAATGCAACTCATCCTCCAAATCCATAATACCAAATAAAACATTCACTTCACAACTAGGGTTCTCTATGGTATAAACTATTCGATCACTACAATCTGGGTGACTAAGTGACATTTTCCTATTATGGAAAAATATTATAGCATCATATTCACTTAACCGATACATCCTAAGGATAATCCCAAATCCCACAAAGTCAAACACATGCAAACAAAAAACAAAAGTATGGCCTAGCTAATCAAACTCTAAATGGTCACACCTCATCCCAAGCGTTGTATACCACCTATCGGATTTACAACCTCTAAAGAAGTAACTAATTATGAGGTTTCTAGTTTAAGCCTATCTACTAAACATCGAGAAATAAAATAATAAGATGCTCCAGCAACAAATAGAATGCTAACAGACATACCTGAATCTGCAGCGAGCCTCCACAACACAGCCTTCCCTTCGTCTTGCACAACTGGCCCTGAGGTTGTGGGATCCATAGCATAAACTTGCCCCTTCCTTCTCTTGTAGGCTCTGGGCACCTGTTCTTGTAATGATCGATCTTATCACAATTAAAACATCTAAAATTCTTCTTTTCGCCAGCTTTTTTTCCTTTCCCTTTATCGGTTCAACGTTCATTAGCATAATGTCTCTTCTTATCGCATTTGTAGCAAACCACTTTAGCCTTTTCTTTCTTCTATGCTCCCCCTTTCTGAGCGATCTTTTTCTGGAAAAACTTCCTTTTCTATCCCTGTCCCATCTAGTCTCCTTCGTCTTCTTCCTCAAGCAAGCCAACGCCTCTTATTGCCTTAATTCCATTTAACCAATACATCATTGGGATCTCTCAAATGCGGCAAAGTGGCACTTCAACTCTGGCCTCAGACCCCTTATAAACTTTTCATTCCTCCTGATCACATTGTCTACCAAAGCATACCCGTATCGGGCCAACTCCTCAAACTTCCTCGCATAATCCAAGACGAACATATCTTCTTGTTCCAACTCAACAAACTTCCTTACCAATGTCGAGTGCTCCATTACAGACATAAATCTTTATAAAAACCTTCTCTTAAACTCCTCCCAAGTTATGGTTTCCTCATCAATTCTAGCAGTAAAAGTATTCCACCAGAATAGAGCAGCTTCCTGTAGCTGCCTCGATGCCAATCTCCTCTTCTATGCATATTCAATCCTAAGTTGGCGAAAATTCTCCCGCAATGCGGTAGCCAATTTTCCACCTCGATCACATCTTCAGTACCAATAAACGACTTCCCTCCAAGCCTAATGTAATCCCTACTCAAGTTACCATACTGATTGACCATCGAAACTTCCTGGGGTCCACCTCTAGTAGCATTACCTCTGACAACTTCTATTGCTATTCTAGCTTGCAACATGTTTACAAAGAACTGATACATTGCTCCCATGTCCATTTGGGAAACTCCTGCACCAATAGTTTCAGCTTGTGCCTAAGAGGGACATCTCTTTGTATTTGGTCGATCATTTCCACTAACGGTGGTGTTATCTCCTCCGGGATTTACTATGACTTTTCTTCCTTCCATATCTGTATTCAAACCTCGTGATATACAGATGAATAGCCTAACTAAGATAGGAGTCCAGAGAGATAGCGTATACCTTTATATATACAACAAATACAAGTATGTTACTATAACGTTATCCCATACTCCGATCTTAACTCTAATTTCTAAGGATTATGTTTTCAGAAATCATTTTTAGTTAAAGTATTTCATAAACCATGCTCTGATACCAAGCTGTAACATCCCCTACCTAGAGGCCCAAAACTAAGTACTACAGATGCTTCAGTCATATATAGTATTAGCTTTCGGCGACTAAATACGGCTATGTTAATGGTATCTATAATATCAAAAGCACTTGAATATGAAACAAAACACGGATTTCAAAACAACTTTTCTCTATTACATTTAAAATAGATGTTCCATATTCTTAATACATAATCTCAATACGTTTCCAAGCACAGATAAAATGTACTTAATACAAAATACACCAAGAGCGGTATATGAGGATATCCCCTTGGACGATCAGTAGTCATAGTAGACTTAATACAAATACAGTGGAAATTCAACAAAGCAAAAAACTTAAGCTCCTAAATAGCCATCCATTTTCCTCGTACATGCCCCGGTAGCTTTATTTGTCAACCTACTAAACCTGAAAAAGACCTTAACTCCTCGGCCTACTCAAACTAATTTTGAGCACCGAAGAGTTTAAGGGGAAAACATGAACTTCGAATCAGACACAAAGCCTGCTGTGAATAACATTATACATCCCAGAATAATTATTTTAAGTGAAACCACGTCGCTTAGAAGAAGGGTTTCCCCTCACTAACATCCTTTTAAAACATATCTTTGCAAATCTTTTATAAAACCATATACTGTGCTCCTACATCCACAATGATTAAATACTGTAAAGCAATCATTATGTAAACATACAAAAATATCAGGTAATAATGAACTATCTATTCAAACGCATAAGTGCTGTTTGGATAACTTTTAACCTTTGGCTGACTCGGGCCTACCGGACAATATAATCAAAATTAACCTAACACCTGTTAGATTTTCTTCTTCTGGATTATCTATCCTAAACTATCTATTAAACATTCACATCTGGACGGTCTATCCTTAACTATGCATTAAATACTTCATTTCTGGACAGTCCGTCCTAATCATCTCCCAGGTCTACCCCATCCTAATGGTTTTTCGGGCTCACCAATAATCGACCTGTATACAAACATATATTCCTCTCGGTGTGTAACCATAATTTTTGTCTCCCCGTGACAAATCTCTGCACACTAGAATTTTAGACAACAATTAGCTAGGGCTATTAGCTAATGTATAGGGAATGACCCTATAATAGTCCCATCTGATTTTCAAATATCTTATTCATTTTCACTTAAGGATCCCTTCCATAATTTTCCTTGAAAACATTCTCAAAATGATTTAAAACCTTTAAATGAATCTTAAACAAGGAAAAGTTTATAATCTTTATACTTTACTCAAAATCATATCACTATGTCATATATATATATTCTTTATAAAAATTTAGTTGATGAAAACATTTAACTATATGAAAGAACCTCTTTCTAAACCTTTGAAATCATCTCTCAAAGTCAATATCAAACCTTTCGAAATCATTCCTCAAACCATTCGAAATCATACATCAAACCTGTTGAAACCATTCTCCAAACCTTTCAAACCTATTGAAAAGCAAGCCTTTCGAAAGCTATAAAATTTTGGACAAACTTCTTTAAAACCTCTTTAAAACATTGCCATAGAAAACCTTGGAAAACCTTCCATTTAAACCTTTCAAATCCATTGAATTAAACCTTTCGAAATCATTCAACTAAAACCATTCGAAACAGTTCAATAAACCTTTCGAAATCACTGAACTAAACCTTTTGAAAGCATTCAAGTAAATTCTTTCAAAACCATTCAATAAACCTTTCGAAACCATTGAACTAAACCATTTGAAATCATTCAACTAGAAGCTTTCAAAGTCATTCAACTAAACCTTTCAAAATCATTAAACAAAAACCTTTTGAAACCATTGGAAGCAACCTTTCGACTTTATCAAATTCTACTTCGAAAGCTTCAAACATGTCCTTTAAAGCAACTCTTCGAAAGCTTTGGGTTTTACTTCAATTTGTAAAACAAGGGTGAATCGGGTAAGTCGAGAGGTTCCTTTCAAAAACATGGTAAAGCGGCTAGTTTTTTTAAAAGTAAATCTTTCGTCTTTGTCGAAAGGTTCAAAACATTTACAAAGCGACAGTAATCCTTCGACCATGTCAAAAGGTTTCAAAACAGAATAGTGTTGAAACAACAGTAACCATTCGACTGTGCCAAAAGGTTTAAAACCATTACTTTAAATATTTGACCTAGTCGAAAGCAAAGTAGGTGAAAGCTTTTGGTTTATAAAACAAATATGCCTCAACCTCTTCGGCCATCAACCCTTCGACTTAGAACCCTTCGACCCTGTCCAATTCATTACGTACCAAGTACTTGATACCTTATGCATTGGTTTGACCTTATCAAAAGCTTTGAACCTCTCGATCTTGTCGGAAGAAGGTTTACTGCTGTAAAGGCTTGAACAAGTAAAAATTGTGATTTCTTTTTTTAACTTTAAAAGGAAATCTTTTCAACTAACTTGCCTTTGTTTGTCAAATTCTCATTGGTTAGCACATTTCAGAAATGTGTTGCCACTATTTTTAAAATTAAACAATCATTTTATTTTACAAAATGCCCCTTTCCCCTTGATTAAAGATATAAAACATTTAAGTCCCATACCTTAAATAATTTTATATATTCATCAAAACATTTAGGAAAAATCTGAAAAAAATTCTATAAAACCTACTTTAATATGTTTTCCAACATATAAAAATTTCAAACCAAAATAATCATTATTTTAGCCGTAAATAATTTATAACCCAATAAACAATTTCAGTCACTAGAAAATTAATATAAAATCCATATTAATTCAAAAAATTATGAAAATAAAAAATCATCTCAGAAATATCATTTCTGACCTATATTTAAATTTTCAAGCCATCGGATGTCATTAAATAGGGTTTTCATGTCAAACATATCATAAAACTAACATGAACATATATAATCCATCAACAATATATATATATATGTATGTATGTATGTATGTATGTATGTATGTATGTATGTATGTATGTATGTATGTATGTATGTATGTATATACATGTATGTATGTATATGTATGTATGCATGCATGTATGTATGTATATGTATGCATAATTTTTATCATCATAACATGGCATATACTTGTAAAATCATTTCGGATCTAATCATAAAACGGTAAACTAAAAGAAATTGGGATGTAGCAATTATTTACCTTAGTTTTGATATTATAGATATAAGAGTTGATGTTGATTTAGTTTATTTCCTTCATTCTATTGAATCCTAGCTTTAATCTTCTTCTTGAGAATAATAATGGTTGTCGACCTTAGGAATTTTAGTTTGGGTAAAATGAAAATGAACGTGAGTTACATTCTTAATCATTTAAGGTATAAACCTTACCTATTTTCCATATTGCCCTTCTCATATATTAACACATTAACTTATGTTATTTCATTTTAATAAACATAATAATATGGCACGGCTACCCTTTGTTAATCAAATCTCAACCTTTTAGTTTTCACATTATTCTATTTAATTTACCTAATTAATTATTCTAAATAATGTTATAAAAAAATGGGGTATTTCAATAGTTCTTGCCTATGCATAACAGCCCCGACATCTCGGGTTGGCTTATTTGCTGGAAAATAAAAAATACATAAGGTAGCTTTCAAACAAAGTAACGACGGTGCGATTGACTATTCCATGCCCTAGGAACTTGAGTCCAGTTGACGATTGTTATCTTGAAAGTCCTGTCTCTTAGCTTCAGATTAATGGTATATGGTCTCTCCATTTTTGTCCGAAGGTCCCCAGTACGAGGTAAACTCGCTTGAGAATAAGATCTCCCACTTTGAAGGTTTGATTATGAACCTCGGAGTTGAACTACCGTGTGATCCTTTTTGGTAGGTGGCAGTTCTTAACTCTGCTTCTTCTCTATTTTCATCAACTATATCCAGCGATTCGAGTAGGAGCTGCTCGTTTTGTTTTCGATCGAAATTATGCCTTTGGTGCGAGCGGACTTCCAATTCAACACGAATCATTGCTTCTGAACCATATGCTAAGGCGAATAGAATGTTGCCCGTTGCCGCTTTATGGGTGGTTCTGTAAGCCCATAGTGCGAGTGGAAGTTCATCAACCCAGTTTCCTTTTGCTTTTGTTAGTCTCTTTTTGATTGTGGAATTAATGATCTGGTTTATCGCTTTCACCTGCGCGTTTTCCTGTGGATGAGCCATTACAGAAAAGCTCTTTTCAATTCGGAAGCACTTTCAGAAGTCTTTGAACTTGGCACTTTTGAATTAGGTTCCGTTGTCAGTGATAATCTTTTGCGGCACACCAAACGTGCAAATGATGTTTTTAGTAACAAAGTTAATAACTTTCTTTGTGGTAATGGTGGTAAGCGGTTCTGCTTCGGCGCATTTTATGAAATAATCTATGGTAACTATAGAATATTTGTCCCATCCTTTTACTATTGGCAAGACGCTAATCAAGTCGATTCCCCATATTGCGAAGGGCCATGAACTGACCATCTAGCGTTAGCTCCATTGAAGGAGTTCTCTTAATTTTGCTAAATCTTTAGCAGCGATCGCATCTTATGGTATAATCTTCAGCGTCGTGATTTATTGTTAGCCAAAAGTACCTATATCGAAGAACTTTATTTGCAAGGGTCTCTCTTCCAGTGTGGTCTTCACATTCACCTTCATGTACCTCCTTTAGGATTCATCGTGCTTCGTCAACGGTTACACACCTAAGAAGGAGGGTTGAGAATCCCCTTCTATAGAGTATTCCATCTTGTATCATGAACCGTGGCACCTTCCGAAGGAGATTCTTCTATTGATTTTGATCAGTTGGAGATGTACCTGCAAGTAGAAATTCCTTTATTGGTGTCATCTGCGTTTCTGTTCAACGGTGGTTTCGAGAATCCAGTTGATGTTCATTTCTTCTATGCTTGGGTTGGTTGGAGTTTCAACTAGGACTAGTCCCAATGACTGAGCTTCCTAGAACTTCCCAGCTTAGCCAAATAATTCACCTTGGTGTTTTTCTCCCGTGGGATGTAAGATATAGTGTAGTGTTCGATGTCGCTTAGCACTTCCTATACATTGGACAGGTACATGGCAAGATTCTCCCCATACGCCTGATACCCCCTTTTTACTTGATATACGACCAGTTGTGAGTCGCTATATATGTGAATAGATTTTATCTTGAGCTCCTTCACAACTTTTGGTCCAGTGATCAGTGCTTCATATTTTGCTTCATTGTTTGTGGCAGGGAATTCCAAGCGCAAAGCATAGCTAATGGCTCGCCCCTCGGGGGTTTCAAGCACTACTCCTGCTCTTGAACAAAAGTTGTTGGATGTGCCGTCGATGAAGAGCTTCCATTGTATGTCTATTTCTGTTTCAGCTTCTTCATCAAATTTGGCGATGAAGTCAGCCAACGCTTGCCTATTGATGGCCTTCCTTAGGTGGTATGCGATGTTGTATTGACTCAACTCAATATTCCATTTGAGTAGTCATTCGGAAGTTTCTGGTCGGTATAACACTTGCTTCAAGGGCTGGTCGGTTAACACTTTAATTGGATGAGCCTGAAAATATGGACGTAATTTCCGAGAAGCGACCAAGAGGAAATATGCTAGCTTTTCTAGTTTTGGGTAATTCTTCACAGCTCCGACGAACTGTTTGCTAATGTAGTACACATGTCGTTGTATTCTTTCTTCTTTCCATACAAGAGCGATGCTCAGCGCATTTGGTGAGACTGCTAAGTAAATAAATAGGTCTTCTCCATCCACCGCCTTAGATAAGATTGGTGGAGCTTCCATGTGTCATAGAAGTTCTTCGAAAGCTATTCGACATGCTTCGATCCATTAGAAGTTTTTCTTTTCCTTCTTTAGTGCGTCGAAGAACGATATGCACTTGTCTATGGCTTTTGAGATAAATCAGCTCAGTGCTGCCACTTTTTCATTCAAGCTTTGAAGTTCCTTTTTATTTTTCGAGGCTTAGACTTCTTGCTGCACCATTATTTTTTATGGATTTGCTTTGATACCCTGGGCACTTACTATGAATCCTAGGAATTTCCCAGAGGCTACTACGAAGTGGCATTTGAGTGGGTTGAGCTTCATTCCATACTTACCGAGTATTTCGAACATTTCGACGAGATTTTCTAGATGATTTGCAACCACTCGTGATTTGACCAACTTGTCATCCACGTAAACCTCCATAGTCTTTCCAATCTGATGTTTGAACATAGTATTCACTAGCCTTTGGTACATTGCCCTAATATTTTTTAAACCGAATGGCATTACCCTATAGCAGTACAATCCTAAATCGGTGATGAAGCTAGTGTTCTCTTAATCAGGCTTATGCATCAGGATTTGGTTGTAGCTCGAGTATACATACATAAATGACAGCAATTCATGCCCTGCCATTCCATCTACAAGTTGATTGATTCTGGGGTGTGGGAAGCAATCCTTTGGGCAAGCTTTGTTTAAGTCCGAGAAATCAATATAAGTTCGCCATTTTCCATTATACTTCTTGGCTAAGAGTGGGCGTGATACCCATCCAAGGTAAGTTGCATCTCGAATGAAGTCGTTAGCCATCAGTTTATCTTCTTCCTCTCTCAGTGACTTGGACCATTCCGGACCCAAGCTGCGCCTTTTTTGCATTACTAGTGTAAATTTAGGATCAATATTGAGCACGTGGAAGCAATTTTGGATGATAACCCACACGTATCGGAGTGTGTCCAAGCAAATACGTCCAAACTGGCATGGAGGAATTTGGTTAGTTCTGACCACATCCTTTTTCCAAGGTGCGATCTGATTTTCAAGACCCGAGTGGGGTCATCTATACAGACTGGGACAACCACCGTCAATTCTACATATGCTGCATGATCCTCTCCTGAACTCTTATTTCTAGGATCCAAAGCCTTGTTGAATCGGCTATGGTCCCCAAGCCAGGGGTGACTCTATAATTGCTATTCGGTGGGCTCATGAATGTGAAGAGTTTACCCCGCATCCTTTCCTTTTTCCTTTCTTCTGGGCTCATGCAGTTCTGCAATATAACATTCCCAGGTGGCGCACTGGTCTCCTTTTACGATTCCGATTCCGTCCTCCATAGGGAACTTCATTGTAAGGCACCATTAGGCTAATATTATCCCGAAGTCGTCTAATGTGGGCTGTCCCAACAAGGCATTGTACGCTGACATTTCATCCACGATCACAAAAGTCTATATGAGGGCGACCCTTCGCTCACCCTCTCCAAGCTCCATAAGTAGGTCAATTGTTCCCACTGGTTGTTTGGGTTCCCCGGTAAACCCCTGAATCTTTATTTGGCACACGGTTACGCTTTTCATGCCAATCTTCATCTGATCGAAAGTACATTTGAAAAGTATGTTAACAGAGCTGCCACAGTCAGCCAATACCCGTCGAACTGCAACAGGCCTGATTTCTGCCGTCACTACCATTGGATCGAGAGTTAGAGCTTTAATCCCTTCGGTGTCCCAATTTCGAAACACTATATCGTTATTACAAACCCTTTGCAGCTTGGCCATAGTTTAATCTTCTATAGCTAAACATGATTCCTTTGGGGCGTGCTTTAACAAACTTTCATAGCGCTCCATTTCCCTTCAACTTCTTTGTGCGAAGTATGGTCCCCCAAATATTGTTTCAATAATAAGCCATTGGTCAGTTCGTTTGGACCCTTCTTTGCTAGTCCTAGCTTGATTCCTTCATTCTCTTAAATGCGGAGGAGTCGCAAATTGATCGAGTTTTTATGACTGTCTTACTTATTGCTGGAGTTTGTTATTCTGGATCAGCTCCTCAATGAGATTCTTTACGTGGCGGCATTCATTTCTATTGTGTCCATGTGTTTTGTGGAAGCGACAAAATCTCCCTAAGCACTTTTGCTACTCCATTGCTTCCTTTCTATTGGGCCTTTTGTATTCCTCGATCCCTTGAGTCGCAAGAAAGATGTTTTTCAATGTGTCGTTTTGGGGGAGTGTAGCCTTCGGGCCTAAAACTTTTGAGCTTTTTATTATTGTCATTACCATTCTTATTATTGTAATTTTGACCTTTTCTCTTTGAATTTCCGTCTTTCCCAGCGATTCCTTCACCAGTCCGAGAAGCGTGCGCATTTTGATTTACATCACTTTTCCTGACGTTCATTAGTTGCACACTAGTAGACATCCTTTCCAATTCATGCGCTTCCTCCAACCTTAGGTACCTTGCTTTACGATTGAAATCTTTCCTGGTGGTACATTGCTTCATCATAATCCACTTTTCGAATTCAGCTTCTAGTGAATGGCATGGACTAATGCCATAAAAACCATGTCTTTTTTAGGGTTGCTTACTTCCATCACTATAGTGTTAAACCTACTGATGAAAGATTTTAGTGATTCGTTACGCTCTTGGAAAAATACAGACAGGGATATGATGTCTTTTGGCGGTACGGTATGGAGTCTGAATTGATCAAGAAACCTTGTCACCAGCCGATCAAAAGTAGAGAGACAGATCATGGTGGAAGCCGAGTAAAACACATTGATGCAACTCCTTCGAGAAAGATAGAAAAGCATCTGCATCGAACAACTTCGAAGGCATTATCTCCATCCATATACCAACTGTGTTTGTACAAGTGAGGTTTTGGGTCCTTTGTCCCGTCATAGGGCAGAATAGTTGGCATTTTGAATTTTTTTGGACATTTCTTATTCAAGATTTCATCGGTGAAGGGAACCCGACTTGGTGCAGATCCCCATTTATCATCTCTTCTATTTTTACTCTCCTCCGTTAATCTTTTAACCATATCCGCTACGTATGCCTTTGATGTCCGGTAGTCCTGAGGATGGCAATCAATCGCTACGCCAAGTGTTTGGCCTAGAAACGGTCTTGGCGAGTGGACTCTCCTCTTCGAAAGAGACACTCCTGAAGGGTCCCGTTGGCTTGGGGTTGGTCTAACTGGAGCGGTTTGGATGTTTCTAGCATCATCGAACGTGTTGGCATTTTCTTCCATTTGGTTCTTGCACTCCGTTTTCTGAATCGGAGAGATCGATAGCTATGTCCTCTTGCGGGGTCTTTTAGCCTGGATTCAAGTTCACAATAGGTTGCCTTATGGCAAACGGAGTACTTACATTTCCGTCCATGTTAAGTCCTGTTGTCACCCTTTTTTGTGGTTCTTTTCCATTTCTTATGTGTAGACCATAAATGGAGGAATTTTCTTTTTTTATAGCAGTCGCGGGTTTAGGCATAGTCCTTGAAGCAGGGTTCGACCGTAGGGTTATGTGAGCATTAAGATTATCCATTAAAGCCTTTTGGCTACTTTCCATTTTTTAGTTGATCTCATTAACCATCTTATTCAACTCATCCCTGGTGGCAGCTTCACGTTGGCTGGAGGATGTTGGTTCCTGGTTTCCTAGGTTAGCACCATTCACTTTATTTTGTTGGGGAATAAAATCTTCTCTAACTATTACTGCCCACATGGATCTTCCAGAGGCAGTCCTTCTACTTTCAGGGGCCATTAATTTTGGACAACAGATTCTTGAAGCAAAGATTGAGGATCCAACTTCTGTACCTATGGGATCCAAAGTAGATAGCTAGACCTGGATCCTGAGTTGGGTTTCTCAGTGAAACCACTAAAATGTTAACCCAAAAAATGGATTAACACCCTGGTTTGAGTTTCAAAGCACCAGCCCTGTTCGGACAGGGAAATATCACTGATCACAGATGTAGAAAAAGAAGAGTAAAAGAAAGAAGATAGAGAATTTTTATAGTGGTTCAACTGTCAATGAAGCCTATGTCCACTTTATAGTTTTAGTCTGATTGATTGCTATTACAAGTAGTGTTTGATTACAATGTTTTTTATTATCCTTAGGTAGATTGAATCCCCAAAGTTGGAATCCACTAGAGAATCACAGTGAATTCCTTTAGGGATTGTTGTGAGGGAGGTAGAGAGTGAAGAATGTTTTCAGCAGAGCTTTAGTGACCAGTCCGGAGAAGAACCCATTTATGTTGCATATAGGATGGATTTATAAGGCTCAGAGAGCTTCTAGGCAAGGCCACATCGTCAATTGCTTTCAAGTAGGTACAGAATGACCTAGGAAGGTTTAGCTCGTGATCCGAGCCAAAACCATGGATCGTTAGTGACCCATCGATTTGGCTCGCTCGCGAGCTAATTACTTAGTTACTATCATCTCATATTCCAATATGCAAGGGTGTAAGGAATTTGGCTTCACATGGATTTCTAACGATCCATAGACTTAGAATCTTTTTATGCTTCTGTCCTAAGGCTCCTTATCCCTACTTCTCTTATCGAACCAACATGTTAGCATGGATCGCTAGCGATCCATAGATATGAGTCGCTAGTGATCCAAGCACTTTGATTCTTTCTGAGGTTCCAAGTTAGGGGTCTTTTATATGACCTTGCGTTGATGTCGTTCGTGTAGTCTTGTTGTTGTTGTTTCGTTTTGATGACATTCTACTAGCTAATTTCCCTCAGCTGTTGATTGGAATGAACTGACACCGGTCTCTTGGTTCAGTTGAATTTGGCTGTTGCCTTAGTAATATGACTCAGCTCTCATACACTCCTTGCCTTAGCCTTTTTGGTTAAGTTCTAAGCCATTATGATGTCACAGAATTGTTCTGTTTCTTGTTGGATCCTATTGGGTTAAAAACTCGGATAACAGTTAATTAAAATTAAAATAATAAATTAATTAACTTGTTAATATAACTTCCACAATTGCTAGTCCCAAACCATGGACATGCGCAAACATGCATAACTTAGGTCGTGCATCACCTTCCCTTGCCAGAGCTACACTCCACCAATCAACGAACGACCGCCACCAACGAACTCCCCTTCGCATCCTCTTCGCTTTGTACCCCATATCTTCAAGCTCGATCCACCCTCAGAAAGGCGACCGCAGCTCCAGGTCATGACAAGCATTAGATTGCATTTCGCTATGGTGCACTAGACCCTACCAAATTGCCATTACCCATGTGCCTTTGTCTCCAAGTCCAATGCCATGCTCCATTTTGTAATTGTCGCCTAAGTGTCCGTCAATCACCAAACCAAGCTGGGTTCTCTAATGTTGCTCCTCCCTAAGTGCCATCGCATATCTTAAATTTAACGTCGCCCACTTGAAAGCCTAAAACTAATGGTTATGGATGTTGTAGTCATCCATAGTTATTAATCCTCAGTGACTAAATACAGTAATGTTAGATAAATTAATATAACAACAATGCATGGATATGGAAATTTTTTAAAATCATTAAACAACTTCCACATTCCATTTCAAATCATTGCATATTCATTACATAATCCCACATACGAGAACCACGTTAGAGAAATTATATTTTTTACAACATACGTCAAGGGCGACATATGAAGATGCCCACTTAGATGATTAGATTCTAAACATAGGCAATTAAATAACTTTGCCTTTATAATGAAACACAGCAGAATCAAAATAGAAAAGAACTCCTACTAGCCAGCTTGCCTCCTGCATGTCTTCGGAAGCTTACTCGTCTAAGGAGAACCTGAAAACCTCAACTCTCAAACTACTCAAAATCAATTTAGCACCCGAGAGTTCAAGGGAAAAACATAAACTTCGAGTCATACATAAAACTTGTATGAATAATAATCTACCGTCTAAAACCATTTTAGATATCTAGTGAGACCACGCTACTTAACAGAATAGGTTTTCCCTCACTAGTATCCTCTAAAATTTATAATAACCATATACTGTGCTCCTGCATCCACAATGGTTAAAACAAAGCAATTCAAAATATTATGATGATATGCAAACAAGTAAATCATTCTGGATTTCCCCTTCCCATTCACTTGACTATCTGCCATAGTTATAATTTCTAGGGTTACTATTAACCTACTAGTTTTCATGGGCTCACTAATAACCTGTTTATAACTTATGGACTACCTGTACTATTCCATAGTTTTCATGGGATCACTAAAAACCTATATCAATTTATGGACTATTTGTCCGGTCTTACGGTTTTCATTGAATCATTAAGAACCTATTGCTCCCTTCCATTAACTTTATTTAATTATTTCATGGGTTCATCCTGATCCTGTGTAGTTAATGCTCCGCTATTACCCCGCTATATCTTATAGCAGATTTCTACCGCTACGATTTTTTCATATAGCCCCAAAATATAGCCTTTCCGCTTTAATCCCCGCTATTTCTGCTATATTCCGTTACTTCCGCTATATTCTGCTATTCCCGCTATATCTTTTTTAATAAAATGAATTAAAAAATTGCATTTATACATTATAAAATTATGAAACTAATTTATTTGATTTAATTTTTAATATATTTTTAGAAATGAAAATACTCTAATATTCTACCAAATTCAATTATGTTATATAACAGTTTTTTGTTTATTTAAAGTATATTCGCACATATTTTTATTTAAAATTATTTATGTATTATTTATAAATCAATTGAATGATAATTTGTCATTTAATTACCATTTATATATTTGTAAAAACATTAAGTATGAGTTTTATATGCTATTTTAGAGCCATCCGCTATATCTCGCTACATCCTTGCTGTATCCCCGCTATATCTCGCTACTTCTGTTAATAACTCAATCCTGATATAGTTTTCATGGGTTACAAACCTATTGACCCCTACCAATAATTATTTCTAATCATAGTTTTCATGGGTTTACTATGAACTGTCTATTTAACAACTTCTTTAATTGGTACTTAGGCATCCTATATTCTGGTCTATTTGACCTCCTGGATGCAATTCTACTCATACAGGAGTTAACTCAATTTATATTCACCTACAGGATTAATCTTGTTGGTTATTCTTCCATTTTCCCCCAAAATACAGTTATGGGTCCATTTTACAGTGGATATGTACAATAGAAGCAGCAAACATTATAACATAATAACACCAACATCCGTGGTTTAATATCCTTAAAATCATTGTTTTATACGAAACATTTTTAATCCTTTTAACCTACTATTTAATCAAGGAAAGCTTCATTAAAAACTCCATACTTAAAAGCCATTTTAAAAGTCCTTTATTTCTACCATAAATAAGATAGGGTTCTTTGTTTTGAAAACTAAGGCTTCTGAAATCTTTAACCATTACTTTCGAAACCGTTGGATAACCTCCATTGAAAGCATTCAAATCTTCTTTTCAAAACACAAAGCATATGCCTTTCAGAATACTTTAAAACATCTCTTTCGAAACCATCAAATCATACCTTTCGAAAGTATTAAAGCATCACTTATTAACTCATAGAAGCATACCTTCAAAACCATTTGAAAGTATCCCTTTCGAAACCATTGGGTTTATCATTAAAAATATCTTTTGGATCAATGTGAATATAAATGAAAGTACCATTTTTGAAACCATTATACTTCGTATAAATGAATTTGGGGGAAAATTGATGACTTCAGAGCCATCTTTTTGAAAGCATTAATCATACAAATCAAAACACATGGAAGGATAACTTCAAAACCTGTTTCCAAGCCGTTGCCTTCAAAATCATTAAACCTTTTGAAAGCTTTAGGAAGTGGCTTATTTTCTTTATAAAATGAAAGCCACCTTTTGATCTAGTTGATGACTTCAACCTATTCGAAAGGTGTAAGGTAGGCAGCAGGGTTTTGACTAGGTTGAAACTACCCCTTTTGAAAGCATTGAATTAAAACAAGGCAACTCATTCGAAAGAATTCTTTTGAAACAAAAAAGCGGCAACATTTTCGAAAGCAATTTAAATGTGTTTCGACACCTTCGAAAGCATCCATTTGAAAACAAGGGAAGTGCATATCTGTGAAGAGTAAAACAAAGGATTCGAGCCCTTTGAAAGCAAGGTTTCGACACCATACCTTTCGTCTTTCTCCAATCCACTATGTACCAATTTATTGATACCTTGTGTATTGGTTTCGACTTGGATGGTTTCAACTTGGTTGAGGTGGAAGCATAAGGTCGAAAGGTAGCATCTGAAAGAGGCGAAACATAATTTCTAGGTAAAGACTATTTTAATGCCTTTTTAAGTAATTACTTTTTAACCAGCCTTCCTATTTGTAAACATTTAATTGGTTGCAATAAAATTTTCAAGTTCTTTCTTAAATAAAACTGCCATAATTATTTCATATCCAATTAAAATAATTTGGCAAATAAGCCCTTTTTTAAGCTAAACAAATAAAACATTTAAATCTTTCTTCTAAAATAATTTAATTTCCATAGTAAATTCCTCAAGAAAAATCCCCAAAAATCACAGAAATTCACTTTTGATATGCTATCTAACATATGTAAATTTCAAACCCAAATTCTCCATAATGTAAGCGAAATTAATTTCTAAACCCAATTATTCATATTTTCCTTTGAAAATTCATAATAAATTTTTCATAGCTTGGAAAATTACAAAAATTAAAACCCATTTCCAAAATAATATTTTACATAACATATAAATTCCTCATGGCATTCAAATTCTAGAAAATATGATTTTTTTTTCCTAAAAACCGAATTAAACATTTAAACAAACAATCTTGTTTGAATCACACATATCATAGAATCCATGCATATCATCATTAAAACCGTCACACAAGGTTTTGAACATAAATTCGAAATCAAATGATCTATATAGAAAAAAATAGAGATGGTTTTGATTATTATTCATCTTGATTTGGTTAAGGAATTTGAGATTTGATCCCTGATCAATTCCCCTAGCTTGATTCCTTAGCTTTAATTTGATTTTTCCTCTTTTCTTCCCTAGGTAAGGGCTGGCTTGCTCCTCTTTGATTTACATTTTAAAGTTATGAAAAAAAATAAACGTGGATAGAAAGCGGAAACGAGGTTATAAGGGTAATGGGATCATGATGCGACAATTACCCATTAAGCCCTTGTTTTATTGTCTTATTAGTTCTTTAATAAACCATTTCCATAAAATCATTTTTTATATTTAATTAAGCACGACCTCTGGTTAAGTTTTCAAATCTCAATTCCCTTATCACTATAATATTTCATTATTCTATTTAATTTATCTAGTTAAATCTCCTGAATAATGTTATTAAAAGTTAAGGGCTTTATAGGCTCCCCTCCTTAAAGAATTTCATCCTCAAAGTTTAGTAATGACTAAATACTAAATATAGCAATCATCTGTAACAGCTCCTAACAACCATACTAGCCTACCGGACTAGCAACTATCTATATAAAGCTATATAGAACATACCCTCACAGCAGATCAGGATAAGTATCTCTAATCCTATCTCCTGTCTCCCAAGTACAATCCTTTTCATTGTCGCTTCACTGAGCTTTCACCAACTTGACTGTCTTATTCCTTATTCTTTTCTCATCTCTAGCCACAACCCGAATGGTTGTCTAACAAAAGTCAAATCAGTTCTACTATCAAATCTTCCAACCCTGTTGAAGGAATAGTAATCTCTGGATCATGCATATACTTGCGAAGATGAGACACACGAAACACATTATCGACACCTACCGTACTGCCCGACAACTCTACTCTATATGCGAGCTTCCCGATCCTCTCTATAACGAGGAACGGACCATCATATCTCGGTGCTATTATCCCCAACTTTCCAAATTGTACCACACCTTTCATTGGTGATACCTTAATGAAAACCCTATCTCCAACTTAGGATTCTATGTCTTTACGCCTCTTATTTGCGTAACTATTCTGTCTGGACTAAGCTTCCTTCATCCTTTTTCAGATCAACCCAATCTTCCCTTTTGCCTCCCTAATCAAACTTGGACCGAAGACTAATCTATCTCCAGTACCCAACCGACATGTTGGTGATTTACATGTCCTTCCATACAAAGCTTCAAAATGCGCCATTCTTATACTAGCTTGATAACTATTATTATAGGAAAATTCCACTAAGTGCGGGTGATCTTCCTAAGACCCACGAAAGTCTAATACACAAGCTCTTAATAAATCCTCAAGTACCTTATTGACTCTCTCTGTCTACCCATCCATTTGAGGGCGATAGGCGGTACTCATCTTAAGCTTGGTACTTAACACATCTTATTGACTCTTTTAAAATTCACTAGTAAACAAAGCATCTCTGTCACTGACTATACTACTGAGAATTCCATGTAGTCTAACTATGTTTTTCATGAACGACTTAGCTAAAACATGTGTCGTCCTAGTTGACTTAATTGGAATGAAATGGGCACTCTTGGCAACTTATCCACTATGACCCTTATACTTTCATTTCCTCTATTTGACCTTGGCAACCCGTCTATAAAATCCATGAATATCAAATCCCATTTCCAAACAGGTATCTCCAAAGGTTGAAGCAACCCGCTCGGCTTTTGATGTTAGGCCTTCACTTGTTGACACTTCGCACACTGCCTAGCCCACAAGCCAACATCCTTCTTCATACCTTCCTAATAGAAGTTCCTCTTTATATCTTGATACATCTTGGTCGCTCCTGGATTAAGTGTAAACTTGGATCGATGACATTATGCAAAAACATATTTTCTTAAGTCCTTATCATTCAGAACACACAACTGTCCCTTCTTTCTCAACCATTCCCTCTGTTCAAGACTAAAATCCTTTAAATCATCGATCTTAGTTCCCACCTCAAGCCTTCTAATCCTCTGGAAAATAATTGATCTTCCTTCTACTTAGAAGCAATCCTTTCAATCAACACCGGTCGAACTTCCAAATAGGACAACATGACGGTGCTTTGACTAGAACTAGCAGTCGATCTTAACTGCACACTATAAGTAGTCAAAGCTTCTAAATCCTTCCATTCTACCAACATAGCTAACACCACATTTTGATGTCTTCTGCTAAGAGCATCAGCTACCTAATTTCCTTTCCCAGGTGTGTACTCTATACACTAATCATAAGCTGCTAAAAACTTCAGCCACCTATGCTGTCTCATATTCAGCTCATTTTGAGTGAATAAATATCTTAAGGACTTATGATCTGCGTATAGCTCAAATCTATACCCTAAGAGATAATGTCTTGAAATATTTCATGCAAAGATCATCGCTGCCAACTCCAAATCAAGAGTAGGCTATCTTACTTCATGCGGTCTAAGCTGTCATGAAGCATAAGCAATGACTTTACCCTTCTGCATCAACACATATCCTGATCCAGTCCCATATGCATCTGTATACACCACCAACCTTAGTTTCTATCTATAACTATTAACACAGGTAAGTAGGTCAACAAATGCTTTAACTTATGGAATTCTTCCTCACATTTTTCGGCCCAGAAAAACTTCACATCCTTCCTGGTTAACTCAGTCAACAGTGTTGCTCGCCACGAGAAATCCTTGATGAATCTCTGGTATGGCCAGCTAGTCCAAGAAAACTTCTAGTCACAGCCACCATCTCTATCTCTTCCAGTTATTAACAGCTTCAGTCTTATCTATGATTGATTGACAAACCCTTCTCTGTAACCACGTGACCAATAAACTTAACCTCTTTCTTCCAAAAATGGTGCTTGGAAAACTTCGCTTTTAGTTAATGTTGCCTCAGCATCTCAAGCGCTACTCTAAGATGATCTTCATTCTCTCTTTCATCCTTAGAGTATACTAAAACTTCATCTATAAACACTAACACAAACCTATTCGTGTACTCTTTGAAAACTCGATTCATCAAATCCATGAAGAAAGCAGGTGCATTCATTAACCCAAATGGCATTACTAACCACTCATACGAACCTTACCTAGTCCGAAATGCTATCAATGGTCTGCCACTCTTAACTGATGAAAACTTGTCGCCAAATCCAATTTGAAATATAATCTAGCTCCACATAACTGATCAAATAGATCGTCGATTCATGAAAAAGGATACTTATTCTTAATCATCCTCTCGTTCAACTTATGATAGTCCATACATATCCTCAACAACCCATCCAGTTTCTTCATGAACATCGCGGCCTCTCCCCAAGGTAAATTGCTTGGTCTAATAAAATTCCTTCCATCTAGATCCGCTAGCTGCACCTTCAATTTCTTCATCTTGTTCAGTGTCATCCTGCTAGATGGTCTACTTACATGATCGGCTCCTGGCACAAGATCTGTTTGAAACTCAACAGCTTTTTTCGGTGGTAATCCTGTAACTGGCTTAAAAACATCTACAAACTAACTTGCTACTCAAACCTGATTTAACTCTTCTCCCACTTCCATAGCACTTAACAAAGCACAAACACTTCGGACAGAATTCTCTGCTTCAAATATTTTCGGTTATGACTATCATGGTGTCCCAATGATATTCCCATATCGTGGAAAAATATTCGAGCCTCATATTACCCAACAGTCCATACCCAAGATGATCCCGAAATCTACAAAATCAAAAACATATAGAATGCATGCAAACTTACGACCTAAGAAATCAAGTTCTAACTGGTCACCTCTCATCTCTAGGGTTCCATACCCGCCTATAGGATTCGCAACCCTTAAGAAAGTTATAAGGTATGTGGTTTCTAAGCATAACCTATCTAACAAACACTGAGATATAAATGAATCTGATGCACCAGTATTAAATTGTATCCTAACTGGTATACTCTGAATCAAAAGTGTACCTTCCATCACAGTCTTCCTTTTTTAGCTGTAGTTGGCCTAGCAGATGATAGTCCAACAGAAAGACCTTCCCTTGTCCACCTTGACTTGTTTTGGACACTGATTCTTATAATGTCCAACTTGGTCACAGTTAAAGTAGTTCACACTCTTCTATTCTACAACTTTCTTTCCCTTGCTTGTCTGACATTAATGAACATAATGACCCTTCTTATCACACTTGAAACAAACCAGATCAGCATTCGCCTTTTTGGCAGCTTATCCCTTCTAGGTTCCCTGCTTCTTAAAGAACTTCCTCTTCTTTCCCTAAGAACCATGGGTCTTAACCGGCTTTTCCTTTCCATAAGTAACACGTATTTCCTCATGTTGGATTGCCATTTCCATAACTACATTACAAGGAACACGGAGATGTGGTAGGGTTGCCCTAGTAATCTCTGGTCTCAATCCTCGAATGAACTTCTCATTCCTCCTGATGATGGTGTCTATAACAGCATACCTATATCGGGACAACTCATCAAACTTAGTAGCATACTCAATTACCAACATCTCTCCTTGCACCAAATCCATAAACTTTCTTAACAAGCTGATTTAGCAACTTCAGACGAAAACCTCTGCTCAAATCTCCTTCGAAATTCTGCCCAAGTTAACTCTTCCTTAGAACTCTGTAGTAACACTATTCCACCTATGAAGCGCGTCTCCCTGCAACTGCCTAAAGGCTAGTCTCCTCTTTTGCTTATTATTCAAACCCAAGTCAATGAAGAAGCTCGCATAATGCAACAGCCAATTCTCAACTTCAATGGCATCCTCCATTCCCAAAAATGGCTTTCCACCAAGACTGATGTAATCTCTACTCAACTTAGCATAAGTATTCCCAATTGGACCCATGGGATTAGCTCCATCAACATTCCTAGAAACCCCAACAACTGCTCCTGCTTGCATTAGGTTGACGAAGAACTGATACATCGTCCCCATATCTACCGTTAGATTTCTAGCACCCACATTTGTGACGCCCCACCTCTATACCCACGCTAGCCAAGAACACTACGGTGTAATGCTGTCAACTAGCGCGGAGGATAAGGCTGTTGAGGAGCGACCATCTGTATAATTGCTTTGTGTGAGTACCGATATGCCAGATAAAAATATAACTTTTCATCTCAAGAGGAAATCCGACATACCGACACAAACTCAAAGCTACTACACAGTGGCTATAAAGGTCTTCGGAAACAAATATAGAAATAAACATAACACAAATCAGTCACGGACAATTCATATCACAAAGGAGGAAATAGATATGAGTATAACACTAACACATGAAAGTGTATATCAGAGTAGTGGTCAAAAAGATCCACGATAATACAAAAGAATAACAACACGTGCTATACAAAAGAGTAAATATACATCATAGGGTCTGTATCTCAAATGTATACAACAAAAACTACTAAACTAAAGTAGTTAACCAAAAGTCAGAGAAGCAAATCCCGGAAGGAAGTCAAGTGGAAGCACCTGTAACATCTCGGTCTGACCCGAGTATTATTTCATAAGAAAATAATAAACGGATCAGTCTAGCTATAAATATCAGATGACATGATATAACATACAAGATATGGCATAAACATAATATCCATAATGGCATACTACTATAAGCATGTAAATGATAATCAACAAAAGATTAATCAATATCACAAGAATCTTCTCAAAGATCCAAAGAGGGCATCATACCCTAAACCTGTACTCATAACAAGTCAATGATATAAATTCCAGAAATCAACACACGAAATCCAGAAATCACAAAAAGGTATGTGTGAGTGGAATCACACAAGTGGTGTCTAGGCTAACCGAAAAGGTATGTGCGAATGGAATCGCACAAGTGGTGTCTAGCCTAACCAAAAAGCAAAAAGGTATGTGTGAACGGAATCACACAAGTGGTGTCTAGGCTAACCGAAAAGGTATGTGCGAATGGAATCGCACAAGTGGTGTCTAGCCTAACCAAAAAGCAAAAAAGGTATGTGTGAACGGAATCACACAAGTGGTGTCTAGGCTAACCGAAAAGGTATGTGCAAATGGAATCGCACAAGTGGTGTCTAGCCTAACCAAAAAGCAAAAAGGTATGTGTGAACGGAATCACACAAGTGGTGTCTAGGCCAACCGAAAAGGTATGTGCGAATGGAATCGCACAAGTGGTGTCTAGCCTAACCAAAAAGCAAAAAGGTATGTGTGAACGGAATCACACAAGTGGTGTCTAGGCTAACCGAAAAGGTATGTGCGAATGGAATCGCACAAGTGGTGTCTAGCCTAACCAAAAAGCAAAAAGGTATGTGTGAACGGAATCACACATGTGATGTCTAGGCTAACCGAAAAGGTATGTGCGAATGGAATCGCACAAATGGTGTCTAGCCTAACCTCGCAAACAAAGAGACATCGCACATTGCTAGTCTAAACCACAAAGATGATCGTCATGATCAACGAGAAGTGTCAATTACACTAAGCTAGTAAATATAAAAGTTTAGCTTCATGTCCCATAACCACTTGCTTAACTTAAACATTTACGAACAAACTGTAAATCTCCACTAAAAAAATGTCACAAGTGGTTCAATCGAACAAGTCCAAAAATTAACCAACGAAGTAAACGCAAGCGTTTCATACCACTTGTTTTACTAAGTCGTTTAATTAGATTTCTCATACGAGTGAGGTAGAGGTTTGTATATACTAATAGATTGGAAATCAGTTTGAGAAAACGAGCTTTGTAATAAAATAGTGTTGAAATCATTTGAAGAAAGAGTTTTGATATTTACTACTAGTATAGAAAACCTTTATATTTTAAAGTGACAAATCATAGGAGTGATTATAGAAACAATCGGGCATAAAAATTCACATTCGAAGACGTGAATAAAATCCAAAGAAATCGATATCAAATCCATCAAAGTGGATATATCTAAAATTCCGAAAGAAAAGGTCAACAAAGTCGATAATAAATGACAACAACAAAAGGGAGACAACATGAATCGATTAAAGTTGGATATTCAAACGAATTAGCAATATAAGCTAATCTGGCAAATAGTAGCAGGTCGGTCGACCGGACTCCCTGAGTCGGTCGACCGAACCAGAGGTTGGAAGTGCTCGGGGCACCAGGTCGGTCGACCGGCCCAAGCGCCTCGGTCGACCGAAGCATGTAACCAGCACTTCCAAACAGAGGCAGGAAGTGCCTGGACTACAGGTCGGTCGACCGGCCCAGGGGGCTCGGTCGGCCGAACCTGTATGCTTGCACTTCCTACCCTATTTCAAAAGAGGTGCAACTCTCGATCAAATTGCAATCGCACGAGCAACGACGCTAAGGGTTTATGCCAATCGACCACTCGGCCCTATATGCTCCTCGATGCATCACTAAAAACATGTTCAAACATCAAAGTTAGGATTTTTAACGAGTTGAACTCAAAACACTAAAAATTGGAATATTCACAAAAGCAATCCAAATCAAAATCAAATGCACATGAATAAGTGTTAGGAATTCATACCTAACAATCGAAGGTAATTCATAGACTTAGATGTGAGATTAAAAATCTCACCTTTGAACCCAAACGAATGAAGAAGATGCTATGAAGCAATGGCAAGAACAAGCACTCTTCAATTCCAACTCAACAAGCTTGAATCTAAGCTTAAAAGAGAAACATTCCCTAAATTAGGTTTAGGAAATTTCTGAAATCAAAGAGAGAATGAGTCGGAGAAGAAGAAGATGAAGCTTACCAATGGGTTCTCTTGAACTTTGGAGCTAGGAGATGGATTTGCAAAGGAAGCTAGGGCTTGGAGTTTTAATTTCCACTCTCCACCTCCATTTTCAGTTTTGCTAGAGAGTTAGGAGTTGGAATGAAGTAATGAAGAGGAGAGGGGGATTGGGACTGAGTTAGTAAGTGGTTAATTGGCTCAGCCCAAACCAAAGCCCTAAGCGGGAAAAAGTAGCAAAAATCAACTTTCTCCAAACATATCGAAGCTTATACTCAAAAAGGTCGCAAACGGCATTTTGAACTCAATGGGGGTGGTCTCGAGTCCCAATTCGACTGTTTGCAAAAAGTAGCTTTTCGGAACAAAAATCCGACGAACGATAAAATATTTAAATTAAATATTTAAATATAAAATCGATAAACATGCGGGTTGTTACAACATTGGCATCGGCATTTTGATTAGCATTAGCTTCTCGACTCGGGTTCCTCTTGATATTAGGTCGAACATTTCCGTTTGTTATGTTGCTTCTTCCATCGAGATTTCCTCTTCCGTTTCATGCCTCCATATCTTATTCCTCTTAAATTTGCATACGAGCCTTAGCAAAATATAAAAGAATGGTCTAAGAGAAAGGGGAATGCATACTCTTATATATATATATATATATATATATATATATATATAATACAAGTATGTTAATATAGCTTTAACCTAAACCCCAATTTTATTTCATGATTCATTAGATTATGTTTTTGAAATAGCTTTTAGGTTTAAATTTATTTTTAGTTTTGATAAACCTATGCTTTGATACCAACTTGTAAGATCTCCTACTTGGAGGCCCAAAACTAATGGCTACGTACTCTATAGTCACCCATAGTTATTAATCCTCGAAGACCAAATACAGAAATATTAGATACATTGATATAACGGCAACACATGGATATGGAATTTTTTTTAAAACTATTGAACAACTTTTACATTCCATTTCAAATCATTTCAGATTCATTACATAATCCCACATGCAAGAACCACATTTAAAGAAATTATAATTATTACAACATACACCAAGAGAGACATATGAAGATGCCCCTTTGGATGATCCGTGTCTAAACATAAGCAATTAAACAACTTTTCCTTTACAACAAAACGTAGCGGAATCAAACAGAAAAGAACTCCTACTAGCTAGCTTTCCTCCTACACATCTCCGGAAGCTTATTCATCTAACAAGAACCTAAAAACCTCAACTCTCAAACTACTAAAAATTAGTTGAGCCTCAAGAGTTTAAAGGGAAACATAAACTTCAAGTTAGACATAAAGCCTATTATGAATAATAATCTACCATCTCAAACCATTTTAGATATCTAGGGAGACCACGTTGCTCAGTGGAACGTGGTTTTCCCTCACTAGCATCCTCCAAAAATTTATAATAACCATATACTGTGCTCCTACATCCAACGTAGTCAAAACATAGGAATTCAAAATATTATGATGATATGCAACCAAGTAAATCATAATGGATTTCCCCTCCTCGTTCATTTGACCATCTTCCATATTTATAGTTTATAGGGTTATTATTAACCTTTTAGTTTTCATAGGATCACTAATAACCTGTTTATAATTTATGGACTACGTATTTTGTTCCATAGTTTTCATGGGATCACTAATAACCTATATCAATTTATAGATTGCCTGTCCAGTCTCATGGTTTTCATGGGATCACTGAGAACTTATTAGCCCTTGCCAATAACTTTATTTAATTATTTCATGGGTTCTTCTTGAACCTAGTGTTATCTCTAATAACTTCCCTCATATCATAGTTTTCATGGATTGACTATGAACTTATTGACTTCTATCAATAACTTAATCCGAATACAGTTTTCATGGGTTCACTACGAACCTATTGGCCCATACCAATAATTCTTTCTAATTATAGTTTTCACGATTTTACTATGGACCTATCTATATGACAACTTCTTTAATCAGTATTTAAGCATCCTATATTCTGGTCTATCTGACCTCCTGGATGCAATTCTACTCATACATGAATTAACTCAAATTATATTCACTGCTAGATCAACTTAGGTGGTTAGTCAGCCCAATTTCTCTAAAATAAAGTTATGGGTCCATTTTTTAGTGAACATGTATATTAGTAGAAGAAAAAATTATAATGTTGTGGTTTAATAAACTTGAAATCAATTTTTTTATTTTTTATATGAAGCATGGTTTATCCCTTTAACCTATTATTTTATCAAGGAAAGCTTCTTCAAAAACTCCATACTAAAAGCCATTTTAAAACTCTTTTATTTCTGCCATGGTTTTACCTTTAAAAATGAGAATTTGTTCTATGTTTTGAAAACTAAGGCTTTCGAAACCTTTAACCTTTACTTTTGAAACAATTGGATAACCTCCTTCGAAAGCATTCAAATCTTCTTTTCAAAACACTAAGCATATGCCTTTCAAAACACTTTATAACATCTCTTTCAAAAGCCATCAAAACATAACTTTCAAAAGTATTAAAGCATCACTTATTAACTCTTAGAAGCATAGCTTTGAAACCATTTGAAAGTACTCCTTTCGAAACCATTGAGTTTATCTTAAAAACTATCTTTTGGATTAAAGTGAATATAAATGAAAGTACCCCTTTCGAAACCATTATACTTCATATAAAAGAGTTTGGGGAAAATTGATGGCTTCGGAACCATCCTTTCGACAAAACTAACATAAATTAAAACAAAGGATAGCTTCGAAACACCTTTCGAAGCCATTGCCTTCGAAACCATTAACCCTTTTGAAAGCTTTAGGAAGTGGCTTATTTCATTTATAAAACAAAAGCTACCTTTCGATCTAGTTGATGACTTCAATTTATTCAAAAGGCATAAGGTCGGCAGCAGGGTTTCGACTGGGTTGAAACTACCCCTTTCGAAAGCATTGATTTAAAATAAGACAACTCATTCAAAAGCATTATTTTTGAAACAAAAAGGCGGCGACATTTTCGAAAGCTATTTAAATGTGTTTCTACCCCTTCGAAAGCATCCTTTTGAAAACAAAGCAAGTGAATATCTTTAGAGAGCAGAACAAAGGCTTTGACTCCTTCGAAAGCAAGGTTTCGACACCATACCTTCCGCCTTTCTCCAATCTACTATGTACCAACTTATTGATACCCTGTGTATTGGTTTCGACATGGCTGATGTGGAAGTATACGGTCGAAAGATAACGTTTGAAAGAGGCGAAACATAATTTCTAGGTAAAGACTGTTTTGATGCCTTTTTAAGTAATTGCTCTTTTACGAATCTACCTATTTGTAAACATTTAATTGGTCGCCATAAAATTTTCAAATTCTTTGCAAAATAAAATTGTCGTAATTATTTCAGATCTAATTAAATAATTTAGCAAATAAGCCCTTCCTTTAGCTAAAAAATAAAATATTTAAATCTTTCTTCTAAAATAATTTAATTTCCATAGTAAATTACTCGGAAAAATCCACAAAAATAATAAAAATTCACTTACTTTTGATATACTATCTAACATATATAAATTTCAAACTCAAATCCTCCATAATATAACAGAAATTAATTTTCTAAACCTAATTATTCATATTTTCCTTTGAAAATTCATAATAAATTTTCTATAGCTTGTAAAATTATGAAAACTAAAACACATCTCCCAAATAATGTTTTACACAACATATAAATTCCGCATGACATTCAAAATCCAGAAAATACGACTATTTCCTAAAAACTGAATTAAATATTTATCAAACAATCTTGTTTGAGTCAAACATATCATAGAATCCCTGCATATCATCATTAAAATCATCACACAAAGTTTAAACATAAAACCAAAGTCAAGTGATCCTTAAAGCAAAAAATAGAGACGGTTTCGATTATTATTCGCCTTGATTAGGATAAGAAATTTGAATTTTATACTCGACTAATTCCCCTAGCTTGATTCCTTCGCTTTAATTTGATTTTCCCCCTTTTCTTCCCTAGGTAATGGCCGGCTTGCTACTCATTGATTTACATTTCAGAGTTATGAAAAATTGAACGTGAATATAAAGTGGAAATAAGATTATAAGGGTAATGGGATCATGGTGCGTAATTACTCATTAAGCCCTTGTTTTATTTTCTTATTAATTCTATAATAAACCATTTCCATAAACTCATTCTTTATATTTAATTAAGCACGGCCTATAGTTAAGTTTTCATATCTCAATTCCCTTATCACTCTTATATTTACATTACTCTATTTAATTTATCTAACTAAATCTCCAAAATAATGTTACTAAAAATTATGGATGTTACACCAAAACTCATATAGATTTGAAGCCCTCCATTCCCTGAGATCAACGGATCTGGTGTTTTTAATTTTAGTTACCTGTAGCTCACGATTTTGATTTTTGATGGTGGCGACTATTGTTTACTTACTAGAGAGGAGGGAAACTGAAATGTTACAAGGGAAAAAGAAAATGAAGAATTGTCTAAGAGTGGAGGTAGTGAGGGGTTGTTATTTTATAATTTCTGGTACTTCATTACACAACAT
This sequence comes from Allium cepa, assembly GCA_030765085.1. Classification (NCBI taxonomy): domain Eukaryota; kingdom Viridiplantae; phylum Streptophyta; class Magnoliopsida; order Asparagales; family Amaryllidaceae; genus Allium; species Allium cepa. Next base: position 247,766,700 of record CM060940.1, on the reverse strand, counting down.
TGAAAGAGGCTATGCGGTAGGATCGTGTAATATGGAATAACGGAATAGTCTAGGTAGATAAAGTAGGTAAATGCAAGGAGACACTAGGATTTTATACTGGTTCGGACCTCTCGTCCTACGTCCAGTCCTAAGCTTCTCTTAGGAATTTCACTAACTAACACCCTCACTTCACCCGGAGGAATAGGTTTACAATTTACCCGAACAACCGAACGGGATTTCTTGCCTCAACTACCGAAGAGGACTTCAACTCAATTACTAAAATACAATATTCAACTTGTTGTGTTCTTGTCAACACTAATGAGTCTAATGTAGTACAATATTCCTATAATCTTATCCTCGAGAGTATACAATGTGCTTGTGAAGATTTAGGAAATGTGAATTGCTATTAATCAAAAGAGTGTTATAAACAAAAACAGTGATTCAAGCAATAGATTGGTGATTGCTTTGAGAATATCTGGAGAATATGAACAAGAGAATAGTAAGATTAAAGCAAGAGAATTCGGTGAATTAAATGATGTTAGAATCATGTATATATACTTGTAGAAGAGGTGCATTTATTGTCAAAGGTTGCAAACAAGAGATGCTTCCATTTCCATTGATGAATGGTTGCAACTCTTAGGAGGAAGAAGGTGTCTTTTCAAAGAAAATTCACAGGTTCAAATTCAGTCGACTGAGCAGGGAATTCAGTCAACTGAAAACATGAAGTAAATTTTTCGGGAGCAAATTCAGTCGACTGTGCAGGAAATTCAGTCGACTGAAACTGTGCATGTGTATAAATTTGTTCCAGTTTCAGTCGACTGGCTGTTCCTGTTCAGTCGACTGAACTTATAAAATATGCATAGTGAAAACTTAATTGGAAATGAAGTTTATAAAATGTTTTCTAGTGTTCGTGCAAGCCTCTTGAGGATAGATTTTAACAATAAATCTAGACTAAGACATATATATAAAAAAAACATACTTTATGTTTGTTTGGTCTTCATCGATCTTCCTTTAGCATTGCATATATTTCTTCCTTGTTTGTTAAAGCACATTGTCATTGATCAAAATCTTCGCGTATCAACATTCTCCCCTTTTTGATTGATGACAATACTGATTTATTCTAGAGATGTTTTTACTTATTTTCTCCCCCTGAATGTATGCACTATCTTTCCTACAAAACAAAGTTAGTACCATAGATTTTCTCTCCCTTTGCCATCGACAAAAAGGAAGAACTAACAGTAGTAATTTATCAAAACAATCACTGAAGCATAGAGAATATTTGCATAACCATGGCTTAAGAAAAGTAAAAAATGTTGCGACAAACAAGCATAAAATGGCTATTTATACAAGCCACTAGAAAGTTAAAAATACACATCAAACCAAAAAAATTACTCATCTCTGTCCCAGTCATATGAACCTTCTCTTCCTGTTGGTTCACGTATGGCGGGTCTTCCTGTTGGTGGTCTGTGCGCTCTTCCTCCTTGGCCACAACTAGCTCCGCTTGCGCTGCTACTTGTATGCTCTTCGGATGTTGTCCATGTAAACGTAGGTACCGGACGTTTGTCGCGAGATGTCGAAGCAGTAGTGGTGCTTGAGCACGAGATTGCATCCCATAGCTTGTTGAAGAATCCTTTGATTTTGTCAAGCTTATGATCTACCTTTTTAAGACGAGTGTCAAGAATTTGTTGATTTCTTGACAATATCCACAAGGATTGGTTGGTAGTGAAGCTTGGGTCAACAAGACGAATTTCATCATCTTGCTCGAGATGTTCTTCGTGGTGAGGTTGAGGAGGTGGTTGTTGTTGTTCTTCTTGATGCCTTGCTTCCCATTCGGCGAGTGATATTATGCGAGGAGGTCGAGATGGGAGTTTCATTATGCTTATGGTTCGGTGGTTAATTTGATGGACCATTGTATTCTCCGACTCAGGTAATGGCGTATCGACATTGGGGAGAAGTCGCATGATGTACTCTTCAAAGTAGATAGTGCGCATTTTGCCATTATTAAAAGTGAGAAACTCATCAAGAATAAGCTGTACCCAATTGACTTGTATATTGCCAAAAATAGCATATAGAGCTCGATAGTTATTTGGGTAGACATTTTCGTACGAGCCCGTGCGAGGAGTAATTGTTCTCATTAGGGCTTTATGGAGGATTCTTGCCATAGGTCGAAGAGAGGTGGACATCTCTAAAGTTGATATTATCATCCATAAATCGATGGTTTATGTTATCGTGAATATGTGGATTGAATTCTATCTCCTCTAGCTTTCTCTCGACATTTGGTGATTCTAAAATGTGTTCTATTCTATCCAAGGAAAACCAAACTTTCTTTCCACATTCCATACTCCAAACACTATTGTTTGGATTTCTTGGAGTTTGGTGTCCAAGATTAAGATTAGCATAAAATAATTTGACCATTACATGATTTATGGCATGGTCATTTCTTTTCAAATCTAAAAGAGAAGTTAAACCTGCTTGATCTGTTAACGCTTAGATGTTGTAGGTTTGAAAGCTTTGGAAATCAACGAAAGAATGCTCGAAAATTCAGCAATTCTTCATCTAATTCCATCTAGTGACAGCGTAAAGCCATTGTGCTATTTGAGCATCAATTGGCTCGGAGGATGAAGAAGATGAAGCTCTTGATCTCTTTGGTGCCATTTGGGTGAGATTTGAGTGGATTTTGAGGAATTGGGGGCTAGGGTTTCGAAATTAATTTGGGGAAGAAAGTTTGTAGGAGGTAAAAAGTGAATTGGTAGGGTAAAAATTGGTGGTTAAAAGGGGAAGTGCAACAATCCGCATATTTAACGATTTTATATTTAAATGTTTTATTTAAATATAGTGTCGTTAGTCGAATTGTTAGGTCCGAAATGTTACTTTTTGCAAATGGCCGAATTGAAACTCGAAACCACCTCCATTGATTCCAAAATGGCGTTTGCGATCTTTTTGAGTATAAGCTTTGGTATGTTTGGAGTAAGTTGAATTTTGCAACTTTTTCTAGTTGGGTTTGGGTTGGGTTCAGCCAATTTGTTAGTTTATTAACCTAACTCAGTCCCTCTCCTCTCCATTCTCTCATTCCACTCTTCTAAAGTCAAGCAAAAACTGAAAATGATGGAAGGGAAGAGGAAATAGAAATTGCAAGCCCTAGTTTAAAATTGCAACTTGATTCTTGCTCCAAAAATCAAAGAGAAGACATAGGTAAGCCTCTTCTCATCTTCCCTATCTCTTTCTCTCTTCAATCTCAAAAATTCCTAAACCTAAACTTAGGAAAATACTTGTTTTGATCTTAGATTGAAGCTAGTTGAGTGGAAGTGGAGATTAGTTGGTCTTCTCCTTGCAATTGAACTCCTTCTTCCTTTTTTTTGGGTCAAAGGTGAGTTTTGAACTCACATCTACTTCTCTTGGTTTCATTAATGTTAGGTATGAATTCCTAAAACTTGTTTATGTTGATTTTCTTGTGATTTGGATTGATTCGGTGAAATTGCCGAATTATGATTTTTGAAGCCAAATCTATGTAAAACCATATATGGTTAATGTTTTATGTTGTTTGGAGTGTTTGGGTGTGTCGTTAAGGTTGGGTAGTCATTTGACGTAAGCCCATAATCAACACGCATCCGATTGCTTTCGATTTGTTTGGCCATAGTTGGCCTAGGTTCAGGAAATGCCTGACCATCATGTTTCAAACGTCTGAAACCCTAATTTCAGACGTCTGAATATTGTTCTGGGGAACATTTTCATCCCCAGATTCAGACGTCTGAATTTATATTCCAGACGTCTGAATTGGCTAATGTTCAACCAGAAAGGAAATAGGCCGAATATTGCCTATTTCAGACGTCTGGAAGTTTGGATTCAGATGTCTGAATTCTTTTTTGAAAAACAAATTTATTTTTAGATTCAGACGTCTAAATCCCTTCTTTCAGACGTCTGAATATGCTGTTTTTGCCAAAATTGCTTTGTTCGTTTAGTTTTCCAAATTTAATCGACACTTGTTGATTCCAATCAGTTGCTTATGCATATTTAACTTTGATGATTCCTTTTTGAATTCATTCACGGTTTTTATAAATGATTTCTTCAAATTGTATTAAAAGCTCGCTTCTTCAATTTATAAATTCCATTTAAAGCACACACAATTTCGCACTTCGAGCGAAGTGGAAGGGTGATTAAATGGTTGGGAAAAACACGGACCATGAATCTGTGCGTTTATCCTTTCGATTAATTCCTGACCTATTCAATTGATCGTTTTGACCTTCGGGTTTGGTTTACCGATGATATGAGGTGAACTTTGTACTGCTTTGAGTGTGAAATTAACTAACGGATAATAAACCGTTTAGTGCGAACGAGTGGTTATGGGACTCGCGTTACCACTTTTCGGATTCCTTTTTGAGAGTTATGACACATTCCGCCAGTTAGTGGTGTCCAGTACTGGGTCTCTGACCTTCACCACTGCGGTTTGTTGCCTTCGGGTATGTTGCCTTCGGGTTTATGCCTTCGGGTTTGTGCCTTCGGGTTTGTCGCCCTATAGTATCGCTTCCGATATTGGTCGTTATGAGCCGCATGGGTGATATTGGGTTGTCCTTTAGTACCGCTTCCGATGTTGGTCGTTATGAGCCACATGGGTGATATTGGGTTTAGAGTCTTCGGGCTCATGGATCCTTGTTTGTACAGTACTGAGCTCGAGCAAATTTTCTGATGTTTCATTCATATGTATATTCCCTAGGTATCGCCCTTCGGTATTGGTCTTTTTGAGCCGCATGATGCGTAGCGTTTACCTTGTGGAACTTGTATACCTTATGGGTATTTGTTATTTGCCTTTTGGCTTGCTTTGGGATATTTCTATCCTTTGTTTCTATATGTTGTCGATGATATGAGGCTTGTTATCATATGATTCATCTTTTGTTAGATGATTGTGTTATCTCTTTTAGAGATATTTTTTATACTTTGTAACCTTGCAGGTTTATTGTTGTTCAGTTTATCTAACTGATTTGTTTAGCTAGACTGACCCGTGTATTTTATACTCGGGTCAGACCGAGATGTTTCAGGTTAGGTGCTTTTGGAATTAGCCTATTTTGCTTCCGCATGGACTATTCAGCTTGTTCCTTTTTGTTAAAGCTTTTTGTGTAGTCCTGTTTTATTTGTAACTCTGATATATGTATTCTTTTGATCCGTCTGTATATTGTGGTTTGCTATACCACTTGACGTGTATTATTTTGTGAACTCTGTTTTGTATCTGTATATGTGTATATGATGATCTACTGTTCTGTGATGTATATTACATTTGAGTTGTTATATTCTGTTCTGATAGATCCTCCAACCACCTATGGTTTTGTTTTAAGTATTCATTGGATATATCGATCTGCTTTGTATGATTATTGTCGATGTATTCAATAGATAGTTAGAGCAAGGCTATAGATGGTCGCTCCCAACCAGCCTTATTCTCCGTGTTAGTTGATGGCATTACTCTGTAGTGTCCTTGGCTAGCGTGGGTATAGAGGTGGGGCGTCACAGCGTGGTATCAAAGCTGAGTTCATGACAAAATATGATAAACACAGAATAGATGCACATATTACGGTACATCAAAGTGTATAAGTGATGCAAATCTTTGAATCATCGCGCCTTTCTGTTCCTTCTTCTATCAAAGGTTAGATAGAATTTGGGGAATACGTCTAGGAATGCATTCTATTCCGTAGTATTCCGTATTAAGGTATCTATCTTGTGATTAATCTTGTTCTTATCATACTTCAGCATATGCCTGGAAGAGGCAGGGGACGACGTTCGGATGCTGGGCGATCTAGTGGTTCGCATCCGGATGGCGTTTATATGTGCGCGGATCATTTTTTGGAATTGTTTAGGAGCACCCAGCTTCCAGTTCCTCCTCGAGTGTCTCCACTTCGCAAGTCTGCCTTTGCACGCCAGTGCAGTGATTTTGCTCATCTTGGGGGAAAGCCGTTTAAGGGCTCCGAGTCTGTTCTTGAAGTCCAAGCTTGGTTTCGCACGTGCGAGCGTATCTTCTCTCGCATGGATCTTTCTGACCATGATAGAGTTCTTATAACTTCTAGCTTATTACAAGAGCGTGCTCTTGATTGGTATGAGCTTCTTGTAGCCGAGACTGATGAGTCTACTCTTTCTTGGACTCAGTTTCGGGAGCGATTTGAACTCAAGTTCGTTCCTGAATCTGAAAAAGTTTTATTGACCCGTCGCTTCCTTGAGTTGAAGCAAGGGAAATCTTCTGTTTCTGAGTATGTTGCATCATTCGAGGCTTTATCTAAGTATGGTCTTGAATTCCTTAGCACTTCTTATAAGAAGAATTTTAAGTTTGTTTCTGGTCTTAAGAAATATCTTAAGAAGTCTTTGTTGCTCCAGCTTAAGCTTTCTTTTGAGAAGTTGGTTGATTCTGCGCTTCATCTCGAGACCGTCGAGAAGGAGTGTGATAGTGATGTTGATGTTGAGGTTTCCAAGAACCCCAACAAGAGGCCGTTTCCATTTCAGAAGAAGCCTTTTCCTTCTAAGAAGAAGAAGACTGGTGGTCCTAGCTCTCAGCCTCAGTCTTCCGGAACACCTTTCATTCGGAAGTGTTCCAATTGTGGTTCTCCTGATCATATTATTCGAGCTTGTCCTAAGCCTCTCTTCTACCGCTATTGCAAGAAGGAAGGTCATCATGTTTCAGCTTTCCCTACTGTTCCGGCTAGTGCCAAGTCTAGCAGGCTTTATGCTGCTAAGGCTTCTGAAGGTCCCTCTCAGCCCAGAGGTATATCTCTATCTATTTTGGAAGGTTCTATTTTATTTCGTGATCTTAGTATTCGAGTTCTTTTCGATACGGGTGCATCACATTCTTTCGTAACGAAAAAGCTCGTTGATGATTTATCTTTGGATGTTTCTTGTTTGGTTACTTCTTTAAGGATTGCAAATCCTATTGGGGGATCCGCGACCCTTAGCTTGCTTTGTGATGATGTTGAGATTGTTTTATGTGGCTTTTCTTTTCGTGCGAGTCTGCACGTTATTTCTTGTCTGGGATTTGATTTGATTTTGGGTATGGACTGGCTAGTAAGATATGATGCCAGGATTATTTGTTCGGAGAGAATTATATATCTTCGACATCCGGATTCGCCGACTCAGCTATCACTTATTCTTCGGGATGTGGATAATTCCGAAATGGCTTTATATTCTCTTGACTCGCGAGATGATGATGATATATCTCGTATTCCTATTGCTTGTGACTTTTCTGATGTTTTTGAGCTGTCTCGGGTTTGCCACCTAAGCGGGCAATTGAGTTCCGCATTGATCTCATTCCAGGCACGCAGCCAGTTAGTCGTCCTCCCACGAGGATGTCTACAAAGGAAAATGAGGAACTCAAGAAGCAACTTTTAGAGCTTGAGTCCAAGCAGTTGATTCAATCCAGTTTTTCTCCGTGGGGATCCGTGGTCGTCTTCGTGAAGAAGTCCGATGGAACTCTTAGGCTTTGCATTGACTATCGCAAGCTTAACGAGTTGACCATCAGGAATAGGTATCCATTGCCTAGGATCGATGATATGTTTGATCTATTGAGTGGTGCTGAGGTCTTTTCTCACCTAGACCTTGCCACGGGTTTTCATCAGTTACGAGTCGCAGAGGATAACATTCCTCTTACCGCTTTCCGCACTCATTATGGTTCTTTTGAGTGGCTCGTTATGCCGTTCGGTTTGACGAACGCTCCTGCTTTCTTTGTCGATCTCATGAATCGAGTATTCCGGGAATATCTCGATAAGTTCGTTCTTGTGTTCATTAATGATATCCTTGTTTACTCTAAGTCTGAAGCTGAGCATGCTAATCACTTGAGAATTATCTTGAGTACTCTCCGTCATCATTAGTTTAGAGCCAAATTCTCTAAGTGCCATTTTTGGAAGAATAGGGTTAAGTTCTTAGGCCATGTTGTATCTTCCGATGGCATTTCTGTCGATCCCTCAAAGATCGAAGCCATCCAGAATTGGAAGGGGCCTGAGAATGTGCATGAGATTCGTAGTTTCCTTGGATTAGCGGGTTATTACCATCGGTTCATTAAGGATTTTTCCCGTGTTGTGCTTCCTCTCACCTGCCTTACTCGGAAAGGCATTTGTTTTATTTGGTCCAACAAGTGTGAAGCTTCCTTTCAGACATTGAAGGAACTTCTCACTAATGCTCCTATCCTTGTGGTTCCCGAGGGGAATCATGATCTTGTTGTCTACACCGATGCTTGTGGTAGTGGTCTCGGTGCTGTTCTTATGCAGAAGGATCGGGTAGTTGCTTATGCTTCTAGGCAACTGCGTCCAAATGAAGTTCGCTATGCCACTCATGATCTTGAGTTAGCCGCCATTGTCTTTGCCTTGAAGATTTGGCGACACTACTTATTGGGCGAGCGCTTCATTCTTTATACCGATCATAAATCTTTGAAGTATTTGTTCACTCAGAAGGAACTTAATATGAGACAACAGCGTTGGCTTGAGTTTCTTGCCTCCTATGACTTTGATATCCAGTATACCCCTGGTAAGGGTAATCGTGTTGCTGATGCGCTTAGACGCAAACATTCGGCTGTTATTTCTATGATGCTTTCCGAATGGGATATTCTTGAGACTCTATCTTTTTATGAAATTTGGGATCGGGGTTCATCTTCTGATACTCCTATTCTATTATTTAGTTTGAGAGCTCGACCTATTTTATTGGAACGTATTGCCGATGCCAAACGGCGTGATCCTGATTTGTTGCATCTTATTCAGCTTTGTGAGTCTGGATCCTATGATGAGGCGTTGCGGGATTTCAGCATTGATTCTCATGGGTGTTTTCGCAAGAAGAACCGTCTTTTTGTGCCTTCTGATTTTTCACTTAGGCATGACATTCTTGACGACTGTCATTGTTCTAAGTATACCATTCATCCTGGTAGTAGTAAGATGTATGCCGATATGCATCGTCTTTATTATTGGGAAGGCATGAAGCGCGATGTGGCGGGTTATGTGAGTAATTGCATAACTTGTCAGCGTTTTAAGGCCGAACATCAGCGTCCTTCTGGTCTTCTTCAACCACTAGAGATTCCATTATGGAAATGGGATCAGATTTCTATGGATCTCATTGACGGCCTACCTCGTTCGAGATCGGGCCATTCTAGCATTTGGGTTATTGTTGATCGCCTCACTAAGTCTGCTCATTTTATCCCTATTAAGTCTAATAGAACTGCTTCGCATTTGGCTAAGTTGTATGTCAAGGAAATCGTGAGACTTCACGGTGTTCCTACTTCTATTGTGAGTGATCGTGATCCTTTATTCACGAGTCATTTTTGGCGGAGTCTTCAGCAAGCTTTGGGTACAAAGCTTAATTTTAGTACAGCTTATCATCCACAGTCTGACGGACAGACTGAACGGGTGAATCGTATCTTGGAAGATCTTCTTCGTATTTGTATTTTTGATTTCGGTGGTTGTTGGGAGGATCACCTACCTCTTGTAGAGTTCTCCTACAACAATAGTTTTTAGTCTAGTATCGGTATGGCTCCTTTTGAAGCCTTATATGGAAGGCCATGTCGATCACCTTCTTGTTGGTTGGAATCTGGAGAGAAGCTTATTCTTGGTCCAGATTTTGTTCGTGATTCTTCCGACAAGATTGATCTTATCCGGTTGAGAATGAAAGAGGCACAGAGTCGCCAGAAATCCTACGCAGACAACCGTAGGAAGCCTCTCAAGTTCTCGATTGGTGATCTTGTTTTTATTCGTGTTTCTCCTTTGAAAGGGGTTATGCGTTTCAGTACGACTTGGAAATTGGCTTCTCGCTTTATAGGACCATTTTCTATTACTGAACGTATTGGCCCTGTGGCTTATAGAGTTTCACTTCCTGCTCATTTATCTGGCATTCATGACGTGTTTCATGTCTCGCAACTTCAGAAGTGTCTTCGGGAATCGGATTCTGTTATTGATTCTCCTGATTTGCTTGAGCTTGAGATCTCACCGGACTTATGTATTGTATAGCAGCCTATTCGCGTACTTGACACGGAGGTGCGACACCTTCGGAACAAGGATGTGCGGCTCATTAAAATTCAATGGTCCGCTAACCCCAATGACTGTACTTGGGAAACCAGAGAGTTTATTGAGCGATCTTATCCGGGTTTTCTATCTTTGCTTGGGAACGGTGAGTGTATCTTTTCGTCTCAAGCTTATTTTCTTTTCTTTTGAATGTTGTATGTATGTAGTTGTTACAAATATCGTCTCTAGGAATTGCGGGGACACAATTTTTTAAGGAGGGGAGATCTGTAACAACCCGCATATTTAACGATTTTATACTTAAATGTTTTATTTAAATATAGTGTCGTTAGTCGGATTGTTAGGTCCGAAATGTTACTTTTTGCAAATGTCCGAATTGGAACTCGAAACCACCTCCATTGATTCCAAAATGGCGTTTGCGATCTTTTTGAGTATAAGTTTGGTATGTTTGGAGTAAGTTGAATTTTGCAACTTTTCCTAGTTGGGTTTTGGTTGGGTTCAGCCAATTTGTTAGTTTATTAACCTAACTCAGTCCCTCTCCTCTCCATTCTCTCATTCCACTCTTCTAAACTCAAGCAAAAACTGAAAATGGTGGAAGGGAAGAGGAAATAGAAATTGCAAGCCCTAGTTTCAACTTGCAACCATATTCTTACTCCAAAAATCAAAGAGAAGACATAGGTAAGCCTCTTCTTCATCTTCTCTATCTCTTTCTCTCTTCAATCTCAGAAATTCCTAAACCTAAACTTAGAAAAATACTTGTTTTGATCTTAGATTGAAGCTAGTTGAGTGGAAGTGGAGATTAGTTGGTCTTCTCCTTGCAATTGAATTCCTTCTTTCTTGTTTTTGGGTCAAAGGTGAGTTTTTAACTCACATCTACTTCTCTTGGTTTCATTAATGTTAGGTATGAATTCCTAACACTTGTTTATGTTGATTTTCTTGTGATTTGGATTGATTCGGTGAAATTGCCAAATTATGATTTTTGAAGTCAAATCTATGTTAAACCATATGTGGTTGATGTTTTATGCTGTTCGGAGTGTTTGGGTGTTTCGTTAAGGTTGGGAAGTCGTTTGACGTAAGCCCATAATCAACACGCATCCGATTGCTTTCGATTTGTTTGGCCATAGTTGGCCTAGGTTCAGGAAATGCCTGATCATCATGTTTCAGACGTCTGAAACCCTAATTTCAGACGTTTGAATATTGTTTTGGGGAACATTTTCATCCCAGATTCAGACGTCTGAATTTATATTCCAGACGTCTGATTTTCAACCAGAAAGGAAATAGGCCGAATATTGCCTATTTCAGACGTCTGGAAGTTTGGATTCAGACGTCTGAATTCTTTTTTGAAAAAAAAAATTATTTTTAGATTCAGACGTCTGAATCCCTTCTTTCAGACGTCTGAATATGCTGTTTTTGCCAAAATTGCTTTGTTCGTTTAGTTTTCCAAATTTAATCGACGCTTGTTGATTCCAATCAGTTGTTTATGCATATTAGACTTTGATGATTCCTTTTTGAATTCATTCACGGGTTTTATAAATGATTTCATCAAATTGTATTAAAAGCTCGCTTCTCCAATTTATAAATTCCATTTAAAGCACACACAATTTCGCACTTCAAGCGAAGTGGAAGGGTGATTAAATGGTTGGGCAAAACAAGGACCATGAATCTGTGCGTTTATCCTTCCGATTAATTCCCGACCTATTCAATTGATCGTTTTGACCTTCGGGTTTGGTTTACCTATGATATGAGGTGAACTTTGTACTGCTTTGAGTGTGAAATTAACTAACGGATAGTAAACCGTTTAGTGCGAACGAGTGGTTATGGGACTCGCATTACCACTTTTCGGATTCCTTTTTGAGAGTTATGACACATTCTGCCAGTTAGTGGTGTCCAGTATTGGGTCTCTGACCTTCACCACTACGGTTTGTTGCCTTCGGGTATGTTGCCTTCGGGTATGTTTCCTTCGGGTTTGTGCCTTCGGGTTTGTCGCCCTATAGTATCGCTTCCGATGTTGGTCGTTATGAGTCGCATGGGTGATATTGGGTTGCCCTTTAGTATCGCTTCCGATGTTGGTCGTTATGAGCCGCATGGGTGATATTGGGTTTGGAGTCTTCGGGCTCATGGATCCTTGTTTGTACAGTACTGAGCTCGAGCAAATTTTCTGATGTTTCATTCATATGTATATTCCCTAGGTATCGCCCTTCGGTGTTGGTCTTTTTGAGCCGCATGATGTGTAGCGTTTACCTTGTGGAACTTGTATACCTTATGGGTATTTGTTATTTGCCTTTTGGCTTGCTTTGGGATATTCCTATCCTTTGTTTCTATATGTTGCCGATGATATGAGGCTTGTTATCATATGATTCATCTTTTGTTAGATGAATGTGTTATCTCTTTTAGAGATATTTGTTATACTTTGTAACCTTGCAGGTTTATTATTGTTCAGTTTATCTAACTGATTTATTTAGCTAGACTGACCCTTGTATTTTATACTCGGGTCAGACCGAGATGTTTCAGGTTAGGTGCTTTTAGACTTAGCCTATTTTGCTTCCGCATGGACTATTCAGCTTGTTCCTTTTTCTTAAAGCTTTTTGTGTAGTCCTATTTTATTTGTAACTCTGATATATGTATTCTTTTGATCCGTCTGTATATTGTGGTTTGCTATACCACTTGACATGTATTATTTTGTGAACTCTTTTTGTACCTGTATATGTGTATATGATGATCTACTGTTCTGTGACGTATATTACATTTGAGTTGTTATATTCTGTTTTGATAGATCCTCCAACCACCTATGGTTATGTTTTAAGTATTCATTGGATATATCGATCTGCTTTGTATGATTATTGTCGATGTATTCAATAGATAGTTAGAGCAAGGCTATAGATGGTCGCTTCCAACCAGCCTTATTCTCCGTGTTTGTTGACGGCATTACTCTGTAGTGTCCTTGGCTAGCGTGGGTATAGAGGTGGGGCGTCACAGGAAGTTTGCCTGGGAATTGGCGTTCAGTCGACTGAATACTCTGTTCAGTCGACTGAATTGAAGGCCGAAAATTTTCATGGCTGAATTCAGTCGACTGAACAGGGTTTTTAGACGACTGAATGTTTGCCTGAAAGTTTTTGTTATTATTTTAGTCGACTGACCAGAAGATTCAGTCGACTGAATTGTTAAACATTTTGCATTCTGTCATAAGTTCAGTCGACTGAACAGGGGGTTTTAGTTGACTGACGTATGTATTTTGTTGTTCTTTGTTAATTTTGAAGGAAAACTCTTTATTCAAGGAAATAATTACAATTATATAGATGTAATATCATCAATAGATTTCAACACTAACTATTTCTTAGGGGATGGACTTGGATTCTGTTTCCCTTCATTCTTCATATAATTGATATCCCATGAATTTGGACTATATTGAGGAGTCTTAGGAGACACCCAAGGATTCACAGGATCGACTGGTGTACGATAAGATGAAGACGGATCAAGTTAGCTAACGGGGTGAGGTAGGGGTTCAGCCACTTCGTTCTTTTTTGATCCACAAAATTGTAAACCGATTTGCTCAAGGAAGCTTAAACGTCTAGCCATAACCTTTTGTTCGAAGTATAATTCTCGTTGAAGATCTATTTGTTGTTGTTGAAAGTGATGAATTTCATCAATCTTTCTTTTTGTGTCTGGAGAAATAAAGAGTCCGCGTTTTGCTTTCTTGGATTCTGGTGTGTAGCCGGTACGATAATTGTTCCATTTGAAAACTGGCTCATGTATCGGTGTTGGAGTGGGAAGTTTTGGAGATGTTGGAGTGTTTTCGACAGAAGAAGTGATTTTGATCGGGGAAAGAGAGTTGTTGGATGACATTTTTATAGAACTTTTATTTGTGAGAACGAGTTGTGAAAAAAAAATATTTTTAAGATATATTTATAGTAGGAATTTTCTAAATATATAGTGGTTATAAATCCTTAAAGTTTTTCATCCACTTAATGATTTAATGGTTTCCATAATTCTGTTAAAAATGTATGGTGAATATTATTTGACAAAATATTATGTAACATATTTGAAAAATAAATTGAAAATCCCATATTTTCTTTATTCAGTCGACTGAACAGATAGTGTTAGTCGACTGAATTGTATAGATTTTTCTCTATACGATATCTTCAAAAGACATTATTCCTAACTCTCGTCGTAATTTTATGAAGGAGTTTTCTAATAAAGGTTTAGTAAATATATCGGCATTTTGATTTTCAGTTGAAATATGTTCTAAATTAATTATTCCTTTTTCGATATTGTCACGTAGAAAATGGTGACGAATATCTATATGTTTTGTACGAGAGTGATTAACCGGATTTTTAGATAAGTTTATTGTACTTGTATTATCACAATATATTGTAGAATTTGTTAAATCTATATTAAAATCTTTAAGTGTTTGTTGCATGTATATCACTTGAGTGCAAGCTAAAGTAGTTGATATATACTCTGCTTCGCATGTGGAAAGCGAGACACAATTTTGTTTCTTACTAAACCAAGATACAAGTGATTTTCCAATGAAATGGCAAGTACCACATGTACTTTTTCTATCTGTTCGAGATCCCCCAAAATCAGCATCACTAAACGATACTAACTCAAATGAACACTCCTTTGGATAGAAAAGACCGAAATCTTTAGTTTTGTTAGGATATGCATTATTTGTTTTACTGCTCTTAAGTGTGAATCTTTAGGATCGGATTGAAAGCGTGCACATAAACAAACACTCATCATTATGTCTGGTCTACTAGCGGTTAAGTAAAGTAAGGAACCTATCATACTTCTAATCAATTTTTGATCTACACTTTTGCCATTTTCATCTTGATCGAGATGTGTAGTGGTACTCATATGAGTAGGTTTAGCAGAAGTGTTTTCCATGTCGAATCGTTTAATTAAATTAGCATAATATTTTTCTTGGTTTATAAAAATTCCATTTGTTAATTGTTTGATTTGAAGTCCGAGAAAATATGATAATTCTCCCATATGAGACATTTCGAACTCATTAGTCATTATATTTGAAAATTCTTCACATAAATTTTCATTTGTTGAACCAAAAATAATATCGTCTACGTATATTTGAATTATAAAATATCTTTGGTAGTATTTTTAATAAAAAGCGTTTGATCTACTTTTCCAATTTTAAATCCCGAGTTTAATAAATAACTTTTAAGTCTTTCATACCAAGCATGAGTTGCTTGTTTAAGACCATATAGTGCTTTCTTTAATTTAAATACATGATCCGGATATTTTTCATGTATAAACAAAGGAGGTTGTTCTACATATACATTTTCTTTAATAAAACCATTTAAAAATGAACTTTTAACATCCATTTGATAAAGTTTAAAATTGTGAAAACATGAAAATGCTAATAGTATACGTATTGCTTCAAGTCTTGCAACGGGAGCAAAAGTTTCTTCAAAATCAATACCTTCTTCTTGATTATACCCTTGTGCTACTAGTCTTGCTTTATTCCTTGTTATATTACCTTGTTCGTCTACTTTGTTTTTGTAAATCCATTTTGTTCCAATTACTGATTGATTATTAGGGCGGGGAACTAATTCCCAAACATCGTTACGTTCAAATTGATTTAATTCTTCTTGAATTGCGATAATCCAATAATCATCTGTTGATGCTTCTTTTGGATTTTTAGGTTCTATTGATGAAATGAAAGCTACATGACCCATTTGATTTATTTGATTTCTTGTTCAAACTTGAGAATTTGTTTCTCCTATTATATTTTGAGTTGGATGATCTCGTAATATTCTAGGAGGAGATCTTAGTTCATTGTTATTATTTTCAAGGTTTGTTTCTTTTATATTTATCAATTCTTCATCATCTTTTATATTTAAATTTTTATTAAAACTTTCATCAAAAGATATATGCAAAGTTTCTTCAATTAAGTTTGTTCGTTTATTAAATACTCGATATGCTTTACTTCGTTCTGAGTATCCTACGAAAATTCCATCATCAGCTTTTGAATCGAATTTTCCTAGTTGATCTTTTGTATTTAAAATGAAACGTTTTGATCCAAATATTTTAAAATAAGATATATTTGGCTTTTTATTATTAAATAGTTCATAAGAAGTATTTTTAGTTAATGGTCTAATTGATATTCTATTTAATACATAACATGCAGTAGAAACGGCTTCTGCCCAAAAATGTTTTGGTAGAGAACGTCCATTTAATAATGTTCTTGCGCATTCTTGTAATGTTCTATTCTTTCTTTCTCAACTCCATTTTTTTGAGGAGTTCTAGGAAAATAAAAGTTATGATTTATTCCTTTCTTTTTACAAAAAGTTTCAAAAACTTCATTTTCGAATTCGCCTCCATGATCGCTTCGAATATTTTTAATTTTCAAATCTTTAGTGTTTTGAATTCTTTTGACAAATGTTTTAAAATGTTCAAAAGTGTCACTTTTATTTTTCATAAAAATAGTCCATGTATATCTTGAAAAATCATCAACTATTACAAATACGTATCGATTATGATTAATGGATTGAACTTGTGTTGGTCCAAATAAATCCATATGTAGTAATTCTAATGGTTGTAAGTCGAAATATTTTTCTTAGATTTGAAAGACGATTTCATTAATTTTCCTTTTTGCCAATCATCACAAAGATTATTTATTTTAAAGTTTATTTTGGGTATACCTCTTACTAATTCATTTTTAGAAAGTTTTCTAATAGTTTTAAAATTTATATGACAAAATCTTTTGTGCCATAACCAAGGATCATTATCTTTGGCAAGTAAAGACATACTTGAATTATGATTAATATTCATATTTAAAACATAAATATTTCTATCTCTATTTCCTTCAAAAACAAGATTTTGGTTTTGATCAAAAATACTACATTTATTATTCGAGAAAGTTATTTTAAAACCTTTGTCACATAGTTGACTTATGCTATGCAGATTATGTTTTAAATTTTCAACTAATGAAACATTTGTTATAAAAGGTAAATTTGATGTACCGTAATTGTTCACATCTCCTTTGCCAATGATATAGCCTTTTGAATTGTCTCCGAAGGTAACCGAGCCACCATCAAAGTATGTGATGTTTGTAAGCATATCTTTGTCTCCGGTCATGTGTTTTGAACAACCACTGTCTAATATCCATTTCTTCTTTTTGAGTGGGACCTGAAAATAAATATGAAATTATTGGTACCCACCTTTTAATAGGGTCCTAAAAAGTTAGAATTTAGGAAACCAAACCCAATTTGTTTTAGTATCCTTTTTATAAATATAGTTTTCATTATGATGAACATTATCCATAAATGTTTTAATATATTTATTTCTTATTAATACATTGTTAGTCTTTGGTACCCAAATTTTAACTACCTTGTTTTCTACTTTTGTTTTAATAGGTTTCTTTAGCAATATTTGTTGTTTTGAATCTATATTACTCTTAAAATTTGTATTTTTCTTTTCAGGAATTTTTGACTTCTTTTTATATCCTAATCCATGTTTACTTGAAGAGGATTGAGAATTTTCTAAAATCTTAGATAAATTTTCTCTTCCTTTGTTAAAGTTAGAAACATTTTTAGTGATGTTATCTAAACTAGCTTGGAGACTATTATTTTCTAACTCAACTTGTCTAATCTTAGTTTTTAACTCATGATTTTCAGAAACAATTATATCATTCTTTGTTTTTTGAGTTTCAATTTCTTGACTTAAAAGTGATAATTGAGTTTCAGAATTTGAATGAGATTCTTGAACTTTTTCAAGTTCTTCTTCTACGATTTTCTTTTCATCTTTTAACATATCCCTTTCAAATTCAGCTTTGTTTTGATTTTCACGAGTTTCTTTGAGTTTCTTTTTAACAGTTTTTATTGTGCTTAAAAGTTCAGTGTTTACTTCAATTAAATCGTCGAAAGTTAAATTATTTACCTCAGATACTTGAGCCATGAAGCATACATTTGCCTGTTC
Organism: Allium cepa; assembly: GCA_030765085.1. NCBI lineage: Eukaryota > Viridiplantae > Streptophyta > Magnoliopsida > Asparagales > Amaryllidaceae > Allium > Allium cepa. Next base: position 247,748,821 of record CM060940.1, on the reverse strand, counting down.
ATTGTCGCTATCACTATCATTTTCGGATGAAGATGAATCTGAATCGTCCCATGTTACAGAAAATGCCTTCTTTTTGAATTTATCCTTCTTGGTTTTGTTGTTGAAGCTTTTCTGATTTTCGTTCATTTGTTCTTGACAATCTTTTTGCATGTGTCATTTCTTATGACAATTGAAGCATTCTATATTTGAGGATGAAGGTTTGTTCAAGAAATTCTTTTTGAATCCGTTTTTGTTTCCTTTTCTATACTTTAAGAATTTCTTGAAGTTTTTGGCTATAAATGCTAGATCCTCATCTTCAGACTCTGATTCTTCCTTTTCCTCATGAAAAGCAACATTCTTTCTTTCTTGAGCTTGATCTTTCTTAGCTTGCATATTTACTTATACGACATAAGATTTCCAATCAATTCTTTTGGTTCCATTGTAGATAGATCATTTGCTTCCTCGATTGCTAGTACTTTTCTCTCCCATTCCTCAGTGAGTGAATTTAGAACTTTAGACACAATGTCAAAGTCCATGTATCTTTCTCCTAGTCCGGTTAGAGCATGATGAATGTCTTGAAATCTTGAGTACATGTCATTGATGGATTCATTTTGTCGCATTCTAAAGTTTTGGAATTGATTCTTCAGCATGGATATCTTTGTTTGTTTAACCTTGTTTGTGCCTTCATGTATGACTTTAAGTGTTTCCCATATCTGATATGCAGTAGTACATATGCTAACACGGTTGAATTCATTTCTATCCAGGGCGCAAAATAGCATATTCATAGCTTTGGCATTTGCACTAGCTTCATTCTTTTGAATTTGTGTCCATGTAGGATAATCGGTTGTGGGTACAACGAACTCTGCTTGAGTAGCATTCCAGGCTTCGAAACTTGTTGCTTGCATATAAATCCTCATCCTAGTAGCCTAATTGTTGTAGTTTAGTCCATTGAATAGGGGGGTCTTTGGGTAGATTGTCCTTCCGCAAATGTGGAACTATAGGCAGATGTTGTGCTTGTACTTGCATTATTTTCCATATTATCAATATGTCTAATAACGGTGTTATGGTTATAGGACGGCCTCGCTTTGATACCAATTGAAAGAGGCTATGCGGTAGGATCGTGTAATATGGAATAACGGAATAGTCTAGGTAGATAAAGTAGGTAAATGCAAGGAGACACCAGGATTTTATACTGGTTCGGACCTCTCGTCCTATGTCCAGTCCCTAAGCTTCTCTTAGGAATTTCATTAACTAATACCCTCACTTCACCCGGAGGAATAGGTTTACAACTTACCCGAACAACCGAACGCGATTTCTTGCCTCAACTACCGAAGAGGACTTCAACTCAATTACTAAAATACAATATTCGACTTGTTGTGTTCTTGTCAACACTAATGAGTCTAATGTAGTACAATATTCCTATAATCTTATCCTCGAGAGTATGCAATGTGTTTGTGAAGATTTAGGAAATGTGAATTGCTATGAATCAAAAGAGTGTTAAAAACAAAAACAGTGATTCAAGAAATAGATTGGTGATTTCTTTGAGAATGTCTAGAGAATATGAACAAGAGAATAGTAAGATTAAAGAAAGAGAATTCAGTGAATTAAATGATGTTAGAATCATGTATATATACTTGTATAAGAGGTGCATTTGTTGTCAAAGGTTGCAAACAAGAGATGCTTCCATTTCCATTGATGAATGGTTGCAACTCTTAGAAGGAAGAAGGTGTCTTTTCAGAGAAAATTCGCAAGTTCAAATTCCGTCGACTGAGCAGGGAATTCAGTCAACTGAAAATATGAAGTAAAATTTTCGGGAGCAAATTCAGTCGACTGTGCAGGAAATTCAGTCGACTGAAACTGTGCATGTGTATAAATTTGTTCCAGTTTCAGTCGACTGGCTGTTCCTATTCAGTCGACTGAACTTATAAAATATGCATAGTGAAAACTTAATTGAAAATGAAGTTTATAAAATGTTTTCTAGTGTTCGTGCAAGCCTCTTGAGGATAGATTTTAACAATAAATCTAGACTAAGACATATATATAAAAAAACATACTTTATGTTTGTTTGGTCTTCATCGATCTTCCTTTAGCATTGCATATATTTCTTCCTTGTTTGTTAAAGCACATTGTCATTGATCAAAATCTTCGCGTATCAACAAACATCACGTTCTAGTACGAACTGCGAACGACAGAAATAAAAATACAATTGCATAAAACAATGCAACATGATCTCAACATAACAATAAAATATGCTAATTATCTTCTTTTGTGCGTTTTCCATAAAATGCGACTAATGATCACTTAAATATTTTTAAAATTAAAAATTATGGAAAAAACCTATAAATTCATTTAAAAACACATCTTTAGTCGCTTTAGTAAAAATTGATTTTCTTGTTTCCTATTATATTTGAATCAAATTTGAATATTTAAATAGATTAAATATCCAAATTTGAAATGTTAAAAATTATGGGTTGTTACAGTCTTCTTCATTCCTTACACGAGGCATTAAGTAACTGGCGTGGGCATTTTTCTTGACTTATATTAGGTACGTCAAAATAGGATTTCGACTGTGGGGATCCCCAGGCTATGTTAGTACTACTAATAAACCAGTATTTAGAAGTATGGATGGCATATAGGCTTGGTCTACCAACTGTCCTGAGCGCTCTTTAGCAAAGAAGTGTGTACGCCCTTATGGATTTTGCTTACTACTAATGTATAATCTATATGGAATATGCAAAGACCTCAAAGTTTCATCAATTGGTTGTTTGTCAAAGGTGGGCTAGTTAATGCTTAGATAAGTCTTTGAGATGAGTTAGTAATACAGTAAATTAAATTATAGAGTCGTATCTAGGGGTTAACGGCCTCTCTAGCTAGGGTTGACTGACTAGAAATTATGCTACGGAGGGCCGGCTTTGCGGTTGTGGTATTAAATGGTCGTTGGGTCTGCCTCCTCCATATTTAAGGAGTATTAAATGGTCGGGGTTTCTTTTTGGGTCGTGCAATGCTTATATACACACATGAATATATATAATTATACTTCAGAGAATGTTGGATATATCATATATGCATATTGAATTAAGTTGATAAGAATGGTAGACATAACACTTAAATAGAAACCAATCGACCTAAATTACTGTTAAGGATAAAGTATGTAATTTGCAAGTCACGAAAACATTATTCAGACCCCCTCCTTATTACCACCCACAGGATATATATATATATATATATATATATATATAAGGAAAAGTTACTGGTGCAAGACGAGAATGTTAGAAGTCTTCACATTAATGCTTGACATTAACAAGACAAATGGATTTTCAAGGAATGATATTCCTTCCATCGTAGTAGCCTTGGTCGGTATATATTATTGTGTTTTTCTACACTATTGTGTGTTTATTTAAACAACACTCTGATCTTATGTTTATTACAGATTACCAACACCAATGATACATAACCTAGTGGACCTGGGTTTCAATTTTAGTCAAAATTCAGTCCCATTAAGACGAGGGTTGTTACATTTGGTGTTAGAGCTTATTTTATTTGATTATAGAAATTAGTATATGCTGAAAGAACGTATATGCATTTTTAACTATAGTTATGTCTGTGAGTGTGCATGCATGCATGCATACATACATACATACATACATATCATACGCCAAACATAATAAATTCCAACTGTAGAAGTAGTTGCGACCATATTCTGAAAACATGGATAAGACAACTATGAGTTCCAACAATTAATAGATTTAAATTTATACACCTACCTGATTACACCATGGGGCGTAGACCATACCACAAGGCATTGAGAAAGAAGAGCATGAACAAAACATATTGAAGGATCTCGGAGGCTGGATGGTACTTGACTCCTTTGTTGGGTCTGGACTTCCCTTTGACCGTGGATTTCAATAGATTGCCAAGTGCAAATGTATATTTCACCTTCGCAGATGGAAGTAAAAACTATATATTGCGATCATCTTGAAGTGAGATGTGAAAAAGGATTGATAAATTTCCTATAAGAAGGTGTGCATTAATCACCATAAGATGATAGCTAGATTTTTGATGTGTTCTTAATAAAGATGAGTTAAGAATGAGTAAAAAAATAGGAAAATCCAAAGGATAGGACAATTAAAGTGCATTTTTTTCCTACAACATGTGAAAGAATTTGACAAAAGATTTTGAAAATTCCTTGAAATGTTTTAAATGATTTTAAAAAGTATTTATTTAACATAGAAGGACCCTACCATTAAAAGTTGTTGTTTTGAAAAAGGAAGAAAATTTGGATTTAAATTACGATGCTATTTAGAGATTCCCAGTGAAGTTTAAATTTGGTTGGATCAAATTTTTTCGATATAAATAATTTTGGTAAAGAGTTTTTTCATCTTTGAAATGAATGGAAAATAGAGCACATGTTTGGCTTGATATTTTTTTCCTATTTTTGTAAGTTTAGAAGTTCCTTTTTTAAAATTCTTTCTAAAGAGTGGATAAATAGAAAAGTAGTTGATTGAGATGAGGTAAAGAGAATAAAAGAGTAAGAATGCTCGATAATGAAGATAGGAAAAAATTTCCCATATAAGGAAAAGACAAAGAAAATAGCTAAAATAGATTTTTACACGTCTCTTCTCATGTTAATGAAGAAAAGCCCAATTACTAAAGAAGAAGACAAATGCATGTAATGAGTTCAACAAGGTAAACAATAAAAGAAGAAAAGACCTATGTAAGGAGAATCCACTTGAAGGCAATTTAGATAGGAGAAATTATAATAGTAGCAATATTAAAAAATTTAAACAGGAATAACTTTAGGAATTCATATTAAAATAATGTTAGTGATCAAGTTAGGAACGACATAGGAAATTAAGCATAGGAAAAATGGATAATTTTCATACATATCTACAATAATTGCATATGTCTTTTAGAAGTCTGTTTCATAGACTATTAGAATCTTCACTATGGTTGAAAGTGGAAATAGTACAAGAAGTAGGAAAATAATAGAATGCAAGTTATCCTTATCTAGTCCAGTTTTCATTTTCTTAAAGTTATGAAAGTAGTTTTTGAAAATTGATTTGGTATGATGATTGAGTTTTTGAACGCAAATTAATGTTTTGAGTTAAAAATCCTGCTTTCAAAGAAGTAAGTCTCCGTTGTTCGAAGTCCTTAAGAAGAGAAAGTTTGTTAGAATGAGAAATTTTTCATTGCTCCTTGGGAAACCAAGTAATTTTTGAATTAAATAAAAGGTTTTTGAATTTACATTTTCAAAGATAGAATTTTTGGATTAAGTACTTCATGGTTAATTTTATAAAGGGTAGTGAATAACTAGGCCAATTATTGATATGGAATAGGTAGGGATGACTGCCTTGATATGATGGGTAAAAGTCAAGGCTACGAATAAAATGGTTACGAATGCTCGTAAGGTAGCAATAAGGAATTCCCACTGAATATAAGGAGTGTTGGTATAAACCTAGAAATGTTTGATTAGACATGTATGAAAGCCATAAGAAGACCCCTCAAAGGATTAGGGAATGGTATCAAAGTACATTTTTGCGAGTCCTCATGTACACTCTTGTGAAGAAAAAAAGATAACAAAAGTAAGTATTAAAGTTTGAGAATACTATTAAGACATTTTGATTGAAAAAAGATAGTAGTATTATTGGAGAAGAAGGTAATGAGTTCGCACATAAAGGATGTTGGCTAAGTCAAGATTAAAAAAGGCAAGATAGGTGGTAGAAAAGTTATTCCACCATGCTAATTTTCTGGTGCATTATTCTAAATGTGCATAGTTTATATTTCCCGCCAGCTGCAGTGTAGAAAAGCATAGTTTATCCCATAATTGGTTGTAATAATTGGAGTAATGGATGGGTCATATTTATTAGAAGCCAAAGAGGTAAGTTAAGACATATGGGTTATAGTAGAATGATATAGGAGAAATGTTCATCTTAATTTAGTAAGAAGTCATAGGGCCACAACATCATTAATACTAGTTGTTGACAAAGGCCAGCTTCCAGCAATTGTTTTTTTAGGACTTTTGGGTTGTAATCATTATTTCCCTCTTTTTATGAAAAAATGCGTACGATATAATATATGATAAGTTCCTATTTTATTACTGCGTTGATTTTCTGGATGAGCGTTGACCGCTATATTTATTGGGAAACAGTGTAAATAAGAAAATCTCATAAAGACACTTAACTATCGATGAATGTAATTAAGGTTGGAAGTTTGCAAAACGAATTAGGAAATTAAATTAGCAACTAGAAATAAATAATGCTTTAATCCTAAAAACTTCAGAATTTTGGAAAAAATAAAATCTAACGAGCAAAGAAAAGGGAAAGGGTTGTTGCGAAAGCATGGGTTACTATGCCTATTCCTTAAAAGCTAAAATTCATAAGTGTGCTTATGTTATGTTTTGAAGTAAAAGAAAAGGTTTACAAAATCCAAGATTAACTAGCACATTGCTAGCGTTAATCTTACGCATTAACTCATTGACTGAATCTCGATTACATTAAGATGTGGTCTGATTTATTTTAAAAGATGTAAAGGCAATTATTTTGAGCAAATTTCAATTTCTTTTGAAAAAAATTATGCTTAAGTTCCTTTGGAAAATTTGAATCAAATGCTTTTGCAAAATGATGTTTACATGCTTTTGAAAGTTTGACTTTTATAACTGTTTTGCAAGTTTGATCGAAAGGGGGAAAAATGTTTGAATGGTCAATGAGAAATTATTTTGGACCTTTTGAGTAACAGTCAGGAGGATCTTATGAGAATTGAATATTTTCGTACAGAAGATGTAAAACGGATATTGGACACTCTACAGAAACATTTCGCAATCCATTTACCTAAGAATAAATTTTCGTTTTAAAGAAATTTTTTCATATTCTTTTTTTATTAAAAATAAAAAAAACTTCATTTTTTATCTTCGACACACAATTCGTATTTTCGCGAAATAGATCATAATAAAATTCATGTATCTTGGGAGGATTCACTTTAGAAGCGACTATTCCCTAGATACCTACATCGTCCTCGGTCAGTATAGTATTCATCCCGTGGTATACGCTTGTGCACCTGCACCGGTCTTGCTTCGTCAGCTCATTCTTCTTGTTTTCGTTTGGGCTGCCTTTCTTGTTTGGACTCTACCTCACCAAGTTTGATTTGATGTGTGGTGCACGGATCGGCCTTGTTGCTCCTTGGTCAGCGAAGGGGGAATGCAGAATCTATAGACGCGCTGGCTTAGGTTGCTCAATGAACCAGCTTGGAAGCAGCATTTGGTCCTTAAGCGAAAGAATCTTTTTTTGCTCCGAAATGCCTATCCACTGATTATTTCTCGCGAATGGAACGATTGATCGAGCGATGTAATGACTGACTGACTTCTCTAGGTTTTTTTCCTTATGCCGGTAAGTGAATCTGAGTAAAGAGAAGCTCATCCTTTTTATGATAAATGATCCGCTTGCCCCGAAATGACCCGGCCCAATAGGGAATTCCCAATTCAGTGGACCTTTCGATACAATCAAATAGATTGCCACAAGGGCGCCATATTCTAGGAGCCCAAACTATGTGATTGAATAAATCCTCCTCTATCTGTTGCAGGTCGAGGGCCCCTTCCCCTTCTTCAAACTCCGATTGGTATTTTTCATAGAAAAATCTCTGATCAACGATAGAAAAAGATCCATTTTGCATCATATCTAACGGATTCCTAGGTTCGGACAGAAGAAGTAATGTCACTCGATTATTATCAAACTGACTGCAATCCTTTTCTGTCCGTGAGGATCCCGCCAGAGCGCCTTCTACTTCTAATAGGCCACGAACTAGATCAGAAGCATTCTCAACGAATCCATAAGAAGTGATCCTATTTTTTTCACCGGATCCGAGTCCGGGTGAAGACCAAAGATCTTAAGCGACCAATCCGGCAGAACAACTCAAAAGATAAAGAAGTATCGTTAATTTCTTCATGCTCATTCCAAGTTTGAAGTACGATTTGTACAAATAGGAATCTCCTTCCTTACACGATTTCTTCTTCATATAGATAGATATAGGATCTATGGGGCAATTATACCAAGTCCAAACTATTCTTCTCTTCGGGAGGAGAGCTAAATTGCTCAAGCTTGATTCAAACCGTGTTTGTTGGCTCGAAAGCCGGCCTTCCAAAATTGGCAGTTTCAAGGTAAGAGTTGATTAGAAAGCCGCTTCCCTTGTAGTTGTCAGCTCGTTCTTGACAAATCCTATCGGGTCTTCATAATCTGGAGTAAAAGGATTCGAACCTTTGCATGCCGGTACCAAAAACCAATGCCTTACCTGTGACGCCCCACCTCTATACCCACGCTAGACAAGAACATTACAGTGAATGCTGTCAACTAGCACGGAGAATAAGGCTGTTGAGGAGCGACCATCTGTATAATTGCTTTGTGCGAGTACCGATATACCGGATAAAAATATAACTTTTCATCTCAAGAGGAAATCCGACATATCGACACAAACTCAAAGCTACTACACAGTGGCTATAATATCTTCAGAAACAAATATAGAAATAAACATAACATAAATCAGTCACAGACAATTCATATCACAAAGGAGGAATAAGATATGAATATTACACTAGGAAGTGTACATCAGAGTAGTGGTCTAAAAAGATCCACAATATCACAAAAGAATAGTTACATGAACTACACAAAAGAATAAGTATACATTATGGAGTCTATATCTCAAATGTATACAACAAAAACTACTAATCTAAGTAGTTAACCAAAAGTCAGAGGAATCAATCCCAAGAGAGAAGTCAAGCAGAAGCACCTGTAACATCTCGGTCTGACCCGAGTATTATTTAATAAGAAAATAATAAACGGATCAGTCTAGCTATAAATACCAAGTGAAACGATATAGAGTAAGAGATATGACTAAACACATAATAATCTCTATGCCAAGCTGTGATTTATATAAGTAATTGAAAATCAAGAGATTAATCAATATCACCAAATCTACACAAGAATCAAAGAAATGTCATACTCCTTATTTCGTTCACCAAACCACAAATATTGACGATAATATCAACGTCAATCACAAAAGTCAATGACACACAAATTCACCAATGCACAAATATTGATAAAACTTATCAATGGAAATCACGAAAATTGGTGAAACACAAATTCTAGAAATCATCTCAAGAAATCCAGAAATCACAAAGGGGGGAGGCTTATCACAAACGGGAGCATAAAGCTCACCAACACGTGTATCACAAACGGAACGCTAATTCCATGGTCGCTAACCATCACAAATTGAGCCGATGCTCCACAAACGGTCCGAAGACCATGGGTTGCCACCCCACCAAATTGAGTCGAAACTCCACAAAACGGGGTTTAGTCTCCCACGCAGACAAAGAGATATCGCACATTGCTAGTCTAAATCACAAAGATGATCGTCATGATCAACGAGCAGTGTCGATTACAGTAAGCTAGTAAATATATGAGCTTAGCATCATGTCCCATAACCACTAGCTTAACTTAAATATTTACGAACAAATTGTATATCTCCACTAGAAAATTGTCACAAGAGTTTCAATCGAACAAGTCCAAGAATTAACCAACAAAGTGAACGCAAGCATTTCATACCACTTGTTTTACTAAGTCGTTTAATTAGACTTCTCATACGAGTGAGGTAAAGGTTTATATATACTAATAGATTGGAAAACGGTTTTATAAACGAATTTGGTATTAAAATAGTATTGAAATCGTTTGAGGAAAGAGTTTTGATATTTACTATGAGTATAGAAAACCTTTATATTTTTAAAGTGACAAAGCACAAGGGGGATTGTAGAAACAATCAATCACAAAGATCACATTCGAAGATGTGAATAAAAATCCAATGAAATCGATAAAGGATCCATCGAAGTGGATATACCTAAAATTCCCAAAGAAAATAAGTCATCAAAGAGGATAATAAATGATGACAATAAATATGATCATCACGAATCGATTTAAATTGGAAATTCAATCCAAAAAGGCAAATTGGACTAAAACAGCAGGTTCAGTCGACTGAACAGAGGATTCAGTCGACTGACCCTGTACCTGGGAATTTTCCAGGTTCAGGAAACTTTCTGTTTCCAGGTTCAGTCGACTGAATAGAGGATTCAGTCGACTGAATCATGCCTGGAAACTTTCGGGTTCCAGGTTCAGTCGACTGAACAGAGTATTCAGTCGACTGAATCATGCTTGGGCTATTTTTCAGCCTTGTTCAAATGAAGAGCAAACTCTTGCAAAATGCAACCGGACGAACATTGGCTCTAAGGGTTTATGCCAATCGACAACCCGGCCCTATATGCTCCTCGATGCATCACCAAAAGCATGATCAAACATCCATAAAAGGATTTTCACACAAATTGACTTAAAAACTCAAAAATTGGAATATTCACAAAACCAATCCAAATCAAGAGCAAATGCATATGAAGAAGTGTTAGGAATTCATACCCAACAACCAAAGATAATTGTAGTCATAGATGTGAGATAAAAAAATCTCACCTTTTTACAAAATCAAACAAGAAGAAGCTTGAAAGCAAATGGAGAATCAATCTCTCTTCAACACAACCCAAATGAGCTTGAATCTATGCTCAAAAACAAGAACATTCCCAAAATTAGGTTTAGGAATTTCTGAAATTGGTAAGAGAATAAGTTGGAGAAGAAGAAGAGAAGCTTACCAATGGGTTCTTCTTGAGTTTGGAGCTTGGAATTTGATTTGCAAGAGAAACTAGGGTTTTGGAGTTTTTAATTTCCAATCTCTCCCACCATTAATGTTATAAAAACTGAAAAGAGAAGAGAATGATGGTGAGTGGGGGAGAGTGGCTCAGATTTGAGCATAAGTTAGCATAGGGCTGAGCCCAAAAACCAAACCCAAAGTGAAAAGTAGCAAAAATCAACTTTCTCCAAACATATCGAAGCTTATACTCAAAAAGGTCGCAAACGGCATTTTAAACTCAATGGGAGTGGTCCCGAGTCCTAATTCGACCGTATGCAAAAAGTAGCTTTTTGGACTAAAATCCGACTGACGATAAAATATTTAAATAAAATATTTAAATATAAAATCGATAAATATGCGGGTTGTTACAGACTCCCCTCCTTAAAGAAATTGCATCCTCGCAATATTAAAGAAGAGAACATAAAGTAACAACCATAAAAGCATATTCAACACAAAAGAAACTTGAAATAAGAAGTTCACCTCAAAGAGCACGAGAAAGTAAGTCCAGGTGTGTTCGCTCGATGTACTCTCTAGATTCCCAAGAACAATCCTTAGGATTTGAAGACCATTGAACTTTAACAAGCGGAACATCTTTATTTCGAAGTCGTTTGACTTCCGAAGCAATGATACGAATAAGATGTTGCTCATAAGTTAAACTAGGCGAAACTTCAATCTCTTCCACAACACCGGGCTCAAGAATAGAATCGGAATCTCGAAGGCACTTCCGTAATTGAGAAACGTGAAACACGTCATGAATAGCAGAAAATTGAGCCGGTACTAAAAGGCGATAAGCCATGGAACCAATACGTTCAGTGATAGGAAATAGCCCAATATATCGAGGCGCTAACTTTCCCGAGCGACTGAAACGCACAACACCTTTCGTTGGTGAAACACGAATAAAAACAGAATCTCCAATAGAAAATTATAATTTCCTTCTTCGATTATGGGCATAGGATTTTTGTCTACTCTGGGCTTCTTTCATCCTATGACGAATAAGGTCAATCTTTTCTGTGGAATCACGAATAAAATCTGGACCTAAAACCAGCTTCTCACCGGTCTCAAGCCAACAAGAAGGAGATCGGCATGGCCTTCCGTAGAGTGCCTCAAAAGGTGCCATACCAATACTAGATTGGAAGCTATTATTATAGGAAAATTCAACAAGAGAAATATGATCTTCCCAACTTCCACCGAAATCAAGCACACAAGCACAAAGAAGATCTTCAAGAGTTTGATTCACACGCTCGGTTTGTCCATCGGACTGGGGGTGATAAGCGGTGCTAAAATTAAGCTTCGTTCCTAAAGTTTTTTGAAGTCTCTTCCAAAATCCACTAGTAAACAATGGATCACGATCACTAAAAATAGAAGTAGGAACTCCATGAAATTTAACAATTTCTTTGATAAAGAGTTTGGCCAAAAGAGGAACGGTTCGGTTAGACCGAACGGGAATAAAATGGGCGGATTTAGTAAGTCTATCAACGATCACCCATAAGCTATCATGACCCGAACGAGAACGGGGAAGGCCATCTATAAAATCCATGGAAATTTGGTCCCACTTCCAAATTGGAATTTCTAAAGGTTGCAATAACCCACCAGGCCTTTGATGTTCGGCCTTAACGAGTTGGCAAGTCATGCAACGCTTAACGAAGTTAGCGATGTCAAGTTTCATTCCCTCCCAATAATAAAGTCGCTTCATATCCGCGTACATTTTACTACTATCGGGATGAATGGTGAATTTAGAACGATGAGAATCTTTTAAAATATCTTTGCGAAGATCACTAATATTTGGCACGATAAGTCTACCAAATCTTCGAATGCCGCCACGAGAATCGATATCAAAGTCATTCAAACCTTCAATATCCATTTTATCCTTAATATTTTGTCTAAGAAGAGCCAATTCGGGATCCAACCCTTGAGCTTCAAGAATGCGGTCTAAAAGAGAAGGATGAGCCTCAAGGCTACATAAAACAAGAGATGAACATAAATCAGATACGCGGTCTCGAATCTCACAAGTGGATAAGATCTCGAGATCTTTCCATTCGGATATCATCATAGAAACAACAGCTTGTTGTTTACGGCTAAGAGCATCGGCAACACGATTACCCTTACCGGGTGTATAAAGAATATCAAGATCATAAGGAGCAAGGAACTCGAGCCAACGTTGTTGACGCAAATTAAGTTCCTTTTGAGAAAATAAATATTTCAAAGACTTATGATCCGTGTAAAGAACAAATTTCTCTCCTAAAAGATAATGACGCCAAATCCGAAGAGCGAAAACAATAGCCGCGAGTTCTAAATCATGAGTGGCATATCTAGTCTCGGCAGGCTTTAATTGCCTTGAAGCATAAGCAATAACACGTTCTTTTTGCATAAGAACGGCACCCAAACCAACGCGACTAGCATCGGTATAAACAACGAAATCTTGATTCCCCTCAGGAATAACAAGAATAAGAGCATCAGAAAGGAGTTCTTTTAATTTCTGAAAAAAGCTTCACATTTGTCCGACCAAATGTATTTAACACCTTTCTTAGTCAAGCTAGTGAAAGGTACGACAATCTTAGAAAAGTCTTTGATAAAACGACGGTAATAGCCCGCCAATCCGAGAAAACTACGAATCTCTGTCACACTCTCCGGTCTCTTCCAATCATGAATCGCTTCAATCTTTGAAGGATCCACGGAAATTCCGGATTCGGAAATAATGTGACCAAGGAACTTTACCCGAGATTGCCAAAAATGGCATTTAGAAAATTTTGCCTTTAATTGATTACTCCTAAGAGTTTCCAACACAATCCGAAGATGTTTTTCATGCTCCTCCTCGCTTTTAGAATACACAAGAATATCATCGATAAAGATGAGAACAAATCGGTCGAGAAAATCTTTGAAAACCCGATTCATAAGGTCAACGAAATACGCCGGAGCATTCGTCAAACCAAATGGCATAACAAGCCATTCATAAGATCCATACCGAGTACGGAACGATGTCAAAGGAATGTTATCCTCTGCAATACGAAGCTACTGAAAACCGGTAGCCAAGTCCAATTGTGAAAAGACTCTAGCACCACTAAGTTGGTCAAATAAATCATCAATCCGAGGTAAAGGATATTTATTTTTGATAGTAAGATCATTAAACTTGCGGTAGTCAACGCAAAGCCTAAGTGTACCATCGGATTTCTTCACGAAAATAGCCGAAGCTCCCCAAGGCAAGGAAGTAGAGCGAATAAATTGCTTCGTCTCCAATTCGGATAATTGTTTACGCATCTCCTCGTTTTCTTTATTGGACATACGATAAGGAGGACGAGTGATAGGTTGAGCTCCAGGAATGAGATTAATTCTGAACTCAATGGCTCACTTAGGTGGTAATCCTAAAACGGGCTCGAATATGTCGGAAAATTCACAAACGACGTGAATAAGAGAAATAATATCACCCTCATCATCATCATCGTCATCACGAGGGTTTAAAGAATATAAAGATACGACCAAGCTGGAAACTGAATCTTGAAGATTAATAGAAATCTGCTTAACAGATTGAGGATGTCGAAGATGAATAGTCCGCTCAGGACATAGGATATGAGCTTCATAACGGTTAAGCCAATCCATTCCCAAAATCATTCCAAAGCCTAAATAGCGCATGACATGCAAATCGGCTCGGAAAGAAAAATTACACAAAATAATCTCGACATCTTTACACAATAAACTGATTGTTGCGGATCTACCAACCGGATTCGCAATTCTCAAAGAAGTCATTAAACACAAAACATCCAAAGAAAAAGCATCAACAAGTTCTTTTGATATAAAAGAATGGGACGCACCCGTATCAAAAAGAACTCGAATAGGATGATCACGAAATAAAATAACTCCATCCAAAATAGAATGAGAAATACCTTGGCCACGAGATGTGTTGCCAGGGGCTTGAGAAACATTTAACTTTCCCTCCTTCCTGCCCTGAAGCTTGGGGCATGAAGATATAACATGACCGGGGACTTTGCAGTAGCGACAAGAGAGAGACTTTGGGCACTTGTTCGCATAATGGTCCTTCGAACCACAATTATAGCATTCCCCACGGCTAAAGGTAGAAGCGTTTACTGCCGAAGATGCTTGCTTCCCTTTCTTATTAGGATAGGGGCCTTTGAATTTGTTTGGCCTCTTCTTGTTGTTGAAGTTTGGTTTGGAACCCACCACTTCAACATCATTCTCCCTATCCGCCTCTTCCAGACGAAGAGCGATATCAACGAGTTGGTCGAAAGAAACTTCTAACTTTAGAAGTAATGGCTTCTTGAGATTTCTGTTTAAGCCATAGACGAATCTCTGATTCTTCTTCAGAGGGGTGTTGATGTATTCAACCCCATATTTGGAAAGCGACTCGAAGGAGGCGACGTAATCAGTCACGGAGGACTCACCTTGAACAAGGTCTATAAATCGTCGAGCCAATGTCACTTTCTCAGCTTCTGGCACGAATTTTAATTCGAAGCGTTTTCGGAATTGCTCCCAGGTGAGATCCGCTTCATTAATCTCAGAAATGAGAAGTTCGTACCAGTCCAACGCTCTCTCTTGGAGCATACTGGAGGCCAGCTGAACTCGGTGAAGATCGATAAGATTCATGCGCGAAAAGATGCGATCATATGTTCTAAGCCAAGCTTGGGCTTCAATAATAGTTTCGTAACCTTTGAAGGGCTTCCCACCCAAATTAGTGTAATCGTTGCACAAGCGTGCAAATCCCGACTTTGGGTGAGTAGGTTCCGGGTTAGTTCCAGCTGCTTGAGCATTTGTCACTAAATCAAGAAGCTACTGGGTGGTCATAAAAACTCCATCTTGGGGTGGAGCACTAGATTGACCGGCGCTGGGGCGACCAGGTCTAACCATTTCTCTTCCTCTTGAAAGAAAGAAAGAAAGAAGAAAAAGGTTATTCACCAAAAGAATATCAAGAAATCTTGATATATAAAACAACGAATCATAAAAGAAAATAGGATAGTACGGTACGAAGACACGAATTAAATCCTAAAGCACGACTCCTAAGATGGACTTAGGACGATGATCCTTGTTAAATTATTCTATTTTGTTCTGAAGTTTGGCTCTGATACCAAGCTGTGACGCCCCACCTCTATACCCACGCTAGAGAAGAACATTACAGCGAATGCGGTCAACTAGCACGGAGAATAAGGCTATTGAGGAGCGACCATCTGTATAATTGCTTTGTGCGAGTACCGATATACCGGATAAAAATATAACTTTTCATCTCAAGAGGAAATCCGACATATCCACACAAACTCAAAGCTACTACACAGTGGCTATAATATCTTCAGAAACAAATATAGAAATAAACATAACATAAATCAGTCACAGACAATTCATATCACAAAGGCGGAATAAGATATGAATATTACGCTAGGAAGTGTACATCAGAGTAGTGGTCTAAAAAGATCCACAATATCACAAAAGAATAGTTACATGAACTACACAAAAAAATAAGTATACATTATGGAGTCTATATCTCAAAGGTATACAACAAAAACTACTAATCTAAGTAGTTAACCAAAAGTCAGAGGAATCAATCCCAAGAGAAAAGTCAAGCAGAAGCACCTGTAACATCTCGGTCTGACCCGAGTATTATTTAATAAGAAAATTATAAACGGATCAGTCTAGCTATAAATACCAGGTGAAACGATATAGAGTAAGAGATATGACTAAACACAAAATAATCTCTATGCCAAGCTGTGATTTATATAAGTAATTGAAAATCAAGAGATTAATCAATATCACCAAATCTACACAAGAATCAAAGAAATGTCATACTCCTTATTTCGTTCACCAAACCACAAATATTGACGATAATATCAACGTCAATCACAAAAGTCAATGACACACAAATTCACCAATGCACAAATATTGATAAAACTTATCAATGGAAATCACGAAAATTGGTGAAACACAAATTCTAGAAATCATCTCAAGAAATCCAGAAATCACAAAGGGGGGAGGCCTATCACAAACGGGAGCATAAAGCTCACCAACACGTGTATCACAAACAGAACGCTAATTCCATGGTCGCTAACCCTCACAAATTGAGCCGATGCTCCACAAACGGTCCGAAGACCATGGGTTGCTACCCCACCAAATTGAGTCGAAACTCCACAAAACGGGGTTTAGTCTCCCACGCAGACAAAGAGATATCGCACATTGCTAGTCTAAATCACAAAGATGATCGTCATGATCAACGAGCAGTTTCGATTACAGTAAGCTAGTAAATATATGAGCTTAGCATCATGTCCCATAACCACTAGCTTAACTTAAATATTTACGAACTAATTGTATATCTCCACTAGAAAATTGTCACAAGAGTTTCAATCGAACAAGTCCAAGAATTAACCAACAAAGTGAACGCAAGCGTTTCATACCACTTGTTTTACTAAGTCGTTTAATTAGATTTCTCATACGAGTGAGGTAAAGGTTTATATATACTAATAGATTGGAAAACGGTTTTATAAACGAATTTGGTATTAAAATAGTATTGAAATCATTTGAGGAAAGAGTTTTGATATTTACTACTAGTATAGAAAACCTTTATATTTTTAAAGTGACAAAGCACAAGGGGGATTATAGAAACAATCAATCACAAAGATCACATTCGAAGATGCGAATAAAAATCCAATGAAATCGATAAAGGATCCATCGAAGTGGATATACCTAAAATTCCCAAAGAAAATAAGTCATCAAAGAGGATAATAAATGATGACAATAAATAGGATCATCACGAATCGATTTAAATTGGAAATTCAATCCAAAAAGGCAAATTGGACTAAAACAGCAGGTTCATTCGACTGAACAGAGGATTCAGTCGACTGACCCTGTACCTGGGAATTTTCCAGGTTCAGGAAACTTTCTATTTCCAGGTTCAGTCGACTGAACAGAGGATTCAGTCGACTGAATCATGCCTGGAAACTTTCGGGTTCCAGGTTCAGTCGACTGAATAGAGTATTCAGTCGACTGAATCATGCCTGGGCTGTTTTTCAGCCTTGTTCAAATAAAGAGCAAACTCTTCCAAAATGCAACCGGACGAACATTGGCTCTAAGGGTTTATGCCAATCGACAACCCGGCCCTATATGCTCCTCGATGCATCACCAAAAGCATGATCAAACATCCATAAAAGGATTTTCACACAAATTGACTTAAAAACTCAAAAATTGGAATATTCACAAAACCAATCCAAATCAAGAGCAAATGCACATGAAGAAGTGTTAGGAATTCGTACCCAACAACCAAAGATAATTATAGTCATAGATGTGAGATAAAAAAATCACACCTTTTTACAAAATCAAACAAGAAGAAGCTTGAAAGCAAATGAAGAATCAACCTCTCTTCAACACAACCCAAATGAGCTTGAATCTATGCTAAAAAACAAGAACATTCCAAAAATTAGGTTTAGGAATTTCTGAAATTGGTAAGAGAATAAGTTGGAGAAGAAGAAGAGAAGCTTACCAATGGGTTCTTCTTGAGTTTGGAGCTTGGAATTTGATTTGCAAGAGAAACTAGGGTTTTGGAGTTTTTAATTTCCAATCTCTCCCACCATTAATGTTATAAAAACTGAAAAGAGAAGAGTATGAGGGTGAGTGGGGGAGGGTGGCTCAGATTTGAGCATAAGTTAACATAGGGCTGAGCCCAAAAACCAAACCCAAAGTGAAAAGTAGCAAAAATCAACTTTCTCCAAACATATCGAAGCTTATACTCAAAAAGGTCGCAAACGGCATTTTAAACTCAATGGGAGTGGTCCCGAGTCCTAATTCGACCGTATGCAAAAAGTAGCTTTTCGGACTAAAATCCGACTAACGATAAAATATTTAAATAAAATATTTAAATATAAAATCGATAAATATGCGGGTTGTTACATTACCACTTGGCTATACCCCAGGGGTTCTCTTCATGATTAGGAAGAATGAAGATATTATGTCAGACCCCCGTAGTAATTTAGCCTGACGGACTATACGCTCAGGTGCGCCTAAAGTCTGTCTTATTGACCGAATCCAAGCTCTTACTTCGACTACTTTTCTAAAATAGGAGCCATAATGTCATCTCTTGTAAAGAGATAGCACTAGGTGGTGTCGCAACTCTTCTATTTGAAAGCACTTTTGGCTTCTGAAATCCTTCCAGAAAAAAGGTGAGTAACAAAACTATGGAAAGTTTTTAGACATCACTAGTAGCAGAAGCCGCGGGGAAAGAGTAAGAGAAGAGGCCAGTCGGACACTACTATAATCCAGTCGGGCACTACTAATATAGATTCAGGTGCTCGTGGTCGAGATAGGGGTGTCGAATACTTCACTCTTAATGTCATTGATTGATCGTTTTCACTTTCGAAGATAGCTAGGCTATAGGAGAGTTTCGTTCCATCCACCTTAGTCACTGTGGTCAGGGCGACGGAGCCTGGATTAGATTAGTCCCTCCCTTGTTAGGGCTGGACTTGGTATCTACGCCCCTCTCCTTTCTATACGCATAGATGAGATCAAGTTCAATAAGACCCTATACAAGTGAAATTAATAAGAAAGATGAGATCCTTCCTTACGGGCGCCTGTTGCCTTTCAATCCACTAATGAACGTTTTGCCAAGCTCACTAAGTAGGGTCTAACCTAGCTTGTATAAATAACAGTACCTAACCCTAGGCCAGTATATTAATTGGGGCCTAGTATATTAATTGGGTGATCCTTAAGCATAGATGTTCTAACGTTTGGGATATTAATATAAAGGGGCTATAATAATAGGAGATTTCTCTCCCGTACAATTTAGTGTTATTTATACAAGATCGTGAGACGAATTAATTCGTAAGATATTTGATACCAGAATAATTGACTCTCAACCATAAAGTGTTGACTACTTTTCAAACTCTCCCGTTGATTAGATTCCCCGTCATGTGTTTCGCATCTGGCTTTCGGTTTCTGATTCCACTCAAAAACCTCTCCGAGCCGTTCCCATTGCACGGACTACTCAAAAGAGGACCCACAAAGAGTTGAACCATCAACTTAAGCCAATCAATGATTCAATCGCAGATTGATACTAGACCAGACAATTTAACCGTCTTCACTAGACCCGAAGGTCGCGCTCATACAATGAGCTTTCAGGAACAACCTGGTTCGCCAGTTGTTCAAACCCGCTCATGAATCAAGAATGAGTTATGAACACAAACGGAGATGTGAGAGTTATGTAGGAGACCGTTAATTCGACTTGCAATCGATTAGTGAATTGGTCGTTC